>OY728145.1:1394553404-1395803404 GCA_963277665.1 Viscum album | reverse complement strand
GATTTGGGAAAATGTGAGACACTTGAGCTAACATGAATACTTAAAACATGTAATTTTTCGTTGTTATGGAACATGATTGACAAACCATGTGAAGACCATATGAAATTACTATTCAATTATTTATAGATGTTCCCAGGATTTTGGAGATACACATGCATGACTACAAACTATGTGCATATACATATCATGTTGTACTATTTGGGTGCATAGTTAGAAGAAACAATGCTTCAACCATACACACTTGGATGTAACACCAAAATTTGAGATTTTGAGCCTCTATCCCCAAGACACGCTCAGTACATTCCCTACCCTATAAACACACAAAAAAGAAGAAATTAAATTAGTATTAGTGTAACTCATGTACAATAATAACTAAAAAAATATATGGGGTCTTAAAACCTCCCAACCGTTTATCATCTCTTCCTTAAACTATACTCCCTGGAATTTCTCAGATTAATTGAATAAAAATATCATCCAATGCGTTCAAACATCATATTCATATTCCAATGTCTCCTCCTAACAGTTCTTGGGTTGTTATAGTATTCGTACAAGATGAATAGTTTCTCTATAGTGAGTTTTCTCACTATGTTCTGTGATATGAATGGTGAATTTTAAAAAATAACCATTAACATCCCTCTATAAAACATCAATACCAATAACGTGAGATGTGTTTGGATGATATCATCGATGCTGAGAAACATGAAATACATTATGAATTGCATCACATCTCAATGGAAAATCTTTTCAATATTCAATAATACCAACTCTCTTGGATGCCTCAAATGATCCTAAAAACCTCAACACCAACTTCCCATGCCACTTAATCCATCATTTTCTAAGTCTTGATGGTAGTAATAGACAAGCTTGGTCGCCCACCTCAATCTTCATTGGATGTAATCACCAGTCGGTATATAATATATGTCGTATCAAGGTGGTTTCCAACAATTTATTAAACAACTAAATCTTCTTAGTGGTCTCATACACAATACTTGGCCAATGCAATACAGAGTCCCCAAATTCTAATTTTCATAAATGTGGTTTTAATTTTCTCCCATAAGGCTTCAAATAGAGCTATCTAAATAGACATCTAGTAATTATTATAATATAACAAATACCTCAATAAGTGATTACTCTCCCAGGAGATGCCAAAGTCAATGATATATGATTAATTAATTTCCTCTGTCTCGTGTAAGGTATGATTACATTTCTAATCATTCTATGGGTGATAATATGTACTCTTGTGTAAATACATACGCAGTGCCTTTGTATAATCCCTTCCAAAATCTCTAGGTTAATTATGAATCCCTATCATATATGACTTTTTGTGGTTCCCTATGCAAGAATACTATCTCTTATACATATAACCTTCTAATCTCATCCACTAAATAAGTATCCTTTATCAGTAACCAATGTGTATCTTTTATCAATGGATCTATAATTACCTAAATCGTATCATGAGATTGAGGCATCCTAAAAACTCTTAACACAATGTCCATCATAATATCATTCCATTTCCATTCAATAATTATAAATGACTATTGATGATTGGTATGTCACTTATTCTTAGCCTTCACCTTCTGACAATGGAGCAGTGTTTGATGAAACCTGCTATATATTTTTTTATTCTAGACCACCAATACTGTCTACACACATATCGGTATTTATTTTTAATACCTATATCTACATCCCTTGTGGTGAAATGTAATTCACTCATAATTTCCTCAAACATAATCATAGGAACTACCACACGACCTCAAACAAGAAGAACATTATAAGAATTTTAGGACCATTCGAATAGTGCATTCGCACCACATATAATTTCCCTCACCACCAAGGAGTCTAATTCTATGACATGCATCCCATTTACCCTATCAATAAGCAAGGAAGTGATAAAAAAGATTAATGATAATACCACTAATGGTAATCATAAACATCAAGATGTAATTAGATAAAAAAATTCACCATCAACCACACACAGTTGTACACATAGACTCCTTGGGTCTGATTCATTCTGCTCAAGGAATCCTTGAAGATGTTCCACTTTCCCTGAGTTTACAATAACTCAACATCGAAATTTAATATATATTAAAACCACCTCATCTGATGAAGTTTGAAGTCACTCCAACTAAAAAAAATATTTTAGTATTTTATGATCGATGTAAACCATAAACCTCTATCCCTAATGGTAGTTCCACCAACACCTCTATGTGTAAACCACTGCAACAAAATCCAATTTGTTATTTGGGTAGTTATAATCATGAATCCTCATCTTTCTAGACCCATTAGTGATTCCTCACTCATCCTAAATCAACAACGAACCCATTCCAGTACCCAAGTCATCACAATATTGAGATTAATCCTTACCTAGCTTGGGTAATGTTAGAATAGGTATAGAGGAAACATTTTTTTCATATCCCTAAAGGATGCATCACAAGTATCAAACTAGTTAAAATCCATCCCCTTCTTGGTCATCCCCATCAAAAACACTTCCAACATGGTGAAACCCTATATAAATCAATGATAAACACTATCCAACACCAATAAGATTTCAAAATAAAATATGTTCTTTGATTTCCCTCAAGAGATCATGATCTGCACATTCTTAGGATCCACTAACACACACTCCTTGAATATTACATAGCCTAATAAGTGAAATCAATCAAACCAAAACTGTCACTTTGAGATATTTGTATACATCTCATGTGCTCTAAGTGGTCAATAATGCTCTTCCCTCGACTTAGAGTATACTATAGTATCATCAATGAACATGACCACAAAAATTTCCAAATAAGGATTGGTGATCTTTTATGAATTCCATGAAAACTATTGGTCTGTTATTTAACCCAAATGGAATCAAAAGGTACTCCTAAATACAATACTTACTTTGTAATTTCATATGATGAATATCAAAAGGTTTTACTCTCACCTGATGGTACCTTGACCATAATTAAATCTTGGAGAAAACTCAGGAACCTTTCAGTTGATCAACTAAATCATATATTTGAGGTAATGGATATTAGTTTTTTTACCATTACCTATTTTATTTACCAATAATCCACAGATAAAATTAAATTATTGTTTTCTTCTTTAAGAACATGAATATAGAACCCCAGGGGGGAGAACTATTATGGATGAACCCCTTTTCCTCTAACACCTCTAACTAAAATTTTATTTCCCAATTCTCTTTAGGTTTTATACTATATGGTAAAAGTTAATAGGTTTTGTGCATGACATTATTTAAATTGTGAAATAAATCCCAAAATTTGGTGGTAATCTGGAAAATTAATAAGGGAATACATCCAGATACAAATCAAGAATAGGAGGAAAGACAAACTAAAACTTCTCCATGTCGTCCAGAACAAGTGTAGAATATCAGTTGATGACCTCACCCAATCATAATTGATCAAGTGTTTCATTACCTACTTCAGTATCCCAATCATCAACGAATGTAATAGTGCATCCCTTGGGATATATAAACGACACTAATAGGTAAAAATAATCGATATGATCTCTATATATGATGATCTAGTCCGTCCTAAGGGTCATAGAAAAACCACTCATCTCCGATTCAAATAATCCCAAGAGGAAGTAATAATCACCAGCCATCAATACATAATCATCACACCAACAGATTCCCTATGATCACATAAAAATGCTAGTATCAACTGATAAAACATCAAATAAGTATTGTAGTAATTTTCTCGATCATCCCATAAACTGAGTATAGATAAAGGAATGTGAGTCCCCTATATAAATCTAAGAATATGTAAGAGTATATTCCACAATAATAGTACCCCAAACCAAGAATGACTGAATTCCATGGTCAAATGGAGTAGGCTTAATTACATGAAATTAGCATATCTCATGGTCTCATGTCCTATCCTGACCCCATAGGTTATATTCCCATATTGTATTTGTTTTCCCTATGCTTATCCCTAGTGTCTTCCAACTCATCAAGAACGGCTAGAGGAACTCTAGCTACGATCATGCTGAGTCATAGATGATCCAACCCTAGAACCTTGTACTAAACCAGACCCTATACTACTATCATCGCATTGATCTCTCTAACCAAAGTGTCATATATACCCCAATTTCCACAATAGTGTCACTCCATGGGTGATTTAGTATACTACAACTTATCATTCCCATAGATACCACACTTCTGACACTACAATGCATTTTTCCATTGTTGAGGAAGAGGAGAATAACCACTTACTCCTTACCACCCACTACAATCCTGATAGGTATTCTATGAACAATGATTCCATCTACACAAGAAATCACCACTACCATATTTGATGAATGAAGACTTCCCAACACCATGAAACTCACTAAATTTTATCTCATAAAAGAGATATTGGGTCAAAAATTACTTGAAAAATAGTGCCGCAAAACAAATTCACTTAAACCTTAATCTCAAAATATAGACTATCCTTAAACTACTTAGCCTTGACTACCTCATCAGAATCTATAATTGAGGTAAAACATCGATTCTCTATTAGTTGAGTGGTATACTCCATAACAAACACCCCTTTATAAGTAAAATTCAAAAATCTCTAGGCCATGTTTTTCTCAAAGTCATTGAATTGTATTGTCCAAAAGAAATAGGTATTAAATTCCTTATAAGATACTCCAATGTGTTGAATACTATACACAAGAACATCCCATCAGTGCCTATCTAATCCTCATAGAATATATACCACAATCCTTAATCACTTAGTAAGAGGAGTCTCTAAATGATCAAATATGGTCTAGATCGACACTATATATATCTATGAGGCTTGTGTACTATTCAAGTTCCTGAACAAAAAAGGGTTATATAACAGAAAACTATGTGTCATTTTAGACATATATTGTATAAACCTATTAATATCCATCTATATCAAATGTACTACCCATAACAAGCTCTCTCGAAGTTGGTCATCCAAGGGTGGACCAAGAACTATCAAAGCATTTTTCCCACCCCTTGCCAGAGCATTCTCACCCTCATTCTCCCATAATGATACCATGGCTCTCTATGTTGGAATATATCTATAATACCAAGACAGCATACATGAGTACAAGATAACAAGGATGTTTTTAGAACTCAAGAAAAATAGAACATGCATAAAACCCAAAAAGATATCAAAAAATAGGAACTCCTTTGATCCCTACTCACATCCAAAGTCAACCATAATCATTTATTGGGATTCAAATCTCATGTTTCCTTTTTTTATTTAAGCATAACACTCCTATTATTTGTTAAATAAAATTTCATTCACAAGTTATAATCTAAAAACCTTATAATTTTCGTCATAACACTTTCTTTAATCATCGTAATTATTTAAAAATTAATTTACATAATAATAAATTAAATTATAAATTTATATAATGGGTTATGTATGATTACACCATATAGATATATAGGAAAACACCATAGAAATTAATGATAACACATTAAGTAACCAGACACCTTATATCATGGAGAAAGACATCTCACCGGTAGAATATGAATGATTTGTAAATACAATGTTCCTTGAATAACGCATGAATGCACACAAGCTCTCTTTCCATAATGTTATAATATATAAAATTCCTTAAATATATAACTCCATAACACAAGTGCATCACTAGAGGTGAAATAACACAACTATAATAAGTGAATTCCATGAATAATAGTCACATCCATAATGAATTTTATTTTCTCCATATGTGGATTAGATACTCCTATGGATTATTTCATTATGAAGATGCACACATCATGTTCTCTTATATACCTTCATACATAGTAAACCAAAAAAAAATGAGGCTATGATACCACTTTGTATCTTCCCCCTTCTGAAGGACACTAAACAGTTCCCCAATCATAGTCACTTCAAAACCCCAAGTGCTCCACCCTAAATGTTGTAGGCTACCAACTTATAGTGAGGGTCAGTGAGGATTATTCAAGGATACTATACCATATTACCAAAGGATCAATAATTATGTGATAACATCAATCACAACACCATCCATATAACATCATAGTTAGCATAAGGAAAGTGCTAATAAATAGTTGTAGTATCAAGTTTTAGAAAAAAAAAATAAAGTTATCATATAGGTCATGAGATCCCCTATGGGTGAATCATATAGACAATATATAAAAATATAAAAAATTAATAAGATTGAAGTAAAATATATAATAGGTGGTCCTAAGACCTATATAGTCCCATCTTCAAGATTCCATCCTAGATTATTAGAATAAACAATCAATCGCCATCCCCTTTCCCCTATCAAAACATATAGCCATTAATTATCCTAATGTACCAACTGATTGCCTAATAAGGGTGTGAGTAAAACTCAGTACACTACCACCTATGAGGCACTTAAATATAGAAATCCCAAAATTTAATTGAATGAATGGTTCCAATATTATGAAATTCAATTTACTGAAGATACATAAATTAAATAAAACACCCCTAATTCATGAGCTCCACATTAACACTTGGGGTTAGACCTATATGCTTCATCCAATGTTATATATATATGAGTATGTCGTGATACTATGCCTCCTCAAGTGAACATAGGTAAATTAAATCCTTCCTAGAATAATAAAACAATACCAAAACATCTACATCCATGTTTACATTCCTTTAAACCCAATAACTCATTTTTTCTTGTCCATGACTCCACTAAGATGGGTAAAAACTTCTTCATGAGTGTTTTCTATTGGTCTCATGGGTATTTTATTTTCTTATTATTGGATACCACATTAAAGGATATTAAAATCTCTTCTAGAGTGTTTTCTAATTTCACTATTTCAACCCACCAATAAAGGTGTGCATAAACCTCTTCAAGAGAATTTTTCCAATTCCATCAGGCCAATCCATAACACTATCTACATTACTTTGTAAATTTCATTAATAATTTCCAAATCACGTGTGAACATTATTGTTTGAAAAACTACCATTTCATATTGTTTTATAAATTTTCATTTATTTCCACCCTTAATAAGACCGTTTCAAAAAATTTCCCTACCTTATTATTTAACATTTCCCAATTCATCATGTTTATAGAATAATATAGTTATTCCTTCATTTATTAAGAGGTCAACTAGCTCTCCATTTAATTTATCAATTAAAGGGTAAAGTTCTAGAATCAAGACATCACATTGGTATCACCTTTCATATTGTCATTTACACTTCATATAGGGAATATGAGAATGGAATTAACCAAATATAACTCAATTATAATTTTTAAATGTCGACAAATGGCATAAAACTATGAACACATGATGCATCACAAAAAAAGTGAGACTATTAGAAATACTTAGTTACTACCCACCTTAGGTCTAGAGGGGTTAAATCACCATAAACTAGCCTTCGTTTAATCTTCTAATGTAAGGAATCAAGAAATCAAAAAATCCTATAATAATTGGGTGCATTAGACATGAACTAAAAGTGATCTTAAGAAAATTAAATTAAATAAGAAATGAAGAAATAGAATCTTTATTCTTACCTCAAGAAATTTAATCACAACTGAAGGCACTCTAAATGAGAAAGGTATAAAGTAGAACCACCAATATTGAAGGGAGAAGAGTGGGGAATGTATTAGATAGAATTATCTCTAAAAAGAATAAAAAAATTAGTTTAAAGGCTGGTGTAACATCCCAGATCCGGGTGCCACTCAATGGGTGCCCCGAACCCAGTTCGCCACGTGACCTCAAGTGCATTTCCCTAAATTCCAGAGGCTTCCGACTAGCAGTGAGGGCCCAGGTCTGATAGTGTGGAAACTATGCCCTCATTTGTCAAAGTGTAGCACAGTGGAAGAAATAAACCATTCACATTTAATATTAAAAACTGCAGTAAAAGGTAACCAACCAGTTATTTAGATATGATGAAACATGTCTCATGTTCTGAGAAGACATCCAGAACATGTTACATAGAAGTTGTTTCCCTCTGGAATTGGGGATGACCTCGTTGATTTAAGGTTCAAACAATACAATCTGTTTCTAACGGGTTTTTTGTAGAGCTGGAAACATCCAATGTTTCTATATCTATTTGAACCTACTTTCCAAAGGTAGGCACTCATTAGTTGTGAACGGATGAGACATAGGAATTTTCATTGGTCGAGAGGATGGGAGGTTGGACTCATCACACCTTTTTGAGGGGAATTATTGTCTACTCCGGGACTCTCTTTATAGATTTATGTTATGTTTGTGAATCCTTATTAAATTACCAAGTATAAAATGAGCTTTCCTTTAGATATGACAATCAATGATTGAAATGTTGGAAATTTAGAGAATCTTTTATATATATTCGAGGTTTGTCATCGATAGAGAATCATCAATATTTATAGAGATTCTTAGTCAATGGTATCCTTTAATTCATTATATAGATATCTCTTGGTCATTATGATGACCATTCTTGTTTTAAAGCCACTCAGTGGGGCACTTGAAGTTTATTTTCATTCAGAATGACATGGATTATTTCAGAGTTGGGATCGTACCCACATATGGGCTACCTACGTACCTTTTAATTAGAAAAGGAATTTGAACCCACATAGTTTGAGTAAGGGAGTATGATTTTTATGCATGACTGATGGATCAAAGGAATATGTTAGGATTACTTTTACACTCTAAGCTCACGTGAGTCATGCTCAGTGTGAGAAACAAGAGGTATTGGTGAAACCAGAAAATTGTGCCATGAAAGATGCTATGATGTGGGGATTATGTATGTATGACTACCCAAATAGATGAGGATTAAGATTTACTTCATGGAAGAAATCCAGGAACAAGGTCCATAATGGTATATGTGCTTCACGGATATTTGGATACTCTAATCTTGGGGCTTACTCCTAAGGAAGATGACCAAGATAGGATGGGACTTATGATTGGGTTTTACTCCTGAGAAGGAAGCCCAGATAAAAAGTAAATTAAGACTGGTTAAGAGAAATTAAGGCTGAGGCTTAATCCTGAGAAGAAGGCCCAGGTTAAGAGACTTGAATAATTAAGGGACTGGGGGCTTACCCCTAAGGGAGATGCCCATATTTGGGAACTTTATGACTAGGGCTTCTTCCTGAAAAGGAATCTGAGGTTAAAATAATTATGGTTGGGGATTACTCCTGAGGAGGATTCCCAAATTAGGGGACATGGGGAATACTACTGAAAAGGAGGCTTAGTTAAGATAACTTGAACTAGGGATTACTTCTGAAAAGGAGGCCCAGTTTAAGGGAAATTATGACTGGGGATTACTCCTGAAAAGGAGGCCCAGTTAAGAGAACTTGGACTGGGGCTTAATCCTGAAAAGGCGGCCTAGATTAAGGGAAATTATGACTGGTTCTTACTCCTGAAAAGGAGGCCCAGTTAAGATATCTTGGGGCTAACTTCTAAGGAGGATGCCCATGAATAGGGTTCTCTCATCTTAATGGATGATGTTTAATAAATGAAATCTCTAATTTTAGTGACCTAAAGATGTGTAAATCACTCGGTTTTGAGATATGTTCCACGGAATTCCTTTCGGATAAAAAAATAAATCAAGAAAACATGCCATAAATGGCTTTGAAGAGTTTCATGAAGACCAACTCTTCAATAAGAGAGGTGGAATGGCATAAGAGGGGTTAAATGGGAAGGAAGGGCACCCAAAAAAATAGAAGGGCGCGCAAGTCCTGGTGGGTGCGCAGGTACTGCGTGGACTCTCATGTCCTGGCCGCGTAGGTATACCTGTGCGACACATGGGTACTTGTGCGATTTTCATCCCTTAGGGTAATACTTGGGAGATTCTTGACCAAAGCCTTTAGAATTATCCTAAGGTACTTCCAGAAGAATGGTGCGCAAGTTTCAAGGAGTAGGTAAGGAGGCACGCAAGTGTGTCCATTTCCCTTAAGGGTAAAATACTTAGGCGTAAAAGTTTTAGTGAATTCTAACACTTAGACCTTATTACTCTTGTTTATACCTTCCATTGTAGGTAAATAATTACCTTAGAAGTGTTCGGAAGACTTCATGAAGAGACTTGGGCGTTCAGAGCTCTGTATCTGAATTCTGGAAAAAAAAATCCTCTTGAAATGGGGGGCCCACCGAGGGTATTTATAGACTAGAGAAGACCCTGGGAGGTTTTCAAAGAGGGCGTTCAAGTCACATACATGACCATTAGGTGGCGTACAAGTGTACTTGTGCGACAGTGAGGGAACTTGCGCGACCCAAGGGTATTTGACTCCTTGTTCATGCCTTTGTCGATTTTTATATGTTTCCTTCAAAGGATGAATCAATTTGTGCTAAGGTATTTTTCCTTTCCATTATTTTAGAAAATGTGACAAAAAGAAGCGTAAAAAAAATTCCCCCCCTCAGAGTTGGATCCGAAAGAATAAGGATGTGACTCTGAGAAAAAGAAGAAAACCAAAGGAAAAGAGTCGCGCAAGTGTTCAGCATGGAACACTCATTGCGAAGGTGCGAGTCACACAGGACTGGAGCGCGCTAGATTTTAGGTGCACAGGTGGGCAGCCTGGCTTATAAATATTCGACCATTTGTCACTCATAGCATCGAATTCCGGATTTTCAAGCTCTCGCCGCGCAGGTCACCTTCGCAGCGCAGGTTGCTCTAATTTCCGCTTTTCTTTATTGTCACGCTGCTGTCAAGGTATCTGGACATGTGCGGTGATACCTGCACGCTAAAAACATGCGCGGCACATTAACACTTATGTGACACATCCACACTTGCACGCCACGTTTAGACTTGCGTGCCTTAATTCCTTAGCCATTTTTTTCGAAATCTTTCATAAATTTTATGAAAAATCAACTTACTTAAGAGTTAATTATTCAACTTTTGTGAAAAATCAATGGCCCCCAAGAGAATCGGAATAGTTTATGAACTAGAAAGAAAGTGACTTGATGATATGATGAGTATCATTGGCCATGATTATTATACTGTCTACGAAAACACTCTCCTAGATTTGGCTAAGTATTTGAAGATGTATCATCATGACTTCCCCTAAAGCATTTATTTTCCTTTGAATGGCTATGGTCATCTACGAGAAGTTACTATTCCAGAAGCAAAGAACTATCTGCCTGAGATGCAACTGCATTGTTACTCCTCTATTTCGGTTATGTTGTGCATTAAGAGAAACAACAATGGTGTGAACTTTCAAATTTCTCTTCCATGCCATTTCCTTACAGATATGAAAATGGAAACCCCATGGGCTGAAATGTTTTCCGCTGCTGGTTGGTGGAGAGAAGACTGTCATGGTATTAAAACCATATCTGAAAAGAGTACTCTCTCCAAATGGCTCTTTACTTCCAATGCTCCATTCTCAAATCCATGTATCCATCTTCTAATTATCTTAGACAGAAACTGAGCCATTGTTTGATCATCAGAAAATTTTCTCAAATCGCACTCAAGAACATTATTTTACAATCGTTCCATGAAGAGTTGGTATCACTATATCTCTTATTGTATCCAATTGAATGAATGAATTCCAAGGTGCTGCTAATGATGCTCAGGATTTCGTAAATCAAATGAAGAGTTATATTGAAAGTCTTTTGTAATTCCTGAAAAAGAGAAGAGACTCCAGTCTGTGGATTTCCTTAGAACTCTTGTGTATCAATAAAAAACACTTTCATCTTCAATAATTTATGCACTTATTTCCTTTGTTACCTGCTTTAGATTTTTACCTAAGCCAATGGGCCTAGTATGCATAGTTTTATTTTTTTACTAGGATTATTATAAATAACCCTACAAAGTTTGAATCCTTTTATTGCTCAATATTACTTAAATCATATAAAATTTATGTTTAGTGAGCTGGAACATGACTTTTATTCAGAGTTCCTTTGTATTTTTTGAGAAGTTTAATTTCATGAACGTCAGACATAAAAAGGTCAATGTTTAAGGTCGAAATAGCTTTGACCAAATGTATTAAAAATTGACTCAATTCCTTGATAATTCGTTTGAAAACATATTAACATATTCATGTATGGAAGGGAACAAAATGTAAAATATGACTTAATAAACCTTGAATCTGTGGAATGATATGAAAAACGACTAAAATGCATTAGAAGAAGTATTTCCCAATAATGAAGTTACCATTATTTAAAAAACCCGTTAGGGGGTTGAATTATGTCGGGCCACCTAAGGGAATTGGATGCATAGTCAAATAATAGAATCTTTTGGATGACAGTTCCGTTATGTAGACTACTTATGCAAGGCCACCTAAAGGCACATGTTGCATTGTCCAGAAAAAGAACTCTCAGAATGTTACTTTTCTACTGCAACAAAAACTAGTGGAAGTTTATGGAGATTCATATTTTCCAAAGCATAGAGTATTCTATATGGAAAGAGGTACTTGAATATGGAGAAGATATTTCCTAACAAGATTGTTTAAGAATTGGATGAATTTCACTCCTATGAAGGTCTGACCCAAATGTAGGGAAGGGAAAATATAAACCATAGACTTGAATATTTTCAGATCATGAAAAATAGTATGAGACAAATATGTAAAGAATGGATATTTTTTTGGATCCCTAAATATCTTTGTTTATACAATTAAGGACAAAAAATGGTTTTTGTCGTAATAATGAAGCTACCACTATTTAACAAACCTGTTTGGGGGTTGAATTACGCAGGGCCACTTAAGGGAATTGGCTGCATAGTCAAATAATAGCATCTTTTGGCTGACAGGTCTATTATGTAGACGACTTATGCAAGGCCTCCTAAGGGCACGTGCTGCATAGTCAAGCAAAATAACTCTCATAATTTGGACATTTTGTGACTAGAAGTCGAGAAAAGGGTTTAGGGAGATCAGAAAAAAAAAATTTAGGATTATGACACATAAAAATGGGTATTATTCAATGTATGTAAAGATACATAGATCGACGCTAACCATAATCACGTTGTGGCTAGGTCCTAAATTGAAATATTAGACATCACTTCATATCCCATAAGGATGGGAATCAAGCCATACGTAGTTCTTGAAATACAATTTAATGTCATGTGGGACTAAAGTATGGGAGATCTTAGTGTAGGGTCATAGAGCTCATACCATTATAAGAAATACATAATGTGTGTTTTCATGGGGACTTATCAGCCAGGGGACTGAAAGTGGAATTTGGGGTTAGGCCCAAAAGACATGTGGCTGGATTTGAGGGACACTCGAATGTTCCTACGTATCCCATAAGGATGGGAATCAAGCCCACGTAGTTCTAGGAATATCCTCTGTACAGATTTGGTTCGTACATGAGAAGGGTGAAAGGGGACTTTAGTGAAATGATGGTTTGACCCAAAATAAAAGGTTCAGGCATTGTGATGTATGCACGTAGTCTTTGGAATAAAACAAGATTGAAAATTGATGAAAATAATGATTCCCTCTCAGGTGAGGGTATCAAAGAATGTTATTGTTGATTGTCACATTGGACAAAAAGTGATGTATAGTTTAATGTCATATAGCAAGGACGAAAGTGAACCAATGTAAAGATATTTATTATAGCGGTGGTTTCAAGAATCAACATCATATGAGATGGAAGTGAACAGATGTGAATAGATTGGGTTTGGGCTGGAACCTCAAGAGGTTACCTATGTATCCAACCTAGAAGGCAAGGATCAAAGTCCACGTAGTTCAATTAAAGAATGAATTAGTGATCAAGTTGTTCTTTGGGACAACGACCTAAAAAATAGTGTTGGGACTTACACATGGTTAGTATCCCAGATAGAGTGTTATGGTTGAAGTTTTCTCTAAGCACATGTGAGTAATACTCGGTGTGAGAAACAAGAGGTAGAAACAACCATAACGATGCACAATTTAATGTCATATAGGGCATATGAAGGGATTATGCAGTTTATAGTCTTGCAGTTAGGACTGTTGGTGCTGCACAATTTAATGTCATGTAGCAAGGGAAAAATATAGTTTAATGTCATATATGACTTATTGAAGAACTTTTGTACAGTTTAGCGTCATGTAGCTAGGACGATGGGGACAATATAGTTTAACATCATGTTGGATTAAAGGGGGACTGTGCAGTTTAATGTCATCCAGTAAGGACAAAAGAGTACACCGTTTAACATCATGTTGGATGTATTAAGGACTTTTCATAGTTTAACATCATGTTGGATGAAAAAGGGAAGATACAGTTTAACGTCATGTGGGACGAAAGAAATACAAATAGTTTAAAGTCATATGCATGGACTCTGGATGGTTATGTAGTTTAACATCTTGTTGGACATAAGGGACTTCTTTACATTTTAGCGTCATGTAGCTAGGACATTACAGTTTAACATTGTGCAGGATGAAAGAGACATGCAAATAGTTTAAGGTCATATGCATGGACCATAGATGGTGAAGTTTAACGTCTTGCTGGACATAAGAGACATCTGTACAGTTTAGCATCACGTAGTTAGGATGTCAAAGTTTAACGTCGTGTGGGATGAAAAATAATACAAATAGTTTAAGGTCATATGTCTGGACCGTAATAATATATTTTGTGTTTATACAGAATACTTCTTCAGAAATCTGGAATTGGTTGGAGTAGTGATGAGTTCTCCATCCATTGAGATTAATGAATATGCTCCATTGAAGTAGACCTTATGTATTGAATAAGGTCCTTCCCATTTTGGCTCAATCTTGGGAGGTTTCTTTCCTGGTATCATTGGAGTTCTGAGAACCAATACCAGTTCTCCCTGAATGAATGAACAAAGACGAACTTTTTTGTTGAAAGCTCGTGTTATTCGATTCGGATAAACTTCCAAATGGTGCAGTGTGCACAATATTTTCTCATCTAACCGTTCCAATTCATCCAATCACTTTTGAGATTGATTATCTGTAGATGACTGATCATAAATAGCTACTCTGAGCGAGGGTAGTTGAACTTCAATGGGCAATACTGCTTCCGTTCCATATACCAATGAATATGGATTTGACCGTGTTGCAGTGCGGGTGGTGGTCCGATAAGCCCATAAAGCATAAAAGAGTTTATTAGGCCATGACTTCTTATCTTTATCCACCATATTTTGCAGTATGTTTGAATGATTATTGTTGAATGCTTCTATCTGGACATTGGTCATTGTATGATACTTGGATGAATGATTGGATTTGATGTTATATTCTTGATACAACTTCTTCACCTCGGATGAACAGAAGTTGGTGCCATTGTCCATCAATATGGTATGAGGGACACCAAATCTTGTAACAATGTTAGACTTGAAAACTCTAACAATGAATTTAGAACTAACATCCTTTAGAGTTATTTCTTCTGCCCATTTGGAAAAGAAATCAGTAGCAGTAAGAATATACTTAAACTGCTTGGCTGTAGCTGAAGGTTAAGGTCCCACCACATCCATTCCCCACGTGGAAAATGGAAACGATTTTTTAGATGTATGAAGAAACTATGGGTATTGATGAATGAAGTTGTCATGTACTTGGCATGAATGAAAATTCTTTTTGAAATCAACACAATCTTGTATCATTGAAGGCCAAAAGTATCCAAGCCTTCAAATCTGATCAGATAGTCTATGTCCAAACTGGTGGGCACCAAAGATTCCTACATGCACTTCTTTCATGACAGCCACTGTCTCTTCACCATCAATGCATCTGAAGAGAACTCCATCAAAACCATGCTTGTAAAGAATTTTCTCTAGGTGATCTGGGCTATCGTAAAGGGTAAAATTGACCACACGTCGCTGTATTTTTTCTTTCCCAGCTCTATTAGGTGGAAGTGTTCCATTTTGAAGGTATTCGCTGATAGGTGTCATCTATCCTGTAGTATGACCATACGGTTAAGGAATGGGACTAATTTCATTGATTTCCTCTGTTCTGGTTCGAACATAAGGTGAAATTGTACGACGATGGGCAATACTGATGGTAGTCTTTTCACGACCCGTCCACGGGGCCCGTGCCGTGACTACCCAAATCCCGCCTTCCATAGGACAGGGGCTGGCGACTAGCACCAAAGGCGTAATTCCCGATAACTAGGAAGACGTTTCCTTTATAAAATTAAACAAAACATCATAGAGTACAAGCGGAAGTAATACACTAAGTACAAAAGGATGTGATGAAAAGTAAATGGGCTAGAATACAAACCCAATCGAAAGTACAGATACAACTGAACAAAAGTAAAACAGAAAAAAGACAAACAGCTGGAAGAATGGAAGCAGCTCCTGGGTCGTCCTCCTCGGATCCTACCTGAAGGGTAGGTACAGATAGCGCAGCTCCTGGATCATCCACCACAGATCCTACCTGGACGGTAGGTACAGATATCCTTTATAATCCTCTCTCCCGTCAACCTCCTTTGAGTGTTGTCTCGTCGTGAAGTCCTCCTCCGGATACTGACTCTTCGTGAGGTCCACCTCCGGGTATCGTCCAGTCTTCGAACACTCGGCCTCCGTCAGCACTGCCCGTCGTCTGCAACCAACACAACGAGGTGCGGGCATAGCATGTGCAGGGGTGAGTATAACGATACTCTGTAGGGTCCCCGAGACCCTCATGGTCTCTCTAAATCAAACAAGGATAACCACAAAGATGATCTCAACAGATAACCTATACTTAGGAATATGCCCATACATATACCTAAGTTATCAAGTAACCCATCTCAATCATGAGGAAACACAAAGATTATGAAATCAATGGATAACCACTACCCAGGTATATGCCTATACATATACCTAAGTTATCAAGTGACCCATCTCAATCATGAGGTAAACACAAAGATCAAAGACTCAGCTCAAACCAGGATTTTTCATTATCGAAACTGCAACTGCTGAAGAGCCCCATCTCTAGAGTGTACAATGATCCTGTCACAACTCCGAGGTACTGCTCACTAACATAAGACTGCTGAGGTACTCCTCCTGTGGAGTACCGCGGGTCAGCCACCCAAACACAGTAGTGCTTCCCGTCGGGGTCTGCCACCCAAACACAGTAGTGCACACCGCCTAATAGCCTGTAGAGGTACTCTCCGGACGAGTACCGCAGGACTTCACCCAAACAAATTAGTGCTCCGTCCACCATGGTTCTACACCCAAACAAAGTAGTTCTCCATCCTCTGGGCTAGTCGACTCACTCCAAGTCGAGTCAGTCAAGCAGTCGTCAGGTCTCAGTCGGCTACACGTCTCTATACTCCGTATGCTCGTCTCCGGGAGGGTCTGCTCCATGAGCTACTGGTCGATACTCAAAGTATCTCAAACTTCCACGAAGAAGTATCTCAAAGTACCACCTCGTCAGAGGGGTCTCAACGCAACAGACAGCGCATCAATCGGGCGCCCGGTCTGTGAGTTATTAGCCTTTTCGTCCCAGGGGCCCGGTTGATTTTGTGTACGAACCAACCCGGCTATATCTCAACTGTACCCCGAACTCTCATAGTGTATACTCATAGGGACCGTTTTTCAATGTGATCACCAATGCCGCTGACGGTTCGTCAAACGGACGTCCAGTCTGAAAGTTATCAGCTTTTCCGTTCCAGGGGCCCGGTTGGATTTCATGTACAATCCAACCTGGACAATATCCGACTACAACCAAAAATCAGGAAAAAAATTCCAAAAGTTCTGTCTCATCAAGAGGAATCCAACAAAGTCGATGGCACGTCAATCGGACGTCCGGAACTAAAGATATAAGCGTTTCCGCTCCGAGGGCCCAGTTGGTTTCGTGTTCGAACCAACCCCGTCGTACCCAAAGTTCTCCAAAACCCTAAGTGTAATATACCGAAACGACCACCTTGATCCAAGGATCGCATCTCAGAGGACAGTGCGTGGATCGAAGGTCATTATCCCATGTTATGGGAAAAAGACCGGAAGATGTCTGAAAGTGGGGGTTTCGGGCCCGGACCGACCCGGCCCGAGACCCCCTGGTTGGCCCGTACTAGGTCGAACCGAACCGGGTCCAGGTCCGGCCCGCTTGGGCGTGGCCCATCTCGGCTGGCACGGCCCGGCTCGGCGCGATGGCCTGGCTGGCGTTGCCAGGCGGCTCGGCCGAAATGGCCGAGCGGTTTGAGGGGGGGGGGGGGGGGCTGCCCCCCCTGCTTAATGAAAAGTGGCACCCCCACGTGGGGGCCGCTCCTGCTTCTAGCCGGGGGTTTTGAACCCCCAGTCTTCCCCCTGACCGGTCGGCCCGCTCCGGCCGGACGGATGCTGCCGCCACGGGACCGGCGGGTCCCATCGCCCTACTCAGACACCGGCGGCCGGAAACCGGCCGCCATTCCCTGCTCCACCGCGGCATTGGTCCGTCTGGCACGGCGCGACGGCGCCGCGCCCCTCCGCCACGGCCCCAATCCGGCTGCGGTGCCTTTGTGGTTCTCTGGCGCGGTGTGATGGCGTCGCGACTTGTTCGACTTCAACCGCGCCTCGCTTCTTCGCCCAAACTCAAAGCTTTCGCGCGGTGCAACAGCACCACACCGCCTTACACGTGCCGCAAAAAAATCAAACAACCAATGGGGGAGTGGGTCATCTGTGTTCATGTGGTCCATCCTCCTCCCGTTATTGCGATATCAGGGAGCTCAAAAAGGATGATAAACAGTGATGGAAGTAATCAGGAACAAAAAGAAAATAATCCCCCTACCTCAAGCGTAGTCATCGAACGAGGTTTGTCGCGGAAAGGGATGTCGCGGAAAAAGATGGATCGTCACGTCGTGGAAGAACGGTGTCTCCCTTCCTTTGATGCGGAAATAAGGAACGAAGAGATGTGCATCGGGTCATTGATCTCTGAGGAAGGCATCTCTCACCGTCGTCCGTCGTTGGAGGTCGGCGTTCTTCGTCGGCGGCGGTGCGTTCTTCGCGTTCTTCAACGAAGAACGATGAACTTCAAGACTCCACTTTATCTCCCAAAAACTCAACACAACAAGTCCAACAATAATAAAATAATAATTGTCTTATTTTATTAACACACAGACCAACGTCTTTGAAATAAAAAATTGAATCAACCAATTAATTGAATTTAATTGCAACGTTTAAACCGCCCAATTAATAGAGGTGTTTAATATTTAAATAAACGCATGAGTTGACTTTCATTAATTGGGGGGGTGCGGGTGCTTTACTGAAATAAAGGATGGGTTGAGGAAGTTTAAAGGGTGGGGCTCATGTGGGACCCACCCCACTAATATCCTACCTAGTGGATTATTGAGGACATGGGTCCCAATCAACCACTTAGCTTAGGTTAACACTTCTTTAAAAAAATCAAATTGGTTTCACCACTTTTATTTTATTCCTTTACTTAACCCAAAAATTTAATAACTACACCCGAGAAAACACAACTCCGGAAAAGGTGTTTCTAAGAAATTATCAGCGCTGTGATTTATTCGGTGCCCTCAGATTTCAATTCCGAACACCGGTTCAAAAGATAGGAAAACCAGCCCGTTCGTTCACTGAACGTACCCGAGCTAAACTTCGAAAAATAATTCTGGGGACACCGGGCCTCGGAATTAGGTGCCGTCAGAAACTACGTTCTTGTAAAATTCCAATGAAAATTAAGAAAAACTTTTCCTTGAAATTTCCCGGTCTTTACAGTTTTTTCCCGATTTAGATCTGCCAGAGCTGTGGTTATATTAGCCAGTGCATCAGCTTGAGCATTTTGTCATCGCGGGACATAAGAAAATTTCGGTTCTGTAGGAAATTCCACCATTAACTCTCTGACATATTCATACAAAGTTATCAAATCTTCTTTTCTGATTGCATAATCCCCATTGACTTGTTTGATTACCAGGTCTGAATCACCTTTCACCTTTAAGTGATTCACTTGTGCTTAAAGTGCCAACTCCAAGCCTGTATTGAGAGCTTGGTATTCTACTTCATTATTTGTTCCACCTTCCCTCAATAAGAAGGAATAAGGTAACACTGCCTTTTCCAGAGAATTAAGAATAACTCCTAATCCAACCTTGTTGAATTTAGGATTTTCCATTTTATTCCCTATTGGACTTCTGGAAGCACCATAAAAATACATTTCCCATACCTGAGGACTATCCTGAATAGAGAAGAATTCCTCATTAGGGAGTTCAATATTTGAAGATGTGTCTTCCACTGAAGGATGTTCAGCAAGGAAATCAGCTAGAGCTTAGCCATTTATTGTCTTTTGAGACATATACTGAATGTCGAATTGCTACAAAATAACTCCCCACCTTGCCAGACGTCCTCTAAGCATTGGATGACTAAGGATGAATTTGATCGGGTTATTGCGAGATACCAATTGGACCTCGTGATGTTGCAAGTAGTGTCTTAACTTCTGAACTGCGAAGATTAATTCCAGGCAGCACTTCTCAATATTTGAATACCGAGTTTCTACTTCAAGCATTGTCTGACTAAGATAGTAGAGGTTGTTTTTATTCCCATCATCATTCTTCTGATCATGAAAGGCACCTAATGATATCTCTAATGCTGTCACATATAGGATAAGTGTCCTTCCTTCAATAGGTGGCATAAGTACCGGTGGACTCAAGAGGTAATTTTTGAGAATATCAAATGCCTCTTGACATTTTTTCAGTCCACTGGTAAGTGACTCCCTTCTTCATCAATTTGGTGAAGGGTAAACTTTTCCCTGCCAAATTGGCGACAAAATGCCGAATATACGCTAAGTTTCCTTCAATTCCGCTTCAATCTTTCAAATTTCGAGGAGGTGACATACCAAGTATTGACTTGGTCTTCTCAGGATCGACTTCAATACCACTATGGCGTACAAAAAATCCAAGAAATTTTCCTGAGGTTACACCAAAAGCACATATTAAGGGGTTCATCTTCAAATTATGTTGTCGAATCTTGTGGATTATGACTTCCAAATCAACCAAGTGATTTGAACGTTTTTTGGATTTGACCACCAAATCGTCCACATAACATTCAACAAAATTCCCTAAAAGGGGTTTTAAGATACGATTCATGGTGCGCTGATATGTTGCACCTGCAATCTTTAAGCCAAATGGAATTACCCGATAGAAAAACACACCCTAAGGGGCTCTGAAGGCTATGGATTCCTCATCTTCTGGAGCCATTCAGATTTGATTATATCCAGAATATCCATCCATGAAGGAAAGTGCTTAATAGCCAGCTGTTGCATCAATTAAAATTTATGTAATCAGAACATGAAAATCATCCTTAGGACAATACTGATTAAGATCTCTAAAATCGATGAAAACTCTAAATTTTCCATTCTTCTTCTTCACAAGGACAATATTATCCAACCACATGGGATATTGAACTTCTCTGATGATGTTAGCTTTGATAATCTTATCAACTTCAGCTTCAATTTTGGAAGCATACATTGGGTCTGTTCTTCTTGCGGTTTTCTTAAATCCTCGATGTTCGTCTGGTAAACCCAAATGATGAGTAGCAACATCAGGATCAAGCCTAGGCATCTCTATAGAGTTCTAAGAAAATATGTCTTGATTTTACTTTAAAATGGAAATATACATCTCTTGTTCTTCAAGAGTCATGGCTGTACTGATTAAAGTGGGGCGTGGATCTTCTTTTGTACCCAGATTGATTTCTGTGAGTTCATCCACAGTGGTAGAGATATCCTCTTCAAGGGATGGAAGAGAATCTCTGAGATCTTCCTCTTTTTTCTCCAACATGTGTTACATCTTCTGTTTCTACTTTCATAGTAGATGATGAAGCAAAGTTTCTATGATCAAAATAGATGTTAAAATTTGAACATCTTGAAGAAGAAGCTTCCATTTCTGACCCAATTGATGATGAAGGGTCTTCCTTGGGTAATAAAGAGAATATGATGGATTGAAAATCAACATAATCATTCACCTCTGGTATTGCTATAACTTCTTCTGGCCTCGTTGGTGAAGTATAGACTTGATGGATTTCAGTAGATGAAATGAAGACATCTCCATTTGAGATTTCATCATTGCCTGGAGGATCACCAATTTCTCCCATGTTGTCTGGCTTGATTTCCATAATTGACATTATGGATCTTTCCATAAGAGTATTTTGATTTGGGTCTGTCCTATCAATTTGATTGATAGGCAACACATAAACTTTACTCACATGTGCAAATGGATTTACTAGAATCTTCTCCAAACCATATGGAGCATTAACTTTGGTAATCTCCCTTTTTGTGGATTTATCCTTTCCCTTCATGTGATAGAATTCTACCTCAATGTATTGAGATTCACATGTCTTGAATGGGACCTTATCACCATACAATGTCCCAACATGACCATCGAAACAATATTTGAGACATTGATTGTATGATGAAGGGATAACCGCATGTTGATGTAGCCAGGGTCTTCCAAGAAAGACGTTGAAGGCTGAGTCTTGATCAACAACCATGAATTCTGAATTGGATACAAGATTTCCAAACTGAGTTCTGAGTGTAACTTTGCCCAGTGGTTCTTGGTCATTTTTATCATATCCTTGTAACATCATAGTAGAAGGAGATAAATCAGATTATGTGAGGCCCAATCAACAAAGTGTACGAATGGGCATGAGGTTCACTCCTGAACCATTATCAATGAAAGCTCTTCGGATGTCTACACCATTAACCTTTCCAAATAAGTACAAAGGTCTAATATTCCCATGTACAAAATCATCTTCATCTTCATCTATGGAAGATATCACTGCATGGAATTCCGTAGGATTATTCTCTACGTGATAGACTTCAGCTGCAGTAATTTCAGTTTCAAACTCCTGAGGACTTGACAAAGCCTCGATGAGTGCCTCCCGAAGATCTTTTGATAGATTCAAAGTATCCAGAATTGATAACTTGGCCGGTACATGGGATAGGTATTTCAATATATCATACTTTTGATTCAGAGGTCTGTGTTTCCCAACAGGAACATGTGGTTTTGCAGGTGCCTTGGAAGTTGATGCTTTGGAAGTTGATGCATCTTGTATCGGGATAAGAGAGGGAAATATTCATGGCTTTAGACGATTAGACCAATTAGATCCATTTACTTGTTGAGAGGATGAAGGTGGAATCCCCAACCGATCCTCCAAAATAAATTTTCCAAGACTGAATTTTCTATTGGTGGAAGAACATGCTTGTTCTTGTTGAGCTCGCTAAAGGGCTCTGCCGCGAGTTTCTGCTGCATACACAGTTCTAGTAGGGGTAGATTTGGAATAGTGGATTCTGGGATATCCACGTCTTCCTCTGAATCCCATACCCCTAGAACTCCCTCTAATTCCTCTGTTTGATATAGGGAATTTAGGTTCATCAAAATTGAAACTGTGACTAGCATAAGGATCTATTAAATGAATCATATTAACAGAACCGAAGATCAGTTCTTCATCTGATGAAGACTCTGCCTGACTAGCCAATTTAGGTTGTTCCTTTTGGTGGGACGGTGCCTATAGCTTCGAAATAGATGGCATGAAATCTGCCAGATTCAAAGACAGCTTATGCTTTGACACATAATCATCTTCTCCTGATTCTTCTTCATTAGCAAAATTATGATGTCCTTTTGAGGATTTTTCTTTTGATGGATATTTCACTGTGGCATTTACAGCAGAAGACACAATTGGATTCTTCAATTGCATTCACAAAATTACATGAGTTCGGTTGATCGTTTTTCTGACCATCCAATCATCATATTTTTGCACATTTTTTCTTTTGACTTCTTGCCACTCACCTCCTTCCTCCGGATCTGTAGCAGTAACACATGCTACCTGGGCTGAAGAGCCTTTTAGTTTTACTTGTCCCGAGTCAACCTTCTTTTGCTGGAGGTCATTTAAGACAAAACACTCCTCGATGGGAGGCCCCAACATTTGATGAAAGGGGAAATAATAGGGATGGTCTTCATCTTCTTCCTTGTTTGGCCATTTGGGCCTTCACAACTGAACCAAATTACTTTCCAGATCCGAAATGAAGTATCCAAGAACTTGTTCATTTTGGAAACAATATACTTTACTCTTCAACTCCTCAAATTGTTTCCGTCTTTGATCTCTTTGATCATCTTGATGAAACGGACTTTGTTGTTGATGCTCAGGAGGTGGAGCTCTTCGGAAAGATGAAGGTTTTGAAGTAGACGCAGGTACATGTGCTTGCTTAAGAATAACAGTAGCAGTCTCTTCTTTACCCATTCTTCTTCCTGGAACTGAAGGAATTGCATGAGATATAGCCTTAGCCTGTATAAGGGAATCTTCAATCTGCTGATCGATTGAAGTAAGGTCTCGAAACCCTCCTGTGTATTTCACAGGGATCAACAGTGTACGCAACTCGTCACGTAAATTTTCCACACAAATTGGAAACAATTCTTCCTGAGGGAGTGCTAATCTTATGGAATATGTTATTCCATTCCAGTGAGCAATGAAATCTGAAACCCTTTCATTCTACCTTTGCTTACAGTTTGTAAGATCAAAAACTGTTGTCTTTGGAAAAGTTGAGCTGAATTGAAGAAGAAATCGTTGACGGAGATCTTCCCATCCATTAATTGACCGGGATTGCAAGCTTGTATACCAAACAAAAGCTGGTTCTTGCATGGTTCGCATGAAACATCTGAGTTTCACTACTTCTTGATATTTTGGAGTTCCTATCATAGGATCACAAAAAGACACGTAATGCATCAAATACTGTTCAGGATTGCCTGATCCATTGAAAATAGGGAATAAAGGATTCCAAGAACATAATGGGGGAGGGATTTCATCAACCCATTCAGGGTAAGCTCTCTATTTTGGTTGAATTTGAGTACGCTTTCCCTCCATAGCTTCCAAACGAGCTGTTAATGACTCAATAGTAGTTATTAACATTTGAGGAACATCTGGTTGATCTTGGACCTGAACAAGTGCAATGGCAGGAGCTTTCACAGGTATGACAGCTGGTACTACAACCGATGGCAGCACTGCTGATTGTTGTTGTACTTGACCCGTAGGATTAGACCTGTGAGGGTGTACTGATAAAGGAGGATATTCTTTATCCATATCAGTGGCCACAAAAAATTCCTTTGGCTGACTAGCTCTAGCACATTTAGTAGGAAGACTACCCTGAAGTAGTTCTGCATTTATTCTACTCAATTCCCTTATTTCTTCCTCATGTTGTGCAAATCATTTCTCTAGTGAGAGCGATTGGCCTTCTCCAGAGGAAGGGTATGTAACCTAATTCTTTCCTTTCCCATTTTTGGATCCTTTTGGGAGAGGGGGAAGTGCGTTATTTGAAGGAACACCTAGGTTCTGAGTAATCCTTTGATTTCGTGTACACTCACCTTCTTTATTTGTGTCTGTGCATACAACTTCTTGAGTAGGAACCTCTTCATCTGATCCCTCTGAGTGAACCTCATCTAGTGGATCAACAATAATGGCATAGATGACATTAATTGATGCATAATACATTTCATCCCTCCTATCGGCATTTATGCGATATTGTCATCTTCCATGTCTTTGAAGAGACAGTGCATTTTGTTGATTTGATACCTCAGGAACTTCTTGATGAACCGTAATTTGGAGAGAATATCCTGATAACTTGGAACTTCATTCTTCTTGGGGATTCTACCCCAATCGAGAGAATACTGAATTTCTCTGAGGGAAGGATTGAGGATTTGAAAATGTCCCCAGTCTGGTGGACTAGGGTTGTTCTTGCTGTATTCACTCAACTCCTCGAATCCTATTTGTTGATTCCGAGTGTTGGTTTATAAGAGTCTCCATTCTAGAAAGCTAGGGTGGATTTTGACATGCTATGTCTGAGAATTTCTTAAAATATCTATTGATCTTGTAGACCTTGGTCCGGAAATTAGCTGGATGCATCAATCGACATCCACTTTTATCACCCAGTTCAAAAGACCGCTGAATTATTTCTAACACTTCTGTCACTTGATGATGTTCTTGCTCCATAAGAGAGGCCTATTCAATATTCTCATTTTCTTGATGCAAGATTAATTCAACAACTTGTTCTCTGTATTCTTAATTTTGAGAGGAACTAGTTTAGTCCTCTTCTTGGGCAAGCCTTTGATTTCGCACAAAACCAGCTAGATGTGGCCAATTCTGGGAGATAACATTGCATGAAATCACCTTGGGTGGGCTTTGTCGATTGGAGAGTACAGTGAAATGTAGTTCTCCATGAACACTACATCCCCTGATATGAATACAAGATGGGGCATTGGCAATTAACTGGCTCAGTCTTCTTAGTGCGCCAAGGCATGAACGTTGAAGGGATCTCTGATGCTTTTCAGCCTTCAGATATCGAGAGACTGAGAGAGATCCCAAGTCAATCTGGCATTGTAACCCTTCTATTATCTAGACATGATTTTCATATTCATCATAAGATAATATTTTCTTTTTCAACTGACAAAGATTTTTCCATATGTTGAGACGAATATCTTGAATACAATCTTCCATCAACACTTTTGGAATGTCATACTGAGAGTCAGCCAAAAGCCAAAACATGACTGGCACTTCACTTTTTTCCAGTTTTTTTCTCATATTCAGCACTTCCTCTTTATCATTCAATGAAGATTCTTCTACCTGTTTTGACCAGATTCGGTGCTCTCTTGTTGCTTCATTGGATTCAACAGTACTGGTAGAGAATTCACCGATCAAACCAGAAGATAAATGACCCAGGGGTTGTTTGGAGAATGACCTACGCCCCGAGCTATCTTTTGATTGATAAAGTATTTCACCCGTTGATGGTAAAACATCAGACATGACTGGTTTCACATTTGCAAGTTCCTCAAGATAAAAGGGCTTTCTCAGCACTACATTGTCTACTGGAGCATTTTCCGGGAAATGTGCATCACTACTGCGGAGAAGACTTTCGTAGCTAAATTCATCATCATGGGGAGGACCACCATGGTGGGTTAAAACAAAAGATGAGATCTCTTGCTCCTTGGTCTTCTGGCCACACATAGGGTTATTGTAGCTCTCATCTGAAGATGATACATTGAGATCGACCGAACAGTCATGAAGCAAGCCTTCATGAGGAAGTGTCTGTTGAAGACCTTCAGAATTAATGTTCCCACTATTGGTAAATGTGGGAGTAGAATCTTGGATTCCAATAGATAATAGTCTGAGGGATTCAAGAACTCCAGCATCAAGCAAGGCCTTGTTATAGATTGGCTCTGGATTTCTTGATTGTACTGGGCGGGTCTTATTCTTAGACGCCTTCTTACTCGCCATGGAAACCACTTGTTGATGAAAGTGGCTACTCTGAGTAGGTGTATGTGCCTGATCAAGAGAGATGGAAAGGTTAGGCTGACGATCTCCACTCAAATCAGGTATATGTGCTGACTTGGTTGTCTGTATGATATGGGGGAGTACGCCCCACAACCATCTTGGACTGGAACAGAGGTGTGTATCTGCTCCAGAGTAATCTGTTGATGAGTCACTCCACTGGTAGGGATAGATTTATGTGTCTTTCCCTGATATGCTGCAGAAGCTGTTATAATGTCCTGGCAGGCATCCAGAATATGAGCAGGGATTTGCTTCTGCTCTTTCACTATTGACAGAATGTGCTTGGTGACTTCAGCTGCCAGAACGGGGATATAACTCCATTCCGTGCTTGGATTAGGTGTGTGTTCATGCTCCTATCCTCATTTTCCTGTCAGTGAATTCTTACAGTACTCAGGTGTGGGGGCAGAGAATTGGGTCTGCCTCTTGTTTGTCATCGGAGCTTTCCGAATGGCCTCTCTTGGTGCTACTAGACGAGACGATTGGTAGGCTTGATCAATACTAGCAGGTTTATGTGCCTACTGATTATAATTCACCAAACTTGGTTGACGAGATCCATCATATGTAGTCAGACAATCCTTCTGACTAGATGATGACGTATAAACAGGTGTATGTTCCTGCCTATAGTACTCCACCGGAATTGCCTGGCGGGACTGGCGTGCTGCTGCCAGACGAGTCTGCTGGACAGCAGGATTAAAACGGACGGGTGTATGTGCCCGCTCATTGCTTGCCACCAAGTTAGGTTGGTGGAATTCTCTGGAGATGGCAGAGATGAGAATCTGCTCACTGTTGAACGGATTTCGCCTCTGGCGATTCACCTTGCCTGCTCGGGTTCGAGGAACCTAAGCCGAACGCCTGGAGATGATACCCTCATCATTTTGAGGGTGCACTTCCACATGAGTCTGGTGATGATTATTGATGGGATCCCTTAATAAGGACTCATGTCTCTTTGAATTAGGAACCTAAGGGGACTTCTCATTCACCTCCCCAGAATATGAGAGGGACTGGTGATTGCTTTCTGGGGATAACGACCCGAAACGGTTGGAGATGGTGGTTGGAACCACCCACTTCTTAATCACTGGTCATCGTTGTCCGGACGACCAGTGTGAGTTGTTCACTTGGAGGGCTTGTCGAGCAGCCTCCAAAGTCGGAATGGTACCGTGTTGACAATACTCTTTAACTAGTTCATTTGATACCCAGCGTTGAAGATGCTGAGTTGGTGTTATCGTCATTAGAGCGGATGAAGATCCAGTAGGAGTAGCAGTAGAGGCATTCACAACAGAATTATTCACAGGTGTGAACTTGAGAGAAGCCATTTTCGTAATGCAGAAGATCTTGGAAAAGAGTTCCTGTTTTATATAACAGATGTAATAAAGATAAGTCTGGCCACTACATATTTTGGATGAACACATATGTTATATATTGTCTTGTTGGCCCTCTCATTGAGTTTTAAATATGGTCCTAACAAGTAGGTAAACTATCATTTTAACTTGGTTAAGTATTCACATCAGGTTCACCATTTTTTGTTTCCCTCTGGAATTGGGGATGACCTCGTTGATTTAAGGTTCAAACAATCCAATTGGTTTCAAACGGATTTGTTCATAGAACTGGAAACATCCAACGATTCCATATCCATTTGGACCTACTTTCCAAAGGTAGGCACTCATTAGTTGTGAACGGATGAGACTTAGGAATTTTTATTGGTCGAGAGGATGGGAGGTCGGACTCATCACACCTTTTTTAGGGGAATTATTATCTACTTAGGGACTCTCTTTATAGATTTAAGATATGTTCATGAATCCTTATTAAATTACCAAGTATAAAATGAGCTTTCCTTTAGATCTGACAATCAATGATTGATATTTTGGAAATTTAGAGAATCTTTTATATATATTCGAGGTTCTTAATCGATGGAGAAACATCTGTATTTGTTAGAGATTCTTATTCAATGGTATCCTTTAATACATTATATAGATATCTCTTGGTCATTATGATGACCATTCTGGTTTTAAAGCCACACAGTGTGTCACTTGAAGTTTATTTTCATTCAGAAAGACATGGATTATTTCAGTTTTGGAATCTTACCCACAGATGGGCTACCCACGTATCCATTATTTAGAAAAGGAATCAGAAACCATGTAGTTTGATTAAGGGAGTATGATGTTTATGCATGATTGATGGCTCAAAGGAAGATTTCATGATTACTTTTACACTTTAAGCTCACATGAGTCATGCTCAGTGTGAGAAACAAGAGGTATTGGTGAAACCAGACAATTGTGCCACGAAAGATGCAATGATGTGGGGCTTATGTATGTATGACTGCCCAAATAGATGAGGATTAAGATTCAATTTAGGGAAGAAATCCAGGAACAGGGTCCATAAAGGTATATGTGCTTCATGGAGATTTGGATACTCTATTCTTGGGGCTTACTCCTAAGGAAGATGCCCAAGTAAGGAGGGGACTTATGATTGGGTTTTAGTCCTGATAAGGAAGCCCATATCAAAAGGAAATTAAGACTGGTTAAGAGAAATTAAGGTTGACGCTTACTCCTAAGATGAAGGCTTAGGTTAAGGGACTTGAAAAATTAAGGGACTTGGGGCTTACTCTTAAAAAAGATGCCCATATTTGGGATCTTTAAGACTGGGGATTATTTCTAAAAGGAAGCATAGGTTAATGGAATTATGGTTGGGGATTACTCCTGAGGAGGATTCCCAAATTAGGGGAGTTAGGGCTTACTCCTGAAAAGGAGGCCCAGTTAAGAGAAATTGGACTGGGGCTTACTCTTGAAAATAAGGCCCAGATTAAGGGAAATTATGATTGGGGTATACTCCTGAAAAGGAGGCCCAGTTAAGAGAACTTGGATTGGGGCTTACTCTAGAAAAGGAGGCCCAGATTAAGGGAAATTATGAATGGGGATTACTCTTGAAAAGGAGGCCCATTTAAGATAACTTAGGGCTTACTCTTAAAGAGGATGCCCGCGAATAGGGTTCTCTCATCTTAAAGGATGAGGTTGAATGAATGAAATATCTAATTTTAGAGACATAAAGATGTGTGAATCACTAGGTTTTGAGAGATTTTCCATGGAATTATTTTCGGATAAGGAATTCAATCAATAAAACATGCCATAAATGGATTTGAAGAGTGTATTAAAGACTGACTCTTGAATAGGGGAGGTGGAATGGCATAACATGGGTTAAATGGGTAGGAAGGGCACCTAAAAAATAGAAGGTCTCTCAAGTTCTTGTGGGCATGCTGGTACTGCATGAACGCGCAAGTCCTGGGCGCGCAGGTATATCTGTGCGACACATCGGTACTTGTGCGATTTTCATTCCTTAGGGTAATACTTGGGAGATTCTTGACCAAAGCCTTTAGAATTATCCCAAGGTACTTCCAGAAGAGTGGAACGCAAGTTTCAAGGAGTATTTAAGGAGGCACACAAGTGTGTCCATTTCCCTTAAGGGTAAAACACTTAGACGTGCAAGTGTTAGTGAATTATGACACTTAGACATTATTCCTCTTATTTAGACCTTCCATTATAGCTAAATAATTACCATAGAAGTGTTCGGAAGACATGAAGAAGAGAATTGGACGTTCAGAGCACTGTATCTGAATTCTGGAAAAAAATCCTCTTGAAATGGGGGGCCCACCGATGGTATTTATAGGCTGGAGAAGACCCTGGGCGGTTTTTAAAGAGGGTGTGCAAGTCACTTGCGTGACCATTAGGCGGCGCGCAAGTGTACATGCGCGACAGTGAGGGAACTTGCGTGACCCAAGGGTATTTGACTCCTTGTTCATTCCTTTGTCGATTTTTTATGTTTTTTTCAAAGGAAGAATCAATTTGTGCTAAGGCATTTGTCCTTTCCATTCTTTTAGACAATGTGACGAAAAAGAGAATCAACAGCATTAAAATACAATACAGAGTACAACAAAGTAAAACAAAACATCCAGTAACATCGCGAGCCTAAGCCCGGTCTCATTCTCCCCTACTCCTCAGCAACAATCAAGTACCTGTATAGGGATCCTTTCCCTTATCCACACCTGCAGAAATGTAATCTATTTGGGACGAAAAAACATGACCCAAACAGGGTGTGAGAAGTAATCTCAGTAAGCACCACCAAAGGTCTGTGCCCAACTGTGTGTAAACAGGCAACAACAATGTGCAAAAGTAAAATAAATAACTAAGTAGTACTCAAAAAGTAACTGACTTACTAATTATATTTCCATTTTATTATTCAATTTATCCATTTAATATAAGAAACCACCATAGTGAATTTCTAAGTAAACAGTCAGTGTCCTCAGACATGCAAACCCTTACCCTCAGGTAATCAGAATCCAACCCACAGGTACTTTCCCTCAGGCATAACAGATATTTCTCTCAGGCATACGAAGTGTCGCCCTCAGGCACAGAAGTAACTACCCTCAAGCATAGGAAAGGTTTCCCTCAGGCAAAATAGAACTTTTCCCTCAGGCTAATCCAGTCGTGCCCTCAGGCTATAGTGAAACACCACCCTCAGACACAAGTAACTAGGCCGAGCCCAACATATAAATAATCAATTCACATACAATTCCTCTCAAGTCAATTTTAAAAACATTATTACAAAGGCATACCCTCGGGTATCCTGGCGAAATGGCTAAACAGAGGAATTCACCCCCGGGGTGGTCCTGGATCCAAGCAGCGATGCCAAACAATAGTTTATTATCACATTTAACCACCTATAAATTTCTATGTAGTTAAAATAGCCACGACCTCAGCCATAATACACCCAAACATGGGCTCGTAGCTCAATGGTACACACAACACACGACAGTTGTAAATTTAGACACTAGGCCACCTACCTTTAACTCCCTTGATCAGTATACTCAAACATCGCTTCCAGAAACGCCCAATAACGACATAGATCTTACATAGAAGAAAACATGTTCAAACTCAAATAACTTCTCTTAGAGGAAGAATTGGAAAGAACTACGCAAGTAGAAGGAAGGGATAACCTGTGCGGTTCCAACGAGATCTTCAGAGGTGAAAATGGATTCCCGACGCTCGATCTAGAGATCCTCGAAGATCCGACCTCCTCTCCCAAATCATTCCTCTAGTTCTCATCCTTCCCTGTGAATAGGGGAGGATTCTTCCCATTTAAGCAAAAAAAAATTACATGGTGTGTACTTTTGACCACACGACATGTACTTCCTTCGTTTAACTATTCCCCTGGCGGCACCACCAAACTCTTCATCCATCGACATGAGTACACGACATGTATTTATGATTACATGGCATGTACTATCACACAGCTGGTAGATACATCCACTACTTTACTATTTGTCTATCGACTGACTACACATCGTGTAGTCAGTTTTTACACCATTCATCGCCGACATGGCTACACACCCTGTGTACTCATCCCACATAGCCAAAAGTACAGGGCGTGTGGAATAGTACACGGCGTGTAGTCCCAACTTTTAAGATTTTCCCCATTTTTCTTATTTTCACAAAACACTTAAGGAAAAGTGAAAAGAATAAACTCGTACATCAAAAATAAGAACCGGGTTCTTACAAATTTCCCCCCTAAAAGAAATTCATCCCCGAATTTCCCTTCTAATGGTAGCGAAGATAAAACTCAGAACAACTCTGGCCACAAAGCATGTACATCGGTCTCCCACTCCCAGGTTTTGTCCTGCACTCATCCATGCTGCCATAGCACCCTTACGAGAGGAACTGACCGACCTCAGAGAACCATCGTGCTCCTATCAATGATAGGAATCAGATGCTCCTCAAAGAATGCATCTACCTCACGATCAACCTCCTTGGGATGAAAAACATGAGACAGGTCTGAATGATAGCGACACAACTGAGATACATGGAAGACGTCATGTAGAGACCCGAAGCTTAACGTACAATGACATTACATTACTTTTGCAGAATACGTATTACATAACAAAAACACACACACAAGGACCGTAATAGTTTAGTGTCTTTGGAAACTGGGAACATAATCTTCTAATCATGGTGAAATATCTTCAACATCTCCCATAAAGATCTTCCCTTTTTTTTCTTACCTAAAACCTTTCTTTATATCCTAGGGAAAGAGAAAACATAAAAGGGTGAGCTCAAATGCTCAGTAAGGGTAAACAAAATAAAAATCAATCACATCATATTCATAAAAACATAACATTTTGGAAATCTTAACCTGCAAAAGAGATCATAATATCATAACATGGGATAAATCATAGTAGTGAAATGAAATCCCAATAATCATAACATAAAACATGAAACTTTGTGGCATACACACATAATCATAGAGAATCATTTCTTATTAGTCAAGACTCATTGCCAAGACTATCTTAGTGGACAAAGTCTCTTTCTGAACCAAGTTCACTCCTCGTTTCAGTCCTGTTTCACTGAACAGGTATAACCTACCGTTCTAGCCATGTCTATCCCATGAGATATAAAATCTTTACCCAATTCATTGGAGGGAGATATAGGTCCCACCCATCTCATAATGATACCATTCTTATGTGTGCCACAAAATCATAAACCATACATCGTAGCATAACCCATGTAATAAAAATGGGATTCTTAAACAACATGACATCATAAAACAATTCATATAAGATAAAGGAATTTATAAAAATAATTCCATCACAACTTAATCAAATCAATGTAATAATAGGGATAAAAATAGAACCCTATATTATCTTAGATGGAAAATAATTTTGATAAAACACTGGAACTCCGTTCTTGAGGAAAATATCCTTTCTACTTCAAAAACAATTTTCCTTTCTTAACATGTCATACAATTTTAAACTAAAAGAAGTTGATTAAAAATAAACTTGAATACGTGAAAAGGAATATTCTTGTAAATAATGTTTTAAAAATCCATTCATGCTGTATAAGTTAAAAAAACATTCTTCTCGTACATTTTTTGGAAAAGTCAAAAAGCACCTCGTACGAAAAACGAAAAAAGATTCCTTTCTTATCTTTTACAAAAAACTCACCGAAGGGTAAAATTGGATATAAACTATTGTAGAAGGGTATAAATATTACATATTGAGGAAACATGGATGTGGATGATAAAATACACCCCAATAAATTCCAAAGTATAAAAAAATCTCGGATAAAAATGAGATTGTGATATTTCCCTCACCTTAGTTCTGGTTTGCTTCGTAAGTGTCCGAACCTCCTGTATAATGATTTAAATAATGTCATTGACTTATTCTAGAATCATACTCATTGTTATGATATCATATAAGGTTTACTTATGACTTTATATTACCCGTTCTTTTGTAAATTCCATGTTAAAGAGTGTTTTGGGTAAAATCGTTTCATTTGTCGTCCGTGTTTGGACTTGTAATTATTCATATGATTATGATATCTTAATTCCAGAATATAAAACATGATTTATATATAATATATATTCAGAATATACATATATATAATAGATCAGTAAATGGAAAGAAATACACCATTCATGGAGACGGTAGGCCGTACGTACGCATGAACGCTGTTTTCGTTTCCTTATTGAGTTGAATGGAATTAAGTAGATGACATACATATATATACAGATAAATCCAGTATCATTATTATGTCATATATTTCATGATTACTTATTATATATACATTATAATCATTCATGAATGGTTAACGTGGAGAATGAATCTCATCGCGTCGTGGAGATGGTAGTCTGTACGTACGCACGAGCGATGATATCGTTCTCATGATCGTGGAATTGTATTGCAGTGTAAGCATACTATTTGAGAATCAATATCACTTTACAATAATTATATATAGTTTTTATGTACACCATTATACCCATCCAAGTAATGTGGTGGTGGAAAATAGATTACACCACGGCGTGGAGACGGTATTCTGTACGCACGCACGTGTGGTGATTTCATTTTCCGTAGGATGGATAGATGGTGAAATAGGGTTGTTTCATACTTATAATAACATATCAGAATATGAGTGATACTTATGTTATTACTTCATAATAAAACAACCTAATAAGAAGAAGTGGAAGAAGAAATAAAGTTGAAAGAATCGGTAACGGACATTACCTCTTCTTTGAAGCACCTCTTTGAGATCTCCTTTTAGGGCACTAAAACTGGTCTTTGAGGAAGCCCAGAACCTCTATGATGTTTCTATGGAAGTGGATAAGAGAATTTGGCAGGTTTTGGCCGAGCTTGAAGGCTCAAAGTGGTGTGAGGAAGAGAGGGAGGGGGTGCCCTTTTATAAGGGAGGAGAGGGGCACCATTGGAATAACCAAAACTATTATTTTATTATATAGTCAAATTCGGTTTTTAATAGCTCTAAATTGATATTTATCGAAGATAAGGTGGGTATGGGTCGAAATCCTCTCATAAAATAGAATTTATAAAAGTTTAGGTATCAATTTCAACCTTATCATTTAGATTTAACTTAAAGTTAGATAATTTAACTTTTACCGTGTCTTCTTGTTTTCTTACACTATAAGGTTAATAAACATACCATATCAAGTCAAAAGAACCCCAAGTTGTTTATTATTAATATATATAACCTTATATAAGTCATTTGGCCGAAACTGAGATTTTTAGGAATAAAATAACAATTAGTAATATAATAGTTTTTTAAAAAACTATTTTATGTCAATTTTGAAACTATTTAGTAATTGATTTTTTTGAAAATCATAACAGAACTATTATTTCTAACCAAGTTACTTAAATCAATAATAACATGTCATATTAACCTATAAAATTAGTGGAATTCATAAAAAGTCTCAAATTACATTTATTTGGGTATTTATAACATCAATTATGTCAATATTTCATTAATAAGATAATTATTGCATCATCATTGTGTCATAAATAAATTAAATTATTTAAGGTCTAAAAAATACAAATAAAATACCATTATGTATGAAATCTTCTTATAATTCTAATGAATATTTATAGTCGAATTTATCTTATGTATAACCCTGTATTAAAAATGATATACTTATTAAACTTTGATTTTAACAATTTTAACCCTTCTTTAAGTAAATTGATAATAAATGTCCTAATTTAATTGTCGTGGGCCTAAATGGTCATATTTTATTCCTAAGGTTGTTTTTGGTCGAATTAAACTTATCCTATAGAATTAGGACATGTGTTATGGTAATAATAATATCATTTTTACCCTTAATTACCCTATTTACTTTTAACTGTGGTAAAAAAAAGTAAAAAGTTACTATTCACAAAAAATTATTTTCATCTCATTGAATTACATTTTACTTACTGAAATCAACCGTGTCTCTCGGATTTTTGAAATTCCACTCACAGAAGCGGTAAAATTATGTTTTATGAAAAATTCATTTTTTTAACTACCACTTAGTGGTTTCACTATTCATCAAAAAATGAAAGTTTCCAGAAAAATACCAAAAATTATGCCTAAGCAATATTTGATATTATGAACTCAAAAATGATGTCTATTTTACCAAATTCAAAACATATCAGTTTCATTACTTAATTTAAAAATTAATTCTCGTCGTCAAAACAAATAGCGTGTTCTTAAGAGATAATAACTATCAAAATATTGACACCTGTTTATGTCTGGTGTAAATGTGAAATTACATCCAATGACCAACATTGTATTAAATAGTAAAAATATATTCTAAATATACTTTAAAAACACTAAAATTAATAATTTATCACTATTAATTATTTCGATTAAAAAAGTTTTTTTTAAATAAAATTTAGTAATTTTCACTATTCATCAGAATATGAAAGTTATCCGAAAAGTACCAAAATTTCACCATAAGCTAATTTCGATATTCCGAATCCAAAAATGAAGTCCATTTTGAAAAAAAAATTACAAAATTTCAAAAAGTGGTTATTACTATTCATAACGGCTAGTTTTAATAATATTTTAATAGCATATCGTTGTTTAGCGAAACTTGGTATTCCGTACAACACACGCTATCATGGAAGGTCGTGCTTGCGTGTAATGCAAGCCAAGTCAATGATGCGTGTTGTGCAAGATCCTTTTGGTGTAGCATACAACACAAGACATTAATGAAATTAAAAAGGATATTTTTCGTAAAATCTTGGGGTGTTACATTCTACCCCCCTTAAAATGAATTTCGCCCTCAAAATTCGTCGGGGTTATAAATGGTTTACTACTCAAAAGTTTCTTTGATAGAAATCCACATCATAAAAAGGAATACCAAAACATGGCTTTAAAAACTAAAGTATGAAATGTAACGGTTACCCAAATTAACTCATCACGGGGTTTCCACGTAAAAGAACATAGGTGAAAATATGGATATGGAAGAAAAATCAAACCATCAGGTTCTGATGGAGAGTGATAGAGAACATGGCTATGAAAAAGCCAACAATCACAAAGCCATAAATTTGTGATGATCTAAGTTACCATCTAATTTATCAGATATAAGAGCACTGGGGCAACATTTTTGGTTTTCAAGATCGTTTCCCTAAAGTTGATGAAATTGGAATTAGAAGAAATACTTTCGTGATTTTGGTATAGTATCACCGTTGGTCGTTCTTTGGACAATTTCCACTTCATCTCTTAAAGAAATGAGGTTGAATTTGTCATTCGTGATGTGTTAGCAGATCATGTGATAGAATGATGGGTCATTCCATCTGTCTCAAACAAAAGGTTAGAAAAGTTATCAAAAAATACATAAGTCCATCTATAGTGAGATTAATGATATATGGTTCCTAAAATGGACTTATACTTCATATATAATACTAATTAATATAATAAAACTAGTTTCTACTAAACAGGGACTTCTTGTAGACCAGTGGTAGGCGATAAAAGCCAGTCACATTTCGGTTGTGGGTTCGATTCCCACAGCCTTGTTCGACGCGATGGGCTGTCGCCCGTCCTGCAGGTTGTCCTTTTTCTAAAAATATATTACTATAACATCCCATCAATAATATCGAAAAAAAATTCTATCCTTAAACAATACAAACTTATGTCTAACATAATCCATTCCAATCTTTAGGCTTATCCATAATACTGCAGTCCACTCTCACAATATAGTGAAAATGATTACCAGATATTTAATACCATCGTTGATCCCCATATATCATAAGATATGTCTTGTTGGTCAAATTACAAACATGTGAATACCTTAATCATGTATTCTCTTAAAGAATGAATACCCATTGAACCTTAGTGAAAACATGAATGCAGTCAAAAGTTAACACTTTCCACATACCAAAATCCAAAAATTCTATATACTCAAACCATGATATAACCTTCTCCTTATATCAGTCATGAGCTCATGAATACAGTCAAACATTTCATTTTCTCGTTTTCCTTTCATTATGCGCATATCATCTTTTTTTCCAAAAATATCTCAATCACATTCATGGTTACCGGTACCATTGAAAACCACAATATACCAATACATAAATATTCCAATATTCCATGATACTATATACAACATTATTTTGGAATCCCATTACATAAACACTTAATCATTCCACCACATTGTTGTCATATTCATCATCGCCAATAGTGATCGCATGTGACTTCCCTTTGTCCTTTTCCTTAAGTGGTTGCTCATGTTGATCATCACTAAGCCTTGGATTAGGGCATTTATTAGCATAATGCACCATTTCTTTGCACTTGAAGCATTGAAGTGTAGTAGCTTCATTATGTGTATCCCTTCATTTGTTTGCATCAGTAGACATATTCTTCCCATCATTGCGGCATTCAAATGCCCGATGACCTTCCTTTCCACATTTGAATCATTTACTTGTCCCTTTAAGACAATCTCCACCATGCTTCTTTCCACACTTTGAGCATAGGGAAACATTCATCTTCTTTTCACTATTATTCTGAGATTTCTCCTTTAACTCCATATTTCGTTTCTTGTCAAAACTATGAGATGGATAAGTAAAACCAACTTCCATTTCTACCTTGATAGCACAACGCACAATTTCTTCATAGCTATTGAAGTATCTTATAGATAATTCCCTTCGAAGATTTGGTTTTAAGCCACTGAAGAAACGATCAACTTTACTTTCAGGTTGGATGATAAATCCAGATGCATACCTGGCAAGACTTGTAAAATTCGATTTGTATATACCAACAGATTCATCAACCTTTTGCTTTAGTTCAAGAAACTCATTCTGTAGATACCCGAAGCTTGACGTACATAGACATTACATTACTTTTGCGGAATACTTAGTACATAACAAAACCACACACACAAGGATCGTAATAGTTTAGTGTCTTTGGAAACTCGGAATATAATCTTCTAATCGTGGTGAAAGATCTTCAACATCTCCCATAAAGATCTTCCTTTTTTTTACCTAAAACCTTTTATTATATCCTGGGGAAAAGAAAACATTAATGGGTGATCTCAAATGCTCCGTAAGGGTAAACAAAAGAAATATCAATCACATCATATTCATAAGAACATAACATTTTGGAAATCTTAACCTGTAAAAGAGAGCATAATTTCATAACATGGGATAAATCATAGTAGTGAAATGAAATCCCAATAATGAAAACTTAAAACATGAAAATTTGTGGCATACACACATAATCATAAAGAATCATATCTTATTAGTCAAGACTCATTGCCAAGACTATCTTAGTGGACAAAGTCCATTTCTGAACCGAGTCACCCTCGTTTCAGTCCTGTTTCACTGAACCGGTATAACCTACCGTTCCATCCATGTCTATCTCATGAGATATAAAATCTTTACCCAATGCATTGGAGGGAGATATAGGTCCCACCCATCTCATAATTATACCATTCTTATGTGTTCCACAAAATCATAAACCATACATCATAACATAACCCATGTAATAAAAATGGGAATCTTAAACATCGTGACATCATAAAAAAATTCATATAAGATAAAGGAATTCATAAAAATATTTCCATCACAACATAATCAAATCAATGTAATAATAGGGATAGAGACAGAACCCTTTATTATCTTAGATGGAAAATAATTTTGATAAAACTCTTGAACTCCATTCTTGAGGAAAATATCTTTTCCACTTCAAAAAGATTTTTCTTTCTTAACATGTCATAAAATTTTAAACTAAAAGAAGTTGATTAAAAATAAACTTGAAAACTTGTAATGTAAGCTTCTTGGAAATAATGTTTTAAAAATCCATTCACGCCGTATAAGTTAAAAAAAATTCTTTTCATACATTTGTCAGAAAAGTCAAAAAGTACCTCGTTCGAAATATGACAAAAGATTCCTTTCTTATCTTTTACTAAAAACTTAACGAAGGGTAAAATAGGATTTAAACAATTGTAGGTTAATGGAAATAATATTACATATTGAGGAAACATGGATGTGGATGATAAAATACACCCTAGTAAATACTAAAGTATAAACAACCTCAGATAAAAATGAGATTGTGATATTTCCCTTACCTTATGTCTGATATGCTTTGTACGTATCTGAACCTCCTGTATAATGATTTAAATAATGTCATTAACTTATTAAATAATCATATTAATTGTTTTTATATCATATATGGTTCACTTATGACTTTATATTACCCGTTCTTTTGTAAATTCCATGTTAAAGAAGCGTTTTGGGTAAAATCGTTTCATTTATCGTAGGTGTTTGGACTTGTTGTTCTTGACATTATTATTACTTATATCATGATTTACTTACTTTTAGAATATAAAACATGATTTATATATCATATATATTCATTATATATATATATATAACAGATAGATAAATTAAATGAAACACACCGTTCATGGAGACGGTAGTCCGTACGTACGCATGAACGCTATTTTCCTTTCCTTATTGTCTTGAATGGAAGTAAGTAGATGACATACATATATATATATAAATAAATCCAGTAGATTTAACAAGTCATATATTTCATTATTATTCATTATATATACTTTATAATCATTCATTAATGGTTAATGTGGAGAATGAATCTCATCGCGTCGTGGAGATGGTAGTCCGTACGTACGCACGAGCGATGATATCGTTCTCATGATCGTGAACTTGTGTTGAAGTGTATGTATACTATTTCAGTATCAATATAAATTTATAATAATCATATATAGTTACTCATTACACCATTATACCCATCCAATTAAGGTGGTGGCAGAAAATAGATTACACCACAGCGTGGAGACGGTATTCCGTACGTACGCACGCGCGATGATTTCCTTTTTCCGTAGGATGGATATAAGGTTAATTAGAGTTGTTTCATATTTATAATAACATATCGGTATATAAGAAATACTGATGTTATTACTTTATCATTATACAACTAAAGAAGAAGATGTTGAAGAAGAAAGAAATTGAAAAAGATCGGTACTGGATATTACCTCTTTTTGACGCGCCTTTTCTTAACCTCCACTTAAAGAACTAAGGACGGTCTTTGAAGAAGACCAGGACCTCTAGGATGATACTAGGAAAGTGGAGAAGAGCTTTTTTCAGGGGTTTTCCGAGCTTGAATGCTCAAATTGGTGTAAGGAGGAGAGGGAGGAGGTGCCCTTTTATAAGGGAGGAGAGGGGCACCTTAGGAAAATCTCAAAATATTATTTTATATTAAGGTGAAATTCGGTTTATAATGGTTCCAAAGGGTCTTATTTCGAAGCTAAAGTGGGGATGGGTCGAACGACTCTCATCCAATAGGATTTAGACAAGTTTAGGTTATTATTTTAACCTTATCAATTAGATTTAACTCTAAGTAAAATAATTTAACTTTTACCATGTCTTTTTGTTTTCTTACACTATATGGTTAATAAACTTACTATATCAAGACAAACGAACCCCAATTTGTTTATTATTAATATATATAATCTTATCTAAGTCATTTGTCTGAAATTTAGATTTTTAAGAATAAAATAACAATTAATAATATAATATTTGTTTTAAAAACTAATTTATGTCAATTTTGACACTATTTGGTACATGATTTTTATGAAATTCATAACAGAATGATAAGTTATAAAAAAGTTACTTAAATCAACAATAACATGTCATATTAACCTAGAAAATTATTATAAGTCATAAAAAGTATCAAATTACATTTATTTGGTCATTTATAACATCAATTTTGTCAATATTTCATTAATAATATAATTACTACATCATCTTTGTGTCATAATAAACGATAATTATGTAATCCTTAAAAATTCTAAATAAATTCCTATGATGTAGATAATTGTATTAGATTTTTGGATACTATTCATGTTCTAAGTTTCATGAAGTTTATAACTAGATTAAAATTATTATACTTATAAGATTTAAGAAAGTGACATGTTGTCACATTCTTTGGTTTTAATAATAATTAAATTATTTTCATTGAAAAAATTTAATTAAATGAATCTAATCCAACCCTTAGGTGATATGGGTCGACTTTTAGTCATCCAATAGGATTTTGACATTTTTTAGGGTAATTTTAAAATATTATATTTACCCTTAATTACCCGATTTACCTTTAACTATGGTAAATAAAATTTATCGTAGTTACTATTCATAATTCCCAAAAATAAAAAGTAGCTTATTAACAAAATTTGGATCCACGGATTCCAAATATGGAATCCATCTTTCCAAATTCAATACACAAAAGTTGTAGAAATTAAATTAAAATTAATCCCGTTGTCGAAAGAAAATGGGTTTTTCTTTAAAACATTGCAAAAGATTGAATTGATTTAACCTACGAATTCAAGGTAAAATCAATGATAATGAAATAAATTATATTAAATGGTAAAAATATATTCTATTTATAATTTAAAACCATTAAATATTATAATTTAACCACATAAGATATTACGATGAAAAAAGTTGTTTTTAATTAAAATATAGCGTGTTTTTACTATTCATTAAAATATGAAAGTTATCTGAAAATATCAAAACATTATCTAATGTAAACTTTTATATCCTGATTCAAAAGAATAATTTTATTTTTGTCAAATTGAACTTATAAACATGTCAAAAACTAGATTTAAAGTGGGTGCGCCATCAAAAGGCGGCAAAACTGCATTTTTTGAAAAATACTTATTTTACCCGAAAAATTATTTTGTTCTTATAACATGTTCTAGAAATGTGTAAGATGAATAATAATGTTATAAAATTCAAAATTTAGTTAACACTATTCATAACGGCTAGTTCATAACAATATTATAATAATATATCGTTGTTTAGTAAAACCCAGTATTGCGTACAACACACACTATCGAGGAAGGTCGCGATTGCGTGTAATGCAAGCCAAGTCAGGGTTGCGTGTTGCGCAAGAATCCTTAGTTTTTTCGTATAACAGAATCCAACCATATTTCATTTATACATTCAATATATATATATATACACAATGTTGGGTAGAATAACTGTTATCAAAATTGTGTGTAACATGATCCAAGAATAGTGTTGCATATACTGCAATCTAATACGGTGCTGCGTATAGCGCAAGGTAATCTTGGTGTAACACAAGACATTAATGAAATTAAAAGAATATTTTTCATAAAATCTCGGGGTGTTACATTCTACCCCCCTTAAAATTAATTTCGCCCTCGAAATTCGTCGGGTTTATAAATGGTTTACTACTTGAAAGTTTGTTTAATAGAAACCCACATCGTAAAAAGGAATACCAAAACATGGATTTTAAAAACTAAAGTATGAAATGTAATGGTTACCCAAATTAACTCATCACGGGGTTTTCACGTAAGAGAACATAGGTGAAAATATTGATATGGAAGAAAAATCTAACCATCAAGTTCTGATGGAGAGTGGTAGAGAACATGGCTATGAAAAAGCCAACAATCACAAAGCTATTGATTTGTGATGATCTAAGGTACCATCTGATTAATCAAATATAAGGGAACTAGGACAAAATTTTTGGTTTTCAAGATCATTTCCCTAAAGTTGATGAATTAAAAGAAATACATGCATGATTTTGGTACAATCTCACTGTTGTTCGTGAATTGAACAATTTCTACTTCATCCCTTAAAGAAATGAAGTTGAATTTGTTATTCATGATGTGTTAGCAGATCATGTGATAGAATGATGGGTCATTCCATCTCATTCAAACAAAAGGTTAGCAAAAGTTATAAGTCCATCTTATGGTTAGATTAATCATATATGGTTCCAAAAATGAACTTATACTTCATATATCATACCGCTTAATAAATTAAAACTAGTTTATACTAACCAGGGACTTCCTGTAGGCTAATGGTAGGCGATAAAGGCCAGTCGCACTTCGGTTGTGGGTTCGATTCCCACAGCCTTTTCTGACGCGATGGGCTGTCGCCCGTCCTGGAGGTTGTTCTTTTTCTAAAACTATATTACTATAACATCCCATCAATAATATCGAAAAACAAACAATACTAACTTATGTCCCACATAATCCATTCCAAAATTTAGGCTTATCCATAATACTGCAGTCCAATCTCAGAGATTTAATACCATCGTTGATCCCCATATATCATAAGATATATCTTGTTTGTCACATTCCAAACATTCAAAGGCCTTAATCATGTACTCTCTTTAATACCCATTGAACCTTATTGAAAACATGAGTGATATTAAAAGTTAACTCATTCCACATACCAAAATCCTCAAAATTCTATATACTCAAACCATGCTATCACTTAGTCCTTATATCAATCATGAGCTCATGAATACTGTCAAATATTTCATTTTCTCGTTTTCCCTTCATTATGCACATATCATCTTTTTTCCAAAAATATCTCAATCACTTTCTATGGTTACGAGTACCATAAAATTATTGAAAACCACAGTAGACCAATACATAAATATTCCGATATTCCGCGATACTATATACAACATTATTTTGTAATCCCATTACATATACACTTAATCATTCCACCACATCGTTATCATATTCAACATCGCCAATGGTGATCACATGTGACTTCCCTTTGTCCTTTGCCTTAGGTGGTTGCTCATGTCGATCATCACTAACCCTTGGATTAGGGCATTTATTACCATAATGCCCCATTTCCTTTCACTTGAATAATTGAAGTGTAGTAGGTTCATTCTGTGTATCCCTTCATTTTTTTGCATCATTAGGAATATTCTTCCCATCATTGCGGCATTCAAATGCTCGATGACCTTCCTTTCCACATTTGAAACATTTACTTGTCCCTTTAAGACAATCTCCACCATGCTTCTTTCCACACTTTGAGCATAAGGAAACATTCATCTTCTTTTCACCATTATTCTAAGATTTCTCCTTGAACTCCATCTTTCGTTTCTTGTCAAAACTATGAGATGGATAAGTAACACCAACTTCCATTTCTACCTTGATAGCACAACGTACAATTTATTCATAGCTACTGAATTCTCTTATAGCTAATTCCCTTCGAAGATTTGGTTTTAAGCCACTAAAGTATCGATCAACATTACTTTCAGGTTGGATGATAAATCCAGATGCATACCTTGCAAGCCTTGTAAAATTCGCTTCGTATATACCAACAGATTCATCATCCTTTTGCTTTAGTTCAAGAAACTCCTTCTCCATCTTTGTTTTAAGAATACGAGGGAATTACTTATTGAAAAATAAGTTCTTGAACTCGTCCCATTCCATGGACTCAATTTCATCTCTTGGCCTCGTATTCTTGATAAGATTCCATCATTGATCAGCTTCACCTTCCAAACGATATACTACTAAGATGACTTTATCATGTTCAGAACATTGAAGAATTGAAAATATCTTTTCAGTAGTACTAATCCATTGTTCAGCAACAAGGGGATCAGAAGACCCACTTAAAGAAGGTGGACGTTGCCCCATGAAGGACTCAATAGAATATTGTTCCCTTCTCTGCTCATTTGGAAGTCCAGAATGATTCATAGCTTGTGTAAGTATAGCAATAAGATTTTGCACTCCATCTCCCATAACATTTGTCTGTTCAGGAGGACAATCATTTCATTTTCCATTACATTGATCAACACGGTTCCTTCGGGCTCCAGCCATCGTCTAAAACCCAAAAAGAATAGTGTGAGTGGAAAAAATCATGCTAGGGAAAACAACATAATAAAGGGGGAGTATCCTTAATATCTAACATCTTAGGTTAAATTCTATGATCGTTACAGTATTTCTAGGACTGTATCCTATACGTATACTTATCCTTAGGTACATCCCTAAACATACCATAGAAATATCTCTAGGGATCTCACTAATGTTTTCGCATCCTAGTTTCCAAAGGTTGACTAAACCTTTCCTCTGATACCAACTGTAGAGACCCGAAGCTTGACGTACGTGGACATTACATTACTTTTTCGGAATACTTAGTACATAACAAAAACACACACACAAGGATCTTAATAGTTTAGTGTCTTTGAAAACTCGGAATATAATCTTCTAATCGTGGTGAAAGATCTTCAACATCTCCCATAAAGATCTTCCTTTTTTTACCTGAAACCATTCTTTATATCCTGGGGAAAAGAAAACATAAAAGGGTGAGCTCAAATTCTCAGTAAGGGTAAACAAAAGAAATATAAATCACATCATATTCATAAGAACATAACATTTTGGAAATCTTAACCTGAAAAAGAGAGCATAATTTCATTACATGGGATAAATCATAGTAGTGAAATGAAATCCCAGTAATCATAACGTAAAACATGAAACTTTTTGGCATAAACACATAATCATAGATAATCATATCTTATTAGTCAAGACTCATTTCCAAGACTATCTTAGTGGACAAATTCCATTTCTGAACCGAGTCACCCTCGTTTCAGTCCTGTTTCACTGAACCGGTATAACCTACCGTTCCATCCATGTCTATCTCATGAGATATAAAATCTTTACCCAATGCATTGGAGGGAGATATAGGTCCCACCCATCTCATAATGATACCATTCTTATGTGTGCCACAAAATCATAAACCATACATCATAGCATAACCCATGTAATAAAAATGGGAATTTTAAACATCGTGACATCATAAAACAATTCATATATGATAAAGGAATTCATAAAAATATTTCCATCATAACATAATCAAATCAATGTAATAATAGGGATAGAGATAGAACCCTTTATTATCATAGATGGAAAATAATTTTGATAAAACTCTTGAACTCCATTCTTGAGGAAAATATCCTTTCCACTTAAAAAACATTTTCCTTTCTTAACATGTCATAAAATTTTAAACTAAAATAAGTTGATTAAAAATAATCTTGAAAACTTGTAAAGGAAGCTTCTTGGAAATACTGTATTAAAAATCCATTCATGCTGTATAACTTAAAAAACATTATTTTCGTACTTTTTTTGGAAAAGTCAAAAAGTACCTCGTACGAAAAACAAAAAAAGATTCCTTTCATATCTTTTACTAAAAACTCACAGAAGGGTAAAATATGATTTAGACAATTGTAGGTGAATGTAAATAATATTAAATATTGAGGAAACATGGATGTGGATGATAAAATACACCCTAGTAAATACTAAAGTATAAAAAACCTTGGATAAAAATGAGATTGTGATATTTCCCTTACCTTATATCCAATATGCTTTGTTCGTATCCGAACCTCCTGTATAATGATTTAAATAATGTCATTAACTTATTAAAGAATCATATTCACTGTTATGATATCATATATGGTTCACTTATGACTTTATATTACCTGTTCTTTTGTAAATTCCATGTTAAAGAAGCGTTTTGGGTAAAATCGTTTCATTTATCATAGGTGTTTGGACTTGTTGTTCTTGACATTATTATTACTTATATCAGGATTTACATACATTCAGAATATAAAATATGATTTATATATCATATATATTCATTATATATATATATACTATATAGATAAATGAAATGAAACACGCCGTTCATGGAGACGGTAGTCCGTACGTACGCATGAACGTTGTTTTCCTTTCCTTATTGTCTTGAATGGAAGTAAGTAGATGACATACATATATAGATATATATACATAAATCCAGTAGATTTAACATGTCATATATTTCTTTATTATTCATTATATATACTTTATAATCATTCATTAATGGTTAATGTGTAGAATGAATCTCATCGCATCGTGGAGAGGGTAGTCCGTACATACGCACGAGCGATGATATCATTCTCATGATCATGAACTTGTGTTGAAGTGTATGTATACTATTTCAGTATCAATATAACTTTATAATAATAATATATAGTTACTCATTACACCATTATACCCATCCAATTAAGGTGGTGGCAGAAAATAGATTACACCACGGCGTGGAGACGGTATTCCGTACGTACGCATGCGCGGTGATTTCCTTTTTCTGTAGGATGGATATAAGGTTAATTAGAGTTGTTTCATATTTGTAATAACATATCAGTATATAAGAAATAATGATGTTATTACTTTATCATGAAACAACTAAACAAGAAGAAGTTGAAGAAGAAAGAAATTGAAAAAGATCGGTAATGGATATTACATCTTTTTGGCGCGCCTTTTCTTAACCTCCACTTAAAAAACTAAGGATGGTTTTTGAATAAGACCAAGACCTTTAGGATGATACTAGGGAAGTGGAGAAGATATTTTTTCAGGGTTTGGCCGAGTTTGAATGCTCAAATTGGTGTGAGGAGGAGAGGGAGGAGGTGCCCTTTTATAAGGGAGGAGAGGAGCACCCTAGGAAAATCTCAAAATATTATTTTATATTAAGGTCAAATTCGGTTTATAATGGTTCCAAAGGGTCTTATTTCGAAGCTAAAGTTGGGATGGGTCGAAAGCCTCTCATAAAATAGGATTTAGACATGTTTAGGTTATTATTGTAACCTTATCAATTATATTTAACTCTAAGTTAAATAATTTAACTTTTACCGTGTCTTTATGTTTTTTTTACACTATATGGTTAATAAAATTACTATATCAAGACAAACGAACCCCAAGTTGTTTATTATTAATATATATAATCTTATCTAAGTCATTTGGCCGAACCTTAGATTTTTAGGAATAAAATAGCAATTAATAATATAATATTTGTTTTAAAAACTAATTTATGTCAATTTTGACACTATTTGGTACATGATTTTTATGAAATTCATAACTGAATGATAAGTTCGAACCAAGTTACTTAAATCAACACTAAAATGTCATATTAACCTATAAAATTAGTTTAAGTCATAAAAAGTCTCAAATTACATTTATTTGGTCATTTATAACATCAATTATGTCAATATTTCATTAATAGGACAGTTACTGCATCATCTTTGTGACATAATAAACGATTATTATTTAATCCCTAAAAATTCTAAATAAATTCCAATGATGTAGATAATTTTATTATCTTTCTTGAGACTATTCATTTTCTAAGTTTCATGAAGTTTATCACTAGATTAAAATTATTATACTTATAAGATTTAAGAAAGTGACATGTTGTCACATTCTTTGGATTTAATAATAATTAAATTATTTTCATTGAACAAATTTAATTAAATGAATATAATATGACCCTTCGGTGATATGGGTCAACTTTTAGTCATCCAATAGGATTTTGAAATTTGTTAGGGTAATTTTGAAATATTATATTTACCCTTAATTACCCGATTTACCTTTAACTATGGTAAATAAAATTTACGGTATTTACTATTCATAATTCCCAAAAATAAAAAGTAGCTTATTAACATAATTTGGATCCAATGATTCTAAATATGGAATCCATTTTTCCAAATTCAATACACAAAAGTTGCAGAAATTAAATTAAAATTAATCCAGTTGTCGAAAGAAAACGGGTTTTTCTTTAAAACATTGAAAAAGATTGAATTGATTTAACCTACGAATTCCAGGTAAAATCAATTATAATGACATAAATTATATTAAATGGTAAAAATATATTCTATTTATACTTTAAAACCATTAAATATTATAATTTAACCACATAAGATATTACGATGAAAAAAGTTGTTTTTAATTAAAATATAGCGTGTTTTTACTATTCATTAAAATATGAAAGTTATCGGAAAAATATCAAAACTTTATATAATGTAAATTTTTATATCCTGATTCAAAAGAAGATTTTTATTTTGTCAAATTGAACTTATAAACATGCCAAAAACTAGATTTAAAGTGGGTGCGCCATCAAAAGGCGGCAAAACTGCATTTTTTGAAAAATACTTATTTACCCGAAAAATTTATTTTGTTCTTATACCATGTTCTAGAAATGTGTAAGATGAATAATAATGTTATAAAATTCAAAATTTAGTTAACACTATTCATAACGGCTATTTCATAACAATATTATAATAATATATCGTTGTTTAGTAAAACCCCGAATTGTGTACAACACACACTATCGAGAAAGGTCGCGATTGCGTGTAATGCAAGCCAAGTCAGGGTTGCGTGTTGCACAAGAATCCTTCGTTGTTTCGTATAACAGAATCCAACCATATTTCATTTATACATTGAATATATATATATATATACTCAATGTTGTGTAGAATAACTATTATCAAAATTGTGTGTAACATGATCCAAGAATAGTGTTGCGTATACTACAAGCTAATACGGTGTTGCGTATAACGCAAGGTAATCTTGGTGTAGCACAAGACATTAATGAAATTAAAATAATATTTTTCATAAAATCTCGGGGTGTTACACCTTCTCCATCTTTGTTCTAAGAATACGAGGGAAGTACTTATTGAAAAATAAGTTCTTCAACTCGTCCCATTCCATGGACTCAATTTCATCCATTTGCCTCGTATTCTTAATAAGATTCCACCATTGACCAGCATCACCTTCCAAACGATACACTGCTAAGATGACTTTATCATGATCAGAACATTGAATAACTAAAAATATCATTTCAGTAGTACTGATCCATTGTTCAGCAACATGTGGATTAGAAGACCCACTGAAAGAAGGTGGACGTTGCCTCATGAAGGACTCAATAAAATATTGTTCCCTTCTTTTCTCATTTGGAAGTCCAGAATGATTCATAGCTTGTATAAGTATAGAAATAAGATTTTGCACTCCATCTCCCATAACATTTGTTTGTTCAGGAGGACAATCATTGTGTTGTCCATTGCATTGATCAACACGGTTCCTTCGGGTTCCAGCCATCGTCTAAAACCCAAAAAGAATAGTGTGAGAGGCAAAAATCACGCTAGGAAAAACAATATAATAATGGGGTAGTACCATCAATATCTAACATCTTAGGTTAAATTATAAGATTGTTACCGTAGTTCTAGGACTATATCCTATACATATACTTATCCTTAGGGACATCCCTAGACATACCATAGAAATATCTCTAGGGATCTCACTAACGTTTTCGCATCCTAGTTTCCAAAGGTTGACTAAACCTTTCCTCTGATACCAACTGTAGAGACCTGAAGCTTAACGTACAAGGACATTAAATTAATTTTTCGGAATACTTATTACATAACAGAAACACACACACAAGGACCATAATAGTTTAGTGTCTTTGGAAACTTGGAACGTAATCTTCTAATCATTGTGAAAGATCTTCAACATCTCCCATAAAGATCTTCCCTTTTTTTTCTTACCTAAAACCATTATTTATATCCTGGGGAAAAGAAAACATAAAAGGGTGATCTCAAATTCTCAGTAAGGGTAAACAAAATAAAAATCAATCACATCATATTCATAAGAACACAACATTTTGGAAATCTTAACCTGCAAAAGAGATCATAATATCATAACATGGGATAAATCATAGTAGTGAAATGAAATCCCAATAATCATAACTTAAAACATGAAACTTTATGGCATACACACATAATCATAGATAATCATTTCTTATTAGTCAAGACTCATTTCCAAGACTATCTTAGTGGACAAAGTCCCTTTCTGAACCGAGTTCACTCCTCGTTTCAGTCCTGTTTCACTGAACCGGTATAACCTACCGTTCCAGCCATGTCTATCTCATGAGATATAAAATCTTTAACCAATGCATTTGAGGGAGATATAGGTCCCACCCATCTCATAATGATACCATTCTTATGTGTGCCACAAAATCATAAACCATACATCGTAGCATAACCCATGTAATAAAAATGGGATTCTTAAACAACATGACATCATAAAACAATTCATATAAGATAAAGGAATTCATAAAAATCATTCCATCACAACATAATCAAATCAATGTAATAATAGGGATAAAAAAGAACCCTATATTATCTTAGATGGAAAATAATTTTGATAAAACACTTGAACTCCGTTCTTGAGGAAAATATCCTTTCTACTTCAAAAACAATTTTCTTTTCTTAAAATGTCATACAATTTTAAACTAAAATAAGTTGATTAAAAATAAACTTGAAAACTTGAAAAGTAAGCTTCTTGTAAATAATGTTTTAAAAATCCATTCATGCCGTATAAGTTGAAAAAAACATTCTTCTCGTACTTTTTTCGGAAAAGTCAAAAAGTACCTCGTACGAAAAACGACAAAAGATTCCTTTCATATATTTTACAAAAAACTCACCGAAGGTTAAAATTGGATATAAACTATTGTAGAAGGTTATAAATATTACATATTTAGGAAACATGGATGTGGATGATAAAATACACCCCAGTAAATTCCAAAGTATAAACAATCTCGGATAAAAATGAGATTGAGATATTTCCCTTACCTTAGGTCTGATTTGCTTCGTAAGTGTCTGAACCTCCTGTATAATGATTTAAATAATGTCATTGACTTATTCCAGAATCATACTCAATGTTATGATATCATATATGGTTTACTTATGACTTTATATTACCCGTTCTTTTGTAAATTCCATGTTAAAGAACGTTTTGGGTAAAATTGTTTCATTTGTCGTCCGTGTTTTGACTTGTAATTATTCATATGATTATGATATCTTAATTCTATAATATAAAACATGATTTATATATAATATATATTCATAATATACATATATATAATAGATCAAAAAATGGAAAGAAATACACCGTTCATGGAGACGGTAGGTCGTACGTACGCATGAACGCTGTTTTCGTTTCCTTATTGAGTTGAATGGAATTAAGTACATGACATACATATATATACACATAAATACAGTATAATTATTATGTAATATATTTCATGTTTACTTATTATATATAATTTATAATCATTCATGAATGGTTAACGTGGAGAATGAATCTCATCGCGTCGTGGAGACGGTAGTCCGTACGTACACACGAGTGATGATATCGTTCTCATGATCGTGGAATTGTATTGCAGTTTATGTATACTATTTCAGAATCAATATCACTTTAAAATAATCATATATAGTTATTATTTACACCATTATACCCATCCAAGTAAGGTGGTGGTGGAAAATAGATTACACCACGGCGTGGAGACAGTATTCTGTACGTACGCACGCGCGTTGATTTCGTTTTCCGTAGGATGGATAGATGGTGAAATAGGGTTGTTTCATACTTATAATAACATATCTGTATATGAGTGATACTGATGTTATTAATTCACAATGAAACAAACTAAGAAGAATAAGTCGAAGAAGAAATAAAGTTGAAATAATCGGTAACGGACAATACCTCTTCTTTGAAACACCTCTTTGAGATCTCCTTTTAGGGCACTAAAATTGGTCTTTGAGGAAGACCAGAACCTCTAGGATTTTTCTATGGAATTGGAGAAGATAATTTGGCAGGGTTTTGCTGAGCTTGAAGGCTCAATGTGGTTTGAGGAAGAGAGGGAGGGGGTGCCCTTTTATAAGTGAGGAGAGGGGCACCTTTGGAATAACCAAAACTATTATTTTATTATAAAGTAAAATTCGGTTTTTAATAGCTTAAAATTGATATATCTAGAAGATAAGGTGGGTATGGGTCGAAATCCTCTCATCCAATAGAATTTAGAAAAGTTTAGGTATCAATTTTAACCTTATCATTTAGATTTATCTTTAAGTTAGATAATTTAACTTTTACCGTGTCTTCTTGTTTTCTTACACTATAAGGTTAATAAACTTACCATATCAAGCAAAAAAAACCCAAGTTGTTTATTATTAATATATATAACCTTATATAAGTCATTTTGCCGAACGTTATATTTTTAGGAATAAAATAACAATTAGTAATATAATATTTGTTTTGAAAACTATTTTATGTCAATTTTGACACTATTTAGTAATTGATTTTTGTGAAAATCATAACAGAATTATTAGTTCTAAACAAGTTACTTAAATAAATACTAACATGTCATATTAACCTATAAAATTAGTTTAATTCATAAAAAGTCTCAAATTACAGTTATTTGGGTATTTATAACATCAATTATGTCAATATTTCATTAATAAGATAATTACTTCATCATATTTGTGTCATATATAAATTAAATTATTTAATGTCTAAAAATTACAAATAAAATACCATTATGTAGGAAATAGTTTTATCTTTCTAATGAATATTTATAGTCGAATTTATCTTATGTATAACCCTATATTAAAAATTATTTACTTATTAAACATTGATTTTAACTATTTTAACCCTTCTTTAAGTAAATTGATAATAAATGTCCTAATCTAATCCAAGTGGGCATAAATGGTCATATTTTATTCCAAAGGTTGTTTTTGGTCGAATTACACTTATCCAATAGAATTAAGACATGTGTTAGGGTAATAATAATATCATTTTTACCCTTAATTACCCTATTTACTTTTAACCGTGGTAAAAAAAGAAAAAAGTTACTATTCACAAAAAAATATTTTCATCTCATTGAACCACATTTTACATACTGACATCAACCGTGTCTTTTGGATTTTTGAAATTCCACTCACCGAAGCGGTAAAATTAAGTTTTATGAAAAATTCATTTTTTTGACTACCACTTAGTGGTTTCACTATTTATCAAAAAATGAAAGTTTCTAGAAAAATACCAAAAATTAGGCCTAAGATATATTTGATATTATGAAATCAAAAATGATGTCTATTTTACCAAATTCAAAACATATCAGTTTCATTACTTAATTTAAAAATTAATTCCCGTCGTCAAAACAAATAACGTGTTCTTAAGAGATAATAACTATCAAAAGATTGACACTTGTTTATATCTTGTTTAAATTTGAAATTACATCCAATGACCAAAATTGTATTAAATTGTAAAAATATATTCTAAATATACTTTAAAACCACTAAAATGAATAATTCATCACTATTAATTATTTCGATTAAAAAACTTGTTTTTAAATAAAATTTAGTAATTTTCACAATTCATCAGAATATGAAAGTTATCCGAAAAGTACCAAAATTTCACTCTAAGCTAATTTCGATATTCCGAATCCAAAAATGAAGTCCATTTTGAAAAAAAAATTACAAAATTTCAAAAAGTGGTTATTACTATTCATAACGGCTAGTTTTAATAATATTTTAATAGCATATCGTTGTTTAGCGAAACATGGTATTGCGTACAACACACGCTATCGTGGAAGGTCGCGCTTGTGTGTAATGCAAGCCACGTCAGGGATGCGTGTTGTGCAAGCTCCTTTTGGTGTAGCATACAACACAAGACATTAATGAAATTAAAAAGGATATTTTTTGTTAAATCTTGGTGTGTTACACGTCATGCATGGCCAGGTACCTCTATGGTAACTGCAACTGATAGGCAACCGGCCGAACTCTCTCCAGAATCTCAAATAGACCCACATACCTCGGTGAATGTTTAACATGTCTCCTGATCAGCCTGTGTCCCAGCCTCAGCGAAACTCGCAAAAAGACCTGATCCCCGACTATAAAATCCAAAGTTCGTCTGCGACGATCAACATAAGATTTCTAACGAGACTGTGCGGTAACCATCTGCTTCTGAATCAACTGGACCTGCTCAGCAGTCTCCTGCACGAGACATGGTCTCAGTAAAGTTTCCTCACTTGTCTATAACCAGCACAAAGGTGATCGGCATGGCCTACCATATAAAGCCTCATAAAGTGTCATCTCAATAGTCTCCTGAAAACTGTTGTTATAAGAAAACTCGACTAGGGGTATATTCTTCTCCCAAGATCCCCCAAAGTCTAGGACGCATGCACGCAGCATGTCCTCGAGCACCTGTATCATACGCTCTGACTGGCCATCAGTCCGAGGGTGGTAAGCTGTGCTCAGAAGCACCTGTGTAACCAGTGCCCTCTGAAAACTCTTCCAGAAATGAGAAATAAAATGAGCGTCCCTATATGAAATGATAGAACAAGGATCCCCATGAAGACGTACGACCTCTCGGATATACAACTTCCCGAGCTCTTCAACACCGAAGGTCTCCTCGATCGGCAAAAAGTGAGCTACCTTCATGAGTCTGTCCAAAACAACCCACACGGCATCATTGCCTCGAAATGACCTTGGAAATCCAGTTATGAAATCCATCGCGACATCATCCAATTTCCACTCCGGAATGGGTAACTGCTGTAACAGTCTGGCTGGCCTCTGATGCTCCGCCTTCACCTACTGACAGGTGGAACATCTCGTAACAAAACCAGCTAGTTCTCTATTCATACCCGGCCACCAGTACTGATGTCTCAAGTCACAGTACATCTTGGTAACCCCGGGATAAACTTCCCAAGCTGAAGCATGAAACTACTACATCAAATCCTCCCATATATCCCTTGGAACCCATACTCGTCCATGGAAACGCAGTACCTCATCATTGTCTATCATCCATCCAGGAGGAGGGTCCTCACTTGCCCCTGACTCCCATAGAACTCGGCCTTCTAGATCAGATAGTTGTCTCATCCTCACTCTATCCAGGAGGGTATAAGTCACAGCTATATATGAAAGATAAGTTTTCCCCTGACTGTCTCCCACCTCCAAATGCATCTCAGATAACAAAGTCGTAAGCTGCCACTCATCACTGGCCTCCTGCACATCCTGCATCTAAGTCTTCCTTCTTAGTGCATCAGCTATTGGATTACCCTTACCAAGTGAGTAGGCAAGCTCAGAATCAAAAGAATAAAGGTTTTTAAGCCACATTCGATGCCTCAGATTCAAGTCACGCTGAGTAAAGATATACTTGAGACTTTATTGGTTGGTGAAAACCACAAAATTTTCTCCCAATAGATAATGTCTCCAACAGCGCAACAAATGCACAACTGCAGCCAACTCGAGATCATGCATCAGGTAATTTCTCTTATGTGACCTCAACTACCGAGAACCGTACGCAACAACTCGACTGCCCTGCATCAAGACTACTCCCAGACCAATACCTGATGCATCACAATAAACTGTATAGATCTTCCCTTGATCTGGAAATATCAGGACTGGTGCTGATGTCAACCTTCCATTCAGGACCTGGAAGGCTGGCTCGCAAGATTCTGACCAAACGAACTTCACAACATTCTTAGTCAAACCCGTCAACGGTGCTTCTATATGGGAGAATTCATGTATGAAGCATCTATAGTAACTAGCCAGCCCCAAGAAACTTTGTATCTCAAACACATTCTTAGGCTTCTCCTAGGATACTACTGCTCTCACCTTCTCTAGGTCTACATAAACTCCTGCCTCTGAGATGATATGACCTAGGATGTGTATCTGGTCCATCGAAAAGTGGAACTTTTAGATCTTAGCATATATCTGATTCTCTCTTAGTGTGATATATATGATCTCAAGATGGGTGGCATTGTCGTGTCGAGTGTGAGAGTACACAAATATGTCATCCACGAATACTACCAAGAATGAATCCAGATATGGATGGAACACGTGATTCATCAGAGCCATGAAAACTGCTGGCGCGTTCGTGAGTCTGAACGGCATAACCATGTACTCGTACAAACCATATCTGCTTCGAAAAGCTGTAAGTGGTATATCTGATGGTCTCACGTGCAGCTGATGATATCTGAATCTCAAGTCAATCTTAGAGAACACTCGTGGTCCATGAAGTTGATCAAAAAGATCATCAATCCTCGGTAATGGATATTAGTTCTTAATTGTCAACTAGTTCAGCTTTCGATAATCCACACAGATTCTTAGGGTACTGTCCAACGTCTTCGCAAAAAGGACCGGAGAACCCCAAGGAGAAGTACTCGGTCGGATAAAACCCTTTGCATGTAACTCCTCTAACTGCCTCTTTTGCTCCTGCAACTCTGGTGTAGCCATCCTATAAGGAGGAATGGACACCGGTGCTACCCCTGGCATATGCTCAATAGAAAATTCCACCTCTCTCTCTAGAGGTAGACCTAAAAAGTTTTCCGGGAAGACATCCCTGAAATGATCAACCACTGGAGGAAAATCCGTCTGACAAGTCCCCTGATCATCCGGATATAAAATTTCAATCTTGATTGTGACTCCACCTTTCCCATGATGCTCTAGTCCAGCTAGACTCTCTTGAACATCCCATTCACCTTTTTATAGAAACTATCCACCCTCTGGTGACGTGAAACTCACCCTACGACAATAGTAGTCTACAAAGGCTCAAAAGGGAACCAACCAGCCCATCCCAAAAATGACATCATAACTCGTGATCTCCAAGACATAGAGGTCCCATAAAAAGTGACACCCTCCAACCTCAAGGGGGAACTTCTTACACTAATGCACACTTTCCGTTATAGTTCCCAATGGCATGTCTAGAGTCACAACAACAAAATAAGAAAAAGAAACAAAGATCCCAAGGCTCTCTACAACAGGCACAGATCTGAAACTATGTGTGGAACTCGTATCGAAAAGTACAGAAGATATGACAGAAGCTACTAGAATAGTACCTCTGACAGTAGAAGGTCCGGGATCCTGCTCCTGCTGGGTCTGTTGCACTACATATGCATGCCCAATGTTGTGTCCCTACGACACAGCTTGGATACCCTGAGCTATCCTGCCCTGCTGCCTCTGAGATCTTAGTGTCCAGCTATCATGGCCACGACCACCATCTCTGTATGTACACCCGTATGTATTCCAGTTTCTCAACTAGTAAGAAGCCACTGGTCCTACTCCCACACGTGGAGTCTACACAAAACCCATCTCACTAGAAACTTGTGGAAACTCCTTGAAAATGTGTTGCAGATGACCCATCTTGCCGCAAGCTTGGCACTCCACTAGGTATCATAGACACTAAGGTCTCTTGTGCCCCTCCTTACCACACTGTTAGAAAAAGATTGACCCACATGAAGAAACTGCCTGGATAGTACTACCACTATGAGAGAAACTCATCTGTCGCTTCCTCATCCCAGTAGAAATGGTACCAGAAACTGGTGTCGAACCACCCTGGCCGACACCACTAGCTTCCCGCAGGTTCTGCTCTGTAATCAGTGCCTAATTAACAATAGAATGTACTAAAGGAAACCTGAAAACATTCACCATCTCTCGGATGTCATAACGAAGACCATCCTCAAAGCGTCTGGCTCTCAACGTCTCATCACCCACCAGAATGTGTGCAAAGCGCTGAAGCTTGGTGAAACGAGCAGAATAATCCATCACTGACATAGCGCCCTACTGCAGATTCATGAACTCTCGAGCCTTGTCTACCCTCAGCATCTCTGGAAAGAAGAATTCATAGAATACTGCCTGAAAATTTTCCCACGCCATGTCCCTGTGATTCTATGACTAGGTGGTAACATCCCACCACCTCTTGGTGGAATCACACAGCATATACGTCGTGACCTTGACCCTCCGACCTAGAGGCATCTCAAGATGTTCGAAGATAGTCTGCATAGACCGCATCCAAGATTCTACAGCCTGTGGTCTGCCTTGACCAAAGAACGTAGGTGGATGCTGCTGCTGGAAGATACGAGTCAGCTCATCCATAGATGTGGCAGACGACGGTGATCCCTGAAAGGTCTGCATAAACCGCATAAAGCCTTCACGGAACTGCGCATCTGTTCCTGTGTCCGGTATAATGGCTTGTGCCACATCTGGCTCTGCTAGAGGATCCACTTGTAGCCCATGGCCCACCATCTCTAGAGTATAATCATTGTCGCTCTATGGGAAAACAACATGTGGTTGTCTCATAGGCATGAATCTACAAGTTCAAACACACACCTTAGATCAAGATTTATCAATTACTAAAGAGAAGGAACCCTAAAAGAGAACAGGAGGAAGAAGGCATTCAAAATTTTCAAAACAAGACTACACGGCGTGTACTTGACTTCTCTTCCCCTGCCCGGGTACTTCTACATGGCTAAGCTACATGGCTCCCATTGAACAAAACTACACGGTGTATATATAATCTACACGGTGTGTATGGTGAAATTTTCCAACTGCCCGTGTTGTTTGGGACACGGTTGACTACTCGGCTTGATTCTATATGGCATGTTACACACACACATGGCGTGTACACCACCCCGTTTCTCTAGACACACGGCTAACACCACACGGTCTATCCTCATACAAGACTACATGTCGTTTCCCACAGGTATACAACATGTACTAGATGAGCTCCGCCGACCTGTGTTGTTAGTTACACAACTGGATACACGGCTCAAACTACACGGCGTGTTCCATATACACAAGTCATGTACACGAAAGGATTACCCCGACCTGTGTTTTTAGTTACACGGCCGGGTCCCCAGGTCACACTACATGGAATGTTCTTCATTGACACGGCATGTTCGAGAAAATATTACCCCGTCTCATGTTTGTTAGTTACACGGCCGGGTCTTTGGGTCAACCCTACACGGCGTGTACATATGGTACACGACATGTTTGCCCGAAAAATTTACCTTACCAGTGTCCCCACCCACACGGTCTCTGACACGGGAAGCGACTACACAGCATGTACTTATGGTACACGGCGTGTACTTTAAAAGTTTTACTTTCTTCCCGAACAGAAGAACATACACTGTGTGTTCAAGAACTACACAACGTGTATACTGGGTTTTTTGGATAGTATGCCTCAGAAACTTCTATGGAACCCAAAAAATATCGAAAACAACCCCTAAGAGCCAAATTCTGATCTGTGAGGGCCCATACTCCCTGCGAATAGAAGTATTGCATCTTATCTAAGTTATAATAAAATAAAAAGTCAATGATCCGCTAAATTCCGGTAAATGTGGGCCCATAACCCACAGGTCGGAGGATCGAAACCTCCCTCTGATACGACTTTGTAACGTCCCAGATCCGGGTTCCACTCAACGGGTTCCCCGAACCCAGTTCTCCATGTGACCTCAAGCACATTTCCCCAAACGCCAGAGGCTGCCGACTAGCAGCGAGGGCCCAGGTCTGATAGTGGGGAAACTACGCCCTCATTTGTCAAAGTGTAGCGTAGCGGAATAAAATAAAATCATACAAGAACAGCGGAAGCAATAACCCATTCACATTTAATATTAACAAATGCAGTAAAAGGTAACCAACCAGTTATATAGATATGATGAAACATGTCTCAAGTTCTAAGAAAACAGCCAGAACATGTTACATATCAGTACAATACAATACAGAGTACAATAAAGAAAAACCAAATAGCTAGTAGCAACGTGATCCTAAGCCCAGTCCCATGCTCCCCTACTCCTCAACAACAATCAAGTACCTGTATAGGGACCCTTTCCCTTATCCACACCTGCAGAAATTTAATCTATTTGGGCCGAAAATCATGACCCAAATAGGGTGTGAGTAGTAATCTTAGTAGGCACCCACCAAAGGCTTGTGCCCAACTGTGTGTAAAAAGGCAATAGAAATGTTCAAAAGTAAAATCAATAACTAAGTATTACTCAAAAAAGAACTAACTTACCGGTTATATTTCCATTTTATTATTCAATTTATCCATTTAATATAAGAAATCACCACAATGAATTTCTAAGTAAACAGTCAGTGTCCTCAGACATGCAAACCCTTACCCTCAGGTAATCAGAATCCAACCCTCACGTACTTGCACTCAGGCGTAAAAAATATTTCCCTTAGGCATACGAAGTGTCACCCTCAGGCATAGAAGTCACTGCCCTCAGGCATATGAAAGGTTTCCCTTAGGCGAAATAGAACATTGCCCTCAGGCTAATCCAGTCATGCCCTCGGGCTATAGTAAAACACATCCCTCAGGCACAAGTAACTAGGTCGAGCCCAACATGTAAATAATCAATTCAGATACAATTCCTCTCAAGGAAAGTTAACAAACATTATTCCAAAGGCATACCCTCGAGTATCCTGGCCAAATGGCTTAACAGAAGAACGCACCCCCATGGTGGTCCTGGATCCAATCAGGGATCCCAAATAGCAGTTTATTATCACATTTAATCACCTATATATTTCTAGATAGTTAAAATAGATACGAAATCAGCCATACGACACCCCAACATGGGCTCGTAGCTCAATGGTACACAAAACACATGACAGTTGGAAATTTAAACACTATGCCACCTACTTTAAACGGCCCTGATCAGTATACTCGAACGACGCTTCCAGAAACGGCCAAGAATGACGTAGATCTGATGTAGAAGAAAACCCTTTCAAACTCAAATAACTTCCCTAAGATAAAAAATTGGAAAGAACTATTCAAGGAGAAGTAAGGGCTTACACGTGCGGTTCCAACGAGATCGTCAAAGGAAAAAACGGATTCTCGACGCTCGATCTGGAGATCCTCGAAGGTCCGTTCTCTTCCCCCGACTCCTTCATTCGGTTATAATCCTTCCCTGTGAAGAGGGGAGGCTACGTCCCATTTAAGCAAAAAAAAGACAATGTACAAGGAGTGTACTTATGACAACATGGCGTGTACTTCCTTCATTTAACTGTTCCTCTAGCGGCACCTCCAAACTGTTCATTCGTCGACATGAGTACACGACGTGTATTCCTGATTACACGGAATGTACTGTCATGCATCTGGCGACCACTTCCACCGCTTTACTATTTGCCTACTGACTGACTACACAGCATGTAAATACAACTACACAGTGTGTAGTCGGTTTTTACACCCTTCTTCACCGACATGGCTACACACCCTGTGTACTCATCCCACACGTCCAAAAGTACACAGCACGTGGAATAGTACATGGCGTGTAGTCCCAAATTTTTGGATTTTCCCCATTTTCCTTATTTTCACAAAACACTTAAGGAAAAAAGAAGAGAAGAAACATGTACCTAAAAAATTAGAACTAGTTTCTTACAGCTGGAGAGTCATAAGTAAAGTTTTGTAATTTTTATCTTTTAATGGGGGACATGGTTTGGTCACATAGTTTGGAAAACTGTGTTCCAACCATGAAAACCTCAATGCCTAGAACATGTTATTTGGAATGGTTACAGTGTACCGTTGAAAACTATTATGATATCTGTGCAGAATACCTCAAAAAATCTCTATATACATTTACATGGTTCCTTAGAGCCACATACATTGTGGAAAATCCATGAACCCATGCATATCAGGACACTTGGTTGGGATATATGGTAAGCACCAACTCTATTCTAACCATGTTCCTCATTCTATAACACTAAATCAATGATTTTGAGCACAGATCCTTGAGACACTTCTAAACCCTTCCCTACCCCATAACAACACATAAAAGAATATACTAAAAGAGTATTATCAAAACTCAACTAGGAACATACCTCAAAATAAGGACGAGGTCTTATGATTACTTAATGTGATATAAAAAATAATATTATCATTGTAGTGGTTTTGCAAATTTATTTTTAGGAAATTATATATTCATTCACTCAACTTCACAAAACACATAAAAAATACTCATGGGAAAGTATATTTTTTTCCCATTTGGTAAGATAATCACTACCCCTTGATAAAAGAAATAGACACTTACCGAATAATAATTTAGTTAGTGAAAAACTTATCTAATGCTTTAGTATCATTCAATGTGGTCTAAAAATCCAAATTTAACAAAAAAATATTTAATGATTTGGAATATCCCACCTTTTTTACATCAGCTCCCCCTTATGGGATGCTCTCTGTTAATCTTCACCATGGAAATTTTCTCTAATAATTAGAACCAATTATTCTTGATAACAGAAGATGTTTGAAATAAATTAAAAATGAATACTAGTTGTGATGTTTCTAAATTATTGTTTCTTCAATATATTTACGAATTAAAATTATCTCATAGTTATTTTTTCTTCAAATGGGGCATTAAATTCACATAATATAAGTACATGTTGAATGATATGGGAATAAGGTGAGTCTTATTTGACTTATTGATTATAATAGATGGGTGGCTAATTATTCCTCAAACCAGAATCTCATTTATTTATTTCTCTAAAATGTCTAAATCTGTTCATGATTAATAATATTTTATGTTTCCAAACCTAGATAACTTTAGGTATCATGGTCTCCTTATTTTAAACATTCTTTCTATATTGAATTGGATTAATTACTTGACCAGTCAAGGTGCATTGGTTTTTCTCTACCTGTTCTATCTGTTTTCCTCTTCTAACTGATCAGTCCATATATTCAAACACTGTTTGGGAACCTTCTTTTCTTTCCTCTTCTATAGGGACAATTATTTAATTAAATAGATTTCAAATATGAAAGAACTAGTTCATCCGCTTTTTTCACTTTTAAAATGGATTTTAATAGGTAGTCAATTAATGTATTTAATGCCTATGTGGGAAAACTTCTTACACCTTCCACAAAACTCTTCAACAACCTTTGAGGTGTCCTTGTTATGAATATTATCAAACTATTTATCATAGATGTCTTTCACCATGACAATATTTTTTTGTCCATTCCTTTAATGGATCACTTTTTAGCTTAGTATTACACCATTGAGGATTAATATTCATAGTTATTTTTCAATAGTCTGTGATTTGGACTTTTTTACTATGATAGAAGCATCTTCTCCACTCTTTTATGATAAATTTCTTAGCCATCCTCATAGACTTATTGGGGGTATCATTCTCCAATTATTTACACCTCAAGGAAAACATACATTCATTTCCTAGTTTCTTATTCTATTGTGTACTCCTTATTAGGATATTAAGAGTTATTATATAACAAACCATATCAAAACACTTTAAAGTAATGAAAACATATGTTTCAATAATCACATAAATTTATAAATGATTCAAATATATTATTATATGATAGATTTTAATTCTTCTATAAATTTAGATTCAAATATATTAATTCCCCATTTGTTTCAATATTTCTACTAACAAATCTAGGCCTTATTTTACTTCTATAAATGGAAATAGTATTCCAAAAATCTATTTACATATTAAAAAACCTCAAATAAAACCAATATCTACCAATAATTATCTTTCTGTTATCATCAAAAACAATCTATCCAGATTTCCAAAACAGTACTCTCTATTGTTTTTAGCTTGAAACCCCAAATTTTGAAATATATTTAAGTCTCTACTCATATTATATATATTTATATCCTCCATTGATGTTATGGTTTCTTTCATAGAATTTATCTCTCTCTACATAGTTCATATTTTTTTACTCTAATCCAATTCTATCAACTGAAATTAAATAAGTACCATTAGAATTTTTAGAACCATGGGATTCATTTTTCAATGAGCTAGTTATGGGTTGGATATGAGATAATTCCATATTATTTATGACTCATTTGAAACCTCTTTTTATTATAACTATATTTCGAGAATATATTGATAGAAGTCTTACTTTAAGCATCTTGGGAGGATTTGGTGTAAGATCCTGAACTTTTATGGTGATTTTAAATCACCTTTAGTTGAAATATTTTGTTTTTTGGTTATACATTAGTTTAGGCTTGTCTTCGGTGCATGTGGGTGAATATCATAATTTTTTGTAGGGGTTTTGGGAAGTGCATGTTTGGTGTACGGTTTTCCCAAACTGTATGCCTTGCCCCCATCAAACTGTGAAACCCAAGACATAGGTGGATTTCATGGCTAGCACACAATTTCTCAAACCCTGCCACTATTAGAAGTAATTGTGTACCCCCACATGAGATGTTCATAGTTAGGGCACACGGTTTGAAAAATTGTTCACCCCCTATCTTAGGAAACTACTCATGTGGGATTTTAATCCTCCAAAAATTTATTTTAAATCCCCCAACCCCCCCTCCCCCATGGTTATTATACCTAAACACCCTATCTAGGGTAAAACTAGTTTTTATGATATTTAAAGCCTCCCATATGAATTATACGGAATTATAACTTCCTTTCTTTATGAATCAAAGATATTATTGAAGAGTCTGAACCTCCCCTAGTTTTGGATCTAGATCTCATTCTTCATTGTGTAATTGAATGTTCCACTTCAATTTATGGATTTCCATAGGTGATTTTCCATCAACTATATTCATTTGGATGATATAAATTGAAAATACCATATTCTTTGTTATATTGTGTTTATGGAATTGTGAAATAGAAATTTCCATGTTTGGAAATCAATTATTCAATTTGATTAATTAATTTGTTAATTAATTAATTGAATGGTGTGATTATGAAATTGATGGAATATTAGGATGATGGAATTGGTAAATTAAATTTTATTGTTTAATTTGGTAAATTGTTGATAATTAGAATTGATTGATAAATGGAATAAAGGGATGTTTGGATTATCCTTAAAGTGTTAATGAATTATTTTATTAAATGTTATCAAATGGTTTAATAGCGATTTTTTCATATTATTCCATGTGATTAAAGTGATGATCCATGATTTTTTGGGTAATTTAAATGGTATACCATGATGTTAAAAATATGTTAGATAATTAATGATGGTTAAACATGTTAAATGTGATATATGTGATTGATTGAGAAATAGTGTGTCAGACACAAACTGATTATCCAAGTACACAATGGGTTCTACCCATGATGTTCTATGCCCAAATGAATGAATGTGTTTTTTATTTTATGGGATATGGACGGATGATCCAAATACCCATGGGGTGTGGGATTGTGACTAATGCTCTAAATACCCAAGGGATTCTGGACAGATGTTATACACTCATGAGATTAGCATTAGACTATGGTTCCAAGTGGTGGTGTTATGAAATGGGATTAAATGGATAATTAAATATCATGTTTCATAAGAGATAATATTTCACTATTTGATACGACAATGACTACGGAATGGCTAAAGTATGTATTGATGATATGGGTGTCACTGTGAACCCGGGGGGAAACATTGTGGTTAAAAAAAGAATAATTGTAATGTGATTTTAATTTACATTATTGTACATTATTATTTATACAACTTTATAGAATTTTATTGACATTATATTGTTTTAAATGTTGTTGGTAGTGGACTACTTAGTTGTACTTACACCATACTCATGCTTCTTGATTACTACCTAAATAGACTTCGTTATTGTAGGATAGGATTAGGGAAAGAGTCATATATTAGATGGCTAAGGTGGTATGGAGCATGGATGAGTGAACTAGACTTCGTGTCAGGACCCACTTGGTAGTTTTTGGTGTCTTAGTTTTTGGTTTTCCTTTTGACACTAGACACATATTTATAATTTCATATCTACTCTTTTAATTTTTTAATATTTTTCTTAATTTGGTTCCTCATGAGATTATGGTTTGTTTTGGTCAATGTATTATTATGGTAGTTATTTTATCTCAATTTGGACATTTTTTTATTTATTTCTACTATTTTATTCTTTAAAAAATATGTTATAGTGTCTTAGTGTTGTATATTTGACCCTCACTACTAGCCATTATCATCTAGTGTACAGGGAGGCATGTGTGAGGTCATTTAATAGACCTTATTGGGGTACCGGTTTGTGGCACCTGGTTCGAGACACTACAAATTAGTTCAAAAGGAGGTTTTATATTATTTCTTTCATCTTATTATTGGGGGATCGGTATATAGTAGAACAGGATGATTCTGGCTTTGGTTAAGAGTTTGTGCATAGGATTAGTTAACCCATGTGCGGTGGTAAATGTCAAATAATCATGGTGGGATTGTTGTTATGGATGTGTTTTGTTAAAGTTAGATTTTATTTCACCTTGAGTGATGTAATTATTTTGGGATGTAATTATTGTGTCTAATATTTTTTTATATTAAACTCATGGCCATGTTTGGAATGAGAGTTGTGTATGCATGCATTATTCTAGGCACTCGTGATGTTTTATAACATGCATCATCTTTATGAATGCATGGGGAAAGAGGTTCTATGAAAGTTATTAACATTGAAATGTTTTTCATTTCCTGGGAAATTTAATTAATAGGATTCCAAATATTAATTAAAAAATATAAAATGATAAAAAAATTAGGTAAATGGTTTTCTAATGAGAAACTATGTTAATAAGAATGTAGTTTATCTTTTCCTTAACCATGACCTAGATGATGATGGTTGAGGGTAATGATAGGGTTGTGATTGTGACTAGGTGGTGAAGTATGAGGATTTATTTATTATGGATTTATGTGAAACCCTCCCATTAAAATGGGATAATGATGTGTTATTTGTCCTAAAAATTGTGTTAGACATTATAGAGATTTTCCTCCACAACGACTCGTGTTGGTTGGATGACAACAGTACATAGGTAGATATGTGCTTCCAGTAGTGGAACCTAAGGCACCAGTAGTTATGTGTGAGGAATATAGAGAGAAGTTCTATGAGAAATATGATTTGTTTATGAAATTTAAGGAAGGAGACCGTGGGTCGGTAGTGAAAAGTATGTCAAGATTTACATGGTAGTTCAGTTGCATCACCCTCTAACTTCTACTAAAGAGGGTGAAAATGAGGTAGTAGAGTTTTGTATTGAGTCTATCCATATGATTCTTTACCACTTATATACTCCTACTAAGAAGAGAGTCAAACTATATTATTATATGTTACATGGTCAAGTGATGTGTTTGTGGGATATTTCAGCTCAGAGTGAGTAGCTAAAAACATGGTATGGAAGGACTTCCATGTGATGTTCCTGGAGCACTTTTTTTCAGATACACTAAGACATGAGAGGTCAGTAGAGTTCATGAGGCTACCCCCAAGGGTGTATTTCCATGATATTCCATGTTGGTTGCTTCACTAACTTATAGCGGTTTCCCACAACACTAGAAGAAGATAAGAAAGTTATGTCAATACATTGTTAGGATGAGTTTAAATCGATTAAGTCTCTTGTTAACATATTTTAGTTAATGATTCTTTTTAAGGTAGTGGATTAGGATGTCATATCTGAGAAGAACCTAAAAGAGGCTTCCAACTGAGGATAGTTGTTTTCTTCTTGATGATTAGGAGGTACGAATTTCGAGTGTAGGAAGCTTCACTATGAAAATTGTAACTATAGTAATGGAAAATAAAGTGGATAGGGGGGAGGATTAGTTACTCTAGATCTTACCCAAGTGCTCTTCCTCCAATGCGATAGGTCAGGTCACTTTTGAAGACATTTTCCCCAAACACTAGTAGATTGAGGATCTTGAGGACGTATGGGAAATCTAAAGTGGATCTATAGGTTCCCATGATCGATGGGTAGTGATGATGCAGATAAAAATATCCAGAGTACAAGAAGGGGATTTATACCCCATATCATTCTAGAAGTTGGAATTCTAATATTTTTGGTTATAGAGGAAGTGGGCATGGTGATTCTGGGAAAGAGGGATCATATCAGTAGAGTGGTTCAACTCATGAGAATCAGACAACATTATAGGGAAGTGGGGAAGGACAGCTACATGTAGATCATCCTACACTAGTAAATAGTGATGTTGGATCATTAATTGTTAGAGGTAATATTATGATATCTTCTAAAATTTCTAGTACCTAATTTGATACTGGTTCCTCTAATTTATTTTATATCTTCACAATATGTGAATGGTTTGATTCTGAAATTGGAGTTTGTGGGAGGGGTTATGACGATCGATTCACATTTGAGGGTACATTCGAGAGACATATATTTTTTTAAGGGGTGTTCTCTTGAGATTAGGGAGTATCCTTTCCAATGGAAACTCTACATACTATATATTTCAATCTTTAACTAGATTATGGGAACGGATTTTCTAGTAGACTACTGAGCCCACATAGATTTTTTCCACTAGATAGTCAACTTTATATCTCCTATGGGTGAAAATTAAGTACATCATGGAGAATGGTATATCTAGGAAGGTCATGTTGTTCCAAGTCATCAGAAACTGGGGGAGCTAACTACCCAAGTTTGAAGTCTTTTTCTATACAATGGGGGTGTGAAGAAGGATTTATTTCCACCCATACTGAATCATTTTCATAAAGTGTTTCCTGAAGAATTTTCAGGGCTTCCACCTAATAATTGTGTGATTTTTATGATTGATCATATTCCTATAGATAAACTGGTTTCTATTCCACCTTATATAATGGTCCAAATATAGATTTATGAGATTAAGCCTCCATTGGAGGAATTAATGGATAAGGGATTTATCCATACGAGTATGCCTCCTTGGGTTTATCTAGATTTATTTTCTATGAAGACTGATGGGGATTTATGCTTATGTTTCAATTACCGAATGTTAAACTGGATGAAGGTGAAGTTTTGATATCCTCTTTCTTATATTGACGATATCTTTGACCAGTTGATAGGGGTATATGTGTTCACCAAGATTGAATTGAGATTAGGGTATCATCAGTTGAGAGTTTGAACTTCTGATATACCATGGATTTATTTCAGAAGTTAGTATAGCCTTTATGAGTTTTTGGAAATGTCGTTTGGGCTACCGACCACACTACAAGTGTTTATGGCCCTGATAAACATAATATTCCACCCATACCTGGATCAATTTGTTGTTTTTGTGTGGATAACATCTTGGTGTACTCCATGACTCAAAAATATCATTCCCAACATCATAAAATAATCCTAAGTACATTGAGAGACCATTGGTTATATGCCAATCTATCTAAGTGTCAATTTTGGAATGATCCGATTCATTTCTTAGGTCACATAATCTCAAAAGAAGGTCTTTTAGTGGACCTAGGTATGGTTCTAGAAATTGTTTCGTAGGAGAAAACCAATAATATTTTTGATATGCACAGTTTTCTGGGATTCAAAGCACAATGACCCAGTCTTTAAAAAAATTAATGTTACAATACAATTGCATAATACTTAACATTAATCAAAATGACGCCCAGAGACTTTATTAGTTTAGTACCTTCGGAAACATGGAAACATGGACATTGGTACATAATTGAGGTAAAAAAAATACCACTAGGTTATTCTTAACTATAACCCTTTTTGGACACATTATATTTAATACATATCTTTATAAACTATAGAAGGAACCAAAAAAGGGGTGAGCTCAGATTCTCAGTAATGGTAAAAAAGGGAGACATGTATGCATGAACATGAAAATAATAGTGTGTTAATGTGATAAAAACATTTTAAGATCATACCCTATATATAAAATATCATAAACATGAATTTTGGCATAAATTTTGACAGTGCATAGAAGATGAATTGTAAAGAAATTAAGAACATAATCTATAAAAGCATAACATAGGAGTAAAACATGTAATTGTATAAAAAAAGGCATATAATATTATTTCCATAATATTCAAGGAATTGCAATCAAAGAAATCTTAGTGTATAATGTTCTTTTCTAAATCAGGTTCACTCCATGTTCTAACCTAGTATTACTTAACCGAGTTCACTCCTCGTTTCAGCCCTATGATACTAAATGTAGTTTACTCCCCATTCCATCCATGTTAATATCATGAGATATAAATCTTTAACCAATTAATTGGAGGGAGATATAGATCCCACCCATCACATAATGAAATCATACATACATGTGACACAAAATTATAAAAAATAATATATTAACCCATAAACTGAAATGGGTATCATAAACATGTAATCATATCATATCCTATAGAAATTGATATAGGTTTCATAATAATTTCATCAAATCATAACCCGTGAAAAGAATTGGGTTTCACAAGAATGTAACCCCTGAAAGAGATTATTATTTTATAAAAATTATTCCATAAAATGTAAACCATTTAGATAAATAATATGAATTAAACATTGAATCATTTTCTCATAAAGGCATTAGTAATTCCAATAGATGGTATCTTAGATGGGAAACAATTTTGAATTATATTTTAAAAAAACTTAATAAGGAAATTACATGTTCTACATTGGAAAATGATTCTTAAAACATATAAACTTTTGAAAACTACTTTCATGAAAATAGAAATAAAACCATATAAAAGAATAATTGAAAATATTTTGAAATCATTTTTCATTTGAAAAAAATTTATACGGGCTTGAAAACCTTTTAAAACCATGTTTTATTACGAAATTATAAAACAAGCATGAAAACATTTTAAAACCATTTCCTCAAAATTTGTTTTTAAAAAAAAATTATTAAAAATTAACATTTTAAACATGAAAAGTAATGTTTAAATAAATTATGATGGTTAAATTTGTACATTCTGAACATTACTTTGGTGCTATAAAAAGTTTAGAAAAGTGACTTGGTCATAAAATAATAAGAAAAATACTTTTTTAAAACCCCTTTTTGTTTATAAGGTAAAATGAGGGTAAAATGTATTTTAAATATAGTAGGATAATAAAGGAATATTATTGGATACCTTTTTAGACATCATTGCTTTGAAGGAACACATATTTCCAAACGAAGAGAGAGCTAATGTAATATTTTCAAAAAAACACTTTCTTAATTATCCTTAGTACCAAAGGGTGGAAAAAATAATACTAATACATGAATACAACAAGGATAAGTATAGGGGAATAAAATTAATGAGTGTTATTTAAATATGGATCATAATATTTCATTAATGAATATGTGATCATGAACAATCTTGATAAATGGTGAGATTATTTCAATAGACTCTTACCACATGGTAATTAATAATCATAATCCCCATGTTGAAATTGAAATTACATGGAACTTTAGAATATCATTAAAATAATTTGATTCATTTAATAAAATTTCTATCTAATTTTATAAAAAACATATAAAAATATAGGTATATAACATGGAATGTTTCTCAAAGAAGGAAAATTTAGACAAAATTAATTTACAGATATGGTAACTTTAGAAGTTTAAAACTCATGAAATAAATATCATAAAATGGTTAATTAAATACCCATATATTTAAATATTATAGGAATATAATAAATTCATGGTTTGTATATACACCACATAAAATAATTCAGCAGTGAATAAGGCTTGTATCTCATGGAAATAAAGAGTGTGGTGAAATTCTCTTACCTTGTGTCATGACTCACATCGCAATCATTCAAACCTCCAGTATAATGAATATATATTGATTATATATATATTAAATAAAATTATTAATACTTATAATTCCATATAATTTTTTATTGGGTATTTATATTACCCTCTTGTTAATAATTCTATGTTAAGGCTTCACTTCACGTATTTTCCACTTTGTTTTTCGCATGGGTCTTAATTTTCTTTATCTTTGGTACTTATACTTATATCATGATTTCCATTTTGTAAAACATAATTTAATGATAATTTATAATCAGTATATTTTAATTATAATAATATATATAATATAGATGTATGAAATGGAATACACCATTAATGGAGATGGTAAGTCATATGTACACTTGAACACAATTCTCGTTTAATTATCATGTTAAAATAGGGAATCTAAAAGAAATATATATATATATATATAATTATTAAAGTAGACTTATCATATCATATATATCATATATATTAACTAAAATCACCCTTAATACATTCTATGTAGTGTATGAATGAATCACATCACTTTGAGGGGTGGTAGTCCACACATCGTCAAACTAAATTATCGTATTAACACAAAATGGAATGTATAATGATATATATTATAACATATTTAAAAAATAATTAAGATATAATAAATATATTATATAACATATATAAATATATTTTCAATCATTATTTCCACCATGAGAGGCGGTAATGTAAAAATGAAAATTCATCATTTATTAAGGTCGTAGGTTGTCAAACACATATACAGTATGTCTGTTACCAATTAGATGAAAGTGTGTGAAAGTGTAGGTTGAACCCATAGAATAAAAAAATCCTAGTATAGTTTGTGTATTTTTTTGTTTATAATAATATAATAATAATATTTTAAATAGGGGAGAATGAAAATAAAAGAAAAAAGATTGAGGGAGGGAGTTACAACTTAATCAGGTAAATCCTTTTGGTTTTCACCAAAGGGATTCCTTGGAAGTCTTTTTTAACAAGGGAGGATTCAAGGAGTAATTCAGGGATTTGGGCAGGATATTTCGGAAGATTTTTTTGATCCAATTTGGTTTTAGAGGTACGAGTAAGTGAGAGGATAGGAGAACATTTAGAATGGATGAGGTGTGGCACTCTTGTAATATTTTGGAAAAGGGAAACCCCACCCATGTTTTTTTATTGAAAGTGTATCCAATAATGTTAAAAAGTATATAAAATGGAGGATAGGGTGTATATATGTCTATACAAGGGTTTTTGGACAAGTTAATATTTTATTTTAGTCTTTAATGTTATGGTCCAGTCCCTTATTAAATGTAATTTAACCTTAACTGTTGTAATTGAGTTTAATTACTTTCAAAAATATTTTTGTTCAAAAAATAATTTTATATTATTATAAATTATAAATTATTTAGATTCAAAATATGGAATCCATTTTTTCTAATTTCAAATAAATAATTTGTAGAAATTAATTTAAATTTAATCCCATTGTCGGGTCGACAATGTTTCTTTTTAAAGTAAAAATGTTCAAAAGTTTGATATGTTTTTATATTCAATTTCAATGTGAAATGGATTATAATGAACTAAATTGGATTAATTGATAAAAATAATATCCAATTAAAATTTTTAACCAATTTAATCTATATTTTAATCTTATAAATAAATTACATGAAAAATCAGTTTTTGAATTAAAATCCAGTATTTTTAACTATTCATTAAAAATAAAACCTTATAGTGAAATACCTAAAATTTATCCTAACCTAATTTTTATGTTTTTTACTCAAAATATAAAGTCAATTTTAACATATTTAATATATAAATGTTCCAAATTTTTTATTTAAAATGGGTTCTCCATTAAAAAGCGGTAAAACTACCATTAAAAAAATATTAGTTTTTAAGCATAAAATGGGATTTGTTCTTGTCATATGTCTATCAAATCTATTGGGTGAATATAAAACATATTTTAGGGAATATATAACATATATATTATAATAATACCAATTAATAAATTTATTTAATTTAATTTATTAAGAAAAACACCTTTGGGATCATTAAAATAAAAATATATCCTTTATATTCAATTGTTTCTTATATTTTCTTTTCTAATTAATTTGTAACCTATGAGTTAATCATATATTTTTGAAAACTATATATTATTCATCAGTATGTTAATACTATTAATAACCTAGAATTTAACATCTAGGTAATATCTTATTATATAAAATAATCATTATTTAATAATATAATATTATTCGGTAAACCTTGGTCATGTGTGTTATGAAATCCATCAAAGAAAGTCATTGTTGCCTGTAATTCAAACTAAACTCAGTGTTCTATGTAGGTAAATCTTAAATTTAAGTTTTATGCAGTGAGTGTAGGCAAAACATAGTTATTTAATATAAAATAAACTATTTGCAGTGTTGTGTAAAAGGAAAAATATCTAAAACCTTAAATTAATTTGAAAAAAATAATACAAAAAATATCATGGTGTTACATTTTAACCCCGTTAGAATGAATTTTTCCCTCAAATTTCATCTGGGTTATCAAATGTTTATTACTTTCAATTTTCATTAGTTGAAACCCACATCATAAAAATGAATACTAATTCTTACCTTAACAATAGAAAGTAGAAACCATAATGCTTACCCAAAGTAACATATAATTGGGTTTCCATGTAGGAGAACATGGGTTAAAAAATGTAAACATGGACATAGAAGACAAATCTAACCATTATGTTGTGATGGATAGTGGTAGAGAACAATGTTAGGAGAATGTTAACAATCACAAAGCCATAAATCTATGATGAACTAAGGGACTATCTGATTCATTGGAAATGTTGGTACTATGATAAAATTTTTTGTTTAAAGTTAATTTTTCCTAATGTTATAGATTTTTCATGTAAATATATACTTACATCATTTCAGGAAAGACTCACCCTTTGGTTTTCCTTCATCCACATTACCTCCTTCTCTTAAAAGGAAGATGAATTTTTCATTCTTAATGTAATAACATATGATGAGATCCATGATATTTAATCCCATCTGTCATCAGTTATAATTAATATTGTGTTTTTATAATAGGTTATACAATATGCATCAATTCTCATGTGATAAGATAATACTTTATTCTAAAATACTACATCCAAAATTTAACTTAATCTCTTCATAAATGGTTAACCTTATAACCCTTTAGAATATAGAAAATAAAAAACTTTAGAACAACAGTCACAAAATCATCTTAACATTGATCCCCCAAATATCACAAAGTAGCTATTGGTTGTCACATTACAAACATCTGAATACCCTCATCTTATATTCCTTTGAAACATGGTAATAAACTGAATTTTGATAAATTCTTTTTGAAAACATGCATTCTTCCTTATTTCAAAGATAACATAAATCCAAGATGTTATAAACATCATCCCTGATGACATAGAAAACTTTTTAAACCAATCAATAATAATATCTATATAAATCAGTGCTATCTAATTTACATTATCCAAATCAATCATCTCTTTATCTTGGCGAAACAAAATTTTCTCTACTTCTTGATCACATTAAGGGTAAAATTACCTTAATCAAAATATCACTATTATAATTCTTAGTCATCATTAAAAAATCCTTTTAAATCCATATTGAAAACTTATATTAAAAATACTTATAAATTACATGATTCATATAAAAAATCATTGAATTCCAAAACATATGTACTTCATTCATCCAACATTATTCTTAAACCATTACGTAGGCTTCATAAACATATTATTTAATACTTCATTCATATAATATGAAATATAAATCATGCCTTAAGGTTCCTAAACCTAAATATAATCATTCTTTTTATTATTAATGTAAATAATACTAGAATAACAACACATACCTTTCATATGTCATTTTCAATCTCTTTATCTTCAGAAGTATAACCAATACTCATAGCACCTTATTGATTCTATTTATGATATTTCCCCATGGGAAATAAATTTTCATAGTTCCCATAATTTCTAAATCTAAAACATTCATTGTTAACCATTTTTCTTCTAGTTATTTATATTGACATAAACCTAAAAGCATAGGTTGGGAAATACATATCATAGAATTATACCAAATAATCATGAAAAAATAATTTTATGGTGTCTAAATCATGACATATACATTTTAATTGAATACGTCTTAGGTTTATCCAAGTCTATTCATAGTATTCTACTATTAAAATAAATCATAATGGTTCATGAAGAGTTTGTGAATATCTAAAACATATCCTCAAGGAGTGTCAAACTAGGTGTGTAGTAAGACCCATTGTCATGTATCAGCTTACCCTGAGTCAGGCCTAGGACATATTGTCATAGTTTTATTCCTAGTTACTTATGTTCCAAATCCAATCCCACTTGTATTATCCAGATAGGGATGTATTTCTATGAAACCACTTACTCTATCCATCACCAAATTTCAAGGCCATTTTCCTTTGCATTTCATTTTCTTAGACTTAGACTTAGACATTTCCTTAGGGTTATCACTAAGTTTTTATCATCCTAGTTTCCATTTTTTAATGAAAACTTCACTCTGATAAAAACTATAATTACCCAGTCTTGACATACATTAACATTACATAACATATGCGGATTACTTAAAACACAACAAAAATAGAATCCCAAATACATTTTTAGTTTAATTCCTTAATAAAAATTGAATCATGAAAACTGGTTCATAAGTGAGCTACATTATCTACCACTAGGTCCTTATTGACTATATCCCTTCTTAGACACATCATATTTAATAAATATCTTCATAACCAAGATAAGAAACATAAAAATGGGAGAGGTCAGATGCTCAGTAAGGGTAAAAAAGGGAGACATGTAAGCATTAACATAAGCATATGAGTATGAGAACATGATAAAAATATTTAAAGATCATACCACATATATCAAAGATCATAAAAATGAATCATGGAATAAATATTGAAAGTACATTAGACAATAATCATATGTAAATTAAGAACATAATCCATGAAATCATAACATGAGAATAAAACATAGAATTGTGGAAAACACATAAACGTATAGAATGATTTCTTTAGTAGTCAAGGCATCACTAACAATTCCATCTTAGTGGACAAAGTCATTTACTAAACTGGGTTCACTGCATATTTCATCCACATATTACTGAACCAACTTCACTCCTCATTTGATCCCTCTAATACTGAACCAAGTTCACTCCTCATTCCAGCCATTTCTGTATCATTACATAAAATCATTTTCCCAATAACTTGGAGGTAAATATAGGTCCCACCCATCTCATTAAAAAATAAATTATATATTTTACAAAAAAAAAATACAATCATACTTTAACCCAGGAAATGAAATTTGTATCATATACCTGTAATCATATCATAACCAGTGGAAAAATATAAAGGTTTCATAATAATTTCATTAAAGAATAACCCATGTAAAGAACTGGGTTTCATAAGAATATAACCTATTAAAGAGAAATACAAATTCAAAAACATCATTCCATAAAACATAAACCATTCATAGAAAGAATATTAATAAAACAATGAATCATTTTCCCAAAAAGGCATGAGTGACACCGACTGATGTTATCTTTGATGGGAAATAATTTAGAATGTTATTTTAAAAACACTTCATGAAGAAATTATCCTTTCTTATTTCAGAAATTATTCTTAAAACATAAAACATTTTGAAAACCATTTTCAAGAAAATAAAATTTAAACTTATAAAGGATTCATTAAAAATGTTTTGAAATCATTTTTCCTTTGAAAGAATTTAAAGGGGCTTCAAAACCTTTTGAAAATCGTATTTCATTATGAAAATATAAAAGAATAATGAAAATATTTTAAAAACGTTTTCTTTAAAACCTATTTTTAAAAATAAAATCCTAAAAATTAACTTTGTAAAAATGTAAAGAAAGATTCAAAGAAATGAAGAAGGTTAAATCCGTACATATTGAACATTTATTTTCCACCGTAAAAAGTTTAGAAAAGTGCCTCAACCAGAAAACTCTACGAATATTCCTTTTTTAAAATGTATTTTTGTTTAAAAGGTAAAACAGAGGTAAAAATTTATTTTAATGAATTTAGGATAATTGTAAAATATTATTGGAAACCTTTTTAGAAAACATGGTTTTTAAGGAACACAGATTTCCAACCAAATAGAGAGGTATGGTCTTATTTTATTGAAAACATTTTCTCAATTATCTCAATTACCAATGAGTGGAAAACATTGTACTAATAAATGAGTACATAGATACTAAACAGATTGGAATAAAATTAATTAGTGTTCTTTAAATATGGATCATATTATTTCATTAATAAAGATGTGATCATAAACAATCTTGATAAATGATGAGATTGTTTCAATAAACTTTTACCACATGGTAACTTTGAATCATACTACCCATGTAGGAAAATGATATTACATGGACCCTTACAAAATCATTAAAATAGTTAGATTAATTTTATAACATTTCGATGGAATTTTATACATCTCACATAAATATATTTGTGTATAACATGGCATGTGTCTCAAAGAAGGAAAATTAAGTCAAATTACATTACCAATTTGGTAACTTTTGAAACAAATACTTCATGATAGAAAGATCATAAAATGGTTTTAAAATACCCAGATATTTAAATATAATATTAATTTAATACATTCATTGGTATTATATACACCCCATACAATATGTGAGCAGTGAATAAGGAATTTATCTCATAGAAATAAAGAGTGTGATGAAATTCCATTACCTTATGTCTTGACTCTCGTTGTACTCATTCAAAAATCTTGCATGATAAATATAAATTTATTATACTTATATAAAATAACCATATTATTACTTATAATACCATATATGGTTTTATTATTTCTTTATATTTCCCTCTTGTTAATAATTCTATGTTAAGGTCTCACTTCGGGTAATATCTTCTTTGTTTTTTTCCTGTGTCTTGATTTATTATATATTTGGTCCTTATACATATATCATGATTTCTAAATATTAAAACAATATGTAAATATAATTTTTATTCAGTATATTTGTATTATAATAATCAATAGAATATATATATATGAAATGGAATACACCATTCATGGAGATGGTAAGTCGTACGTACACATGAACGCTATTTCTGTTTAATTGTCATGTTGAAAGAAATGAAGGAAAATAAATAAATAAACTATATATATATATATATTATAGTAGTTTTTATATAATATATATCATATATATTCACTAAACTCATATTTAATACATTCCAGGTAGTGTTTTAAGGAATCATGTCACTTTGAGGGTGTGGCTGTCCGCACTTCCTCAAATTAAATTATCATATTTACACAAACTTGAATGTATAAAGATATGTGTTGTAAAAGAATTAAAGAGGATTAAAGACATAATAAATATAATATATAATATATATAAATATATATTCTACTATAATATCCACCATGAGATGTGGTAATGGAAAATATGAACAATCATCTTTTTTTAGGCAGTAGTTCGTCGTATATGTGAACATGGTGCTCATTACCCATTAGATGGATGTGTGTGTATGATTAGGTAGAAACATAAGCATAAAAATATCAAAGTATATTTTTTTTATACTTTTCTTATACAACTTTGGAATAATAATATTTTTTGGAGTGTAGAATGAAAATAAATGAAATGAGTATAAGAAAGGTTGTTACCTCTTTATCGGGTAACTCCTTTTGGTTTGCATCAAAGGGATTCCTTGGAAATATTTATGTCCAAGGGATGCATAAAGGATGAATTTAGAGATTTTGGGAATATATTTTTGCAGATTTTGTTCAAGACAATGAGGCTTGAGAGGTGTGAGTAAGTGGGAAGAGAGGAGGCCTTTTATAATGCAGGAGTAGTGGCATTGTTGTAATATTTTGCAAAAGGGAAACTCTACCCATGTTTGTTTGTTGAAAACTGATATAATAATTCTACAGAGTAGATTGAATGGAGTATAGGTTCTAAATATGGCCATAATATTGATTTTGGAAACGTTTAAATGTTGTTTTGGTCCATAACGTTATGTGTTAGTCCCTTATTAAGCATCATTTTAACCAAAATCATTATAATTAATTTTAATTACTTTCACTAATGTTTTTGGAAAAAAAAACTAAGTTGACCTTATTAGAAATTATATATTATTATTATTAAAAATATCTATTTTTTTCAAAATTAAAAACACATAAGTGGTAGAAATGAATTTAAATATAATCCCGCAGTTGGGGCGACAATGCAGGTTTTTCAAGTAAAAACGTTCAAAAGATTGCAAGATTTTTTTATTAAATTTCAATGTGATCTTCATTATAATTACCTAAATTGGTTTAATTTTTAAAAATATTTTCTAATTAAAATTTTTGAACAATTTTAATTATAATTTACCCTTTTAAATAAATTACATGAAAAATCAGTTTTGAATTAAAATCTATTATTTTTTAACAATTCATTAATAAAAGCAACCTTAAAAAATACAAAAAAATTATCCCAACCTAATTTTTATTATTTTATTCCAAATATGAAGTTTATTTTGAAATAATAAATCTATAAAAGTTCCAAAAATTGGATTTAAAATCGGTTCTTCATCAAAAGAAGATAAAGCTACCTTTATAAAAACATGCTTTCAGGCATAAAATTGGGTTCGTTCTTATCATATGTCTATAAAATCTATGTGATGAACATAAAAAATATTTTATTGAATATATTACATATATATTATAATAATACTACTTAATAAGTACAATTAATTTAAGTTATTAATAAAAACACCTTCAGGAGGATAAAAATAAAAATATATCCTTTATATTCAATTTTTTATTTATTTTCACATCTAATTAATTGGTAACCTATGAATTAATATTATATTTTTTAAAACCATATATTTTTCATAAGTTAGTTAATAATATTAGTAACCAATAATATAATGTCTAGTTTATATCTTATTATATTAAATAATCATATTTTAATAATATATTATTGTTCGGTAAATCCTGGATATGCATGCTACACAAGCCATCAAGGAAAGTCATTGTTGCATGTAACGCAAGATAACATTTTTATTCCATGTAGAGCAAGAAAAAACTTTTGTTGTGTGTAGTGAACTAAGGCCAAATATAGTTCTTTAATCTAAAACAAATTATTTTCTATGTTGTCTGAATTGGAAAATATCTGAAAAGATTAATTAGTTCGACAAAATAATTCGCCAAATATCATGGTGCTTAAAGAGGGATATTATCATAGGCTCATAAAAGAAGTTTCTCTCTTCAGAGAACTTCTTTTTGGCTTGATTAATAATATAGTTTATTTTGAATATTCTAGGGCATGTGAGAATTCCTCCAACGAGTTGAAGAAGTGCTTGACTATCAATCCAATCTTGGTCATACCCAGTCCAATAGAGGAGTATATGGTATTTTGTGATGCATCTAGGATAGTAGTTGTAGTAAGGTCGATGGAGAGAGATGTATTTATGGAATATGGGTCACAGATGATGGGGCCACATAAATGGAATTACTCTATGCCTGACCTCAAGTTAGATGTTGTGGTTTATGCTTTGAAGTGTTGGAGACATTATCTGTTGGGAGAGAAGTTCATTGTGTATACTAATCACAAGAGATTAAATTATATCATTTAGAAATGATACTTCAATAACCAAGATTTTATATAGTTATATTATATCAATTCATTTTATTTGTAGTTGGAATATACACTCAGAAAGTGAAACAATTTTTTTGGATCTTTGAATAGTAAAATTTGACTAAGGAAGTTTATGAGTCTTATTATGCGTAGAAGTTGATGAATCTGTGGGATGTGATGAATTTTTTGGTTTAATAAGGCCCTGCGTAGATGTACCTTGTATCTATTATACTAGATTCTAAACTTTCGAGCCAAATCATGGAAAGAAAATATGAGTATCTGGAGTGTTTATCCATGGGAGAAATCTTTGAGGGTGGGGATACACCTTTAAATTGGGAAATTGATGAGGATGAGATCATCTATATTCAGGTTCATGTTGATGTGCCTATGTGTAGGCAGGAATATATGATGCATGAATTTCATGCCTTAAATTGGGAGGGGCATATGTATTTGACCAATATGAATCATGACCTACATTGGAAATATTGGTGGTCAAACATGAAAAATAAAATTGATTGGTTTGTGACACGATGCTACACCATTCAACAGGTGAAGGATGAACATAAATGACCATGTAGTTTACCATGGACTTTTCCCATTCTGCAATGTATGTACGATGACATTACTATGGATTTTATAGTGGTTCTCTCGTGGGGGCTTTAGAATAATGATTCTATTTGGGTGGTTGTGGACCGGTGCATAAAATTATAGAATTTCATTCCTATAAGGGAGAATTTATTAGTAGACTATTTAGGAGACTTATATATTCAGGATATAATCTATCTGTACTGAGTGACCCATAGTATTGTTTTAGACAATGAATCACATTTTACCTCATGTTTCTAAAATGTCTTATAGAGTGTTCTTAGTACATTGGTAGTACTAAGAATGTATTTCCACACACAAATAGATGGGAATTTAGAATGTTTGATTCAAGTATGTGAGGATATAATACGAGCATGTGTTTTTCACTTTGGTGGGTCCTGGGAGAAACACTTAGTTCTTGTCATGTTTTCTAATATCAATGTTTATTATGAAACTATTTAGATGGCACCATATGAGGCTCTTTATGGTAGGCCATGCATATCAACTATATGTTGGATAGAGGTAGGTGACTTAGAGTTTTTGGGACTGAGTCTCATGCATGAGATATATGATTGGGTTCATCATATTTAGAATATTATGGTTACGAGACATCATAGATAGAAGTCATATGTAGATAGACATCTATGACCTCTTGAGTTTATAGTGGGTGATCATGTGTTCCATCGAGTGTCACCTAGATTCAGTCACCATGAGATCCAGAGGCAGAAAAAGTTAACTCCTAGGTTTGTTGAATCTTTTTAGGTTGTGGAGAGAATTAGGTTGGTGTCATACTGATTATCTCTTCCATGGAGGTCAAGAGTCATTCATGATGTTTTTCATGTTTCATAGATTCAGCGGTATCACCCTGACCCTTCTCGGGTGATTGATGTGGATGATGGTGAGCTTGATACTAATGCATCCTTTGAGGAGCATCTGATTTGTGTGTTGGATAATAGTGAGAAATTGTTGTAGGGAAAGTCTATACTGATATTTCGTGTATTGTGGAAATATGGGAATGTTCATCAGGAAACATAAGGGAGAGAAGAGGATATAATGGATCAAGGGCTCAGTCTTTTTACCTCTAAATCATAAAGATTATTGGGAGTACAGCTATAGGATGTTCTGTTATATGGTCGGGAGAGTATAAGATCTCATCCTTTTTTAGTGTTGTCTCGATCTCTTTTTTATACACTCATTTGACCTATTTTTCTTATAAATTGGTTCCGGCATGTCTTGGGTGAGTTTGGGGGAAAATTAAAAGTTTTTAAGGGTTTTATGAAGTTCACGATTGGCTCATAGTTTTCTAAAATTTTTCCCCTTCCCCAAAAAACCATGAAACCCCAAATAAAGGGGGATTGAATAGTTGTTGCACAATTGGTGCATAGTTTTTCAAACTCATAACCTCTTAGGAGTAAACATGCACACTGATAGGTGAGGTGAATGGTTATGATGTGTAGTTTGTAAAAATGTATTACCCCGCCTAGAAAATTGTGCATGTAGGATTTTAATCCTCAAAAAAATTATTTTAAATTCCTAAACACCCAGTTATTATCCTTGAACACCCTATCATGGGATACTTCTATTTCCTATTATTTTTAGAGGCTCCCTGATGAATTATAAGGCATTCCAACCTTCTTTATTGATGAATTTAATATCTGATTGATGGATCTATACCACTCCCGATTTTGGATCTAGATCTCATTCTTCATTGTGAAATTTATCATTCTCGTTCAATTTGGGGATTTATGTTGGCAAGCATCCATCAATGATCTTGATATTTTTTTTCTAAGGCTCAAACCCCATAGTATTGATTATATTTTGTGTATGGTATTTTTAATTACCAATTACCAGGTTTTCTAATCACATCATGAAATAAATTAATTAATTTATTAATTGTTGAATGGAATGATGTGATTATGAAATTTAATGGATCTTTGGATGATGGAATTGGTAAATTAAATATGATTATATAATTGGTTAAATTTCATATATTTGGAATTTATTGATAAAGGGAATAAGGTTATGATTGTATTAACCTTTAATGGTTAAGGAATAATTTGATTAAATGTAGAAAATAGTTTAATAGTTATTTTTTCATATTAATCCATGTGATTAAAGTGATGAGTTTTCATTTTTTTGATAATTGAAATTCTATACCATGATGTAAAAATTTGGTGAGCTGGATAACAATGGTTAACCTTATAAAATCTGATATATGTGATTAATTGATTAATGGTGATTGGGACAGGAATTGATACTCCGAATACCGATCGGTTGATAACCATGATGTTCTAAACCCAAATGCATGTATGTGATTATTATTTTATACAATAGGGACTGATTCTCTAAATATCCATGGGGTGTGGGACAAGGAATGATCCCCAAATACCCATGGGGTGCTAGACCCGACGTTGTACACCCCTGAGATTGGAATTGGACTATAGATCCAAGTGATCTTGTTATGAAATAGAATTAAATTTATAAATGGATACCATGTGTTATAAAGAATTTTCCCCCTGTGTATATGGTTCTGAATCTATCATGGTCCAAAGAAGGTATTGATGGTATCGGTGCGATTGTAGAGTGATTCATTAATCATTTCCACCCTTACGCCATTATTTTAAAATAGTTTTGTAATGAATATTCCAAATATAATAGTAAATTGAACATTATTTTTGATTAAAAGAATTAATTTTTATCACTGTTTGATAGGAAATTATTACTTTTTTTATTGATTATATTATAGGAGGAGGTGATTTAGAGAGACTAGGATGGAATTCAAACTAGACAGTGCAAACTGCATGAGAGCCCGAGCACACTGGTGGAGTTCAATATCTAATATGGATAATAAATTAATTCAATTGACCTAATAATTGGTGAGAATGTGAAAAACCGGGTTTTCTACATATCTCAAAAATACTCTATAGCCCAACTCATCCATTTGGAGTCCTAAAAGAGGTCCACACTGTGAAGAAATTTTTGGCGGGCCAAATTGGACCATCGTTTTGTATTTTGAACATAACTCTAGATTCATAATTGAAAATGGAATGATTACAACTTTATTGGATAAATAACTTGAAGGCCTCACTCTCTACTTAATTTTAATTCATTTACAGCTAATTTCATCAGTCAACCATCTGGATAAAGATGGAGTAAAAATTCTTCCTTGAATAGTCACATAACCCTTTAGATACTTGACCACTTTTTGTGGAAATTGTGATGTAATTGTCTATAAAATAACTCATCATCATCATTATCCCATGTTTAACGACCAAAGGTAAGGGTGAGTCAAACTTGATAGCTCTCTTCACCAATTTTAGTTCTCTTTCCCTCTTGTACTTCTAAACCTTTTAGTGATAAATTTGAGGGCTATCCTTTGTTGTAATCCTGAGCTCCATGCATGTAATGTTCATAAGGTAACTAAATTTTGTGTTGTTTCTAAATTTTTATTCATTTATCCATTCTTAATTTGTCTTTATTTTGGTATGATCAAATAAAAATGAAAGGAACAATAATCCTCATGCATCTATGCATAACCCGGATCTTGTGATGATTTGTGTGTGGTTGTATCTTTTCTCACCCTTTCCCTTTCATGAGATATCAAATGGAGTATGTTAGTTGATAAATTATAAGATCATGAACCCATGAATATGAATTTTGTTGTCTTCTGGAATGTTTTATCATTAACAAAAATCCGGGCATCTAATCACGTTGTTGGTGTGATGCCTTGATTGAGTTTAATTTTTTACATCGATTGAAGTTTGTTTATTTTGAGAGGTCACTGATAATAAATATCATTTATTGATCAAATCCTTGGTTGTATCCTATTAATAACTCACATACCATACTGGTTTCAGTTTTGATAAATGAAGGAATCAATTATCCTTCCTATTCCCTTGAGAGAAAAGACAAATTGAGCATTAAGGGACACTTACCAGAGTTGATCCTGGTTTCTCTATCTTGTACTCTCACATAGTAGTATAGTTTCAATTTAGGTTTTAAAATAACAAGACCCCATGTTTTATAAATCCCCATTTTTCTTTTATTTTCATAATAAGGACCTTATTTTAAAATTAATGATCTACGGCTCCATCGAGAGATGACCTAGGGTTGCTACTATACTGTAAAAATTCTAGTAAAAAATAAATATCTAATTTGAAGCACTCCACAAAGTGATCAAATTTTAGCACCATTGTCGTGGATCCAATATCATTTTTCCCTTTTACCCTTTTCTTTTTTTATTTCATACTTCTTTAAATACCCCCTCCCCTTTGATTATTTTTGTTTTCGTATTTGTTTTTGAATTTTTTTTGATTTGTTATTCCTCTTTTCTTATCTTCTTCTTCTTATTCTCTATCTCTATATCTATAATTATGTAGTATAACAACCTATTATTCTTTAGTCCTTATTATGTTTTTTATCCATCTCCAATCATAAAAAGGATAAAACCACATAAAAACAAAATTCACAACTAATTTTCATGAGAAAATCGGGAATTTTTTTTTTGAAATAGACCCTAAAATTGAAAGGACATTTCACTCACATATTAGGTAAACCAAAGTAGGAAAATCAAGTAACAAATAGAAAAAATATTAACCTCAAGTGGTCTTAAAACAATAAAAAATTGAACCAAATCAAACCCCATAAATCATGGCTGCAAATAATAAAACTTTAGAAGAACTTACCACCCTTGGTGAGGGGTACCAACCTGTGAACGTCCAATACCCTAAGGAAGTATTCATCTTGGAGTGGAGATCAGGCCTCATCCACTTTCTTCCTAAATTTCATGGTCTTCTCGGTTTGGTCCCTCATAAACACCTTAAAGAGTTTCACATTGTGTGCTCCACTATTAATCCCAAAAATGTGTCTAAGAACTTAATCAAGTATAGGGCCTTCCCTTTATCCCTTGATGGTGTTGCCAAAGATTGGATATTCAATTTTCATACCACAATTCAAGGCAAGAATGAACTAAAAAGTCTCTTTTTAGATATGTTCTTCCCCACCTCCCAAACAGCATCAATTAAGAAATAAATCTGTAGCATTAAGCAATCCCAAGGTGAGACCCTTAATAAATACTGAGAGATATTCTAAAAACATTGATCATGATTCGCACACCATGAGATTAGTATACAACTATTAATCCAATATATCTATGAGGGACTTATCCACATGGATCGTGGAAAGATTGATGCTACAACTGGCGGTGACCTTGTCGATAAAACTCCTTCCGTTGCTTGTGACTTAATGTCCATTATGGATCAAAATAAACAACAATTTGGTACACGGGTTATTGCACCAACCCAAGGATTTCATGATGTAAGTCATTCATACCGATATTAAAAGGTATAAAATGAACATTATGATATGCATACCCTTATGTGGAAATTTTCTCAAGAATAAGGTAGCTCAAACTCTTCTTCAGTTCCATTGAATTGTGGTATTTGTTCGAACAATAATCATTTTTATGATCAGTGCCCACAACATCAAGATTCACCTGATTGATGTGAAGATGTGTTCCCAGGGCGTTCATTCCAATAAGCACCTCCCTTCAATCAATACCAATTCATGCCAAATCCAAATCCTGGGAGGTAATCAGAACCCCAGTACCGAAAAATATGAAACTCAAGCTACGCAAGCAGAATTGGTTTCATCAAGGCCAAGGTATGCAACCATATTATCCTTCACCTTCTCAAAACAATCCTCCTCCTCCACCCTAATATAAACCAAACTTAAGGATATGGTGAAGAAAATGGAAACCCAGAACCTCCAGTTACAATAGACCACACAATCAGCTATTTAAGACCTACGATCTCAAGTGGGACAATTGGAGAACACCATCAGTGAAATAAAGATGCAAGGTTCTGGACAACTACCATCCCAACCAATTGAGAATCTAAAGGAAAAAAGGTAATGTATGTTCAATTACACTTATTAGTAGTAAAGAAGTTTCTCCATATACTGATTCTAAACAATAGGTATGCCCCCTCATAAAAACTATTTTTCCCAACCCTCAAAAGTTTCATGTAAAGAAAAAAATACAAAAAGGGTAATCGAATTATCATTGAGGATTCACATGAACAATCCATTCCTCTTTATTTTTCCCAAATACTCTCTAAATATAAAAATAATTTTGAAAATGAAATTGATAAAGAAATAATGGATACATTTAAAATGTCAAAGTTAACATTATTTTATTGGATGCATTTAAAAAAATCTCTCAATATGCCAAATTTATTAAAGAGTTATGCACCCATTGATTGAGGATAGAAGGGAATTCGAGAATCAACATTGGAAAGAATGTCTCAGCCTTGATTCAACCAGTAATGCCAACCTAATGCAAGGATCTTAGCACATTTATGATACCTTGTACCATAGGGGAGAAATTTTTTTTAGATGTTATGTTATATTTATGAGCTTCCATTAATGTAATTCTTCACTCCATATATACTTATCTACAGGTTAGAGAGCTTCAACTGACAGGAATTATGATGCAACTTTCCAATCAGAGTACTACGCAACCAACAATAGTGATTGAGGATGTCCTTGTAAGAGTGAGGAATCTCATCTTCCCTACTGACGTCTACATTCATGGTATTTCGGATTCCTAAACCAAAGGACATGCCCCACTCATACGTGGGAGTTGATTCCTCAAAACAGAAAATTTGATAATCAATGTCCACAATGGTACACATTCCATGGAGCTTGGTGGAGAAAACGTATGTTTTAACATCCTTGATTCTATGAAGTATCCTGCTGAAGAGCACTCCACTCTTCTTTTATATTCTGTGTAAGTTCTCTCAAATGATAACCACACAAATGGTTCTCCCCACGACCCATAATCTGATTCATTTTCCTATTCTTCACCCCCAGAAAAAATGAGTTTTGATACAATTTTTGAGTGTTTTGTCGGTTCTGAAATGTGTAAAGTTTTTACTTTAATTGATGAGTGTGTTCATTATGAGGTACCCATTACCTTTGATGATTCTAAAACTCTAATTTTAATATAAGTTCTATCCTTATAGAATAAACATGAGCAGAGAGATAGTTTCATAGACTCACTCCCACTAAATCCACTCCCTCAATCTAGAAACCAACGGTTTTTGAATCAAACCCACTTACATATAACATAAAATATTCCTATCTTTAGGGTATTGACCAATTGCTTATGATTATTTCTAATAACCTCTTTCAACAAACTAATGGTGTTTGAATCAAACCCACTTCAATATAACATAAAATATGCCTATCTTTAGGGTATTGACCAAATGCTCATCATTATTTCTAATAACCTCTTTCAATAGGAGGAATAAAAACTTCTTGATCTTTTGAGATAGTGTAAAAAAGAAATAGGATGGACATTGGCTGATATTCCCAAAATTATCCCATTTATTTGTATATTCTATATACTTTTGGATGATGAGGCTAAACGAGTTAGTTAGGCTCAACATTGGTTGAATCCCACTCACCTTGAAGTGGTAAAATTGGAAGTCAGTAAATTAGTTGTTACTGGGATCATTTATCATATATCTGATAGTAAATGGGTTATCCGAGTTCAAATTGTCCTAAAGAAAATGGGAATAATAGTAGTGTCCAATTAAATGAAATAACTGGTTCAAACACATTTTCAAAATAGTTAGAGAGTCTGTGTTGACTACCGTCGATTGAATCAATCCACGAGAAAGGACCACATTACTATACCATTCATTAACAAGATGTTAGAAATATTTCCCAATAAGACCAATTATTTTTTCCTTAATGGATATTTGGGTAATTTCCAAATCCATATATCCCTTGAGGATCAAGAAAAGACTATATTTACCTATACATTCAGCAAATTTTCATATATAAGAATTACTTTTGGTCTATGTAATGATCCTTGTAATTTTCAGTGATGTTTGTTGAGTATTTTCTCTAAGTACCATAAAAATTGTATGGAATTATTTATTGATTATTTCACAGTATAGGGATCTTCTTTTGGTAAATTTTTGTTAACCCTATGTTATGTCCCACATCACTACATTGAAAAATCCCTTGTTTTAAATTATGAGAAATTCAATTTCATGGTTTCGTGGGGTAAATTTCTTGGGAATATCATTTCAAATATGGTAATTCAAGTTGAAAAATCTAAAATTGCCTTAATTTCATCTGTTCTGTATCCAATATTTGTTCTTGAAGTGCGATCTTTCTTTGGTCATGCTGGTTTTTACCGCTGAATCGTTAAATACCTTAGTAAGATTGCAATTACCTTGTCTCGATTATTAAAAAAATATTTTGAATATATTTTTCATAAAAATTGTGAGAATTCATTAAATTCAATAAAAAGGAGTCTCACAATACCAACAATCATCCAACCACCAAGTTGGAATCTCCACTTCAAACTTATGTGTGATTCCTCTAACTTTGCGGTTAGGGCGGATTTATCACAAAGGGTTGAGAAGGCTCCTCATGTCATTGCATATGACATGTGTAACCTTGACCCTGCCCAAGTAAAACACAAAACCACTGAAAAAGAACTCCTTTCTATTATGTTTTCCATGGAAAATTTTCATTCATATCTTCTTGGGTCAAAATTAATTGTCTTTTCTGATCTTGAGGCCCTTCATTTTCTCCCAAAGAAACCTAAAGCTAAACCTTACCTCATACGGTGGAGTCTCCACCTCCAAGAGTTTGACCTAGAGATTAGAGATATTAGGGGAGTATAAAATGTCATATTAGACTACATTAGTATTATTTATCCACCACTAGACAACCATGTTGATTCATCCCTCCCCATTGTATAATTCTTTCCTCTTGATAAACTTATGATATTGTGGACCTTACCCCATTGTTTATGGATATTATAAAATATCTAGCAACATCTATAGTCCCCAATAATCTCAACAGTTCCCAATACCATAGATGTAAACATGATTCTTGGTAGTACATTTGGGACGACCCATATTTGTGGAGAATTTGTGGTGACCATGTAGTTCATCAGTGTATCCCTGACCATGAGTTCACCTCTGTTTTGACCTCCTGCCATACATTTTCTTGGGATGAGGGGCAATTTAGCTCTAAACAAATAGCTTGAAAGGTTCTTAAATAGAAAATTTATTGTAAAACTTTCTATAGTGATGACCATATATTTTTCAAGTCATGTAGTCATTATTAATTCATAGGGAATATCAACTAGAGGAATAAAATTCCCCAACATCCCATGTTATTCTGTAAAATTTTTTATGCATGGGGCATTGAATTCATGGGGCCTTTTCCAAATTCATTTTTCTTTGTGCACATATTATTGTTTTTGGACTACGTGTCTAAATGGGTGGAAGAAACAAATACTATGATTGATGAATCTCAATTGGTTGTTGATTTTGTAAGGTCCTAGATTTTTAATAGGTTTGGTTTGCCGAGATTCATCATTAGTGATCATAGTTCACATTTTTTAAATTGCAACATGATAATTTTTTTTTGCATGGATGTGATTGATCATAAAGAATCAAATACATATCACCCCCAAACTAATGGATAAAAAGAAATATCAAATCAGGATGTTAAGAAAATCTTGATAAAAATGTAAAATGCAACAGGAAGGACTGTAGTTTCCGCTTGGGTGATGCAGTTCGGGCATATCGTCTATCTTTTAAAACCCCAATGGAAATGTCACCATACATAATTTTTTTGGAAGGGCTTGTCACCTCCCAATGGAGGTAGAACACCATTCCTATTAGGCTATTAAAAAATGTAATATGAATCTTTCAGATGAAGGTGGGCATAAGAAACTGCAGATTCAAGAGTTGGATGAAATCAGATGTGGTGCATATGAGAACTCCCAAATATATAAATAGAAGACAAAGAATATCCATAATACCATGATTCATCATCAGAAGTTCCATATTTATGAGAAGGTCCTCATGTACAATTCCTAGCTTAGGATCCACCTAGGTAAGATTTATTCCCGATGACTTGGTCCTTATATTGTTTCAAATGTCTACCCTTTTGGTGAAATAAATATTTTTCCTAACTATAGTGGACAAAGACTTACCATAAATGGGTAGTGAATTAAAAATTATATGAGTATTTTCCAATGATTCTAGTGGAGGAAATCCACCTTATAGAAGCAACATACCAGTAAAATACACCAGGTTTTATCTTTTATCCTTACATTCTCAATTATTATAATGATTACACTACAAATTCATGGTTTTGGGGGGTGGATACATTACTGGGTTCATTAGGATTTTCATCGTCTTTTTTCATTCTTCTCTTTTTCTCCATCTTTATGGTATTTTCACTCTTCCCCATCTTCCTAGGTCCATTAGTATTTTTATCATCTCTCTTTTTTCTTCTCTTTTGTTCCTTTTATGGTATTATTACTCCCCCTATGGTTACCAAATCATGGAACTTATTGAAAATTCATGTTGAAATTTTTGATTCCTTGTTGTTTTAACATTTGATGAAAACTTTTCTCTATTTTTGAATGAATATTTGTATGAATTTAACTCCGGGGAGTGATTTTTAGTAAATTGGTTTTATGTTAATGATATAAATGGTTGTATCTCTATGAAAACATTGAGATGATTGATACCTCTTATGTGAATAGTTTTTCGGAAAACTGTGTCACTAATATCTCCACACATTTTTACACCAAACCAGAAACTGCGAATATTTCTTACTTAATAGAAGGTAAATATATGTTAGGTTAATATTTTTCAACATAAAATGACATTTCCATGTGTTGTTCCTTATTTGATCAGTTTCATTAATGTACCTGATTGACATATGCATGTGTACCTGATATCCGACTATTGTATTCCCTAAAAAATCAAAAATAAATAAATAAAATAATTGGGTTATGTATTGGGAAGTTCAAAAACCACTCTTCCTCAACCTTATATCTTGTTATAACTATTACAATTAGTGTCGTTATGAGATCAAATAAGGTTTGAGATTTGAGTGTGAGATTTATTCTAAATAGAACATATAAAAAAACAAAAAAAATGAGTGGAGTGATGAAATGTGAATCATATGGGGATATCTAGGTCATGAGTTTATGGTTTGAAATTTATTAATCCTTAAGTGAGTGGGTCTTGAAATATGATTGTAAAGGATGTAAGGAAGAATCAGTGGAAAAAATCATTTAAGGTGAAAAAAGTTAAAATAACCCATATTTATTGGATAGATAGTGGAAAGGATAACATGGACTGTTTTTCACACAAACACATGGATAGTTATTGAAATAGTTGACTTTTGAATTCCATTCTCAATTTTGTGTCATGAATCCATTTTAATTTCATTGTGATATAATTTATGATACATCTTATTCAATTTTCACTAGGAAGAACTCCCTGGTGTGGTGTATGATTTGATCATTTTACTTTAATGAATTAAAAATTCCTATAATATTAAAACTTCATGATTTTGGGAATATATATATATGAATCATTTTTATTGATATGTAACTTTTCCAAAGTGTTCAAATGTTTATGTGTGGGGGTGTGATCGCATAGCGATTCACTATTCATTTCAACCCTTAATCCGCTGTTTTAAACTGGTTTTGAAATGAATATTCCAAATATAATAATAAATATAACTTTATATTTGATTAAATGAATTATTTATTATCACTTTTTAATAGGGAAATTTTACTTGTTTCAGTGTTTATAGTGTAGGAGTAGGTGATTTGGAGAGCCCGGGATGGAATTCAAGAAAAACAGGCCGAACTTTGTGAGAGCCCGAGCACACTTGTGGAGTTAAATATCTACATTTGATAATACATGGATCAAATTGAGGAGATATTTAGTTTAAATGTTCAATATTGTGTTTCATACATATCTAAAGAAGACTCTAGAGCACGATTTGTCCATTTGGTGGCCCATACAAGGTCCACATTGTGAAGAAATTCCAGATGGGCCAAATTGGACCACCCTTCTCTATTTAGGCCATAACTCAGGCCTCATAACTCCAAATGGGATGATTCCACCTTAATTGGATAGATTACTCAAATTGCTGACTCACCACATCATTTTAAGTCATTTTTACATTTTTTTCAGTCAAGAATCCAAATAAATATGGAGTAGAAATTATTCCTTGAATAGTCGCATAGCCCTTTAGATACTTGACATATTTTTGTGGAAACATTGATGTAATAGTCCAAAAAATCACTCCTAATCCTCATTTTATCTTGTTTTACGAACAGGGGTAATGTCGAGTCAAAATTGAAAGCTCTCTTCACCCATTTTAGTTCTCTTCTCCCTTATGTACTTTTAATCCACTAAGTGATCAGTTTAGGAGGTTTCCTTTGTTGTAATCTTGAGCTCCACACTTTTAATCTTCATAAGGTAATTAAATTTCCATGATTGCTGTCAATTGCTCTAAATTTATAACTTTTTTTTCATTATCATATGATCAAATACAAATCAAAGGAATAAGAATCATCATGCTTCCATGCCTAACCCGGATCTTGTGATGATTTGAGTGTGCTTGCCTCTTTTCGCACCCATTCCCTTTCATGAGTGTGTGAATGTATTATGTCAGCTGATAAAATCATATATCTTTAACCCATGAATATGAACATTTTTATCTTGTGTAATATTTTATCATTAACAAAAATCTGGTTATTTAATCACATTGTTGATGTGATGCCTTGATTGAGTTCCATTTTTTACATTGATTCAAGTTTATTGATTTTAATTAGTCATTGATAATCAATATCATTGATCAATAAAATCCTAGGTGGTAACCTTGTAAGAACACACATACAATACTGGTTTCAGTGTGTATAAATCAAGGAATCAATGATACTTCCCATTCCATTCAGATCGATGACGGATTGAGCATCAAGGGAAACTAACCCAGGTTGATCATGATTTGTTCATCTCATTCTCTCAACAAGTAGTATAGTTTCAATTTATATTTTAAAATAAACAAACCCCTAGTTCAATAAATCATCAATCCTATTTTATTTTCATAACCAGAACCTTATTTTTGAATTAAGGATTTAATACACTATCGAGAGATGACCTAGGGTTTCTTCTGTACTGCAAAAATTCAAGTTAAAAATATACATATAATTTTACTCCCTCGACAACGTGATCAGTGTGTTATCGTAAACCCAAGGGAAAAATTAGTGGCTAAATAAAGAATAATTGAAATATTGTAATTTTTTACTTTATTGTACCTAATTATTTATACAACTTCATACAATATTATTGAATGGATATTGTTTTAGACGCCATTAGTGGCAGACTTCTGAATTATAATCACACCCTAATTAGGATTCATGATCAGTTCTCAAATAGGCATCTTGTTTGGAGGACATGATAAGGGAAATAGTCATCTGTTAGTTGAAGCATGGATGAGGGAATCAGAAATGGTTTCGAGACTAACTTGGGAGGTATTAATGTCTTTATTTTTTGTTTTTCATTTGACACTGGACACTAATTTGGCATGAAATAACTTTTTTTTTTAGTTTTGGATATTGTTCATATTTTGGTTCATCGTGATATATCGGTTTCTTCTGGTTGTTGTTTTATTTTGGTTGTTGTTTTATCTTAGTTTGTCCACTGTTTTATTATTTTTTCTATTGTGCGACTTTGATAAAGATGTTATAGTCTCCCCATGTTGTATATTTAACCCGTACTACTATTCTGTATCCTATTAAGTATAGGGAGATGAAATCTGAGGTCATGTAACTAACCATCTTGGGTCACTAGTGTGTGGAACTCAGGCCGGGATATTACATTCTTGTTGATCCACTTCAATATTTATCTATTTTACTTCAGGATCTAAACACTTCATTTTGAGGGAATATTTCCCAAACTCAATTAATTTAATCATACCTTCCAAATAAATTTTCAATTTCTAAAATTTTTCATCATGCTTTTTACTGACCACTTATAGTAAACTATCAAGTTATTTCACCTTTTTTTATTTCACTTCAAGATGTACATTGGTTGCATTCTTTTTTAATTTATATAGCTTCTCTAATGCATGGATTAATCCATTAACAATAAATTTAAATATATAATTCTCAAAAGAATTTCATTATATGTATTCCTCAATCCTAAAAATTATATCACTAAAAAGTGATACTATTTCTCCCTTGGATTTCACCAGTCTTGAGAAATTGTTTCATCTGATATCCTATTTAGGCAATGCTTCTTACCAGGCATCGATGTCTTATACTATCTATTATTTTTCATTTAATATTTCCTTGATAAAATAAAGTATATTTGTTAGTACTTCCAAAGTAACTTTCATCAAATGATCATCAAAATTAGAGTAAAAGTATACAACTAGTTTGACCTCTTCATACTCTCCAAAGAGTATACTAGAATTATCAAAAGTAACTCTATCAACACCTTTTATTGATAATTTCATACCACTTTGATCTAATTAAAATCGTGGTTATAAAATTTATTTTTTTAGATATTTTTATACTTCTTTACCAATTTCTATTTCTTATTTTTTAATGTCATGTATGAGACTTCTATATTTTACATAACATGAGTTGGAACTCTTACTTTCATCTTATTCGTTTCATGAAATAATCCAAAACTCAAATTTATATTTTCATTCGGAAACACTTGGAAATTTTTTTTTGATCTAATTATAGGGAACCTATGCTCTGATACTAATTGAGATACCCCAAAGGATCAATGTTTAATCCTAATAATTAACATTTAATTGGGTGTTGCCTATTTCTTATCGAATTCCAAATTCTCCATTAATTATTACCCCCTTTAAATTTTCATCTATGTTATATATTAGTATAATAATGTAATTTATTAGTGTTGACCAATCACTCATACAACATGAAATTCAAAAAACAATGAAAATTATGGAAGGTGGTATTTTATAATTTTTGAATTTAATGTGGGAATGTTTATCCTTATTGTGATTGTTTATTTTTCTTAATCACACATTCTGTTGTCCAATAAAAACTCAAGTGAATGTAATGGGTATTAGGAAAACTTTAGTGACTCACGCACTATCATTTCTTCTCAAAATGAATTCAATACATATGGCCTCCCACTACTGTCACTGAGTCACACTGTGATCACATTACAAACCTAGAGTCTCATTTATTCCTTATATTCCCACTATGTATATACATTTAATTCTTTTAAATCCATTTTAAATTCAATATTTTTTCATTATATGAATGATAATTAATCTACAGAATGGATCTCGTTCCTCCTTAGTAGAGTCTTTGAATATATGAAACTCTTTAAATAAAATTAATAAAACATGGTATCTATTTTGATCTCAATTTCATAAATATTTTCTAAACCCTGATCACAAATATTGCTCAACTCAACATGAGCTCCAATAATATTAACTAATCTATAATATCCTTGGTCTCTAATATGATCAAAACATTAATCAGATACATGCAAAACAATGTTAGTGTTTCCTCAACTTCTTTTGTCTTCTTTTCAAGATTCATAAATAATGATGGTCAAGGAATCCTCTTCATCCTTCAGCTTTGATACAAGACTAAACATCAGAAACATAAGATTTACCTCACCTTATTCTTCATATTCTTTAAGAGTTCTAAATTCATCACACTTGGCACTATTTCTTCGAACACTCTAACTTCACTTTATTTTTATTTTTCTTTATATACCTAAGAAACACAAAAATATATATATTTAGAATATTAAGAATATCCCATAGAATTTTGGCACCTTAATATTCTCATACCTTTTTATTCAAGTACTTATTTGTGAGAGTCACCCATTATCTGGTTGTTTTATTTTTCTTGTTAATGGGTATCTCTTGTCAAATGATAGGAGTTACATTTTATTATTTTTCTCATTTTCTCAAATTGAAAAAATTCGTTTTAGAATGCTTAGTTATCAGTATCTCAATAATTTTAACATTAAACAATATCCATGGTTTTATAATAATTATACTACAAATCAACTCTGTGGAATGTATTGTTTTATTACATCATGAGTTCCTTTAATAAAATTTTACAGAATTATTGAATTGAATCTAAAAAATTCTAGATACCATATCAACTCAAATTACTTATTCTCATTATTAAATTGAATCACAAACAACTTTGTGATATGTATATCCACTTAAAATTAGAATCAATATTATCAAATTTTTATTCCAAAATTATTTAATCTGAATTTCCTCATTCCATGATTGAATAGTTTCTTATAAATTCATCTCATCCTTGATATACCTTTCTTCAGCTTGAAGATGATCTTATAATAATTTTTTAATTTTAATCATGAATCCATTTTAGTGTTTTTTATGTTAAATACCATGAAGGTTATATCTAATATCATCGCAATTAATTTCATATTCATAATATTAATTCTAGAAAACATAGATCATATATTTCCCATTGTAGCTTTTTTATTTACTGTTACCAATATATAGGATTCTAGATTACAAATATAATGATCAGATTACCTTTATACAGGTCCAAATGATTATTATAAATCTTCTAGTCACTCAAACATAGTTATCTAGGTGACTTTCACATAGTAGGTCTAGTGATGATGACCCTTATATAGCTCTCCAAGACTTAAGTGAAACCATTAAGTAAATGCCCTATGACGTTTGTATTAGTTGAATCTACCTTTAATAAATTATATTACCTACACATCAAGTCAAATTAATGGTACATGAAAGGAAAATTACCTATATTATTAGAATTTTAAGTCCTTTAATTCATGGTTACGCATGTTAGTAGATACTTATATAGGTTATCCTTATAGTGACCTTTACACATTATTATTGTATTCTCATCATTACACAAAGGATGGATGACAGTTATGGTATTTTCATCCATTTGAAATTCATCCTTATGGATACTTCATCTTTACAAGTTCTAATGATCATTGTTAAATTTTTCAAACCAAAATTATAGAATTGCATACTTGTTTCAATTAAGACAAGAGGCACTTCGAATCTTCTCAATAATTCTCAAAAAATAAAAATCAATATAAAATTAATTCAAATAAATTTGGATATTAATAGAATAATTCTAGAGTTATTCAAATCAAATTAAAATTCTCTTGGAGTATATAAACCCAAATTTGATTATTATGTTAACACTTTGGTGCCTCAAATCTTTGGCCTACAATTATATTTCAGAAATCATCATCCATAAGATGTTCATCAATATAAAAATAATCCACCATACTATATATTTTCATGGAAGGTTTCTCTATTAATTTTTCTCTTATGACTCTTATATCAACAAGGTTTTAAATTGGTAAACCTCAATTCTTCAAGATCACCATTCATCCCTCTAGATAAATAATATTTTTAGGGTTTCTCCACTACTTTTTATCTTTAAACTCTTATATCATCCAACTGTGAATTTAGTTAACCTTAATTCTTCAATATCACTATCTAGTTATCATTTATAACTCCTCTTAGATAATAACATCGATAATAAACAAAAAATACACTAAAATAAAAAACAATTCCATCATTCTACTATGGCACTTAAATTTTTAATAATACATCTCTATGCACTACTACCTATAATATTTGGATCATCATTTGAAATTCACTATAGACTGATGAGTTATAGAGAACCAAGATAAGATAATGATAATTTAACATCATGACTTAAATATAGGAGAAAATAAAAAATTTAACATAATGTGTAATTGGTTTACAAAGACTATAAATAACATTATAGGTATGGTAGAGAAGGTGGATAAATCAATATTATTTGAAAAGATACTTAGATCCTTATCAAATAAAAATTAAAACAAATAAATTGAAGAAAGTAAAAACATCACATGATATTCAATGGATGAGTTTATTAGATCTCTTTTTTTATATAATTGTGAATTGGAGAACATGATTCTTGAAAAAAATAGTAAGAAATAATGAGTGGATTTCAAAAAATCGAATATTTTATCTTACTAACTACTATGAAAACATTGACAAAAAAATTTGTGTTGATAAATTATCTTTGATTATTAATAATAAGAACAAAAATTTTAAGAAGGGAAAATTATTCTAGAAGATTACAAAAATACGTAATAAGAGGAAAGGAATGAAAGGTAATAATTATTCATATAATTTTAATATCTCTAATGTAACCTATTATGGGTCTAAATTTTTAATTGAATATTAGAAATTATTTCGGTAAACTGAATATTGAAGGATGGGATAAAATATATTAAATGAAATAAAAGAAATCTATGAAAGACTTATATATTAATAGTGAGAAAAAAATCCTCTATTGATTAGTTTGAATATAAAAAAAGAGTTTTTCAATCATTTTTTATGATTGGAGTTTACAAAGTTAGTTTCTATAAGTCTAATTTTTCATAAATACATTTTAGTTGAATATATAAAAAAATTATGGCCAAAATTTAAGATTAATATGAACATATCATTGATTTTTCAATGAAATTGGAAGAATAGGATAAAATATTGGTGGATGAGAATAATAATCTAACTTAGCAGCTTGAAAAGATGATAAGTGACTCCATTTCTAAAAAACTACTAAACACGTAGACATGGATAATGAGATAATTGAGAATAAAAAACAAAATGAAACCTTTTAAAAGTTCATCGATAGTAGGGATAATGCTGATGGATTGTACAATTTAAAAATAAATAAATATGGGGATAAAAATAGATATGGTGTAAAAGTACCTAAAATTTATATGAATTTATTTTTTAAGTGACCCACGAAAGATATATATTTTCATAACATCTTTACTCAAGGAATTAGAGTTCACTATGTTAGTGGATAATCATTATGATTCTAATAATATTTATACTATAAAAAGGATGTTATTTCTAAATTTTTGACTTTTGAAAACCTATATATTTAGGTTATATAATCCATTTCTGTTCTAACAAGTTTTTATACTAATCCAGCTAGAACTAAATTTACATGGGTGCCAAATTATTTTTTTTTTATAATTACAGGAGAAAATCATTAGAAATCATAAGAAAGAATAATGATACCTGAATAGTCAATTCTCAAATCACCAAATAGGGGACCAATAAAATTTTAAAACATTCAATAAATTTTGATCAGTGTAATTTCACATATAGGGACAATTTCAATGTGAAAATATAATGTTTTGGGGATTTATGTATTTAAAATTCAATTAAGATAAAATTTATATTGTATACTGATGCCCTAAAACATAGTTAATTAGTATATCCGAGTCATTTAATGATGGACTAATATAAAAAATTTTAAATAATGAATATCTTATTTATAATGTAAATATACTTCAATATATTTTTTTTAAGAATATATAATGTTTAAAATATTATTTCAAATGAACTCCATATATAAAATGAAAAATTTATGAATTAATTAATTTATTATTATTATCTCTATCATAGTTTTTTAGATCACTATAATATTAAAATATTATCTAGACTTATAAATAATCATAATTTTCTACAAATTACAGATTTGAATGTCTATATTGAGGTATTTTTTATCCATATTTAAATTCAAAAAAATTATATAGAGTATTTAATGTCTGTAAATGTTATTAGTACATTTTTAATCATACTTATTGTATATAGTAAAAAAATTGTACCTATAAAAATTATATTTAATTGAAAAAAAAATATTATTAATATTATAAATTATGCAAAATATAATTGATTATAAATTTCCTAACATTAACATGAGACTATTTCAAAATTCCCCACCTATAGTAATTTAGTGTAAAAATAAAATGCTTTCAGGATTATATTAACTATAAGTGACCATGGTGGATAATTTCATAATCTTATGTTTTGAAAACTATGCAACAAATCTAGAAGATCATAATTATTTTGAATCCTAAAACCATATAATGGAATGGAGTAGTAGATAGAAGAAATATAATTATTCAAGAGAGAGGTAGGACTATATTAGATGAATATAATATTTCTAAAAACTTCTGAGTATAATTCATGAATAAAATATACTATGTGATAGATGGAATATTTTTTAGTACTATTATAAAGAAATTATTCTATGTGTTGTAAAATTAAAAGAAGCCAAATATTTGTTATTTAATAGTTCTTTGATGTAAGTAGTATAGCATTAATATTAAAGATAGTTTACAAAACAATTTGATACCAAAGTTAATACAGGGGAATGTTTGGGATATTAAAATTTTATTATGTCATATAAAGTTTATAACTAAAATAACTTAGTTTTTAAATAGTATGTTCAAATGAAATTTTATGATAAAAAATATATTTATAAATTTTTTACCATAGAATATATTTTTAATGACCTTTAGGATCTGAAATTGAACAAAAAATATTCTTTTTTCATAATTAAAAATAAGGATACTAATCATTGTGGTTGGTGGTTTTGAGAAATCACTCTGCTTGGTATATAAAATACTTAACGATAAAAAGATTGATAATTTAATTAGTTATATCAATATAGATACTCAATGGATGAACTCAATGAAAATAGTATATTATCATATTTTATGTATTTATAAGGAAATTCCCAAGAAAGTAAAATAAATTTTTAGAAGAACATGTTTTTAATATATTTATGAAAAAAAACCTAAACCAATTTATATGAACAATTTATGGGAACTTCTGAATCCATTATATGATCATAAAATCATTAGAATAAAAAATATGTTTAGAATTAAACTGGTTGAATATTGATAGACTATAAGGAAAGAAATTTGAAAAGTATCCCAAGGATATTATGATAAACTAAGAATACATTATAGTTAAATGTTATCTCTTATTTTTAGGTTCTATAGTATTTAAATATTATAGGTTATGTTGTTTATATAGTTCAAATGGATGTAAAAAGTTATTTTAAATAAAATGATATATAAAAATGTTATTTTAAAATAACCCAATGGATTTTATCCTGAGAAACTTTGAAATCATGAGTTTAAATCAACTAGGTATTATTATAGACTAAAACAATAATCTCAAACATGGTATGAAAGGCGATATCATTTTTTATAAAGTCATTTTAAAAGTGGAAGGGTTATCATGTCTTATTTATAAAAATATTTTCGAAAATATATCCTTCTAATAAAAATATATGTTAATGACATTATATTATTATATATCAATTAAATTTATTGTAATTATTTTTATAAGATAGTGAATAATTAATTTGAAATAAATATATAGGGGAACATAAATTTTTCCTTAGATTACAAATATTTCAATGGAAAGTTATAATTTTTATTAATAAAACCACGTATTCAAAATTACATGTTAAGATGTTTGGATTGGACTCTATTAAGAGTATGATGACTCGAATGAGAAATAATTATAAAACTGATAAGGATAATATTAGTAAATAAATTAATTGAAACTATTTTAAAGGAATGATCAAATACTCTTATATCTTATTACAAGAATACCTAACATGATGTTTGGTGTCTGTATATGTGAAAGGATTCATGTCAATCCAAAATATACTCACATGAAGCTGGTGAAAAATTACTAAATTGTGTACAAGGATCTATGAATATTTTATTATTTTATATACGTTGTACTAGATATTAATTGATAAGTAATAGTTACTCTAAATTTAGTACATAAAAGATTTATAGAATGGGCATAAGTGTCACATGATGTTTTTTTAAATATATTATTTAAAGAAGTATACAAAAACTTCATTGGGATTCCTAATTTACTATAGAGGTTGAATATGTAGTGAATGTGAGTTACTACTCTCAAACCCTTTAGATAAAATAAAACTTCAGTAACCTTGGTCTATATTTTAATGGAATTCCAATAAATTTTGAAATCTATTCTACTATATTTATTTGAAAAATCATTTTCATCATTGAATGATGAAACATATTGAAGTGATACTTCACATTATAGGAAATCATTTCTAAAATGGGGTTTATTCAAAGAGTTTATTCCCACGAAATCACAATTGGTTGATATCTTCAAAATTCAACTATATCAAAGCATGTTTGATGACATAAACATTCAACATGGAATTAAAGAATCTTGTTGATTATTATATTTATTTTGGATGAGAGTCATCTTTTTCATTGAAATAATAATTTATATATAAAAAAACAAAAAAAACTAAAATTGGAATAAATAACATTGATATGCCATTGAAATTTGATACATCAGACACATGAATTGAATCATATCTAAAAAATTGGAAGTGTGTATGATGTGGGAATAATCATACTCCTAACTCTAGTTAAACAAGACTGCATAAAAACCCTTGGAAATTTCAAAGATCATTTTCGAGATAAAATTGAAATACAGGGAGTGTACTTGTTATTATTTAGACACATTTGAAATACCAAAATATATGGGGAATTTTGAAAAAAAATTATAGTTTTATATTAGTTTTTCCCATTACAGTAGATTTTATTTAGAAAATAATATTAGTTTTCAATGCCACAAATGGTTAATAGAACCATAAATATCTTTTAGAATACTATATTTGGTTACATAATATAAATTTTTATTCCCATTTATATAAATAACATATTCATTTCCAATGAATATTATCAAAAGTCCATTATATAAGGAGCTTCAATCATTTTCGGTTACCCCTTTGCATACTTTGATAAAGTAGATATTCGATGGAAAAAAGGAATAAAAAATGTATAATCTTATGAGATACTTATAAACCCCTAAAAAATATTATTATTCTCTACAGTAGGCCAAAGGGAAAGGAAATTTTCATCCAAACCCCATAAATTGTTTTATCATCTTTGGAACCTAGAAGGTGTATAGAACCCCCTTTTATAATAGATGAGTTTGATAAAAATTATATAATATAAGAATAATTTATGTATTAATCATATATTTGGACTTTTATAGTGATATTTAGCTCATTTGGATAGATAGGAAAGATATATTTAGATTTATTAATCAGCAACTTGAGATTGATAAATATACATGGGTGATCGATGTTAATTTTAAACTCTAAATGTTGGATAATTATAAATTATTCGTGACTAAAGTCCATGGTGTTGATATTAATATCACTTTGATCAAGATTATCAATATGTTACAAATATAACACCTTATATGTTACAAAATTCATGATATATTGTTTCTCAATGAAAATGATGTCAATCTAAAAGAGATTATAAAACTATTTTTTTGGAAAAGTGGTTCTAATAGAATAAGGATGTGTTAACACTATACTAAACATATATTTTTTGATAAATTTATTTATTTCTCTATACTTCAGTTATTGGTGATTTAATTAACATAAAAAATGAGGATCTGTATGTATTAATTTTAATTTTATTAAATAAACCATTAAACATAGTTAGGATAACATATTGAACGACATTATTCATTGCTTCACAAAAAAAGAGATCACATAGATCCTTAATATATGGTGAGGAAATAAATATATTATCATTTTACTAAACTATAACGATATACTAGTATTTTTTTAGTGATCTTAAAATTTTTAAGCACAGTCAACACATATGAAAAAAAAACTAAAAAATTCCAATTTAGAAAATTTAATGCACATCTCATTTTAGATTGATACTCAATTTCTATTTATTGATATAAAATGAAATTATTATCATTAATATAATTTTTCCCAAAAAACCAAGGTTTTTTTCTTCTTTTTTAATGTATTTTACACTTTTGAAAAAGTTTTAATTATAAAATTTAAATTTTCAAAAAAAATCAAGAATATCAGTCCATTAAATGATTTGTGGTTTGTTTCTAAAGTTTAAAAATTATCCACCAGTTAATATCGTAAATTTTCATGATAAATTAATTTTTTTTCTCAATTTTGATATTTTGAAACATGTTTGATAGTATAAAAAATAATTTAGTACTTAAATGATACTTTTGACCATTCTGATCACATCTAAAGTTAGATTAAAATTTGGTTTATTTCCATGGGTCAATAAAGGCACAAGAATCATTTTACTAAAAATATTAAAAATAAGTCTTATATGGTTGAATTAAATATTTAAATATTTTTTAAAATATTTTTTATTAAAAACTTATTTTGAGTATTTTGGAGAAAAACTCCTTCATATTGATGTATGATTTATTTCCAAGATTCAAAAATTAATCAATGAATATTGTCCAAATTTTTTTCAAATAACCAATATTTTTTCATGTTTTTTAATATTTTCTCAAAAAATAGTACGTTAAAATTATAAATAATTTACGGGAAAAAATTTGAATACCACATGTACATATTCACAATACTTTATCTACTCATTGATTGTAAGATTGTGTTAAATGTTCATTATAATATATGTGAATAAGAATGCACGTACACATGAATATGATGCATGAAATATATTAATATTTATATATGATATTGTACATATAGTGTGAATATAATACATGCATATGATTCATGTATAGTGTATGATAATATATATATATATATATATCATTAGATATACATGAGATGCATATTAAAATAGTTTCATGTGATGAAATGGATAGAACTCTCTTTTTTGAATTGTTTCAATATAATAATACCAAATATTGGTTCATTAAAGAGATTTATATTTATCCCATGAAGAGTTTAGTGAATAATTTATCAAAAGGATAGTATTGCATGAGATTGATTTTAAACAGAAGTAGTGAGATTATCCTGTATATAAAGAGAATTGTTCTAATTGTTTTTTTGTGGCGAGGATCTTGTTGGTTCAATGTATTGACGATCACCAGTTTCATAAAAATAATTATACTAGATATCTCCATTCCCTATTTTATATTTATCTTCATAGTTAAATGTGTTATCACCCCTTTACAGAACAAGGATCCTTTTTAAATTGTGAAGGATCTGTCAGTTGGTTTACCCCTTGGAGGTAAGAAGTATTTGTTTGCTACTTTAGTGATATACATCAAACATTCTCCATTTATTAAATAAGATAGATACTACTCCAACTAATGAAATATAGGTACTCTATTTGACTCTGTTTTTGGATAATTTATATGATCCAAATTCTTGGATATAGATCCCCTTTATTTGGGTTATTTGCCACTACTAATGATCTTATGAAGGTAAAATTAAACCCATAATTGGTATCATAGATTTTTTCGTAAAAATTTAAATGTGTTTAATTTATTGGTTTTATAATATCTATGATAACATTTTTTTAAAAAAACTATTAATGTACCTCTATAGAAGCTACGTAATGGTAGTTTGAGTTTCACCTTTATTTGAAGGGTTTATGTGAAGGTAACATGAATACTGAGATTTTCAAAAAGGGTTCATGTAAAGGTTGTATGAAATTTACTTTTATATAAATGTTTTGTGAAATGGTACTATGTAATTTACCATTACATAAACAGCTCTAAAAAAGGTAATATTGGTATACCATAACATAAAATAATAAATATTAAGGTCATCAACCTTTACCATCACATAGATCTTCTACATAAGGGTAGTGGGAGGTTTAACCTTATATAGTTTAAGTTTTTTGAGGTTACCCTTATACATAAGGTCTGTATAAAGCTAAATGAAATTACCTTAACAAGGGAAAGGGTTCATGTATAAGGGTAAGTAGAAAACTTTTTAAAATAGTTTTTTTTAATTTTAGTGTTTAAAAGGGTTTTTAGGGTTGGTAAAACGTTAATAAATCAGAGTAAAAGGTATTTTGGGGATATATAATTTATAAGGAATTATAAATAACTAAATTAATTTTAAATGGTTTATAGCTAATTAAAAAAATTATGAAGCACTCCATTCCTAAATATTAAATGTTAATATTTAAAAAACATATTAAAATTTAAATGTAATATTTTATGATTCAGAATTTAAAAAGAGGGATTATTTAGAAATTATATAGTGTTATTTTTAAAATTTTAAAAACTTATAAAAAATATATGATATTTTTATCATATAAAATGTTTATATAATTGAATTGAATTGTAATTTTTTTTAATTTATGAAATATTAAATAAATTCCATATAATATAAAATATTAATGTGTTCACATTAAAATGAAAACAAAAATGTTTTTATTCTTACTAATATATAAAATTTTTATAATTAGCATTTATATGTGAATTTTTCCTGAATTTGTCTTAAATGTTTTAGAAAATAAATAAAATTTTTATTTATTAATTAAATTTCTTTTATAATCATGTATAGAACATTTTTAAAGAAATGTGAATATTGTGTATGATTTATGTTTAACTATTAAATTATTTCAAGAAGTTTGATCCCTATGTTTCATGTTAGTTATGACTCAATAAAATTTAGTTTTTCATCATCCTTGACCTTAGTTTGTAATTTGGGTTTTGAACATAAGAATAGTTATTAAATATAGTTTTTCATATTAGGTGTTAGAGTTTACATGAATTTAATTCTCTCGTGGGTAAAGTCTATTAGGGTAGAGAATATTGTGGTTGGATTACCTACCATGATAAAGGCATGACTTACCTATAAAGGTGAATGGGGTTGTATATTTATCACTTTTGGCTAACTCATGTGGATATTGTGAATCCCATATAACTATAAACCTTTACATGAAGGGATTATTTACCTTATTTGTATCATAAATTTGTATATTTATGGATATAAATACATTTGTTTTTGGGAGAGTCAAAAATCATAGTTTGTGTAAAGAGGTGCATTAATGTAGAGAGAACACGTTAATTCAGTGGTAGGAATATAGATTCAAAAACAAAATTATTAGAAGCATGCATACAAAAAATAGAATAAAACATAATAAAATAAATATTTCATAAGATAAAATAATTGTGAATTAAATATTCATATGATTTATATTAAATTTTTGAGAGTTAAAAAAGAAATCCCTATAATACTAAATTTGATATTACATCTAAATTGACACTTTTCAATACCTCAATCATTCAACCAGATATTGGTGAGTATAACACAAGTACCAATATATTATCCTGTGTAGAGAAATCATTCAACTCTTCATTAATCTTGTTGGATTGGTCAAGATTAGATTAATTCCCCTTGATTTTCCTTTATTAGATTATTCTTGGTGTTTCATTTGGGTTACAATAGCTAGAAAACCCTAACGGCTGGGATACCAAAGGAATAGTGTTCAGTAAATCCATATGAGTGATTGAATAAATATTTATCCACTCAACTATACAGAAATCATAACTTTTTTGGTTGGGATGATTCCCTATCTAAATAATAATGGCTTATTTACATGGACAAGATAGTGAAATTCTTGATGAAATATAGATCTTGTCTCACTGAATGGATATGATGTTCTAGTCATCTTTTTTAGTGATATTAGTTCCATTAAAATTCCTTGCGTAAAATAAATAATATATAATACTCACCCACTTATTTGTCCTTATTTGAAATTACAGAATACTTAATGATAATAATTTTTAGATTAATAATAGGTATGACCTATAGAACAACTATAGATGGGTATCTTGGGTTGATAAGTGTTCTCAAAGAGAAATATTCAAAGAATCTATTTGTGAATTTTATAGATATTAATTCCACTAACTATGACACATGGGTATTTGGTAATGGATTTGTGTCACACATTTCTGATGATAAACATAGACTCAAATATAGGATGGAATTGATAAAGGTAAAGGTATACATTTGTGTTAGATGTGGAGAAAATTTTATTTCAGTGGAATTCAGCACTCATAATCTCTGTAAACCCAATTGATTAGTTCTATAATTGAGAAACTGTTATTATGTTCTCGCCATTCTGTATCTTGTTTAGAAAATATGGGATTTTCAATCATTATTATGAACAAGATTAATTATACATATAAGAATGAAATTATTTACATAATAAGGTATATAATGAATGGTTTATATATTCTAAATTAGGATACTTTTTTTTATAACTTGTAGAATAAAAAATTCATGGTTGATTCTAATTCCACCTACCTCCCACATTTTCACATTGGACTTATAAATTTGAACTGAATTCCAAGACTCCATAATGATGGATTGATGGACTCATTCGATTATAAATTGTTTGATACATTTGAATCTGTTTTACTTGGAAAATGATAAAAACTTATTTTCAGATAAAATGTGGAAGGGATATTATACTATTAGATCACATACATAGTGATGTTTTTATACCAATGAGTATGTAAGAAAATGGAGGTTATGGGCACATGGTAAATTCTAATGAGGAATTTAGTTGACATGGTTATGTGTTTGTGATAAATCACAGGCATGAATAATTATAAAGGTTTAAATATTTTTAAAACAAAGTACATAATCAACTGGGAAAAAGTATTAAGATTCTCTAATCAAGTCAGGATGGTGAATATTTTAGCCAGAAATTTATTAGTCTTTTATGTCCATAACTCACACAGTTTGGAACACCGTAATGGAAAGCATTTCTGAGAAATGTAATTTTACCTATTTAAACATGTTTTGATCAATGATGATTCTATGTTACCTTAATATTTCCTTCTAGGTTTATGATCTAGAAACAACGACATTCTTACTAAACTGTGTTCAGTTTAATGTAGTAATAAAGACACCATATTATATATAGATCTAGAAATATCAAAATATGAATTATATGAGAATTTGGTGTTGTGTAACGTAAATAAATTGTATGGATTCAGAAAAACATATCCTTAAATCTAATAAATGCTTATTTGTTAGTTATCCCAAAGATACTATTGAATATTAATTTTATATCCCTACTAGACGTAAATTGTTTGTGGCACGATGTTGTGTTTTCATTTATAGGTATCACATGAGTCTTTGTGTATGTAGGATTAAAGTTGAACATATGTAATTTTAATACCATGAAAGTATAATTTCTCTTCAGATGGAATATAAGTCGTTTTAGAAAATAGTTTTGGAAGAAGAATCAAATCAAGTTAATCATGAACCTTGACTATCAACTAAGATTCAATAGGAACCCAATATATATATATATATATTTATCATGGATATTTATGATAAAGTAACATTAATGGAAGATAAAACTAATTCATAATGAGAGTCTATTTGGTATTATCATTCTAAGAAGTGGTTGAAATCCATGTAATATTATATAAACGTTAAGTGCACTGACTATATTTTGAACATAGTATATACACCTGAAGGGGTAATGATAATAGAGAGAAATAGGGTTTTCTATAAGAAAACTAACATTGATAGTATATTTTCAACCTATAAATAAAACTTGGTCGTAAATGGTTATAAAAAAATTCATGGTATTAACTATGAGGAAACATTTTCACCTATTGTGATGATAAATCCTATTCAGATTTTTCTTTTCATAACATATCATTATGATTATAAGATACATCAAATGGATATTAAAACAAATTTATGTAATAATAATTTAGTTTTCGAAATTTATAACTTATAACTTAAAGGTTTGGAAGTTGAAATTAATACAGCTAAGGTATAAAAATTAAAACAGTACATTTATGCATTGAAGAAAGCATATTATAGTGGGAATATCTAGTTTGATGATGTAGTAAAAGAGTTTGGTTTAATCAATAAAACAAATGATTATAGTATATATAATTGATTTAGTGCGTATATAGTACCATTTATGATATTTTATGTAAACTCCATACTACTAATTAGAAATTAAATCTAAACACTTAATTCAATGATGGTTTGGCTGGGTAAATGTTTCTCAATGAAATACATGGGTGAAGTAACCATCATAATGGGTATAAATATATATAAAGATATATCTAATAGGTTTATTATACTTAGTCAGAAAAAACAAACATATATAATTATATTATATATATTGGTAAATTGAAAACATTTTTTATAAAGTAGAACTTCAGTGTTTATTGATGTTTTATGGAACAAATCTACGAATGATTCTAGATTGTTTTAAAGAGTTAGAAAACATGGGTAGGATTCATTAACTTCTATTCATTGCATTTATCATTTATTCCATGTTATTTACTTGAACATATGTATCTTATTCCATGACAATAACTAGTAAATACTAATCCAAGCCTAGTAAAATTCACTGGATTAATATACACAACATTCTTGAGCGCATTGGAATGAATAAGGATATGTTCTTGGTGTCTAGAAGAGAGGAAGAAATTTGTGTAAATGTTTACATAGATACTATTATCCAATATGAAAAAAGATATTCTAAAATATAATTTTGGATTCACGTTTTTACTAAATAGTATACTCGCATGTTGGAATTGTTCCAATAAAATATCCATATAAGACTTGAAAATAGAGGAAGGGTACTTCGTTGTATATGATATTTTAATGAAAGATGTTTGGATCAAGAATTTCATTAATGAACATGGTGAGCTTCTAAGGATTGAGGGATCAGTTGAGATATATTATGAAATTACTAAAAAAATTACTTTAAAAATTCCATATCATATGGGAGATCATTATGAGGGGAAATATAAAGATCATTCATGTGGTTACAAAAGATAATGTGGACTATCTATTGATAAAATCATTACTGTAGCAACGACATGAGGGCCGTATAGAATATTTTTCTATAAGACACGTGATAGATTGGTTTGTATGGCTTCAAAATGTATCATGTTATTATAATAAAAAAATAAAATTACAATTTATTCATTTCTGTTGCAATTTATTTTACAAAAACATCAAAATAAAATATCCCCTCAAAGTGAGACTTTGAGTTGTTTATAACCAATAATCATTATAGAGTATTATAAGGAGTAATAATATGTTAAATTTATCTTGAATAGATTCTTGTATTAATTAAAAAGTGTTTTATATTATAGAGTAGTAATGGATTTATGTGGTAATAAGTAAAGACTTATTACTTGGACAAGACCGCGAAAATATATCTCATGGAATGTCATAAATTCGTCGATATAATTTTGGGTGTATGATTATTATCAATCCCTTTTACATTAAAATAGTAATATATCTAGAATTAGAACCTTTATAATTTTATACCAGACTTATGCAAGTCAAAATTGAATGTTATTAATATGGGGCTGGCTAGGTATGTTGTGGAACATGTCTGTAGTTAGAGCACAACTATGATGGGATTTTTCAACTTATATAAGGAGTAAAGACATTTATCCCCTAATTTAATAAGATTGTGTAAGTCCATGGACATTTTTATTTTAGTCACATATGATGTATTCAGTTAAATATATGAGAGAGAATAAATATTCTCATCTGTAAGATGAATGAAATATGATTTATTCATATACATTGTCACTCTTTTTTGAATAATTAAGAAAAGATGAGTTGGTTATACTTGATTGACATGTTCCATGTCTAGTGGACACTCCATGTCAATGGATAAGAGAATATATAGGTATACATATGATGTATATGATACATCTTGTGGTGTAAGTTTTTGTATAAAGATATGATTTTGTTTGATAGAGATCAATTTAGACAACTTAGTATCTTGATTATCATTGATGCCTTATTAGAAGATAACATTTTATTACATGCATGAAATATTAATTTTAAATTTTTTATTAATGTTTTTAAGGTATAAAAGGTCACAATATTAGGAACTTGGATAAGGATCATGTTTAGACATTGTTTTTGTTGAAAATAATGTGATTTTGATGAAACCATATCCGAAATTCCTTGGATGGATTCATAGATTTGTGAAGTTTAACAATAATTCCTTATGGTTTTTTAGTTCAAGAGGGGGATTATTATAAGTGTACTAAATTTTACATTAATAATATGCATGTTCACATGCATATATTGCATGAAATATATATAGAATATATGATATTGTGTATATATAGTGTACATTTCTTACCAGCATATGATGCATGAATAATGTATGATAATATATATATATATAATATATGAATAAGATTAATATTAAAATAGTTGCAAGAAATGAAATGCATGGAAAACAATTTCTTTAATGGTTTAAATAGAATTTAACTAAAGGTTGTCTCATTAAAGATATTTCTATTTATTCATTGATGTATTTAATGAACAATTTCCCAACAAGTTGTAATGCATGAGATTCATTATGAACATGAGTGTTGGGATTTGCCTATATGTAAAGATAAATGTTCTATTTTTTTATTTTGGGGTTTATTATATTTATTCAAATTATAGGTGATCATAATTTTCATGTAAACCATCTAAAAGATCTATCGGTTCTTGGTTTTATTTTTTTTATCATGGAAGAAATATATATAAACTTTTAATATAACAATTATCCTATTTATATGATCAATAATACATCACCTAGTGTACCCCCTTAGAGGATATAATAAATTTTTTCTACTTCAAGGATCTATCTAAAACACACTGTATTGATTGAATAAGATGGATATTTCTAAAACATCCAAAATAAATGTACTCAATTGGGCTATGTTTTTTAGTTAATTTACATTATTTGAATTCTTCAATATATATCTCTAATGTTTGGGTTGTTTTTCTGATTCCAATTATCATAATATGATAAAAAACCCATTCATATTATTGATTCATTAGACTAATTTCATGTCCTTTGTTCTTAAATTGAAAATACACTCATTTTGATCTAATTTAACGAGAAGATTGTTTGCTTTAGTTTGTTATGTGTATATTGTATCTTATAATTTTATGATATATTGAATTAAATATTATATGTTTTGATTCGGTGTATGATTGAACTAATAAGATCTAAGTAATTTTTGGAACATGGTGACACAATATGAAGGGGTACTAAATTGGTTCATCGGAAGATTGAGCTATATTTATCAATAGATGATGAAGCTACTTATACCGTTTAAACTGATGTTGAAGATATAAAAATATGAACATTAAACTGTAGTATACAAATTATTTTGAGTCCTTATATAATGGTGAATAACTATAACTATTTTAATCATGTTTATTCTTGCATGATCTAATTTATTTAAGTGCATTTAAATATATTCTGGTTCAGTGTATTTCACATAGAGCTACTATTGTGTGGTTTTCATTGTAATGTTCTTAGTTATCTTTGTAATTTTTCATCTTCCGATCTTCATGATTGATTATATTAAAATATGGAATTGACTACTTCTGATCATTTTGATTGATAAGAATCCAGGTTTATGAGTCTACTACTTTCGAACTGTAAAGTTCAATGATATCTATAATACATAGAATTGATGTTGATTGGTTAGATCAGAGAGATACTTGGTGATAGATCAACATATTTATCGAAGAACATCTCGGTTTGGAACTTGTCTAAGACTAGCTTATTCAAGTATGTTTTGGTATTTAAATCTTGGATTCCTTGGTTATTTTCTATTAATCAACTAGTAACATTAAATTAAAAGTTAATAATTCCCTTGATTGAAAGTAATTGGTAATAATATCCCTTAAGGGGTATATTTATTTTTATCAACACTCTAAGAATTTTTTTTATTTCCATATTTTTTTATCTTCCAATTGGTTAATATATTTTTATTAATCTTTGTAACTTCTAAATGTTTATTTTATATTGTATGTAAAATTTTTATACTCTCATTTGACTCAAAATTGTAATTTTTTTATTAAATGAATAATTGAGTGGCAAAAAAATTGGTTTTTCCTTTCAAATAAAATTCGTACCCCTGTTATAGGTTTCATATCACTCACCCCTTGAGACAAAATTTGGTATCAAAGGTAGTCTCTTGATATTTGAGGATGACATTATATTTGATCTAGTCTCTTGATTCTTAGTTTTTCTATTTTTCTGAATTTATAATTTTTCTTTACACTAACCATGTTAAAGATAAAATATTTTCTAGTTTTAGTTATGAAAGGTTAAATTATCACTAAAGGTTTGGACAATCTGAATCCAACCAGACCACTAATTTTTTATGGAAATTATTATTAATATCATTGAGACTCAATATAAACACTCTTTATAAATACTAGTGTAAAAAATTATCTTATTATTATCATAACATAAAAAATACTAGAGAAATAATTTTGTGAGATTTACTTGTGATGAGAGAGTATAATTGTAGTTTAACATTTTAAGTTAGAAATACTAAATTTTTTACTATTTATAGAAATATTTGTACTCAATTTTATTCTTGTAGAAACACTAATGGTATTTTGAAGAAGTTTATGGTAACACACTTTAGAACATAAAAAAATTAGAAATAAAAAGAGTGATACTCATAGAAGATTTTCAACGTTTTGAATTTTAACATGGTGAAACTAATTCTAAAATTCATAATTTTTATATCTATTATAAACAATCATCAATAACTGGTAGAATGATAAATTAAAAATGATAATATTTTAAAAAAGATCGTATATATTTTAACTAAAGAGTTGTAGTCAAAGAAAAAAATTATTCATGACACTGAACATATTACAAAATTTAGCTAAAACAATTTGATTGTAACTCTCATGAAATATGAGAACCGACTTAAGGATGATTTCAATAATGAAAATAATAATAATTAAGCGGTTGTTTCAACAATTTATAAATATTAAAATTCAAAAAGTCAAACCTCAATTCTAGGTTCATCCAATATAAACACTATACAATATTATAATAACAGTTGTATGGAACATAATGAAAGTGAGATTTCACAATTCTATAGAATAATGAATAGATATATGGAAAATAATGAATTACATATATATATTAGGTTGTAAATGAAATAAAATTATGATTCAAAGAAAACTTCAGAATATATCTGTAATGAGTTCAAAAAACTAGGGCATATCAGACCTGGTTTTCCTATGCTGAAGAAGAAGAATAATAGGAAAAAAATAATTAAATAGAAAAGAGAAAAAATACTTCAAAGATACTAGTTAAACATGGAGTTACCGTAAGGATCCATTAATTAATATTAGTAGTGATTCTAACAGTAATGATAGTTATAATATCATGGGTTTCATGCAAAGGCTCCTATAAATGATATGTGTTTTATAGGGAAAGTAACTTCTTATTCATGCTCATAGTTATCCCTTTATTCCAATTTTTCTTCTTTATAAAATGAAAATATTTATTATGAGGATAAAAATACATCACTTGAGAAGATCCATATGTATTTGACAATACTAGAGAAAAGAGACAAGAGAATAAAGGCAGATTACTAAAATGATAAAGTAGACATTGGAAAACATTCTAAGAAATACTCATAACATAAATATAATGTTTCTGAGGATAAGGATAACCATTATAGATCTATAAATATATTATATAAGATCAATAATTAAAATCTACAAATTACATCAAACCTATACAGATTTTAAAGTTAAGTATCAAATATTAATTCTAACAAAAATGGTATGATTGTTTCATCTTTTTAGGATTAAAGTGAATTTATTAAGCAGAAGTTATATGTAAAAAGTATTAAAAATTTTACATTCAAAATTCACTAGTGGACGGAAATGTTTTTAGAAACTCTATAAATAGTAGATCCACAGAGGGAAAACATCTAGACATATAATTGAAATAACTAGAATGATTCATTTTCCAGAAAACTAATTTATGCTGATAAGTGAACCATTTTTCAATAAACACCATAGTGGAATTATAAGAATAGGTTCTCTCTAATTAATGTTCAGTCCTTTAATACTTACAAGGCCTTTATTTAATATAATACAACTCGTATTGAACAAAATATAGTTGGTCAAATGTGGGTGCCAAAAGATTTTTTCACAAATAACTCTAGACCTAAGTAACTATGGATTCAAAGGAATTAATTTCAGATTAATATAATTTCCCTATGTACTAGTATATGAAATCAATATATGTACCTAGTAAAATTAAATTTTATGTAATGGTTTTTCCCCTTTATGTAAGTTTTTTTATAATTTTTTATACTTTTAATGTTATTATTTAAACTTTATCTCCTTATTCAAGGGGGGGGGGTTGTTTTTATATAGCATAAATTCATGTGGATTTTTTTGATACTATTGGATTCAATGGAGTGTGGGAAAATGATTTTAGAAATAGCTCTAAAACCATCTTCTATATCAGAATATCATCCACAAACATCATAAGATAACTTCTTGGGGTTTCAATTCTATTTATTATTTTTCTTACAAAACTTACTACAAATTGGATTTGTATATTACTTTGCATACTTTGGTAATTTTGGGTATATTATTATTTTAATTTGATAATTATCTTAATTTAAAGTTTACCTACATCATTTCAAGTAAATTTAAAATTTAAAATTTTATTGGGATTTGAAATCATCAATTTTTGGTGGAATGTGACTTAACCCATCATATGGAATGAAGATAAATAGTTATAGAGAATTCATTTATAAAGGAATCTAGACCCTAACCCAATTCAGATCATTGGGTTTTATACTGAATCCTTTTTTCCCTAAGGATTTAACTTCTAATTCCTTATGATTATAGATTTCTAATTTCTATATCTATTTATAAATAGATAACATATAGAGAAATTTTTCATGAGAGGTTGAATTATTTAATGTGGTATATCATGTATGATTATAGATTGAATAATAAAATTTAATATTATGGTTTGGAATAGATTTTTTTACCAAGGAGGGAGCATGAATTATTTTACCCTTGTATCATCTGAAAGTTCTATATAATTATTTTGTTTCATGATACTGATGGTGAGAAAAAGTATAGGTTTATACTTTTGGATAAGAATTCTTTATTTATTTATAATATGTTTATAGAAACTATTGGTTTTATATGTGATGTTGATTCCATGTTTACATCACATAAAATTAAATAAATTTCTTTTCGTTTTAGTGAAAAAATCGAACAGAACACCTTGCTTTATATATAAAAGACAAAGTACATAAGACGAACCATATAGACCTAGAATTAATGAAAATATTCTAATGATATAAAGGGTTTTTCAATACATAAATGGTGATAAGGGATTTTGGGAATATTGGGTTTGTTTCATAAATATAGTTTTTTCAATGTATGATAATGGGAGAAATTTTAGGATATTTAGAAAGATTAAATATTATCGATAAAAAAATTTAATGGGATTTTCATTGGATGTTTCAGAGACTATATATAACAACCCAGTCTTGATATACATTAATATTGCATAACATTTGTAGAATACTTAAAAAATTACACAAACAGATGACCAAAGACTGTATTAGTTTAGTGTCTTCTATGAATTGAAAACAAGGAAGCTGGAACATAAGTGAGATATACTATCTCACACTAGTTTATTCTTTGCTATCAACCTTCTTAGACACATCATATTTAATACATATCCTCATAACCTGGGAAAGGAATCATAAAAAGGGGTGAGCTCATATTCTCAATAAGGGTAAAAAAGAGATACATGTAAGAATAAACAAGAGCATAGGAGTATGAGAATGTGATAAAAACATTTAAATATCATACCATATATACCAGAGACCAAAATATGAATAATGTAAAAAATATCAATAGTCCATAATACATGAATCATAACGAAATTAAAAAAATAATTCATGAAAGCATAACATAGGAATAAATCTTGGGATTCTAGAAAACACATAAGCATATAATATGATTTCTATAGTAGTCAAGGAATTGTTTTCAAGGCCATCTTAGTGGATAAAGTACTTTACTAAACTAAGTTCACTCCTTGTTTCAGCCATGTATTACTGTTCAGAGTTCACTCCTTATTCTAGCCCTATAATATTGAACTGAGTTCACTCCTCACTCCAGAATTCCCTATCTTATGACATATAAATACTTTTCTAATGAATTAGAGGGAAATATAGGTCTCAGCCATATTATAATTAAATCATACATGCATTTTCAAAAAAAATCATAATAAATCATATCTTAACCCATGAAATGAAATGGAGATCATAAATATGTTATCATATCATAACATGTGTAAAAAGATATGGGTCTCATAATCTTTTCATTAAAGCATAACTGATGAAAAGAAGAAGGTTATATAATAATATAAACCGTGAAAGAGAAATAGATTTCACAAATATCATTTCAAAAAATAAAAACCAGTTAGAGAAATATTATGAAAGAAAAAATTGAATCATTTTCCCAAAAAGGGAAGAGTAACGCCAACAGATTTTATCTTAGATGAAAAATAAATTTGAAATTATTTTTAAAAACACAACGTGAAAAAAATATTTTTTCTCATTGAAATTTTTTCATAAAATTTAATACCTTTTGAAAACTATTTTCATGAAAATTAACTTGAAAACTAATAAATGATGCATTTAAAATATTTTTAAATATTTTTTCCATTGAGAACTTTTAGAGGGGCATGAAAAACTTTTGAAAATTACTCTTCATTGAGAACTTATGAAATAATATTAAAAACCTTTTAAAACAATTTCTTTGAAAATTTATTTTAAAAAAATCTTAATATTATCCTTTAAAACATGTAATGGTATCTTCCAAGAAAGTATGGTGAGAAAATTTATACAAGATAAACATTCCTTTTTCTCCGTAAAACGTTTAGAAAAGTGTCTTGCCCAAAAAACAATAAGAGGGTTCCTTTTTTTTAAATAATTTTTGTTTAAAAGGTAAATCTATGGTAAAAAGTTCTTTTAAATATTTTAGTATACTAGTAGAATATTATTTTAATCCTTTTTAGAAAACATGGTTTTGAAGGAACATGGATTTTCAACTGAATAAAGAGGTAAGGTCATATTTTCTTAAAACCATTTTCATAGTTATCTTATGAACAGATGGGTAAAAAATGGTACTAATACATTAATACATCAAGAATAACCATAGGTGGATAAAATTTATGAGTGTTCTTGAAATAATGATAATAAAATTTTATTAATGAAAACATCATCATAAACAATCTTGATAAATGGTGAGATTGTTTCCATAGACTCTTACCACATGGTAACTAGAAATTATACTCACCGTGTAAGAAAATGAAATTACATGGAGATTTCAAATATAATTAAAATAAGTATATTCATTTTATAACATTTCAAATGAAGTTTATACGCCTCAAATGAAAATTTATATGTATAACAAGTCATGTGTCTCAATGAATTAAAATTGAGACAAAATTACTTTACCGATTTGGAAAATTATGAAAGTTAAACCTCCTGAAAGAAATATCATGAACTATTTTTTTTAATACCAATATATTAAATATATGAGTCATAGAATACATTCATGGTTAGTATATACACCACACAAAATAAGTGAGTAGTTAATAAGGCATGTATCTCATGGAAATAAAGAGTGATAATAAATTTGCTTACCCTGTGCATTGACACTCATCGTAATTGTTGAAACATCCTATATAAAAAATATAAATTTGTTATAAATATATCACATAACCATATTCTTACTTATAATAACATATATGGTTTTAATATGGCTTTATATTACCCACTTGTTAACAATTCTATATTAAGGGTTCACTTCAAGTAATATCTACTTTTTTTCGCATGTGTCTTAATTTGTTATATATTTGGTCCTTATACTTATGTCTTGATTTCAAAAATATAACCGATGATTTAAATATAATTCCTATTAATAATATGTGTATAATACTAATCTATTGAATATATATGTATGAAATGGAATACATTGTTCATAGAGATGGTAATTTGTTAGTACAAATGAATGTTATTTCCATCTAATTTTCGTGTTGAAAAAAAAAATAAATTAAAAGACATATATATATATATATATATCATTATTAAATTATATTTATTATATCACATATATCATATATATTCAGTAAAATCATCATTAATACATTCCATGTAGTGTATGAATGAATCACATCGCTTTGAGGGGGAGGTAGTCCACACTTCCACAAATGAAATTATCATATTAACACAAAATGGAAAGTATAAAGATATGTTTTATAAAATAATTATAGAATATTACATAGATAATAAATATAATATATAAGATATATAATTTCACGAACCCCTCCCTACAATGATACCTCTCTTGGGATGGACATAAATAAAGGGAGATAATGACCCCCTGAGTTCCGCCTCTAGTAGGCCCCAAGGTGGTGACCAATGCCAAGGGTATACAAATATCAAAAAATGGGCGGAATTACACTTTTATAGTAAACCAGATTGGGAGATAATATGTATCAACCCCAAAAAAACACTAATACATATATTAAAGAAAAACAAAATCTAACCCTCATGCATGTTAAAAATAAAACTATTACAAATACAAATAAACTCCAAAGTAAGTACCAAAAGTAATGTTAAGAAGCAATAGAACAACTGTCCCAACTTCTGAGCTACTGATGCCCAGAATGGTCCCCGTATTCCTCTTGAAATCCTGAATAAATTATTATAATGTAGGATGATAATACAAGTATACTCAGTCAGAAAACCAAAATATCTCATGCATAAGTGGGAGTAGAATACTAACTCTCGTGTGAGAAAACAATAGAACCAACAACACATTACAAAGTATACTAACCATCCCCACCTCACCAAGGCATACTCACTATGTAATGAAATTCACGTAAGGTAATATTGTAAACAAATCAATGATAGGATACCATGCACCACTTTCCCACTGATTAGCCGATCTCACACCCTAACGGCAAACATCCTGGCATACCCACCTCTTCCAAACACACCACATCGCAACCCACCCGCACTCACTTAGACCTCACAACCGCATCAATCACACAAACTCATGGGCCTCACAACCACATCACACCCCACCCGCACACACCTGGTACTCATACCACATCACATCCCAAAGACAACATGGAACACAAAACATCTCTTCTCGAAGACACTTGGAAAACACAACACTCCCACACACACTAGGGTCTCACGAACCACAACCTGCTCAAGAATCATGGGTTTTTACCACCTGGAAGTGGTATCTAGGAAGTGCGGGTGGGCATCTATCCATCCTCGCACTAGGATGTTTGGGAAAGACACCCTCCCCCATGACTATGGGGGTGTTCGGCACATGGTGTTTGTAACACCCCAGGTAAATAAAGATTATTACATTTTTATATTTATCCATATTTGTGAATAAAATATTAATATTACTTTAAAGGTAACTCTATTCTTGATGGCTTACCCAATACGCAACAACTAGTTCCTTTGAAATCTTACGTTGCACTCTAATAATAAAATAATTTTATTTTAAATGGCAGTTAACACCTAGTCGTTGTAATGACGGGAATGAACAGAACTAACTAAAAAATTATTATATATGTTTACAAAATATTTTTACTTTTTACAATAAATGTTAGGGGATTTAAAATTAAAATGAATCCAATTTTAAGCATAAATCTTCTAATATTCTTTAAAAGGTCAATTAACCGCCTTTTTATGGAAAACCCTTTTTAAATATACTTTTGACAATTTTATATGTTTTATTGGACAAATTAAAATTCTTCTTTAGAATAGGGACATCAAAATTTACTTTGTGTACATTTTTGGTATATTTTTGATAAAGTTCATTTTTTAATGAATAGTGAAAAATGTTGTATTTTAATTCAAATCCTCTTTTTAATCTAATTTATTTATATGATTACATTATCTTTTGAATTGGTTTTAAAGTTAAATTATAATATATTTTTACTATTTAATCCCATGGTGGTCATTGAAAGTAATATCACTTTCAGATTGGACATAAACGAGTGTCAATCTTTTGATAGATATTGTTTCTTAAAAACACGCTATTTGATTTGACAGCGGGATTTAATTATAAAATTAATTAATGCAACTTCTATGTTATTAATTTGGTAAAATAGACATCATTTTTGAATTTGGAATATCAAATATATCTTAGGGTAAATTTTTTGTATTTTTCTGAAAAAACCTTAATTTTTTATGAATAGTGAAACCACAAAGTAGTAGTTACAAAAACTGATTTTTCATTTAAATGGAACTTTACCACTTCTGTGATTTCAATTTCAAAAATCCAATTTAAATTATTTTTAATATTAAGTAAAATTTGGTTCAAAGGGATGAAAATAATTTTTGATGAAAAGTAACTTTTAAGTTTTATTAATCACGATTAAAGGTAATCGGTGTGATTTAAGGTAAAAATTATATTATAATAAAATTAAAATATCTTGACACTTGTACTAACCTTATTGGATGATTCATGGCCGACCAAGAAAACCCATGGGTCTATTTTTGGGACCCCATGGAGCCACTTGGGTAAGATAATGACATTAATGCCATTTATTTAAAGTAAAAGTAAAAATGACACAAACATGTATTATTTTAATAAAACAATTTTTACATGAGGTTATACAAGTAATATTTTTGAATATAAATATTAATTGGAAATATAAAAATATTTCCTACATCATAGTATATTTTTATAATTTTTAGTAATTAAATAAATTAAATTATTCATGACATCATGATGATGCAGTGATTACCTCATTATTTAACGATTTAAATAAAATGAAAAGATAATGTAAACTATAAGACCTAAACATGTCAAAAACCTATTGTATGGGTGGATTTATAAACCTTATCACCTTATCCTCTAAATATATCAATGTGGGACCTTTAAAATCTGAAACTCATTTGAAAATAATGTAATATTTCATGACATTCCAAGAGTTCCCATCCTCTCCTCTTATAAAAGGCCCCTACCTCTACCACATTACCCACACCTCTAAAGCCTTTGGCCTGGCCAAGATCTGATAATTTTGTCTCTAAACATCCCTCTCCTCATCCTATAATACTTACCTTATGTAGAAAGCTCTTCAAGAAACCCTTTTGGTTCAAACCAAAGAGAGTTACCTGATTTTAAGGTAACGTCTTCACTTATGCTCTTTTGTTTTATTTTGCTTCTCTAACCCACTAAACTCTTTTTATTATTTTATTTTGTAACAACACCAGTATCTTCCATATACTAGGATATTTTTATAAGAACTATTAGAGCTACCATTACACACACCTACATCTAATGGTTAAAGAACATACTGTTTCTGTGGATGGTGAATTTCTGCCTCACGAAACGATGATTGTTCAATATTCTTTTAAAACCTTCAAATGTGGCCATTAAGATGTCACTATATTTATATATGACATATAATATGTTTATGTTTTCCTTAATCTTATTTATTTTTCATTTATGGCATACTTTTATGGCTTCCATTATGGGTAAACATGATATCTTCATTTTAGGAAGTGCGGACTACCGCCCCCTCAAAGTGATTTAATTCGTTAATACCATATGTGGTACATATAAAGGATATATTAAATGATATTATATATGATACCATACTGGAATTATAATACTATTATGTATCATTATGTATTAATTCCATTAAATATTAAATATAAATGGAAGTAGCGTTCATGCGTACGTACGACTTACCGTCTCCATGAACGGCGCATTTCATTTCTTACCTCTAAATGTTATGTAATATTATAAATTCATGTATATAATAGATATATATTATATATATGATATATAAATAATGAATATAATTCTGGATAAAATGGATATTTTACCCCATGAACAGACTTGTAATTATAAAGAGTTTATTTTTTACTCAAGTAGGAATGATCGTTAAAACAACCATTATTAACTTAAATAATTACATAGTTTTCATGACATGGTAATAAGTTATATAAAATTAATAATTAAATTGAAAAAGGTTCTTAAGAAAGTATAAATTAACTCATGTTTATTATTCAAGAGATTAAATAACGATCAATTCAAGTCGGATACGAGGTAAGGGATCCAACCTCTCTCTTTCTTTTTAAGTACTCTCTTTTATGTCATTTCTTTTAAACTCGTATTTCTTATGTTTGGAGATGTTCTTTTATATTCCTAATACTGTGATTTTTATGTTCATATTATGATAGACCCTATTTGATCTCATAAATCCATTTTTGGAAGTTTTATGTGGCGTCGTTAGGCTGCCGAGTTTTCGTAAGAGATTTTTCATCTCACTTTTACTCCCGTGACATTTATGCTACGTTTTCCACTATTTCCTTTGAGTGGTGTATGTACTGCCCATTATTTTACACTTTGTGTAGTATAATTTCATTTATGGGTATTTACATCTTCATTGTATGACCCTTCTTTCATGGGGTGTACGTTTCGAAAGTTACCCAACTCGGTAAGGGGACCTTTCACCCTCCTCTTTTTAAAAGACTTCTTTTGTTATGTCTTTTAATTCACATAATATTATGTTGGGATATGTTCTTATATATCCTTATTTATTTAAATTTTATGTCCAAGTGATGAGATACAATTTTCTCTCTCATCATCTCATTTTCTGAATTTTAAAGTGACGTCGTTAGGCTAACAAATTTCAGCGAGGGAACTTCTTAACCCACTTACAATTCATTGGGTTAAACCTCTACTTATTGATTTTATTATGCCAATATTATGTTTGTAATCTCTATGTTGTAACTTCCACAAACCTTTGTGTTGATATACTATTTCTACACATAATAATCTAATTGATAAATTCTTACGAACTTGTATGGGAAATCATAACTCAATATCATTTCATTGAGTTAAATATCTATGTCATTGGTTTTGTTTTTCCAAGATTATGTGTGAATGACCTCTAATTGTTTTACACTTAATATCCACTTATATTGGGTGTATTTATGTTTCTCACACATAATTATGTTATAGATTTATCCTTAATTTAAGGATACCATTTTTATAATGGATTTCATCTCAATTTATATTTCCATTGAGACTTCATTGTTGTTATGCTCCAATTAACTCTTATATGGTGGGTATACTGTCCTTTGACATATTATATCATGAATCCCTTTATTCTCATGCTATTATAAATTTCAGATTAAAGGTTATTCCGCAATTATTTGTATTCAAGAGTCTCTCATTTTGTTAAAATCTCTTTAACAAAAATATCGTTTTAAATGTTTTAAAGATTCATTATTCTAAATCATTATATTTGATGTACATGTTTTCAAAATGGTTTTCAGTATTTATTTATATGGACATTAATGTTTTAAAATTATAATTCCATTAAAAGCTTCAAAGTGGTATGGGACACATTGATTCAAAAATATCTTCTAAATTATTTTTGAAAATGGATTGATTAATTCAATATCTTGGAATTACATATTGTGATTGCAAATGAAATGTTGTTATTGAAATGTTTATAGTTTCAATATTTTATGTGTAATGATGGTACTTGGACTTTTTACGGGTGGTTACATGATAAACCATATGACGGGTGGTGCCCTGAATACCAAGATGGATGGTTATGTTATAACCTCCAATGCATTGGGTATGGAAGTCGGCCGTATGGCTATTCCATTAAGTATGTGTGGAAGTTGACCATATGGTTATTCCATTTAAGTATGTTTATGTCCCAAGTTACCTTTTTATATTATGTGTTCTTTATACAGTCTTTATGGTAATCTTTTGGTTAAAAAAGGTAAGTAATGGTCTTTTATTCAGTGAAGAGTTTTTACTACTTCATAAAGGTGAAAAGTATTACTTGGGTAAAGTATTCATGGTTTACTTGTTGTTTTGAAAAACTAACAGTTTTACTTCTTTGTGTATCCTTTACTGGGCTTTTTATGCTCCTCCCAAGTTTTTGAAATGTTTTCCACAGGAATTAAAGATGAATAGGATCAAGGATGGGATCAAGGAAAGACATCCTATCTAAAACATGGAACTAGACATGTTTCTTTTTAAGTGTTTTTTTTATTTTATAGAAACTTAGTAGAAGTGTTTACTATGTAATCTTTTGAGATGTAATAGTTATGACCTAATTATCTAAAACTCTAAAACTGAAAAGATCCTCAATGTGAATTATTCATTTAATTCAATATTAAGTAAGGTTTAAGGTTGGGGCCTTATAGTCGGTTTGAGAGGTCGGTTTAGATAGCTTTAGAGGATAGGGTATTCTCTAAGCATAAGTGACATTACCATAATGGTTAGGATTTCAGAAAGAGTCCTAGTTTTAGATAAATTGAATGATTAAGTATATCTTAGTGTTTACCTTCCTCATTAGTACATGATGGTTTTGTTGATATACTCACACTGACATTTTTGGTTTTAGTAAATGACTGGATCTAGCAGGCACTAAAGTAACAGTGTATGTGAAGGAAACCGTGACAGTTTTCTGAGCGAGAAACAGAATGATATTGGAGCTGGAATGAGAACTCTTGTGTTTATCCTCAACCAACTATCTAGAGTCATGATTGACCACCTAAACATTAATGATTTCTATAAGGTATCATATATGCGAGAAAAAAATCCCTACGGAACTACAGGTGATAATCATAAAGGTAAGTGTGTTCATAAACCTATGTGTCAATGATGTGGAAATAAAAACCTAGGAAAATGTTACAAAGGGACAGAAATATGCTATAGATGTTGAAATTAAGTTCATAAAGCAAGAACCTGCCCTGGAAAAAGGAAGCGTCCAGTTGGCTCGAGGAATGGGAATGAAGTTCTTTCTGAGGGATCAATTGAATGTTTTAAATGTGGTGTGCATGGTCATTATGCAAACACATGTCCTATGAAGAATATTCTGGAATGGGATCACCAAGATCGTACAAATATCCGTTTACCAATACCTAATTCCATTCTGATTGAGGATGAAGAAACTGACAATGACCAATCAAATGAATGGATTATTTCTTAACTTTTGTTTTCCTATTATGGAATCTTAGGATATGATTCATGATTTTGTTTGTTGGAAATAAGTATTTCAGAATAAGTTGGGAGGGAATGGTTAATGGATCATGAAGAATGTTGAATGAGTAAGAAGTCAACATATAAGGGCTTCAAGTGTTATGGTGAAATTCTTAAGAGTATTAAGTCTCTTTTGATGATGGGGTTACATTAGAAGAATTTTTTTATAGTATGTGTAACCCTAATGTTTGATATATGAAAATTTTATTCAAGGAATAGTTATCTGTTCTTTTGTGGGCATAGTTATAAAGAACCATTCGGGGTTATATGATCCTTACATTTGAGGTAATTATGGGTTAATATATGTTACGATATAAAGTGAAAGGCATGAGATAAAATTGAGGTTAAATTATGTTATGGTTATTTTTGATGATTTTATCACTTTTTGGGGAATGATTTTAGAATTATATATTTTGGAAAAATGAAAACACGCAGACCGTGTGACAACCCGTCGCGTCAGACAAAGCTGCGGGAATCGAACCCACAACCAAAGTCCAACTGGTATTTATCGCATACTACTGGACTACGTGAAGTCCCTAGTTAGTTTGAATGATTCTTTTAAGTTAGATAATTTTATGAACTAAGGGTAAGTTGATTTTGGGTTATCTATGGAAATTATTAACCTATCATGGAGGATATGTGATTAGGTTAACTACTTTTCAATATGAGACTTTTAGAGCAACTGATGTTAATTGGAGATAAGTGTTAATTTGTACCTTGGAAGACTATGTGACTAAATCCATCAAATATTTGGCTTTCGATCTTAGTTTGGTTTAATTTGAATAATTTTATGGACAAATTGTTTATCAAATGGTCCTCGTTGAAATTTGGGTATTGGAAAAATTTTGGAGATTAAGAATAGATTTTCTTTTTATAAAGGGTTATCCTTTTCTGGATTATCTGATCTTATACTAACCTTTTTGGTTTTGGTTTTGGTTAAAGTATAAAGACATGGGAAGTATATAGTTCTATTTTTTGGATTAGGTGATTCTCTAGAAGTTGATTATAGCTCTCTTAATGTAAACAAGACATCCTAAATACTCATCTTTTGGAGGAAATATGAGTTCGTGTAAGAAATCTAGTAAAAGTTGAAAGTCAACATGACAAGTAAGTATGTTTCCTTATGTTTTATATAAGCTCAAAAAAAATTCCTCAATGAAAAGTAACTAAAAAAAATGTTCTCCGATAACTTTTCTTACTGGGTAATCCAATACCGTTTAACCCATCACAAGTTTGTGATTTTCTGGTGATTAACTTTCTCCTAAACATGTTTTCTATCACACTCCCTCAGAACATGACCCTTTGTTTTTTCTTCCATATCCATGTTTTGATACATGGAATCCTATTATGGGTTAACTCGGGTGACCTTTTTACTTTCATTTATTACTTTTAAAGTGATAGTTTAATTTACTCCTTTTCCAATGTGGGGCTTTCAATGAAGTTTCCGAGCCAAATTTTAAAATTGTGAGGACGCAATTCCCAAAAGGGGGGAAGGATATAACACCCCCAGGTAAATAATGAATATGAAATTTTTATATTTATCTATATTTGTGAATAAAATATTAATATTACTTTAAAGGGAACGCTATGCTTGATGTCTTACCCATTACGCAACAATGAGTTCCTTTGAAATCTTACGTTGCACTCTAATAATAAAATAATTTTATTTTAAATGGTAGTTAACATCTAGCCGTTGTAATGATGATAATGAAATGAAAAAACTACAAAATTAATATATATGTTTCTAAAATATTTTTACTTTTTACAATAAAAGTTAGAGGATTAAAAATTCAAATGAATCTAATTTTAAGCATAAATCTTCTAATATTCTTAAAAGGTCGATTAACCGCCTATTGATGAAAAATCCTTTTTAAATATACTTTTTACAATTTTATATGTTTTATTTGACAAAATAAAATTATTCTTTAGAATCAGGATATCAAAATTTACTTTGTGTAAATTTTTGGTAATTTTCCGATAAAGTTCATTTTTAATGAATAGTGAAAAATGTTGTATTTTAATTCAAAACCACTTTTTAATCTAATTTATTTATATGATTATATTATATTTTGAATTGGTATTAAAGTGAAATTAGAATATATTTTTACCATTTAATCCAATGGTGGTCATTGAAATTAATATCACTTTGAGATTGGACATAAACGAGTGTCAATCTTTTGATAGATATTGTTTCTTAAAAACATGCTATTTAATTTGACAGCGGGATTTAATTATAAAATTAATTAAGGAAAATTATATGTTATGAATTTGGTAAAATAGACATCATTTTTTAATTCAGAATATCAAATATAGTTTAGGGTTAATATTTGGTATTTTTCTGAAAAACCTTAATTTTTGATGAATAGTGAAACCACAAAGTGGTAGTTACAAAAAACTGATTTTTCGTTTAAATGGAACTTTACCACTTCTATGATTTGAATTTCAAAAATACAATTTAAATTATTTTTATTATTATGTAAAATGTGGTTCAATGGGATGAAAATAATTTTTGGTGAAAAGTAACTTTTAAGTTTTATTAATTGCGATTAAAGGTAATTAGTGTGATTTCATGTAAAAATGATATTATAATAAAATTAAAATATCTTTACACTTGTCCTAACCCTATTGGATGATTCATTTCCGACCAATACAACCCATGGGTCGATTTTTGGGACCCCATGGAGCCACTTGGGTAAGATAATGACATTAATGCATTTTATTTAAAGTAAAAGTAAAAATGACAGAAACATGTATTGTTTTAAAAAAACAGTTTTTACATGGGGTTATAAAAGTCCTATTTTTGACTAAAAATATTCATTGGAAATATAAAAAGATTTCCTGCATCATAGAATTTTTTTATAATTTTTAGTCATTAAATAAATTAAATTATTAATGACATCATGATGATGCAACGATTACCTCATTATTTAACGATTTAAATAAAATGAAAATATAATGTAAAATATAAGACCTACACATGTCAAAAACCCATTTGATGGATGTATTTAGAACCCTTATCACCTTATCCACGAAATATATCAATATGGCACCTTTAAAATCTGAATCTCATTTGAAAATAATGTAGCATTTCTTGACTTTCCAAGACTGCCCCTCCTCTCCTCTTATAAAAGTCCGCCACCTCTACCACCTTACCCATACCTCTCAAGCATTTGGCTTGGACAAGATCTGATAATTTTGTCTCTACACATCCCTCTCCTCCTCCTAGAAGCCTTACCTTAGGCAGGAAGATCTTCAAGAAACCCTTTTGGTTCAAACCAAAGGGAGTTACCTGATTTTAAGGTAACGTCTTCACTTGTGCTCTTTTGTTTTATTTTGCTTTTCCAACCCACTAAAATCTTTTTATTCATTTATTTTGCAACAACACCAGTATCATCCATATAATAGGATGTTGTTATAATAAGGATTCAAGCTACAATTACACACACCTACATCTAATGGTTAAAGAACATACTGTTTCAGGCGATGGTGAATTTCTGCCTCACGAAACGATGATTGTTCAATATTCTTTTAACACCTTAAAAGGCAGCAATTAAGATGTCACTATATTTATATATGATATATAATATGTTAATGTTTTCCTTAATCTTATTTATTTTTCATTTATGGAATACCTTTATGGTTTCCATTATGGGTAAACAAGATATCTTCATTTAAGGAAGTGCGGACTACCGCCCCCTCAAAGTGATTTGATTCGTTAATACCATATGTGGTATGTATAAATGATATATTTAATTATATTATATATGCACTAGTAGAAAAATCATTTTTAACGTCGTCAATTTGACGTCGGTTTCTTATAAACCGACGTAAAATTTTTTTGCGGATAAGTTTTGGCGTCAGTTTTTAAAAAAACCGACGCGAAAAAATAATGAAAAAAATGATTTGGCGTCGGTTTTTTTAAAAACCGACGTGAAAAAATAAAAAAAAAGTTATGAAGTCGGTTTTTTAAAAACCAATGCCAAAAAATAACAAAAAATTAGTTTTGGCGTCAGTTTTTAAAAAAACCGACGCGAAAAAATAATGAAAAAAATGATTTGGCGTCGGTTTTTTTAAAAACCGACGTGAAAAAATAAAAAAAAAAGTTATGAAGTCGGTTTTTATGAAAACCGACGCCAAAAATGTAAAAACAATTTACAATCCTATAGATAATTCTCTAAGCTTTGATTTGACTGGTCATGGAGCAAAAACGGAGTTACGAATTAAAAGTTATGGATGTTGGAAGTTGATCTTCTCTAAAAGAAGTGTTAATTAAGTCCAACTTTCAAATGCCATAACTTTTAATCCGTAACTCCGTTCTAGCTCCACGACCAGTCAAATCGAAGCTTAAGAAATTTTCTAACGCATGGTAAATTTGTTTTTTATGTTTTGACGTCAGTTTTCATAAAAACCGACACCAAAAAAAACTTTTTTGTTTTTCGCGTCGGTTTTTAGAAAAACCGACGCCAAAAATATTTTTTTTACTTTTCACGTCGGTTTTCATAAAAACCGACGCCAAAACTGTTTTTTTAAAATCCGACGTGAAAAATAATTTATTTTTACTTTTCGCGTCGATTTGTAAAAAAAACCGACGCGAAACGTATTTTTTTTATCTTTTTACCATCGGTTTATTTAAAAACTGACGCCAAATAGTATTCACTAATACGCGGGATCAAAAAAAGTTATGATGTCGGTTTTTTAAAAACTGACGCCAAAAAATAACAAAAAATTAGTGTTGGCGTCAGTTTTTAAAAAAACCGACGCGAAAAAATAATGAAAAAAATGATTTGGCGTCGGTTTTTTTAAAAACCGACATGAAAAAATAAAAAAAAAGTTATGACGTCGGTTTTTATGAAAACCGACGCCAAAAATGTAAAAAAAATTTACAATCCTATAGATAATTCCCTAAGCTTTGATTTGACTGGTCATGGAGCAAAAACGGAGTTACGGATTAAAAGTTATGGATGTTGGAAGTTGATCTTCTCTAAAAGAAGTGTTAATTAAGTCCAACTTTCAAAGGCCATAACTTTTAATCCGTAACTCCGTTCTAGATCCACGACCAGTCAAATCGAAGATTGAGAAATTTTCTAACACATGGTAATTGTTTTTATGTTTTGACGTCGGTTTTCATAAAAACCGACGCCAAAAATATTTTTTTTTACTTTTCACGTCTGTTTTCATAAAAACCGACGCCAAAACTATTTTTTTATTTTTCGCGTCGGTTTTTTTAAAAACCGATGCGAAAAACAATTTATTTTTACTTTTCGCGTCGGTTTTTAAAAAAAACCGACGCCAAATAGTATTCACTAATACGCGGGATCAAAATTTCAATTTTTTTCACAATGCACGTTTAACTTTTTAAAATCCCGCCTATATTTTCATACAACTCAATCAAAAATAATTTCATTTACTATATATAAATATGTTTGTCCTTCATTTATCATTTTCATCCTCTTCGATTCAATCAAGTTTTCAATGCGGCATCAATCATTAATTTGATTACGGTACGTATTATATTCATTCATTTTCATTATTATTAATGTCTTTCATTTATAAACAACTCGATTAGATTTCAAATAATGATGATTTACTTTTTTATTGTGTTAAAAATATAAAACGTTCGGATGACATTTACCAAGCTTGGTGTAAGTTTAATTATCGATCGTCGTTTTTATTATCACATGAGATCTACGCTAAATATAAGAGATATGATGATAAACAACATATCATTTCAATGGAAGATCGAAAAATAATCGAAATGTGTTTGAAGTATTATGTATATTTTATATCATTTGGTGTACGTGATTTTAACTTGTGTTTATCTTGTTTTCTTTAAAACATAGTGTATCAATCGATACATTGACATGTTCAAATTCTGACGGCCATAACTTTTGATCCGTAACTCCGTTTTAGCTCCACGACCAGTCAAATCGAAGATTAGGAAATGCTCTAAAACATAGAATAATAAAAATTGCTTTTTGGCGTCGGTTCTTGTAAAAACCGACGCCAAAAATAAGTTATTTCCATTTACGGCGTCGGTTCTTGAAAAAAACCGACGCCGAAACTATTTTTTAAACTTTTTGGCGTCGGTTTTTAGGGAAACCGACACCAAAAATGATGCTGATGAGTTTATTTGGCATCAGGTTTTTACAAAACCGATGCAAAAAAGCAATTGAAATTTGTTTTTGGCGTCGTTTTACAAAAACCGATGTAAAAAGTCATATTTTTTACGTCGGCGACTTCAACGTCGGTTAAAAACCGACGTGAAAAATAAAAAAAACCGACGTTAAAGACCTTTTTTCTACTAGTGATGATACCATAATTTAATTATAATACTATTCTGTATCATTATGTTTTAATTCCATTAAATATGAAATAGAAATGGAAGTAGCATTCATGCATACGTATGGCTTACCGTCTCCATGAACGGTGCATTTTATTTCTTACCTCTAAATGTTATGTGATATTATAAATTCATGTATATAATGGATATATATTATATATATTATATCTACATAATTAATATAATTCTGGATATAATGGATATTTTACCCCATGAACAAACATGTAATTATAAAGAGTTTATTGTTTACTCAAGTAGCAATGACCGTTAAAACGACCGTTATTAACTTAAATAATTACATAGTGTTAATGAAATGGTAATAAGTGATATAAAATAAATAATGAACTTGAAAAAGTTTCTTAATAAAGTAGAAATTAACTCAAGTTTATTATTTAGGATATTAAAGAACGATCGAGTCAAGTCGGATACGAGGTAAGGGATCCAACCTCACTCTTTCTTTTTAAGTACTCTTTTTTATGTCATTTCTTTTAAGCTCATATTTATTATGTTTTGGGATGTTCTTTTATATTCCTCATACTATAATTTTTATGTTCATATTATTAGATACCCTATTTGATCTCATAAATCCATTTTTGGAAGTTTTAAGTGGCGTCGTTAGGCTGCCGAGTTTTCGTAAGAGATTTTTCATCTCACTTTTAATCCCGTGACATTTATGCTATGTTTTCCACTCTTTCCTTTGAGTGGTGTATGTACTGACCATTATTCTACACTTTGTGTAGTATAATTTCATTTATGGGTATTTACATCTTCATTTTATGACCCTTCTTCTATGAGGTGTATGTTTCGAAAGTTACCCAACTCGGTGAGGGGACCTTTCACCCTCCTCTTTTTAAAATAATTCTTTTGTTATGTATTTTAATTAACATACTATTATGTTGGGATATGTTCTTATATATCCTTATTTATGTAAATTTTATGTCCAAGTGATGAGATAACATTTTCTCTCTCATCAACTAATTTTCTGAATTTTAAAGTGACGATGTTAGGCTGTCGGATTTCTGTAGGGAACTTCTTAACCCACTTCCAATTCTTTGGGTTAAACCTCTACTTATTGATTTTATTATGCCAAGATTATGTGTGGAATCTCTATTTTGTAATTTCAACAAAAATTTATGTGGATATACTATTTCTACACATAATCATCTCATTGATAAATTCTTACGAACTTGTATGGGAAATCATAACTCAGTCTCATTTCATTGAGTTAAATATCTTTGTCATTGGTTTTGTTTTTACAAGATTATGTGTGAATGTCCTCTGATTGTTAAGAACATAATATCCACTTATATTGGGTGTATTTATATTTCTCACACATAATTATGTGATATAATTATCATTAATTTAAGGATACCATCTTTATAATGGATTTCATCTCAATTTACATTTCCATTGAGACTTCATTGTTGTTATGCACCAATTCACTCTTATATGGTGGGTATACTGTCCTTTGACATAATATATCATGAATACATTTATTCTCATGATTTTATAAAGTTCAGATTAGATTTTATTCCGCAATTATTTGTATTCAAGAGTCTCTCATTTTGTTAAAAACCCTTTAACCAAAATATCGTTTTAAATGTTTTAAAGATTAATTATTCTAAATCTTTATCTTTAATGTCCATGTTTTCAAAATGGTTTTCAGTATTTATTTATATGGACATTAATGTTTGAAAATTATAATTCCATTAAAAGCTTCAAAGTGGTATGGGACACTTTGATTCAAAAATCTCTTTTAAATGATTTTTGAAAATCGATTGATTAATTCAATATCTTGGAATTACTTATTGTGATTGCAAATGAAATGTTGTTATTGAAATGATTATATATTCAATATTTTATGTGTAATAATGGTACTTGGACATTTTACGGGTGGTTACGTGATAAACCATATGACGGGTGGTGCCGTGAATACCAAGATGGGTGGTTACGTTACAACCTCCAATGCATTGGGTATGGAAGTCGGCCGTATGGCTATTTCATTAAGTATGTGTGGAAGTTTCTCGTATGGTTATTCCATTTAAGTATGCTTATGTCCCAAGTTACCTTTTTATATTATGTGTTCTTTATATGGGTTTTATAGTAATCTTTTTGTTACAAAAGGGTAAGTAATGGTCTTTTATTCAGTGAAGATTTTTTACTACTTCATAAAGGTGAAAAGTATTACTTTGGTAAAGTATTCATGGTTTACCTGTTGTTTTGAAAAAATAACATTTTTCCTTATTTGTGTATCCTTTACTGGGCTTTTTATGCTCATCCCATGTTTTTGAAATGTTTTCCGTAGGACTTAAAGATGAATAAGTTCAAGGATGGGATCAAGGAAAGACATTATATCTATAACATGGAGCTAGACATGTTTCTTTTTAAGTGTTTTTTTTATTTTATGGAAACTTAGTAGAAGTGTCTACTATGTAATCTTTTGAGATGTAATAGTTATGGCCTAATTTTCTAAAACTCTAAACCTGAAAATATCCTCAATGTGAAGTATTCATTTAATTAAATATTAATTAAGGTTTAAGGTCGGGGCAGTATAGTGTTCAACTAGGGTGGGGTTATTATAGAAATCAAAAATTAAATACAAGTATATGTTTATAATACGAAACACTAAAGCCTAACGTATTGGTTTTAAACCAACACCCAACTCAGAATATCACTTCTGTTGCTACTTTAAAATGAATTTACTAGTATTAGAAACGGTCACTTCAGATGTTGATAAATTAAAGAATCTTCCCAAATATCCTTCACGTAACACCCACTCACATAATTATTTATCTCATCCAAAATCTAATTCACTATTAATAATTCATTATCATTACATGAGAAACAACTAAACACAATCCACAATAGGCAACAATACCAAAGTAATCTTAGAAGGTGAAAATCCATATAAACTAAAGTGTCTCCACATTCCTCCCCATTTAACACCCATTCATAACATATAATACATCAATCTCAAAACACGAGGTGAAGCTTTCTACATACTAAATATAGAGACACCCCCAAAAACATTCCCACACCAACCACTACCATCATCATTATTCAAATTCATTATTCCAAATCCATTATCTCCATCATAAATAACCCCAACTCACATCTACACCAAGCAACACATCTCACCACAAACATTCTTAGTATCCATTCAACATAACCTCACCACACCCATCACATCCAGAAACATAAACATAGCACAACTTGATAGTATCCCCGCTACACAACACTACTCAAACATTCCATAATCAATCAATATCTCAACCTGAGATTCCATTAAACCTTCTGAACCACCCCACAATATATAACTATGGTCACAACCATACCAATACACAAAAAAAAATATTCATATTTAACAATTCATACTTTCTTTAATTCCACTTGTTAACTTCAGAAGTTATCATAGAAATAGTTTAATCCTGGGGAATCCATTTATTAGATGAGTGTTCGTGGATAACCAATATCATAACAATTGTTCGTTAGGAAACCAAACATCATGCATTCCAAAATATATTTACTTTACAAAAAAATACCCCCCAACTTCCATGATTTTCAGTTGGCATATAGCCCATACAATTCAAAAAAACCAAAAAAATAACGAGTAGGTCATACGTCACTTTTCTCATCCCGTACATAGTGATCTTAGCTAGTATAATTATCCTTGCTAATACGAATAGAATCATGTTCCCAAGAAACATTTAAACACCCACTTCACAAGATGCATTGATAAAATGGAGATGAATGGAAACCTACATAGAAGAAGAACCGATCATCACATTGTAAATGTTCCAAAGTATGGGGTTTTCATATAGTAGGAAAAGGCTCCCAAAAAAATCGATCCAAAGGCTATAGCACAAAATCACTGCACCTTAGGGAATAAGGGTTTGGGTTTTACTTAGAGGAAAGTGGAAATTCACCAAAAATAGAAGATATCATCCTTAGAAAGGGAATATCCAAAATCAAAGGAAGAAACCATTTTTGAAAGACATTAAAGGAGGATCCTGAACAAGACTATACTATTTGGAATGTCAAAGAAAGACTTGGTTTTTTAGAAGATTTATATGATTTGAAATGGATCCCAAAAATAGAAAATATGGTATTAAACTGATTTTACATAAAGGAAAATATTAATGGTGAGAAACTTGAAAAATTGGAGAAAAAAATAGAAATTTGAAAAATTGTTGGAAGTGAGTTTCCAGTGGATGAGTCATTAGTGGATGGGTCGTAGGTACGAGATACCGGTGACAAGCTACCAGTATGAGTCAACAGTGGATGAGTCACCAGTGTCGGTTACCGGTGATGAGCTATATGTGCAAGTCACTGGTGTAGGTCACCAGTGGATAAGTCATCGATGTGAGCTACTATCATGACCTAATGGTGTGACTCACCGTTGCAGCTCATCTCTGTGACTCACCGATGCGACTCGCCACTCTAAATCATCATTGTGACTCACCATTGTAAACTACTGTGGGAAAATTGGAAATTTGGAAACATCTGGAAAGGAGTCACCTTAACCTACCATAACACTTCAACCACAATATATTCACATGTTAATGGACCGGAGGGGTATGGGCCATTACATAAGATACCTCCCAAACTATTCCCACCCTCGAGAATTCAAAACCAATACCAGAAGAAAGAGGGGTCCAAAAAACCACCCCATGAGATACCTCTCAAGAATTATACTACACTTAAAACATGGATATCAACTAAACACATTAACATCAAATGATAAACCACCATGTGTTGTTCAAATGCTAGCGTGGAGAACTCGTCATTCATGGACACCTCCTATGACATCTTCAAACCCAACAACCATGAAACACACCACACAATTACAGTAACCAAAATATCTCGAACAAATGAATTAGGGAATTAAGTCCTCCATGTCTAGATATTATCCACTCTGGGTGGTACTGACTCACCCTCACAACATTAATCGCATCACAATTAATGCGTATTGATTAAGAATCGGTTCCTCCCCTCTTGACATGTTAGGAATTTTATCATACATTATGGTTTAATGAAAAAACTCATCTCATATTAAACGATGTTCAAATATTACATTACAAGAAAACCATATCATGGAAAAACACAAAACAACCCTGGGTAAAGGGAACACATCTGCACTTCCCTCTCCAAAGTACTACCCTCCATGATGCCATGCCTCCACAACATAAGAATCAAAGGAATGGTCCATATAAGTTGCACCTTATTTTGATGATCATGTATCCCTACTGGATGTTCCGCATATGTCGCATCATCTTTGATATCCAGCTGTCCCCATTCGATGTCATGGGATTCATCATGAACATACCAGTGATGCTAAGAGACATGAAATATGTCATGGATCCTCTCCATCTTTGGTGGAAGTGCCAACTGGTATTCCATCTCACCAACTCATCCCAACACCTTTAAAGGTCCAACAATCCTGGGATAAATCTTTCTCCCCCTGCCAAACCTCCACATCCCACGTCAAGGGGAAACCTACAAGAACATATGGTCCCCAATCTCGAACTCCAAGGGCCTCCTCCTACGATCTACATGAAACTTTTTCGTGTCCTCTACTACTTTTTTCCTCTCATGAACAAGTTGAATCTTTTATTTCATGCTTTTAACTACCTTGGGACAAAGAACAATTGTCTCACCAACATCTATCTAGCACAAAGGTGAATGACTTGGTCTTCAATTAAAATCATTAAATGGATCGATGCCAATGGAAAATTGATGGTGGTTATTTTAATCAAACTCGGACAAATGGTATGTTCCACACCCAAGATATACCAAAGACTAAGATGCAATATTGCAACATATCCTCCGACATCTGGATAGTCCATTATTTTTTCCCATTTTTCTGATGGTAGAAGGTCGGGATTAGGCATAACTAAGTGCAAAAAGCGTGCTAAAATCTCCTCCAAAATCTCAAGGTAAAATATGTATCTCGATTCGAGATAATGGATCTCGAAACTCCATGAAACTGCACCACCTCATCCAAATACATCTTTTCCATGACATCCATTGTGCCTGACTCATTAATCACGAATAAGTGATCCAATTTCATCATCGGATCCACTACTTCCCAAATAGTATTGTAGTATCACTGATATTTGGGTAAACATATGAAGAAATTGATTAAGATTTCATCCCACTTCCACTCTAGGACATCTAAGAGATCTAAAAATCCACTGAGAACACGGTGATTGTCCGTCAACTAAGGGATGAAAAAGAACTTCTCCACAAACTCCACCACTACCTATTTCGTCCCAGTCCACAAAAACTGCATCTTCTAGACATGATATAACTTGTAAACTTCTAGATATACAGCTAAGGGTGAGCAATAAAACTCATGGAGGACTCCCTCACACATCTCTACTAGAATAAATATCATTTTACGTAATAGAATCTATTTATGACCATCCGCTGACCATCCTTTAAGTGCATCACCATAGTCAACGCAATCATGTGTCACCTCTACCTCTAAGCCTCCCCATTGAAACTCCTCCACCTACTACAACATAAAATACTGCACTATCATCTGGTAAAAACATCCACAACCACCATCAATTCCTACATCTAAGTATATTAATTCCAACTCCTCCATCGCCTTCCAAATGTCCATTGAATCCTAAACTACCTCCTTCTATGACTTCTTGATCAAGGCATCAGCCACAAAATTCCCCTTTCCTGAGTTTTAAGTGATCTCAAATCATAGTCTTGAAGAAACTTTATCCACCTATACTATTGCATATTCTTATCTCACTAGGAAATGATATGCCTCAAACTACTTTGATCGATGAAGACAACAAAATGACCCTCAATGAGGTAATAATACCATGAATTTAGTGAAAAAATGACTGTTACTAGCTCCAGATCATGGGTGGAATAGTTACATTCATGGGTATATTACTATCTATACCCATATGAGATCACTTCCCATTGCTGCATCAAGATGCATCCCAATCCCAACTAGGAAGCATCACAAAACACCTCAAACATCACCCCTTATTATGGAAACGAGATCACTAGAGCATTGACCTACTTCCCATTCAAATTGTCAAATGATACCTACCACTACTCACTTTACACAAAATCTTGGTCTCTCCTGGTCAAAGCGGTCAGTGGAGTTGAAACTTGAGAGAAATCTGGTACAAACCTCTGGTAATAGCCCACAAGGCCAAGAAAACATCAAACCTATGTCACATTCTTGGGTTCTTCCCAATAAAAACTACATAAAACATAGATAGGTCCATTGTTGTACCTTAATAAGACACCAAGAGACCAAGGAAATAAACCTCTCGTGTGCAGAACCTACACTTGGAAAACTTTTCAAAGAGCTGGTGGCATCAAAGGACATGAAAGACAGTCTTGAGATGATCATTATGCTCCTCCCCTAACTTCAAGTAGATAAATATTTCATTGATAAATATGATGATGAACCAGTCCAGGAAATCATGAAATATGGATGTCATAAGTCCAATGAACATGGCTGGTGCGTTTGTAACACCGATTTGCATGCCTACTAACTTGAAGTGCCTATAACTACATTTGAATGTAGTATTCAGGATATTAGCTTCCTTTATAATCAAATAGTGATATACAGACAATAGATCAATCATAGTAAACTAACTCACCCAACATAGTAGGTGAAAAAGATATTTTACCTATGGAAGAGTGTAATGGTTTTTGACCATTACCAAATCAAACCTTAAGTATTCTATGTACAACCTCATACTATCATACTCCTTCTTTGAGAACAACATAAGATCACCCCATGGGGACACACTGGTCTGGATAATGCTCTTTTTCATCAGTTCATCTATCTGGATCCTCAACTCTCATAACTCAAAAGGTTTCATCCAATAAGGATCCACAGAAATCAAAAAAACATCAGGTTGTGGGTCTATCCTGAACTCAACATCACGTCGATGGGGAGTGTCACCACCTCATCAGGAAAAATATACATGAACTCTCCAAAAAACCTGGAAACTTTATTTTCCACTAATTACATTGATAGCTCAACTAATAAAGAAAAAAATAGGCTCAACTTGCAAACTGCCACCTGATACCTCTTCTCATCAATGAAATCCACATGCTAACCATCCATGTTTGAAAACATCCATCTTCTCCAGAAGTAATAGATAACATCATGAAAGTAATACAAGTATACTTTGATGATAATTACATTTTACAATTTCATCTGTAGTAAGAAGAGATCCCTAGTGGACTGATACGGTCCCACCATCAGTCTACATCCCTATCACACACCAAATAAGATGGTATGACCTACGAATGGAGTAATCAACATGAGGGGAAACTGAATCCTCTCTATATCTAGTCCCATAGCATTATATAGACTGGTTGAAACAAAGGATTTTGATGCTCCTAAGTCAAAACAAACAAAATCAAAGGTACTAAACAAGTAGATCGTACATATGACAATCTCTAACCCTTATAGAATTTCTGCCTCTTTGGTGAGAAAAATATCATGCCCAACTCCTATACCCCTATGCTAATGATCATACCCATGAACATTCCTAGGTCGAGGTCCCTAGGGAACAACATGAGGTCAACCTCTACCAACTCTATCACCCCTTGGTGGAGCTTAGTCCTACTGTCCCTACTGCTGAAACGACCTAGCCAACAACAGCTACTGAGGATGGCACAGAACCTGTCCAACTCCACCAAAATAATCTTTAATGTCCATGGGGCACTCGCTTTGAAGTTTCCATGGACACCACAGAAGAAACACATCATCCCAAATCCCATGAGAAAGGCATGAGAACCAGAAGGTCAAAATAGAAACTACTGAGGTCAACTCGTCACTAGTTGAAACCTTTATGGCCCTGTCTCATGAAACCAACTAATGGTAACCCTACCTCTCTAAGAACAATACTAGATCCCCTATCATGGTAGACCTCTTCATGAGTGCATCCACTCAATCACTTCACCCTTCTTTTGAACCTCTATGTATGTCGGCAACGTAATGGGGGCGATTGTGTACTAGATTGAAGGATGAAGTGCTTCCTCTAGGAATATCGCATGATACTTATCATCTAGAAAGAGATCCACAAAAAAATGTAGGATACCCTAGAACATAATCCCAAACTCTCATATTGACAAACTCCCCTAATAGAGGGAGAGTAACTCCTACCTCTTCTCATCCTTCATGGTTGGTGAAAGGAATTCTTCTCAAAACTCCTTCTCGAAATCGACCGACAGAACATCATCATCATTCCTCTCCCCCATGTATAGTGTCCACCACTAACATAGAGCTCCTCGATTCTGGATCACTACCAAAGGAAACTGATACTCCATTAGATCCAGGATTAAACTAAATGTGATCTCAAGATCCTTGAGCCTTCTCTTCATCTCCATGTCATAAACACTTCCCTCGTACATTTTTAAGTTCTTTTGTTTGAAAGAACAAAACATTCTATTCCACTTGTCATCCACTTCCCCTGGACCAACCATTTTTCGATCATTCGGATTAGCTTGTTGAGCCTCATATTCCCGATCCACATGTAGATGACGACTGGGTTCCATAGCTGAAAAGGTAAAAAAGTAATTTCTATTTTTGAGTAGTATGTAATTTTATTTAAAATCCATTTTAACTTATTTTAACTCATTTCGTTATCCATTTCAAATTCCCCTAAAAAATTAACTAATATAGTAACACAAGTCATTATGATGCATGTATCTTTCCTAGGGTCCCTAGTATATAAGTGTTGTATCCTCACATGGTTGATCATAAGGCTTAGAGTCCTTGCATCAGATCAAGGGGGCCTTAGATTCTCATGTCCTATCTAGTATTCCCTAACGTATTTCATGGATCAAGATCACCTAAAACTGTTTCCCTACCAACCCATGTTACCTCACTATACTTAAATCCAAACCCCATCCTATCTCTTAACCATTAGATTTAATACTATTATGCCACGTCCCCCTCCCTCCCATGGTACCCCTCCTTGGATGGAAATTAAAAAAGGGAGATAATTACCCCTCGAGTCCTACCTCTAATTGGCCCGGGGGTGCTGACAAGCACTAAGGGTATAAAAATCTCACAAAATGAGAGACATTACCCTTTTACAGTAAAAAAGATCAAGAAATAAGATGTATCAACCCAAAAACTTATACAATAAATATATAAAAGAAAACCAAAATCCATATCACAATAATGTTTAAAATAAAACTATTTCAAATTCAAATAAACTCCAAATTAAGTACCAAACTTATATCATATAGTGACACAACAAATGTCCCAAATATCAAACAAGTCATGCCCAGCACGGTCCCCATAGTCCTCCTGGAAACATGAAAGCCGGTTTATAATGTAGGGTGAGCATAAAATTATACTCGTTATGAAAGCAAAAGTCTCTCATGGAAAAGTGGGAGAAGTATACTAATTCTCCCGTGAGAAACCAGCAGAACAAAAAAACCTAATAACGTATAATAACCATCCCCAACCTACTAAGGTACACTCACACACTAATGAAAGTCAAGTAATGTAATATAGTAAGAACATTGATAATAGGGTACCCCATACCACTTTCCCACTGATTAGTCACTCTCACACCCTAAATGGAAATGTAATGGCACTCCCACCTCTTCCAAAAAAACATATCACAACCCTCCCACACAATCCTGGGGCTTACAACCGCATCTCTCCCACTGACACATGGGCCTCAAAACCACATCACATCCCACCCGCACACACAGAGTCATGACAACTACATCTCACCTGCATATACCTAGGCCACATACCACATCACATCTTGAAGACATCTGGGAACACAACACATATTATCCCAAAGACATATGGGTAACACAACTCACCCGCACACACCTAGGCCTCATGAACCACAACCTACCCAAATAATCGTGGGCTATCACCACCTGGAAGAGGGTGTAGGGAAGAGATGGTGGCCAGCCATCCATCCTCCCATTGGGATGTTTTAGAAAGACATCCTCCCCAATAAAAATGGGGGTGATTGACACATGGTTCTCAACTAGGGTGGGTGACTATAGAAATTAGAAAGGAAATACATGTATATATATATTACCAATCACTGAAGACTAACCTATCAGTTTTCAACCAACAACCATCTAATGATACCACTTATGATGTTACTTCTAAATGCATTTACGAATATCAGCAACAGTCACTTCGGAACTTGATAAATTAAAGTGGTTTCATAAAGATCCTTCACTTAAAACCAATTAACCTCATTATTTAGATCAACCAAACTCTCATTATCTATTAAAAAATCATTATTCATTTCATCCCTACCCATGAAACTACTAAACACAAGCCACAATATAAAGCACAACCAAAGTTATCTCAGAAGGCAAAGATCCATATAAACTAATGTAGCTTCTTATTCCCCTCTGTTTAACACTCATTTATTACATAAAATAAATCTATATTGAGACATAGGTTGAACATTTCTACATGATATTGATAGAGAAACCCTATGTGAATTACCTATTCCAAGAATTACTATTATCATTCTTCAAAGTCATTCTTCCCAATCCATCATCTCAACCACAAAAAACCCCCAACTCACACCTGCACCCATCAACACATATCACCCTAACCATTCTCAGAATCCCTACTATATAACCACACCACACCCATCACATCCGGAAACATAAAATAACACAACTGGATGGAATTCCAGGTACACAACACTACCCACCCATTCCACAATCAACCAATATCTTAACATGATATTCCATTATACCTTCTGAACCACCCCATGACACTTAATTGTGCTCACAACCTTACAACCACACAAACCAAACATAACATATTCATATTTAACAAGTCATACATTCTTTAATTCCACTTGTTATCTTCTGGGGTTATCATATAAATAGTTAGATCTCAAGGAATCCATTTGTTAGTCGAGTGTATGTCGTTAATCAATTTTATAACTATTATTTGACTAAAAACCAAACATCTTGCATTCCATAATCGATTCAGTTCTCCAAAAAATACCCCCAATGGCACTAATTTTTAGTAATCATATATCCCATACAATTCACAAAAATAACCAAAAACATATAACAAGTAGATCATATATCACTTTTCACATGACTCTATATATTAATCTTAGAGAGTTTAATCATATTCATTAATAATAATTCAGTCATGGTCATAAGAAACATTGATACACCCACCCTATATGATGCATAGGTTAAAGAGATATGAAGGGAAACCTTCTTCAAAGAATGACCTATCAACACTTCCTTAATGTACCGAATAAGGGGTTGCCCATGAAGGTGTTACTCACTACTAAGAATCCCTATTTGGAATCAATTATATGACTCACAATTGTGAGAAACCATTGCGACTCACTATTTTGACCTACCATTGGAAAAACAGAAAATTTGGTAAAGTATTGAAATGAGTCATCCTAACCTCCCCAAACACTTAAAACATTAGATTTTCAAAATTTAACGGAACAGAAGTGTATGTTACATTACATATAAATAGAGTAACCATTATAATTTTTACTATGATAAGTAGTAAAAGAAAAATGAAGAATCATCTTTTAGTGAGGATATAGTTCATTTTACACCAAAACATTATGTTTGTTTCCCATTAGATGTTAGTTTGTGTATGTTTTGGTTAAAACCTTACAATAACAAAATCCTATTACATTTATGATATGGGTTTTTAAAATAAAATTAGGGAATAAGAAAATTTTAGGGAGTATAGAAAGAAAATAAAAGAAAGGAGTTTGAGGGAGGGTGTTACCTCCTAATCGGGTAATTCCTTTCGATTTTCACCAACAGGCTTCCTTAGAAGGTTTTATGCCTAATAGAGGTATAAAACAGGAATTGATGGATTTTGGGGAGCTATTTGGGTAGAGTTTTTTCAATCCAATATGATTTACATTTTTTAGGAAGTGGGAGGAGAGGATGCTATATATAATGGGGGAGGAGGGAACTCTTGTAATAGTTTGGAAAAGGGAAACCCCACCCACATTTTTTAATTTCAGGTAGAATCAATAATGATATTAATTAGGGATAATGAATGGTAGGGAATAAATATGAACAAATAAGTTCTTTTGGAAACGTTTATAGATTTTTTTGGGCCTTGAGATTATGTTTTAGTGCCTTGCTAATCATAATTTAACCTTAATCATTGTAATTAATTTTAGTTACATTCACTAATATTTTTTCCAAAAAACAATTACCCTTATTAAAAATTATAAATAATGATGATTAAAAATATAGAATCCATTTTTCCAAATTACAAACACATATGTGGAAAAAATTAATTTAAATTTAATCCCCATGTCTGATCGATAATGTGGGTTTTTAAAGTAAAAAAAATTTATAAAGTTTTTTGCTTTTTAATATTGGGCATGGTATGCCTCTGAGCCTTCAGATCATGTATTGCGGGTTTTTCAGGCCTTGTGCCTTGGGCCTAAGGGTCATGTACAGGTTCCCCTTAAACCCTTAAAAGGGGGATTATCTGTAATAAAAATAAAAAAGAAGGCCTTCGGGCTAGTATTTTTAACTATTCATTAAAAAATGAAACATTAAAGAAAAATAAAAAAAATATCCTAACCAAAATTTTTTATTTTGCTTCAATATTTTATGTTTATTTTGACATATTAAATCTCTAAAAGATACAAAAATTTGATTTAAAATGGGTTCACTATTAAATGGCGGTAAAACTACCTTTATAAAAATATAGGTTTTTAAACATTAATTTGGGTTTGTTCATATCTTATGTGTATCAAATATATTGGATGAATATAAAAAATATTTTATTGAAAATATAAAATATATATTACAATTATACCACTTACTAAATGTAATTAATTTAATTTATTAATACAAAAAACCTTTGGGAGGATGAAAATAAAAATATATCCTCTATATTGAATTGTTTCTTATATTTTCATTTATAATTAATTGGTAACCTATGAATTGATCATATATTTGTATAAACCATATATTTTTCAAAGTTTTGTTATTACTATTCATATTATCTAATTTAACGTCTAGGTTATATCTTAATATATTAAATAATCATATTTTAATAATATATTATTGTTCAGTAAGCCTCGTTCATACATGTTATGAATTTCATTGAGGAAATTCATTATTTCATGCAATGCAAGATAGCCTCAGTGTTACATTTATAGGGAACTAAAATTTGTGTTGTGGGTAGTGAATGTAATCCAAACATAGTTCATTAATATAAATTAAAATATTTTTAGTATTGCATGAAATGAAAAATATTAAAAAGTTTAAATTAATTAAAAAAAGGATAATTCAGAAAATCTAGGGGTGTTATATTATACCCCCCTTAAAATTAATTTCACCATATAAATTCATCCGGATTGTCAAAGATTTAATACTTGAAATTTATATTCAAAGAAACCCACATCTAAAAAATGAATACTAAAATTTCCCTAAAAATGGAATTTTAGAACCATAACAGTTGTCCAAAGTAACATATAATTGGGTTTCCCCATGAGAGAACATAGGTGGAAAGTGATAAAATAGACGGGGAAGAGCAATCTAACATTCATATTGTGATGGAGAGTGATATAGGTCAAGGATAAGAGAACGTTTACAATCACAAAACCATAAATCTACGATGAACTAAGTGACTATTACATTCATTGGAAATTGAGGTACTAGGATAAATTTTTTATTTTTGAAGCACCTTTTTCATAAAGTTGAAGGATTTTAATGAAAATATATACTTTCATGATTTTAGGACAACCTCACACTTTGTTGTTCCTTAATCTACTTCACCTCTTTCCCTAAAATGTAAGGTGAATTTTTCATTCTTGAAGCACTAACAGAACATGAGATCCATAATATTTCATCCCATTTTTTTTAGTTATCATCAATCCGATGTTTTTATAATAGGTTATCCTATATGCATAAATCCATATATGGTAAGATAATACTTTATTCTAAAAAAATCATCCAAATTTTAACTTTATCATTCTATAAATGGTTAACCTTATAACCCTTTTGAAATTTGAAAACCCAAAACATTAGATAAAAAATTCAAAAAACCATCTTAAAATTGATCCCCCATATATCACAAATTATCAATTTATTTTAACATTCCAAACATGTGAATACCATTATCATATAGTCTCTTGAAACATGGTAATAACTTTAATTAACATATTTATTTTTGGAAAACATGATTTCTTCCAGATTCTAAAGGTTACTGGATATATTCCTTAAATCCAAGAAATTGTAAACTTCATCGACGATGACATAGACCAATTATTTAAACAATAAGTAATTAGATACATGCTAATTAGAGATATCTAATTTACTTAATCCCAATAAATCATCACCTTGTCTTAGAAAAATAAATTTTTCACAACATCTGAATCACATTAATGGTTAAATTCGCTTAATAAAAATATCACTTCTATAAGTCTTCGTCACTACTAAACATATCCTTTTCAATCCTTAATGAAATCTTATACTAAAAATAATTATAAATTTCATTATCCATAAAACATAATCTTTGAATTCCAAAACATAAGTACTTCAATCATCCAAATTTATTCTTAAAGTATTACATAGGCTTCACCAACATATTCCTTAATACCTCTTTCCTAGAATAGGAAATAAGAATCATGTATTACGGTTCCTCAAACTCAATCTAATAATGGTTCTTATGATTAATGTAAACAATACTTGAAGAATATCACATACCATTTACATGTCCTTTGACATATATTTATCTTCATTTGTATAACCAATACTCATACACCCTCCTAGTTATCTTTATAAGATTTACAATTTGTAAATCGATTTTCATAGTTCCCCTACTTTCGACATCTAAAACATTTAAAAGTAACTATGTTCCTACTAGTTCTCTCTATTGACTTAAACCAGAAATCATGGGGTGAGAAACAAATATCATAGAATAAGCCCACATAATTATGAAAATTTACTTATTGGATGTCTAAATCATGTCACCTTACATTTAATTGATGACCCTTTTGGTTTGTCCTAGGGTATTTAGGGTCATATTCTTTTCAAATACTTCATAATGGATCCTGAAGAGTTTGTGAATTTCTAAAGTATATCCCTTGAAGTGTCAAACCAGGTTTAAAACTTGGCTCGTTGTCATGTATTCGATTACCCTGAGTCAGGCCTAGGACATCTTGTTAGATTTGTTACCCCTAGGTACATCTGTGCCAGTTAATTATCAACTTATAGTATACAGACAAACATGTATTTTTAAGAAACCATTTACTCTATACTTTATGAAAACTCCAAGATATTTACCTATAATTTTTCATATCCATAAACATGTACTTAGGGTTCTCACTAAGTATTTCTTGTCTGTGTTTAGAAAGGATAACTAATCCATCACTCTAATACCAACTAACCAACAATAAAAACCCAGTCTTTACATACATTAATGTTACATAACATTTTCAGAATTCATAAAACATTTAAAAAATAGATTCCCATATCCCATTTTACTTCACTGCCTTTGGAAACATGGAAACATTAAAATTGTAACATAAGGGAGCTACATTATCCACTAGTAGGTTTTCCTTGACTAGAACCCTTCTTAGACACATCATTTTATTACATATCTTCACAACCTGGGGAAGGAAAAATAAAAAGGGGTGATTTTGGATGATCAATAAGGGTAAACAAGGGCATCATGTAAGAATAAACATGAGCATAGAAGTATGAGAACATGATCAAAACATTTTAGGATCATACCCCTAATATCAAAGATCGTAAACATGAATAATCACATAATGATTGATTATCTACAAGACATGAATCATAAGGAAATTAAGAATATAACCCATGAAAGAATAAACTTTGAATAAAACATGAAATTATGGAAAAAAATACCCATATAATATGATTTAAATAATAGTCGAGGAATCGGTGCCAAGGCCATATTAGTGGACAAAGTCTTTTACTGAACTGGGTTCACTCCTTATTCTAGCCATGTGTTACTGAACCGAGTTCAATCCTCATTCTAGCCCTATTATACTAAACCAAGTTCACTTCTCATTCCAGACATGTCTATCTCATGAGATATAAATCATTACCAAATTAATTGGAGGGAGATATAGTTCATACCCATCTTATAATTAAATCATACATAAATGTACCAAAAAATCATAAACAATTGTATATTAGCCCATTAAATGAAATTGGTATCATAAAAATGTTACCATATCATTACCTATGGAAAAATATATTGGTTTTATGTTCATTTCATATAACCCATGAAAAGAAGAGAGTTTCATAATTATATAACCAATTAAAGAGAAACAAGTTTCATAAACTTCATGACATAAAATGTAAACTATTTAGAGAAGAAAAATTAAGGAAAAAATGAATCGTTTTCCTAAATAATCCATGATTAACACAAATGGTTGTTATATTATATGGGAAATAATTTTGAAAGATCTTTTAAAGACAGATCTGGAGAAAATTATTTTTTTCTCCTTTGAAAAATGATTCTTAGAATGTAAAACCTTTTGAAACCCATTTTGATGAAAATAAACTTGAAATATTAAAAATAAAGCATTAAAAATATTTTGAAATAATTTTATCCTATGAAACCCTATATAGGGGCCTGAAACCCTTTTTAAAACCATTTTTTCATTGAGAAATTAAAAAGGAATATTGAAAATCGTTTAAAACCCATATCTTTGAAAATAAATTTTTAAAAAATCATAAAATTTAGCCTTTTAAACATGCAAAGTATGTTTCAAAGAAATAATGGTAGTTAAATTCATACATTCCGAACATTACTTTTACATCGTAAAAAGTTTAGAAAAGTGCCTCGATCGAAAAGTGATAAGAGGATTCATTTTTTAAAAACACTTTTCGTTATAAATGAAAAACAAGGGTAAAAATTTATTTTAAATATATTTTGATAATTATTGAATATTATTATTATCCTTTTTAGAAAACATGGTTTTGAAGGAATACATATTTCTTACCAAAGAGTGGTAAGGTCATATTTTATTAAAAACATTTTATAAATTATATTATGTACCAAAGACTAGAAAAAATAGTAGTAATATATGAAGACATAAATTCTAGCCATATGTGTAGAGAATTCATGAGTGTTATTGAAATATGCATCATAAGATTTCATTAGTGAAATGTGATCATAAATAATCTCGATAAACAGTGAGATTGTTTCAATATACTCTTACCACATGGTAACTATGAATCCAACTCCACATGTGGTAAAATGAAATAACATGGAGCATTATAATTTCATTAAAATAATGATACGAATGTTATAACATGTCAAAGAAATTTTATACATTTCATATAAAAATATAGGTTCAAAAGATGGCTTTTGTCTCAAATTAGTGAAATTGAGACAAAATTACTTTACTGATTTGGTAACTTTTGAAACATAAACCTCATGACAGAAATTTCATAAATTGGTTTTGTAAAAACCCATATATTTAAATATAAGAGATATATAATACATTCATTGGATGTATATACACAACAAAAAACAAGTGATCAGTGAATAAGTCATGTATCTCACATAAATAACGAGTAAGATGAAATTCCCTTATCGTGTGTCTTGACTCTCATCGTACTCATTAAAAACTCATGTATAATAAATATTAATTTATTAAAAATATATCATAGAACCATATTCATACTTATAATACCTTATATGGTTTGATTATAGCTTTATATTCCCATTTTTGTTATCAATTCTAGGTTAACGTTTCACTTCAGGTAATATCTGCTTTTTTCACATGTCTCTTAATTTGTTATATATTTGATCCTTATAATTATATATTGATTTATAGAATGGAAAGAATGGTTTAAATATAATTAATATTCAGTATATTTTTATTATAATAATCTATATAATATACAATTATGAAGAAGAATACATCATTCATGGAGATGTTAAGTCGTACATACACGTCAACCCTATTTCCATTTAGTTATCGTGTTGGAAGAAATTAATATATATATATATATATATATATATATATATAATTATTAACATGTAGTTATTATATCATATATATCATATATATTAACTAAAATCATCCTTAATACATTTCAAGTAGTGTATTAATGAATCACTTCGCTTTGAGGGGGCGGTAGTCCAAACTCCCTCAAACGAAATTATCATATTAACACAAAATAGAAAGTATAAAGATATTTATTTTATGGGAATTAAATAATCCTAAATACCTAATAAATATAATATAAAACACATATAAATATATATTCCATACTAATTTACACTATGATATGTGGTAAAAGAAAAAAATGAACAAAAATTGTTTAGGGAGGTGGTAGTTCACAGTACACATAAACAGTATGTTTTGTACCCATTATATGGAAGTTTATGTAAGTCCAGGTCAAAACCATAGTATAAAAACATCATATTATATTTATCATATTTGTGTTGATGTAAAATCATGAAATAATAATATTTTATGGATTTAATAAAAAAATAATATAAAAGAATTTGAGCGGGTGTTACCTCTTAATTGGGTAACTCCATATGGGTTGCACTAAAGTGATTCCTTATAAGGAATTATTCCCAAGGTATTATTCATGGATAAATTAAGGTATTTTGAGGAGATATTTGGGAATAGTGTTTTTATCCAATGTGTTTTGAGAGGTGTGAGGATGTGGGAGAATAGCAGGCCTTTTATAATGGTGGAGGAGTGTCACTCCTGTAATATTTTGTAAAAGGGAAACCCCACCCACATTTTGTTATTTCAATTGGATCCAATAATGGTCCAAATTAGATAAAATGGAGGATATATTCGAAATATGTCCATAAAATGTCTTTTTTACATGTGTATAGGTCATTTTTGGCCTTAAGGTTATGGTTTGTCCCCTATTGAGCTAAATTTAGCATTAATCGATATAATTAATTTTAATTACATTCACTAATATTTTTTATAAAAACTAACTTGAGCTTATTTTAAATTATAAATTATTATTATTCCAAAAATTTAATCCATTTTTACAAATTCAAAACACATAAGTGGAATATATTAATTTAAATTTAATCATATAGTTGGGTCAACAATGTATGTTTTTATAATAAATTTCCAACTGAAGAAAGAAATAATGACCTCAATTTGATTAATTCATAACAATATTATATAAATAAATAAATAATCCAATTTAAAATATATTTAGACATTATAAATAGAATATATGAAAAATCAGTTTTGAATTAAAATCCAGTATTTTTAACTATTCATTAAAAAAGTGAAACCTTACAAAAAAACAAAAAATTTATCCTAACCTAATTTGTATGTTTTTATTAAAAAAAATTAGTTTTTACATATTAAATCTATAAAAGTTCCAATTTTTTATTGAAAATATATTCGCCATTAAAAATCAGTAAAACTACCTTTATAAAAATATAGGGTTTTAAGCATAAAATTGGGTTTATTCTTAACTTATGTCTATAAAATATATTGGATGAATATAAAAATATTTTATTGAATATATAACCTATATATTAAAATAATAAGACTTACTAATAATAATCAATTTAATCTATTAAGAAAAAACACCTTTGGGAGAATAATAATAAAAATATTTCATTTTTATTCAATTATTTCTTATATTTTCATTTCTAATTAATTATTAACCATTGAATTAATATTTTATTTTTGTAAACCATTTATATTCAATAATTTATTTAATTTTATTCATAATATTTAATTTGAAATCTAGGTTACATATTATTATATTAAATAATCATGTTTTAATAATATATTATTATTCGGTAAACCTCGGCCATGCGTGTTATGCAAGCCATTAAGGAAAGTAATTATTTTGTATAACACAAGATAACCTCTGTGCATTTTGGAGATAAATCTAAAATTTATATTCTGTGTAGTTAACTTAATCCAAACATAGTGTTTTAATATAAAATAAACTATTTTCAGTATTACCTGAAATGCATTATATCGAAAAGATAAAATTAATTCAAAAAATAACAATTCAAAAAATATTAGGGGTGTTATAGAATACTTTTTAATTTTTTTTCAAACATATATTATTTTTTGTTTATTTTTATTTTATAAATAATTTATTGGAAATTTTTTTATTGAAGAAAAAATCTCCTCAATAATTTCCCACTCTTTGATAATTACAAGACACTAAAAAGAAAATAAGTTTGACTAAAACATTAATAATAAACTCCCTTTAACTTTTGATTAAACTCTTACTAGGTATTACATCTGTATGTTTTAATCATTATATAGTTTACAATGTCTCCCCATTTATTAAAATAATCAACAAAATAATATTAGTAAAATAAACTCAATCTTCCCAAATCCCCCTTGGGATTTTAAAAAAGACAAAAATAGTGAAAAACAAATAAAGATAAAGTAATTCACATTAATTAACAGATATGAAAGAGTAGAAAAGTCTCCCACTTTATTTTCATGTTTCTACCCATAGTTTAGAAACATCTATCCCTTCATATTCACGGAATGATAGGGTAGGAAATTTTTTTATCTGTAATTTCTAATAATCCCCATATCTAAAACAATCAAGGAAAGAAAAACTAGATCCTTCTTGGGATAATTCAATTAAGAATGTAGAAAATATTCTGATAAATAATTTAACAGTCAATTTTCAAAAATATTTTAATAATAATAGAATTTATCCACTAATATTTAGCTCAAAAATTAAAACATAATATAATTTTTCAACACTCACGGTTTAATATAAACCCAATTGAAAAATAGAAAGATATTTTAAATTTATTATTTATTCTATTATTTTTCCATCATATTATATAGATTCTTTATTATCTTTTCTTTTAAATATTTTAACACGATTATATTTTATTAGATATTTTTTCAGCTAAATTTAATTTCCATGATAGCTTGCATCACACGAAACATAGAACCTAAACAAACCATAAAATATTATTATATGACTATAACCTAGTTGTTAAATTAGTGGGTGTGAATAAGATTAACTAACTTATGAAATATATATATAAATTTCCTAATAAATGTAAATATATTGATAAAATCTTAGAAATTAATCACTCAACTTTTAGTAATGTCTTTTTATTTTTCAAAAAAAATGTTAAATTATGAAATTTTATTGGATAATTTTTATGAGAAAATATTATAATGAATTTTTTTACCTTTTATAAATTTTAATTTATAAAAATTATATCAATTTTTAAGTCAACATAAGAAAATTATAGTATGGTAAAAATTTTAGATTTTTCCCAAAAATTGGTTTTCACTAAATAGTGAAAAATATTGATTTTTATTAAAAAGAGAATTTAATTTTAAAGTATTTGAAAAGGGAAATTTAATTTGGGATTAGTTTTGAAATTTTAGTTCTCAATTAATTTTAAAAAAATTCCAATTATTGTATTTTAATCTAAATTTGTACTTTAAAATGGAAAAAAAACATTTTTATTTTTAAAAAGGCATTTTTCTGAAAAATAGTTTTTTGTTGCGTTTTTCATTTTAATCATAAATTAATTTCTTTTAATTATTTAAATTTAATCAAGAAAAATGGATGCAATATTTTTAGGTGTTATTGATAAATTTTTAAAATAGTTCTATTTTACTTTATCTCATTATAAATAGTAGTCTTAGTAAAAAAAAATTATCATGATAATGGTTAATCAGATAATTTAGGAGAAAATACTTTGATAAGGAATAAAAAATGCCCTAAAACTTGCCTTGATTTTATTTTATGATTATATATCACTATTAAGCTTCAAAAAATTTAATATATGATCTTTTTTTCAATTTTCCACGATTCTGACCTTTTTAATATTTCATGTAAAGAAAAGTCAAAAATATCATTCTTTTTATTTTATTAACCCAATATTTTTTTACATATAAATAATATAGGATATTTTTTGTTAAAAATATTCAAATATAATATAAATCATTTTTAATTTTATTGGTTATTTATTAATAATTTTTAGTAATTGAATACTTTCCTTAAATTCTTATGCAACAATAACATTATAATTATTCAATAAATAGAAAAATCTTATAAATGATTTTCAAAAGATTAAACCTAATATAATTTGAGTGATTTACAGTGTTACATGAATTTTTTTAAACATATGACATATTTGGTTTGTTTTAAAATATTTTATTCAAATTAAATACTTTTTTAGGGTCTATAAAGTCAAATTAAATGAATAGTTCTAAAACTGACCTTAATGATATTTTATGATAAATAATATTTTATAAAATTATTTAAAATCAATGAAAATATTATCTTACGAAAAATTATTTTATATATGGTTTTAAAATAAACCATGGCTTATTTATGGGTCATTTCGTCATTTATGATAACATTCCCAATGATTTATGTTTAAAATAGTTCTTCTTATAGTTAATGTAAAAAATGATTCATGAAGGGGTTAATAAAAAAGATATAGTTTAAAATGACACAAAACCTATATAAATGTCATTTTATAATGTTATTTACACCCTAGTATCTTTAAATTCTAATTTATGGCCATTTTGAATAATTTTTCTTGATAATGAATTTATTATATTTTAATATTTTAAAAAATTCCAAGAGTGCCCATCACATCATTTATAAAAGGGAACCCCTTCTTTATATTCTTTACACCACATTGAGACTTATCTATTCACATAACCCAATTAAATCATCTTATAAACTTATCAATCCATGTTCTATTGGGGATGGTATCCCTAAAAGACCAGCCACAAGGTCCTACAACGGAGATTCGAAGGAGTTCTTTAAAAAAAAGAACTAATCACCATAACCAATCACTTTTTTTAATTATAAATTTACCAAATATAAATATATTGTATAAATCATAAAATAATATAATTATATTCTGAAATATTATTAGAATTTATTATGATTATTATTCATCCATTATACACAATCTTTCCCATCAAATGGAAAGTGAAAGTATCATTGGTACGTATATAAGGATTGTCGGCTCCACGTAGCGATTTAATTCATTTTTCATCACCTTATATTATGGATGGGTAATTATGATTGGTTTAATTTTTATATATTATATTTTTATGTAATTATATTTATTTAATTATAATATCATATCTACCTTATTACCTTTCAATCTGTTGGAAAACGATAACACCACTTGTGCATACATGTGGACTAACACCTCCATAAAGCGATGTGATTCGTTTTTCATTTTTGTTTTATATGGATGGTAATAAGGATGAATTTTATGAATATATATGATTTATATTATATAATAATTTTAATCATTATTTACCTTTCTTTCATTCCATTATTCAAAATATGAAAATAGGGTTCATGCGCATGTATGACCAACCGTCTCCATGAATGGTATAATTCATTTTTCTATCTCTAAATTTATGGGAATGTGTGTGTATATATATAATTTATATGATATAATAATCATTAAAATTATTATTTTATATAAGTATAATATATTTAAATTTATTATATAGGATGGGTAAATAATTCTTGAAGCAAGTAAAACTCGAGGTAAGAGATTTTCATCTCACTTTTATTCTTGTGGGACACATTATATATTGAAAAGGTATTTCCATTATGTGGTTTATATACTATCAATGATTGAATTTTATGATTCTTATCGTGAAAATAATTTATATTTAAATATCTACCCAAGGTTCTCCCTTTCATGAGGTTTTGATTCAAAAATTTACAAAGTGGTAGGAGATTTATGTTTCAATCCTATTTTTAATTAGGATTATTTATGATTGAATTTCAATTAAGTATTTAATATTATCCTTATCTGATAAATAAAATAAATATTTCTTATCATCATTTTATTTTTTAATAATACATGTATTACTTTAGTTTTTGACAATTTATGTACTCGAGATACTGAAATAATATTTTTACGTAAAATCCATTATGATTTAATATTTTTTAAGAAATATTTCAATTATATATATATATATATATTTGTTTTATAAAATTTTTTCCAAGAATATTTTTTGTATTATCCTAATATTTTAAAATTCTTCTTTACCCATGTCTGAACTTTTATGAAATGGTTTAAAAGGAACCTTCCTATCATTTTCAGAATACGGTACTTTTTTGAATTTTTATAAAAAAATGTGAATGAAATGTTATATTTTAACTTATCCGACCTGAACGGAATATCCTTCCATCATTACCAAACAATAATTTGAATATTAATTTATAATTTTCCATATATAATTTCAAATAAAAAAATTTCCTTTATATTTGGGAAAATTTTATATTTTAAATAAGTGATTTTAAATTCAAAAAGATTATTTTCTTCAATAAATTTTCCAAGTGATATTTAAAGAAAATTTTCAATTTATAATGAAATCCTAGTATGTTAATTACCTTTTTTACTCTAGTTATGATCCAATGATACCATCCTTTTTTCATGGTGTTTTATAATTATGATGATAAGAGTTGTTCAAACATTTCCACTGGTTATGATGTGAGGAATAGATGAAATGTTTATGAAACCCATTTCATTTCCATGGGTTATACCATAATTAAATTATTATAAAATATATTAGTTTTCATGAGTTATGATATGATGAATGTTCTATGATCTTATGGAAAAAACTATATGATTTTCTTTATGTGGTGGGAGGATGAGGAATTATATAGCCCTCCAATGAATTTGGTAAAGATGGATAACTCATGAGTTAAATATTTTATGTGTGAAAATAATTTCATGTTCACAATTATATACTTGGAACATGTTTTCATGTCCTAAGTGTATACATGGACCTATATTTTATTTCCATAATATTATTCATGGACCTGGTTTCATTTCCGTAAGTCTAAGTGAGGGCCTTATTTCATGTCTTTAACATAATCGGTGAACATATTTCTTTTTAAAAATATTTGAAATGTTATAAGATTATGATTTTCACAAAGCTATGTGTTATGGAAATATTATTCTACCATGAATCATGTTCATTTATTTCTGTATGGTTCATTTTTATGAACTGCCAAAAATTATACAATATTTCAAGATTATGATCAATGATTTGTAGGGTATGGTTTTTAAATTTTATTTACATGTTCCCATACCCATATTATTATGTTTGATTTAAGTGATCATTGATATCTCCCATGTTTACCCTTACTGAACATGTGATCTCACCCTTTCTTATGTTTTATCTACCCGGTTTATGAAGAATGGTTTTAAATAGGGTAGGAGAAAGATGTGTATTATGTTGGAATATATTTAGGGGAAATTTTAAAGCATTTTCTATAAGATAATAATATTGTTCATCTAGTCTCAAAATATGATAAAAAATTATGTTAATTGGGAATGTATTTCTGTATTTTATTTAATACTTATCTAAAAAGATGTGATATCCATATATGCAGATCTTTGGATATTGTAGTTTGTATCAGTGGAAGGGTTTATTCAATCTTTGGAGATTATGATTGAAGAACTTTTCTAAAAACCCTAGGTATAAGACTATGTATTGGATGACATCTTAATGTTTTGGTAAGATAGATATTATGTGCTTTCCCTAAAAAATCACTATTTGGATACTACAAGTGCATATGGTTTTGGAACATATTTATTTAGGGGTAATAACCATGAAAAGTGATTGTTTAGTATATATCGTCCACCATTCTAGTTAATAGTGAGTGTTCCCTTACTACACACCTATATTGACACTCCCATTGGATATTTATGGGCTAACTCACATTTTCTCTATGAACAATTGTGAATTTTTTAAATAGATGATTACTAATTATTTCCTTGGTTAAGCCTAATTTTTCATAATTTATACATCGTATGAATGATTTTTCATGATTATATGATATGTCACTATGATTATTTTTTCTCACACTATTGGTTTTGGTTTCACTCAATGGAGGGAACCCAAAGGAATCATGTGAACAATGAATGTGATGGATAATGAAATGAACATCTTCATGTGTAACCAAATGAGTTAGATGTTTGGATGCAATAATTTTTTTATTATAATCACTCAACACTCTCAAGATATTATTGGTAACATGGGTCATTTTGAACATTCTGAACACACCAAGGATGGAGATACATGTCATTGAATCTATTAATAAACAATGTCCATTCTATGGGAATTATAATCCACTAGTTACTATGTAATGGATCAATGCGATGGAAAATATATTTTTCATTCTTTAGTTTTCAGTTCATGAAAAATGTATCCTATTTATTTATCATTTAGAAGGAAATGAAGATCAGTAATGGAATATTATTAAAAATATGAGTAAATATGAGGAAATTGACTCCATGAAAAGGGTTGAGTTTAAGGGAATATTTTTCATTATGTAATTACCTCTTATTTTATGTACAAAAAAATGAATTCCTTGAGCTTAAGAAGGAAGATAATAAATTCAATGAAACATGTGAGGAAAATATTACAAGAAATATAATATATGATTTAGGTTTTATCATCTACCCTAAAATCAAAATATATTGATTCTTCAGTGGCTTAAAACTAAGTCTTCGAAAGGAATTATCCATAAGAAACATTGGAAGATTTGCATAAATTATTCAATGTGCACTAAAAGTGAAAATTGAAGCTAGAAACCCTCTATGTTCTGATGATAAGGAAAATAATATGGAGATTCATAGATGATCTAGTGTTATGTAAATTGAGGGAAGAAAAGGTTTAAACCATATACTTGAAAAAATACAGGAATAATAACTCATGTAAATTCCTGAAATGAACAAGAAAATATTTAAATTTAGGGAAACCTGGTCATCAAGAAGAATAATGGAAGTCATGCGAAGAGGCCCGTCATTGAAATTAATAGAGAAAGATCACAATATAATAAACAAAAAATACTTTAGTGCCATAAATGGAAGCATTTTTTGGAATTATAAGAATAAATTCTCTAATCCAAGGGTTAATGAAGAGAATATTCCACAACAACCTCTCAGGCAGAAGGAAACAAGGGAAAGAATATGTAAATCACAATAGTTGAAGGGAATCATGATAGTTATGGAAACATTATCCTACACTCTGAAATTGGGGATTTTATATTGACGTTTATATGAATAAAACCTATTAAAATATTATCCTTTAGTGAAACTTTATGTGATTATGAACATTGATTAGCTCTCCCAATATAGATTCCATACAAATTTCTGGAATAACGAAATAATATTTGATATTTTGAATTAACCTATGATCGATTATTAGTGTAGGGATGAAACCAAAACTCAAATGGAAATATTTTTATCCAATATAAGAGTTTATTTAAGAAATAAATGATGGATTATCTTTTATAATCATGTATTATTTTATTTTGACTTTATTTTTTGAAATGATTAGTATAAATTTGAGAATATATGATCAAGGTAAAAATTTTAGTATTAGACATTATGAGTGATTGAAATTATTATTAAGTGGATTATGAAAGGATATTAGATCGAGAAAATTAAAATTTGGGTCTAAATCTTCTTTAAACAAAAAATTCAGGAGTATTAGGGTTAACTATTTATAAAATGGATTCTATTGGTATTTGGGTATTATTATTTTAGGATATATTTTTATTTATCATATTGGATAACCAATGCTAATGATTTTGGTTTTGTTGAATATATAGATATAATTAATGAATAATCATTATTTTATCAATCTTATGATCCATTAAAAGTTTGTTTTAGTGCTCTAATCATGAAAAAATCATCTTGAATATTCATTTCATAGTGTAATAGTTGTAGTGTAAACTGATCGAAAAAAAACCAAATGATGAAATTGTGTTTATGATATAGAAATAAATCAAGTAAGTATATTTTATACTTTTCACTATCTTTATCACTCAAATTTAGAAAAAGGAATCTTCAAATAAAATTTCATAATTTTACCTATATTTTTTATAAATCGATTTCCTCTTCACCTATCATAGATTTATGGTTTGTGGTCATTAAATTTGTCCAAACCATGTTCCTTATCACTCTATATCAATCCTTGGGTGATATGTTTCTCTTCAATGTCCATATATTCACTTCCCAATAATTTTTTCCTATTCATAAAACTAGTTTCTATTATTTTAGATTACTTTATTATTTCACTTTCCTTTTTTAAAATGATGTTTTATTAACCCTTTTTTCAATCCGGGCATTCACAATGGAAGTTTCAAGTCGAAAACCATTGATTACTGTGTATAATTTAAAATTTTAAGGATTCAATATATTAAGAGGTATAATGTAATGACATGATATTTTATAATGTTTTTTTAATTAAATTAAATTTCTCGGATAGCTTCTGATACGAACAATAATGAGCCTAAAGAAGTCACGAAATATAATTGAATGACTGTTATAAACTAGCCATTAAATAAGAGGATATAAATATGATTAAGTACTTTGTGAAATATATACATAAATTTCCTAATCAATATAAACTTATTGAAAAATTATGAGTAATTAATCCCTCAATTTTTATTAAAGTCATTTTAATCTTCAAACATTTGTTCTCTTCAATATTGGATTTTATTCCTTTTTTAGGGAAACTATTATAATTAATTTATGAAAAAATATGAAAAATATTCTATAAAAATGATATAATATTTTAAATCATTATATAAAAATTATATTATCGTGAAATTTCTAGATGTATCTAAAATGTTTTGATTTTTCACTGAATAGGGAAAATTACTGATTTTTATTGATAAATGTATTTTCTTTTAAAGTATTTATAAAGTAAAATTCAATTGTGGATTATTTTTATAATTTATTTTGTTTCTTTTGATTAAAAATAATAAAATTATAGTCTTTTTAATGAAATTTATACTATAATTTGGTATAAAAACATTTTTATACTTAAAAAGTCATTTTTTCTAAAAAAGGGTTTGTCATTGCATTATGTTTTTTAAAATTAAATTAGTTTATTCCACTTATTTAAATTTATTATTGAAAAATAGATTTTGTATTTTTAATCATGAGGTGGAAATTTGGTTAATATTTTCTTCTATTTTTTCATTATGAATAGTAACCTTCGTAAATTTTTATCATTACGGTAAAGGTAAATCATGTAATTAATGTAAAAAAATTTATAAGAACTAAAAATACCCTATCACATGACTTTATTTTATTTTATGAGTATATTTCATCCATAATATTCATAAGTTAAAATATATTACATTTTTTGTCATTTTTCCATGATTTTCAACTTTATAATATTTTATGAAAAGAAAAGCCAAAAATGTCATTCTCTTTGTTTTATTATCTCTATATTTTTGTACATAGAGATAACAGAGCTTATGTTTAGTTAAAACTAATAAAATTAAATAATAATGATTTTTAATAATAATGGTAATTTTTTTTAAATTTTTTATTAATGAAATACTTACCTTAAATGCTTGCACACCACCAACATAGTATTTTTTCAATTAATTATAAAATAATATTAATGACTTCAAAAATATTAAAACTAATATATTTTGAGTGATTTATAGATTTCCACTAATATTTTATATACATGTCAAATATTATATACTTATGAAAATATTATATTCAATTTCCATAAATGTCTTGGTGTTTTTAAAGTCAAAATAAATAAATACTTCCAAAAATAGAATTAATGATATTTTATAATAAATTATATTTTATTAAATGATCTAAAATTCATAAAAATCATATATTTGAAAAGGTGGGTATAATTTGGTTTAAAATATCAACAATATCCAATTTATGACTCATTTTTCTATTTATGGTAAAACTCTTAACACTTTAAAATTGAAATTGTTGTTGTCGTGGTTAAGGTCAAAAATGAATAACGATGGGGATAATAAATATGATAAGGTATAAAATGAAACTAAAAAAACCATACATTTCATTTTATGATTTTATTTCAACCATATAATCATTATCTCTGAATTTATGTCCATTTAGATTTTTTTTAGAATTATTTTTTTATTTAAATATTTTATGTAAATCACAGAGTGTCCCTCCCCCAACTTATAAAAGGGAACCCATCATTTATCTCCTTTTCCCCAAATTTATCCTTATATATCAACTAAAACATAGAAAATTTCTCTTCTAAAATCCCATATCCACATTCTAGAGCTTTTTATCTCTCCAAAATACCAACCCTAGGGTCCTTAGTATGATATCCAAAGAAGTTCTTTCGATAAAGAGGTTATTGTATTAATCGGTCTCTTTCTTTTTCATTATACTTTGAACTCGTCTAAATATGTGTTATATATAATAAAATAAAAACAATTATCCTAAGTAATATTAAATGATATAATTATTATTAAACCACCACTATACATCCTATATTCCTTCAATTATATTGTCAAAGTATATTTCCAGCATGCATACGACATATTATCTCCACGAACAGCTGGAATTCATTTTTCATCACCATATTTTATATATTTGTAATTATGATGTGTTTAATGTTTATATATTATTTATATGAAATTTGTATTATTGTTTAATTATTAGATAATATATACTTTCTTACCTTCTAATTCTTTGGAAAATAATAATGTTGTTCATACGTACTTGTGAACCACCACCTCTACAAAGTGATGTGATTTGTTTTTCATTTCCATTTTACATAGATGGTAAAAAGGATTTATTTTATGAATATATATAATCGATATGTTATAATAATGATTATTTTAAGGAAAATTATTATTTACATTTCTTTCATTACATCTATTGAAAAGTGAAAATAGTGTACATGCATACGTATGAACTACCGTCACCATGAATGGTGTAATCCATTTTTCTATCTCTTCCTTTGTGTATTAATCTAGAAATATATATATTTAATTAATATATATGATCTAATAAACATAAAAATATTCTTTTCTATAATTATAATAAATTAAAATTTATTATACAAGAGGTTAAAAAACATTTGAAGCAAGTCAAACACGAGGTAAGGAATTTTCATCTCACATTTATTCAAGTAGGATGCATGCCATATTCACCAAATATTTCATTTATGTGGTGTATATAATGTCTATGATTGAATTTTATTATACTTATAATGAAAATTATTTTTATTTACATATCCATCTATGGTTCTCTCTTTCCTGAGGTTTTGATTCAAAAGCTTCCAAAATGGTATGAGATTTATGTTTCAATCTTGTTTTTTATCAGGATTGTTTCTAATTGAATTTCAATAATGAATTTATATGATCTTTATATGATGAATCCCTTTAATTTTTCTTATCCTATATTTTTTTCTTAATAATAAATATTTTCCTCCCATTTTTCACAATTGAAGTACTTAATATATCAAAATAATTCTTTTAAAGATAACCAACTTTATTTTAATAATTGGTCGGAAATATTTCTCTTCCATGACTATTTGTTCTAAAAAAATTTAATTATTGTTTTTAATAGTATCATATAATTTTTTAATGTAATTTTTACCCATGTTTTAATTTTTAAAAAGTTTTTTAAAAATAATCTTCTTCTTATTTTATGAACGGGGTACTTTTTTACTTTCTATTAAAAATGTGGAATGAATATAGTCTTTTAACTTATAGAGAATGAATGAAATTTATTACCATTAGAAATACTCAATAATTTAATGTTTCCATTACATTTTTACAAGGTTCATTTCAAATAAAAATTATTCCTTAATATTTGGTAATTTTTTAGATTTTAAATAAGTTATTTCAGTGTTGAAATGTTATTTTTATCAAGAAAGTTTCCAAGTTATCTTTAAAAAAATCATATATGATGAAATCCTAGGATGTAACCTAAATTTTTACTAGGGAAATCATCCAATAATATCATCATTATACTTTCACTAGGTTTTTATTATTATGATGAAAATATTTTTACAAATACCATTCATTTTCATTGTGTTATGATGTGATTAATTGATGAAATGTTTATGAAGCCCATATCTTTTCATTGGATTATTCCAGGATGAAATTCTTATAAAACCAATTTATTTTTATAATTTTTCATATAATTAATGTTGTATGATCTTCTTGTACAAATATTTTTTATTTTAAATGTGTGAATGGTGGGTCTATAATTATTTTTCCTTATAATTCATTGGGTAAATATAGATAACTCATGAGGTAAAAATTTTATGTATAAACATTATTTCATGATCAAAATTGTATTTTTGGACATAGTTCTCATGTATATATGTTTATGTGTTCATATTTGTTTCATGTCCTTATGTTTATATATTTAAATATCTTTCATATCCGTAATATTATGCATGGACCTAGTTTCTATACCATAAGTCTATGTGAGGGCCTGATTTCGTATCTATAATAAAATGAGTGAACCTGTTTCTATTTATACATGTCCATAATTTTATAAGCTTATGGTTTTTTTTCACAAATATATCTCTTTTATCAATTTTATTCTCTCATGGATCATTTTCATTTATTCCTTTTTAATTCATGTTTTATGAACTCCTAATATTTATTCCATAGTTTAATACTATGATCAACAATTTTTAAGGCACGGTTTTAAAATTTTATACTCATGTTCCCATACACCTATTCTCATGTTATATTAAACTAATCATTGATATATCCTAGTTTTACTCTTTTTGAGAATATTATCTCACCCTTTCTTATGATTTCTTACCCCATGTTATGATGATAGGATTTAAGTAAGGTATGTCTAAGAATAGTACTATATTAGAAGTTCTTTATAGAAGATGTTGAAAATGTTTTATGAAATAATATTATTGTATATATAATATCCAAATACAATAAGCATTTATGGTCCTTAGGTGTATATTTGTGAATTATATTAAATATTAATCTAAAATTATGTGATATCCATGTATGAATATTCTCATCTATTATACAACTAAATTATTTTTTCCTTTTTTATTTCACTATTATTCTCTAAAATTTTATTTTTTTTAGTCATCAAATTTTCGGTTTCTAGTTGTTGAAATACTATTAGATTTATCCAGCTATTTCCTCAAAAAATCATTCTATTATAGTAGAAAATTTATGTTTATTTAATTGATTTTTATAAAATTTTCTATTATTCAAATGTTTTGAAAATGTATCCCAAAATATTATTCAAAGTTGAGAACATGTTCCTTTAGCTGTACTATTGAGTCTTTGATATACTTATACCATTTTAAGTCCGGAAATTTTATAATCTATAAATTTAATATGCTTATACTATAATTGGGTTTTGGTATCATCAGTATCATGTTAGTAACTCTCAATAGTTTTCATAAATTTAAATCTGAAGTCACAAGGAATGGATCACTCCACTATGAAGGGGTAATGAATCTATGGAGACCTATTTTTATATATTCTTTTTACTTAATAAATATCCTCTATGACTTATGAAACTTCTATTCACATAAAAGTAAATTCATATCCTCACTCCTTCATGTAGAAAATAAAAATATCAAAGTACTGAAATATTTTTATGTGGTTTATCCCCTTTGTGGGAAGCCAACATCTTATAATGGTTGGTTATTCTCCAACACCTTGGATTCTACACTATAAGAATAAATTTTTACATGATTATAATATTGGTGTTAGGGATCCTAAATGATTGATTTGTATTTGTTGAAATTTTTTACAACGTGATTTTTGGAAAGATTTTTTTCATTATCTAAGGATTGTTTACAATACACTTGATTTCCTATTAATTGGAGTTTTTAAAAAAGTAATATTAGAGGAGTTGGATGAGGACTATGAATTAGTACAAGGAATGGTGTATTAAAGATTCCCAACACAGTAAATACCATTCCATAGACATTAGGTATGGTGAGGGTGAATAGGGAACAAGGTCGGTCCACATCCACAACATAGGGTGTATTGAGGTGGATAATACCCAACCTGGTCAACTAGAAAGGGAACATGACAGAGTTTTCCCAATATTGTAAGTACAAAGAAACTATGAAAAATGGATGAGGCTAGTATGGTCATAGTGCATGTCATGTGGAGTGAAAAATATCTGAAGATCGTACACCACATTGTAGTGATGATCATGGTGTAATGGAGAAGTTCCTGTGTAAAATAATGAAGGATAAAAATGATTGTGGTGGTATCCATATTATAAGTGAATTACTGAATTGAAGAACTAAATTTCAAGGGCCAACATGGGATGGAAACTGCTGTATAAAAAGTCATGGTGGATCACGATGATCTATGTGAAACACCGGGAATCCCATTACAGGAATGGTAGTGTTCAACAGTGGTTGTGGCTGACATGTTAACATGAAATCCAAAAATAGACAACATCATGGGACTAAACCATAGTGTCTTATGTTTTAGAGGAAAAAATATGAAAATAAATTCACCTGTTCTTTGTTAAAGGATTATTGATTGATGACGCATAGATTTCTATAAAACTCTTTATCCTGATGCATGAAATATTTATGAATTCTACCATAATCACATGTATCATTTATATACCATGATTCAAGATTGATGTGAAAGATTTTTAAGAATTAATTGGGTTAATTAATTAGAGATTTAAATTATTCTATAAGGAAAGAAAAATTTTCCATGAAGTGGTTATTTTGTTAATAGAAAATGGATTAAATTATTGAGCGAATGCATTAGATTTATGGGAATTTTACATAGCCCATAATATGTCAAAATGTTTCTAATTTATTTACTTACCATATCTCCTTTAAATTGAGAGTTTTATAGGTAGAGGAATAGGTTTCACATTACAGACATAGTCATATATAAATTTTAGAGTTAAGGAATAAAAGTGTTCTAAAAATGTGCAAGAAGAAGTTGGAAACTATTTATGGATTATACAGAAAAGAATAATAAATTATTATGTTGTAGCAAAGAAAATGAGAGTTCTTGATTAACTCTATAAGAATAATAAATGTTTCAAGGAGATATTTACTAATCATAAAGGAGCTACCCATCGGGACTCAAATAGTGAATATAAATATTCTGGAAGTTAAAATCTAAGCAAATGAATGTGGAGAAGGGACTTGAATATCCATAAACTATGTTAAGATAATTCTGTCCATAGGGATTTATTGTTGAATGTGACAATCCGAGGAGTGACCCTTGGGAATCAGTGTTTTTTCCAAACCATTATAAGGGGATTTGACCCTATGAAAATCGGTGATATTCATAGTGAATTGGTGCACAGAATAATTTTGATACATACTCTTTGGATGTAGTCCAGTGGGTGTGAACCAAGTAAATTTTTCTATCCCTATTTACTTTAGGAATTCTGACCAAAAAACATAAATCCTCTTAAAGTATATTTTGTTAACGATCATAACAAGTGATCCTCAAGGTTGATAGGTCAATATACTTTAAAGAAATTGAGACATTAATAGAATAAGTGTTTTTAACTGGTTAAGAACTCTACATAAAAAAATTCATTCCCGATATCAAGGTAATCACATATTAATCCTCTATTGATGGACTAGAAATTTCTGTCAAAGGGATAGGTTTATCTTTAGTGGATTTTTTATTTATCTAACATGATCTGAATTTTGTGAAGAGAAATGTCATCTATATTGAAAGATCATATATTTGATGTAAATCCTTTTAAAAATTGGAAGAAAAGAGTTAATTAAATTTATGGAACATTCTATTGGAGTACCTTAAGAAGTTGTAGATAATGTAATTTTTCTATTAATAATACATGGGATTATATTTGAAAGAGATCAAATAAATATTAACCTTAATTACTTAGAAAAAGTTTTCAATATATTCCTTTAGAGATGATATGTATAAGAAGTTTTAATATATAAATTTATCCAAAGATATGTTGATGAAATTACACTAACTCCATAGAAAAGAATATGAATATTTTCTTATGTATAAAGGTTAGAAGAAAAATAATATATGGACGTAATATATAAAGCTAAATTCTCCTTTAAAGGTAGGAAAATCTTAATATAATGTCACATGTGAGTTTAACACCTCTATGGAAAAATTTGGATGAATTTAAAACATTATTTTAGAGCTAAAAATAATACGGGATGAAATATTGGAGAATATATCAAGTTTCCAATCAAATAAATTTTTATTCAATGGTTAATAGGAGAACATAATAATACAAGAGAGGGTGAAACAATGGGAAGCCATAAATGATGTTTATTTTTCAATGATTTAAGTTTAATCACTAGAAAACAAATGGTTGAATGAATAAGAGGTGGTCTAGAATTTAAACATAAAAATAATAGGAATAAATATTAAAGAATAAAGTGATATGATATAAGATCCTTACTAAAATTTATTAAAGAAAATAGGTATAGATAAGTAATTAAAGGTAAAAATATTCCAACTAAAAAATAAACATGATGAAGGAAGATAAATTTTAATTTATTTTTGGTCAATTTAAAATTAAATGAATTATAAAATAAAGGGGAAGGGTTAGGAAATCAAGGGTCTTGAGTATAATATCATAAACATCAGTGATATAAAGAATACTCCTTATCTAAAATCCTAAATATGTTCATAAATTTGATATTTGAAATCTAAAATAAATGATAATTTCTATGTAAGAAATGGTCACATAATGATATTTAAATTGGAGGAATGCATGGAAGGGTAAATATTTTATATGGAGATACTCCACTCCTATTACTTTAAAGGGGAATTATTCTCCTATAAAATACCTATTATGATGGAAAATAGGTTCGATGTTTTAAATAATGATAAAGATCTTCAAAAAAGTGTGTATTGAGGACCAATATGTGGATACTCACAAAATATCTCAAAGAAGCATTAATAGAAAAAATGGAAGCAGAAGAAATATGTAGTACCAACATTGAGAAAGGTGGAAGAAAAGTTATGGAGAGTCCACTAATAAATAAGAAGTATTCCAATATAGATCTCGTGTCAATCATGGGAAATTTTTTCAAAAGTGGTTCTACACAAACTAATAAAACAAAAAATATAAATATGCAATGGAGAATAATTCCAGAGTCGAGATCCACTTATAATGCAACAAAAGACATTACTTGTTCAATTTTTTTCAATTTCATAATTTTGGAAAATCTAATGCAACGGAAGGATTAAAATGTTACCATATTTAATGATAAGTGTATAAGTATTATCACATAATAGACCTACTTTTTAAAAAGTTTGAGGATACTGACTACTAATCATATAGAAGATTATGATCTTAGTGAGATGATGTAATTACTTTCCCAAAAGATCAAAAATAAAAATAGAAATATTCAAATTAAACTATTTGTCCATCTTGATAAGCCTCATTCATCAATTTGAGAAAAAGTGGGGTATCCCTCCCCCCTTTTTCATTATTGATTAAAACTTATTTGTGAGGAATTGAATAATTAATAAGGAAATATGATCCATGTGGTGAATATTTTATAAAATAACATGTGATTAGAGTTAAAAATAATATTTGACAAATTGATAGTAAGTGGAGTCCTTATTTGGAACAAAAATATCTTATAAGGCCCCAGCCTTAAACCTTACTTAATAGTGAATTAAATGAATAATTCACATTGAGGATCTTTTCAGGTTTAGAGTTTTATAGAATTAGTATATAACTATTACATCTCAAAAGATTACATAGTAGTCACTTCTACTAAATTTCCAAAAAATAAAAAACTCTTAAAAAGAAACATGTCTAGTTCCATGTTTTAGGTAGCATGACTTTCCCTTGATCCCATCCTTGACCCTATTCCACGTTAAGTCCCGTGAAAAATATTTCAAAAACTAGGGATGAGCATAAAAAGCTCAGTAAGGGATACACAAGGAATGAAAACTTTTAGTTTTTCAAAACAACAAGTAAACCATGTATACTTTATCAAAGTAATACTTTTCACCTTTTCGAAGTAGTAAAAACTCTTCACTGAATAAAAGTTCATTACTTACCTTTATGTAACCAAAATATTACCATAAAACCCTTATAAAGATCACATAACCTATAAAGGTAACTTGGGACATAAACATACTTAAGTGGAATAACCTTAAGGTTGACTTCCACACATATCACTTAATGGAATAGCCATTCGGCCAACTTCCATACATACTTAATGGAATAGCCATACGACTGACTTCCATACCCAATGCATTGGAGGTTATAATGTAACCACTCGTCCTGGTATTCACGGCACCACCCTTCATATGGTTTATCACGTAACCACCAGTAATATGTCAAAGTAACATTATAAAATTATGACACATAAAACGAATATAAAGGGATGATAACATTTCCACATTTCAATCACAATATATCATTTAAATATATTGACATAATAGAATCATTTATCAAAACCATTTTCAATACCATAATACATAAAAGAGTATATGGTATTTATTTTATTTTAAAAACATTACGGCTTGTTGAGGAAGCCAAAGATCAAATAATACTCACAGCGGCGGAAAAGGTCGTTGTCACCGCGTACGTTAAAAAAATTCCTTTTTGTCGTTTAGTAAAATTCTTTGTAGAAAAAGATTTCATTTGAATAAAAGTAAAAGTCAAAGGGTTTTATACACCGTATAAAAGAAATTTTATAAAATGAAATATGCCTCAATGAAAGGAGATTGAGACGAAGTCCCTTACAAAGACGGTATCCTTGGTTTAAGGATAAATCAATTACATAATTATGTGTGACAAAAGAATAAACCAAATATAAGTGGATATTAAGTGTAAAATAATCATATTTTATTCACACATATTCATAGAACGACATATTCAAGGAGTATAAGTTTATCCCAAAGAAACAAATTTGGGTTAAGAAGTTCCCTTGCAAAAATTTGACAGCCTAATGGCATCACTACAAAATTCAGAAAATGAGTTGATGAGAGATAAAAAGGGTATCTCATCACATGGAAATAAAATTTAAATCAATAAGGATATAGAATAACATATCCAAACATAATAGTATGTGAATTAAAAGATATAACAAAATAAGTCTTTTAAAAAGAGGCGGGTGAAAGTTTCCCTTACCGACTTGGGTAACATTCGAAACATACACCCCATGAAAGAAAGACAATACAACATTGATGTAAATACTCATAAATGAATGTATATTACGCAATTATTAAAATAATGGGAAGTACATACACCACTAAAAGGAAATTGTGGCAAATGTAGCATAAATCTCACGGGAATAAAAGTGAGATGAAAAACCCCTTACGAAAACTCGGCATCCTGACGACGCCACTTAAAACATACAAAAATGGATCGATGAGATAAAATAAGGTCTCTCATCATATTAACATAATTTTTAAAGCAAGAGGAATATAAAATAACATCCCCAAAAATAACAAATAGGAGCTTAAAATAAGTGACATAAAGGAGAGTACTTAAAAAGAAAGAGAGAGGTTAGATCTCTTAAGAAAATTCGGCAGCCTAACGGCGCCACTCAAAACTTCCAAAATGGATTGATGAGAGAAAATAGGGTCTCTAATCATATGAACATAAAACGTACAGTAGGATTAATATAAAATAACATCCCAATAACAAGAAATAAGATATTTAAAGGGAATGACATTAAAGGGCGTACTTAAAAAGAAAGAGAGGAGTAGGATCCCTTACCTCGAGTCCGACTTGACTCGATCATTCTTTAACGTCCTGAATAATAAACTTGAGTTAATTTCTACTTGAATAAGAACCTTTTTCAAGCTCATTATTCCTTCTATATCAATTATTGACATGTTATAAACATTATTTAATCATTTAAGTTAATAATGTTTGTTTTGTCGATGTTTGGTTCTTGAGTCAAAAGTGGACTTCTTAAAATTACATGTTGTTCGTGTGGTCAAAGGTTCTTTATATCCGGAATGAAATTCCTGATTTGGATATCATATATATCATATATATCCAGAATATAAATTTATTTATAATATTAAATAATCATTTATAGGTATGAAATGAAATGCACCGTTCATGGAGACGTTAAGCTGTACGTACGCATGAACGCTACTTTCATTTCTATGTCATATTAATGGAATTAAAACTAAATGAGAGATGTGTATATTTTTAATTCCATAATTATATTAATCCTATAGATGTATCATACATCATATATATCCATTATATGTAGTTATAATAGTATATTACATTTGAGGATAAGAAATGAAATGCACCGTTCATGGAGACGGTAAGTCGTACGTACGCATGAACGCTACTTTCATTTCTATCTCATACTTTAATGGAAAGAAAAAAATAATGATATAAAGGTATATTATAATTCCAGTATAACATCATATATAATAAGTTTAAATCCATCCTTTATACATCCCACATATGTCATTAACGAATCAAATCACTTTGAGGGGGCGGTAGTCCGCACTTCCTAAAATGAAGATATCGCGTATACCCATAATGGCAGCCATAAAGGTATGCCACAAATGAAAAATACAGAAGCTTAAGTAAAACATAAATATATTATATATCATATATAAACATAGTTACATCTTAATGGCCACCTTTGAAGGTGTTATATGAGTGTTGAACAATCATCGTTTCGTGAGACAGAAATTTTCCATCCACATAAGCAGTATGTTCTTTAACCATTAGATGAAGGTGTGTGTAAGTGTAGCTAGAATACTTTTTATAACAACATCCTAGTGTATTGAAGATACTGGAGTTTTTACAAAATAAATGAATAAAAAGATTTTAGGGGGTTGGAGAAGCAAAATAAAACAAAAGAGCACAAGTGAAGACGTTACCTTAAAATTGGGTAACTCCCTTTGGTTTGAACCAAAAGGGTTTCTTGAATAGCTTCCTGCCTAAGTTAAGGCTTCTAGAATGAGGATAGGTATGTGAAGAGACAAAATGATCAGATCTTGGCCGAACCAAAGCTTTGAGAGGTGTGGGTAAGGTGGTAGAGGTGGGGGCCTTTTATAAGAGGAGAGGAGGGGCACTCTTGGTTAAGTATAAAATGTTACTTTATTTTCAAATGGTTTTCAGATTTTAATGGTCCCACATTGATATAATTTGATGATAAGGTTATAATGGTTCGGAATCCACCCATCCAATAGGTTTTGTACATGTGTAGGTCTTAGAATTTACATTATCTTTCCATTTTATTTAAATCGTTAAATAATGAGGTCATCACTGCATCATCATGATGTCATAAAGAAATTAATTTATTTAATGTCTAAAAATTATTAAAAAAATACTATGATATAGGAAATATTTTTAGCTTTCCAGTTACTATTTATATTCAAAATTATGACTTGTATAACCACATGTAAAAATTGTTTTAGTAAAACAAATCATGTTTGTGACATTTTTATTTTAACTTTAAATAAAAGGCATAAATGTCATTAACAAACCCAAGTGGCTCCATGGGGTACCGAAAATCGACCAATGGGTTGTCTTGATCGGACATAACTCATCCAATAGGGTTAGGACAAGTGTCTATATATTTTAATTTTATTATAATCTCATTTTTAACTTAAATCACACTAATTACCTTTAATCGCGATTAATAAGGCTTAAGAGTTACTTTTCATAAAAAAAAATTCATTCCATTGAACCACATTTTACTTAACAATTAAAATCATTTAAATTGGATTTTTGAAATTCAAATCACAAAAGTGGTAAAGTCCCATTTAAACGAAAAATCAAATTTTGTAACCACCACTTTGTAGTTTCACTATTCATCAAAAATTGAAGATTTTCAGAAAAATACAAAAAATTCACCCTAAGATATATTTGATATTCCTAATTCAAAAATGATGTTTATTTTACCAAATTCATAACATGGAAGTTTCATTAATTAATTTTATAATTAATTCCCACAGTCAGAGAAAATAGCGTGTTTTTATGAAACAATAAGTATCAAAAGATTGACACTAGTTTAAGTCCAATTTCAAAGTGAAATTAATTAAAATGACAACTATTGGATTAAATGGTAAAAATATATTCTAATTTTACTAAAAAATCAATCCAAAAGATAATCTAACCATATAAATAAACTATATTAAAAAGAGGTTTTGAATTAAAATAAAACATTTTTCACTATTCATTAAAAAATGAACTTTATCAGAAAGATACCAAAAATCTAAACAAAGTAAGTTTTGATGTAACAATTCTAAATAATAATTTTATTTTGTCAAATATAACACATAAAATTGTCAAAAACTGGATTTAAAAGAGGTTCACCTTCAAAAGGCGGTTAATCGATCTTTTAAAGAATATTAGAATGTCTACGCTTAAAATTGGATTCATTCGCATTTTTAATCCTCTAACATTTATTGTAAAGAGTAAAAATATTTGAAAAACATATATAATCATTTTTTAGGTAGTTCTGTTCATTCCCTCCATTACAATGGATAGGCGTTAACTGCTATTTAAAATAATATTATTTTATTATTTGAGTGCAACGTAAGATTCCCAAGAAACTCGTTGTTGCGTATTGGGTATGCCATCGAGCATAGAATCCCCTTTAAAGTAATATTAATATTTTATTCACAAATATGGTTAAATATAATAATTTCATATTCTTTTTTTACCTGGGGTGTTACATCGTTCCCCCCTTTTGGGAATTCCGTCCTCGCAATTTTAAAATTGGGCTTGGAAATATCCTTGAAAGTCCCACATCGGAACAAGAGTCGGTAAAACAATCACTTTAAAATAATGAAAGATAAGTACAGAGGTCACCCGAGTTAACCTATACTAGGATTCCATGTAGGAAAACATGGACATGGAGGAGAAAACATAGGGTCATGTTCTGATGGAGAGTGATAGAAAACATGTTTAGGAGAAAGTTAACCACAAGAAAATCACAAACTTGTGATGGGTTAAACGGTATTCGATTCCCCAGTAGGAAAAGTTAACAGACAACATTTTTGTTTTAAGTTACTCTTCATTGAGGAATTTATTTTTGAGCCTAACTAAATCATAATGAAACATACTTACTTGTCACGTAGACTTCCAACTTTTACTAGATTCCTTAATCAAACTCATATTTTCTCCAAAAGACGAGTATTTAGGAAGACTTGTTCACATTAAGAGTACTATAATCAACTTATAGAGAACCACCTAATCCACAAAAGATAACTATATATTTCCCATTTCATTAGACTTTACCCAAAACCAAAACCAAAAAGGTTAGTAAAAGAGCAGATAATCCAGAAAAGGATAACCCTTTATAAAAATAAAATCTATTCTTAATCTCCAAAATTTTTCCAACAAAACCCAAAGTTCAACGAGGATCATTCGATAAACAATTTTTCTATAAAATTCTTCAAAGTAAACCAAACTAAGATTGAAACCCAAATATTTGAAGGATTTAGTCACATAGTCTTCCAAGTTAAATCATAACATTTATCTCCAAACAACATCAGTTGCTCTTAATGTCTCGTATTGAAAAGTAATTAACTTAATCACATATCCTCCATGATAGGTTAATAAATTTCCATAGAGAACCCAAAATTAACTTACTCTTAATTAATAAAATCATCTAACTAAAAAGAATCATTCAAAATAACCAGGGACATCACGTAGTCCAGTGGTAGGAGATAAATACCCATTGCACTTTGATTGTGGTTTTGATTCCCACAGCTTTGTCCGACGCGACGGGTTTTCACACGATCTGCGTGTTTTCCTTTTTATAAAACTCCTAAGTAACCCTAACATGTTTTAACCTTAATAGTTTCCTTATACATCTCATTTTCATCCAAATTTGTTACGGTCTCAACATCTTAATTCTTGAAGTCTTATTTCACCACCATAAGCTAAAATAAAACGATTCCCAAAATGAATAACATCATACCTTGATCATGGCGTCCACTTGATTTCATCGTCATCTTGCTCACGTAGGTAGAAGTCCCATTCATTACAACAATGATTTAGAGATCTTTCAAAATCATTTGCTTCCTCTATCCAAACACACCTTGTATAACATGGGTCATATGGGTGTTCACAGAAAAACAGTTTTGGAAAATAATCATGTATGACATATAATTCCAAAACATCTGATAAAACATGATTTATATAAAATAGTATGACAAAATTTGAGTTGAAACTTTCTATTATTGGTCCTTTTAAAATACCATAAGTATGTGCTGAGAGACTATATTCTAAAACCATATATAAATAGTTTGTGCAAGGGTCTCCTTCCTCAGCACCATTTTTAAAACCATAATATGCTTCAAATTCTTGTGATAAGGTCAAATATTTGAAAATACCTTGATAATATTTACCTTCCTTGAAAATATGAGGATATTGTGAAAATAGTATTTGTCTAAAATCAACCCATGATCCATGATGACAACGAGGTATAGTGGAGGTGTTCAATATCTCAAACAACTGCTTGCAAGTGAGTTGTACGCTAGAAAAAGTCTCACAATTATCTGAACATGACTTTGCAATAATTATTGCAAGCATGTCATCAGGAAGAGATAGGAATGTCATTTGAGATCTTTCTCCTTCCATTCGTAACCGACTTTACTTGACCTGAAAAATGTTATAAAACAAGGATTTAACTGAAATAATAGATATAGGGACTAATCATGTGTCTAACAAAAACACATAATCCCTAAAGTTGTCTAAACCGACCTCTGATACCAACTATAAGGCCCCAGCCTTAAACCTTACTTAATCTTGAGTTATTAAAATATTACACATTGAGGATCTTTTCAGGTTTAGAGTTTTAGAGAATTAGGATATAACTATTACATCTCAAAATATTACAAAATAGTCACTTCTACTAAATTTCCATAAAATAAAAAAAAACTCTTAAAAAGAAACATGTCTAGTTCCATGTTTTAGGTAGCATGACTTTCCCTTGATCCCATCCTTGACCCTATTCCACGTTAAGTCCTGTGAAAAACATTTCAAAAACTTGGGATGAGTATAAAAATCTCAGTAAGGGATACACAAAGAATGAAAACTGTTAGTTTTTCAAAACAACTAGTAAACCATGAATACTTTATCAAAGTAATACTTTTCACCTTTTTGAAGTAGTAAAAACTCTTCACTGAATAAAAGTTCATTACATACCGTTTTGTAACCAAAATATTACCATAAAACCCTTATAAAGATCACATAAAATATAAAGGTAACTTGGGACATAAATATACTTAAGTGGAATAACCTTAAGGTCGACTTCCACACATATCACTTAATGGAATAGCCATTCAGCCAACTTCCATACATACTTAATGGAATAGCCATACGGCCGACTTCCATACACAATGCATTGGAGGTTATAACGTAACCACCCATCCTGGTATTCACGACACCACCCATCATATGGTTTATCACGTAACCACGCGTAATATGTCCAAGTACCATTATAAAATTATAACACATAAAACCAATATAAAGGGATGATAACATTTCCACATTTCAATCAAAATATATCATTTAAATATATTTACACAATAGAATCATTTATCAAAACCATTTTTAATACCAAAATACATAAAAGATTATATGGTATTTATTTTATTTTAAAAACATTACGGCTTGTTGAGAAAGCCAAAGATCAAATAATACTCACGGAGGTGGAAAAGGTCGTTGTCACCACGTACGTTAAAAGAGACATTCCTTTTTTCGTTTAGTAAAACACTTTGTAGAAAAAGATTCCTTTTGTATAAAAGTAAAAGTCAAAGGGGTTTATACACCATATAAAATAAATTTGTGTATAAAATGAAATATGCCTCAATGAAAGGAGATTGAGACAAAGTCCCTTACAAAGACGGTATCCTTGGTTTAAGGATAAATCAATTACATAATTATGTGTGACAAACGAATACACCAAATATAAGTGGATATTAAGTTTAAAATAATCAGAGGTTATTCACACATATTCATAGAATGACATATTAAAGGAGTATGAGTTTATCCCAAAGAATCAAATTTGGGTTAAGAAGTTCCCTTGCAAAAATTTGACAGCCTAATGGGGTCACTACAAAATTCAGAAAATGAGTTGATGAGAGATAAAAAGGGTATCTCATCACGTGGAAATAAAATTTAAATCAATAAGGATATATAAGAACATATCCCGACATAATATTATGTGAATTAAAATACATAACAAAAGAAGTCTTTTAAAAAGAGGAGGGTGAAAGGTTCCCTTACCGACTTGGGGAACTTTCGAAACATACACCCCGTGAAATAAAGACAATACAACATTGATGTAAATACTCATAAATGAAAGTATATTACACAATTAGTAAAATAATGGGCAGTACATACACCACTCAAAGGAAATTGTGGAAAATGTAGCATAAATATCACGGGATTAAAAGTGAGATGAAAAATCCCTTACGAAAACTCGGCAGCCTAACGACGCCACTTAAAACATACAAAAATGGATCGATGAGATCAAATAGGGTCTCTAATCATATTAACATAATGTTTACAGAAAGAGGAATATAAAAGAACAACCCCCAACATAACAAATAGGAGTTTAAAATCAGTTACATAAAGGGGAGTACTTAAAAAGAAAGAGAGAAGTTAGATCTCTTAAGAAAATTCGGCAGCCTAACGGCGCCACTCAAAACTTCCAAAATGGATTGATGAGAGAAAATAGGTTCTCTCATCATATGAACATAAAAATTACAGTAGGATTAAAATAAAATAATATCCCAATATCAAGAAAGATGATCTTTAAAAGGAATGACATAAAATAGCGTACTTAAAAAGAAAGAGGGGAGTAGGATCCCTTACCTCGGGTCCGACTTGACTCGATCGTTCTTTAACGTCCTGAATAATAAACATGAGTTAATTTATACTTTCTTAAGAACCTTTTTCAAGTTCATTATTCCTTTTATATCAATTATTGACATTTTATAAACATTATTTAATAATTTAAGTTAATAATGCTTGTTTTGTCGATATTTGGTTCTTAATTCAAAAGTGGACTTCTTACAATTACATGTTGTTCGTGTGGTCAAAGGTTCGTTATATCCAGAATGACATTCCTGATTTGGATATAATATATATCATATATATCCATCATATACATGTATTTATAATATTACATAATCATTTAGAGGTAATAAATGAAATGCACTGTTCATGGAGACGGTAAGCTGTTTGTACGCATGAACGCTACTTTCATTTCTATGTTATATTAATTGAATTAAAACTAAATGAGAGATGTGTATATTTTTAATTCCATAATTATATTCATACTTTATATGTATCATACATCATATATATCAATTATATGTACTTATAATAGTACATTACATTTGAGGATAAGAAATGAAATGCACCGTTCATGGAGACGGTAAGCCGTACGTACGCAGGAACGCTACTTTCATTTCTATATCATACATTAATGTAAAGAAAAAAATAATGATATAAAGGTATATTATAATTACATTATAACATCATATATAATAACTTTAAATCCATCCTTTATACATTCCACATATGTCATTAACGAATCAAATCACTTTGAGGGGGCGGTAGTCCGCACTTCCTAAAATGAAGATATCGCGTATACCCATAATGGAAGCCATAAAGGTATGCCACAAATGAAAAATACAGATGCTTAAGTAAAAGATAAAACTATTATATATCATATATAAACATAGTGACATCTTAATGGCCACCTTTGAAGGTGTTATATGAGTGTTGAACAATCATCGTTTCGTGAGGCAGAAATTCGCCATCCACAAAAGAAGTATGTTCTTTAACCATTAGATGAAGGTTTGTGTAAGTGTAGCTCGAATAATTATTAATAAAACATAATAGTATATTGAAGATACTGGAGTTGTTACAAAAGAAATGAATAAAAAGAGTTTAGGGGGTTGTAGAAGCAAAATAAAACAAAAGAGCACAAGTGAAGACGTTACCTTAAAATTGGGTAACTCCCTTTGGTTTGAACCAAAATGGTTTCTTGAAGATCTTCCTGCATAGGTTAAGGATTCTAGGATGAGGAGAGGGATGTGGAGAGACAAAATGATCAGAGCATGGCCGAACCAAAGGTTTGAGAGGTGTGGGTAAGGTGGTAGAGGTGGGGGCCTTTTATAAGAGGAGACGAGGGGCACTCTTTGTAAAGTATAAAATGTTACTTTATTTTCAAATGGTTTTCGGATTTTAATGGTCCCAAATTGATATAATTAAAGGATAAGGTGATAAGGGTTCTAAATCCACCCATCCAATAGGTTTTGTACTTGTGTAGGTCTTATAATTTACATTATCTTTCCATTTTATTTGAATCGTTAAATAATGAGGTCATTGCTGCATCAACATGATGTCATAAAGAATTTAATTTATTTAATGTCTAAAAATTACAAAAAAAATACGATGATGTATGAAATAGTTTTATCTTTCCAATGAATATATATAGTCAAAATTCTGACTTGTATAACCACATGTAAAAATTGTCTTAGTAAAACAAATCATGTTTGTGACATTTTTATTTTAACTTTAAATAAAAGGCATAAATGTCATTATCAAACCCAAGTGGCTCCATGGGGTACCAAAAATAGACCCATGGGTTTTCTTGGTCGTCCATTACTCATCCAATAGTGTTAGGACAAGTGTCTATATATTTTAATTTTATTATAATATCATTTTTACCTTAAATCACACTAATTACCTTTAATCGCGATTAATAAAACTTAAAAGTTACTTTTCATCAAAATTTATTTTCATTCCATTGAACCAAATTTTACTTAACAATTAACATCATTTAAATTGGATTTTTGAAATTCAAATCACAGAAGTGGTAAATTCCCATTTAAACAAAAAATCAAATTTTGTAACCACCACTTTGTGGTTTCACTATTCATCAAAAATTGAAGATTTTCATAAAAATACCAAAAATTCACCCTAAGCTATATTTGATATTCTGAATTCAAAAATTATGTTTATTTTACCAAATTCATAACTTAGAATTTGAATTAAATAATTTTATAATTAATTCCCGCAGTCAGCGCAAATAGCGTGTTTTTAGGAAACAATAAGTCTCAAAAGATTGACACTAGTTTAAGTCCAATATCAAAGTGAAATTAATTCCAATGACAACTATTGGATTAAATGGTAAAAATATATTATAATTTTACTAAAAAAATCCAAAATATAATCTAATCATATAAATAAACTAGATTAAAAAGATTTTTTGAATTAAAATACAACATTTTTTCACTATTAATTAAAAAATGAACTTTATTAGAAAGATGCCAAAAATTTAAACAAAGTAAATTTTGATGTCCCGATTCTAAATAAGAATTTTATTTTGTCAAATATAACACATAAATTTGTCAAAAAGTGGATTTAACAGAGGTTCTCCTTCAAAAGGCGGTCAATCGACCTTTTAAAGAATATTAGAATGTCTACGCTTAAAATTGGATTCATTTGAATTTTTAATCCTCTAAAATTTATTGTAAAGAGTAAAAATATTTGACAAACATATATAATCATTTTTTAGGTAGTTTTGTTCATTCCCGCCATTACAACGGCTAGGCGTTAACTACTATTTAAAATAATATTATTTTATTATTAGAGTGCAACGTAAGATTCCCAAGATACTCATTGTTGCGTATTGGGTATGCCATCGAGCATAGCATCCCCTTTAAAGTAAGATTAATATTTTATTCACAAATATGGATAAATATAAAAATTTCATATTCTTTATTTACCTGGGGTGTTACATATCTGGTGTTAAGGGATAAAGTGTTAGGCTATGTTTTGAAAAATATTCAGGGGAAACATAGACTTACCATAATATGAATAATCTTGTGAATAATTGGAATGGAAAATTTTTAATTAGTATTAATGTGTATTTAAGAATTGGAATCGGTTTTAACATGTGTTATGATACTAACAAACAATATTTTCATTTATAATCTTTAATTAGTTTGGATTTAAATGTTTTAGATATCATAGGTTGTGTTAAGAAGTAAAAAATATAAATATCTCATGATTTTTTTCATTGGTATTCATGAGAAACAAGGAAAACATTTTTGTTGTCTATAAAAAATCATGTTTCCTTCACCAATATCAAGATCAACATTCTTAGATAATTTATTGGCATCTCAAGTACCAAGTGTTAATTTTATTAAATGAATCTCTATAGAAAATGCAGCAGGATAGGGAAGTGTTTTATAGTCCTTCAATCTAACAAAAAATTATGTACATTTGGTTTTAAAGGGTTTGTATAATAAATATGTGATTGATGACAAATGATGAAGGTTTTTTTAAATAGTGGATAAGATATAAGATGAGTAATTCATTTTGATTCTCATAGTGATAGTTGAAGCCAATTAGGGATAACTCTTAGATGTTGAGGACTAAAGGGGATTTTAGTATTATTAGAGTATATTCCCTCATATCAAGGAGGAGAAAGGTTTAAAAATTAAATGAATATGATCCCATTTTAAGGGTAGTATGAGATGAAAAGGAAAGTCCCCACTTCTGAAGGATGCATATGTTACTGTTGTATTTATTTTTCAATAAGGGGATATGTGTTATATTTTCATCAAAATACAAATAGGGTGATTGTTAGGAATCCCAATGAATGGAGATGGATTTTTTGACAATATGTTTTGGATTTGTTGACAATAGGGTTTTTTACAAGATGATTTGATGCTTGGATTATTTTTTAAAATAATAATTATTTCTTGTTTCTTGGATAGATTGAAAAGAAATATTAGAGAAGGTAAAGGAGGACCATGCCTTGGGAAAATGCATGGTGTGATGAATTTTCACAATATGATCAATAAAAATCCATGTTCAGTGGGTGTGTAGAAGGTAAAGAAGGAACCTGGTGTTGCCACACCCATATTATAGGGTGTGTTGAGGAGGATAATTTCAAACGTATGAAATAAGAATGGGACTCCACCACAGTGGTCCTTATGGTTGAATTTTAGAGAACCCATACAAAATGTTAATGTCCAGCGTCAACATAGTTCATGTAATTTTGAGTAAAAATGTGAAAATATCTTGAACCACATCGAAGTGATTACCATGGTACAATACAGAAGTGCTTGTGTAAAATACGGAAGGCAAAAAACAACTTTTTTGCTGGATATAGTCAAATTTAAGTGATGGTTTGAATACATTTTGTTAAAGGGGTAACACGGGATGGACCACACTATATAGAAAGTGATGGGGAATAAAGAGGATCTCTATGAAATATGGGTAAGACCATTACAAGAATGGTTGTGTTCAATGGTGGTTGTGGTCAATGGGTTGAAATTAAAGACAAAATACCTAACATTTTGTGACCCTTCCATTGTGCTTTCATTTTAGAGACAAAACAGCCAAAAAAACACCACATTATGGTGAATGGTGTGTTGATGGGTGATGTGTAGATATTGGTAGAAATTATTTTGGATATGCATGAATTATTTTTTAATTATTTCATAATCACGTGTCTCATTTTTAGACAATAATTCCATCTCGATGTGAAGACGTTTGTAGCATTACTCATGTGAATTAAAAGAAAATTTAATTCATTATTCACGAAAAGATAAATGAGCCATGAAATAGTTATTTTTTACCTATAAATGGTGGAAATCATGGAGATAATTCATGTGAGTTATAGGAATTTTTTATATCCCATAGCGGTTTAATAGGAATCTAATTCAGTGGATTACCATATTCCTGTTAAATAATTAGATTGAAAATGAGAAAAATCAGTTGAACATTGTACACATAGTCATATCTGAATTTCACAGGTGAGTAAGTAGGATGTTCTGGGAGAGGGGCTGGAAGAAGTTAGATGCTTTTGAATACTTTCCCATAGAAGAAGAGGTAATTTTTAAGCAACAGAAAAGATAAGATGAGTTTCATATTAAATCTAGAATAAGAAGAAGTGATGTGATGAGAAATTAATTGTTCATGACAGAACATCCTATTAGAAATAACATAGAGAATATACCTATTATAGAAGATATAATACATGTAAATGAAGCTAGATAATAGAAATGAATGTACATAAACTATATTAAAATAATCCTTTCCACTGGTAGTGAGCATCAGAATAAACTTTCGGGGGAGTGACCATTGGGAAGAAATTAGTTATCCCCAATCCATTGTATGGTAAGTGACCCTATGAAGAGTGGTGAGATTTATAGTGATTTTGTGCACAAAATATAAATAATTGGGCTTCTCATACATATATATTTCATCTTTTGGGATAATATTAAATACATTTTACAAACACTTTCTTAGGGACCGTAATAGTTTAGATCATTTTGGAATGTGAAACAAAATATTCTAATCTGGTGAATGATCATCAATTTTTTTTCACAAAGATCTTTCCTTTTATTTCTCCTTATAGACATACCCTACATAAAACCTTTATCCAAAACCTGGTGGAATGAAACATAAGAGAGGGTGAGTTTAGTTGCTAAATAAGGGTAAACTAAAGAGATACATAATAATAACATGTACACAAGTATATGAGAATATGAGCATATCATTTAAAAATTGTACCCCACATAACAAAGATCATAATCCCAAGTCATAGAATATAATTGGATGTTTATAAGACATGAATAATATGATAATAAAATAACATGATCCATGAGATCATTATATTTTCATAATATATATATTCGGGGCATAAACATCATCTTATAACATTGTGAACATGTATAAATAGAAACAAGTTTGATCATTATGCTAAGGAAAATAAATCAGGCCCCTTTATTAACATAGGTACATGAAACTGGGTCAATGAATATCAATATGGAAATCATAGATAGTCCCACACATAACATTGTGAATAACTAATCAGGTTCATACATAACATTGTGAACATGTAATCAGGTTCATGCATAACATTGTGAACATGTAATCAGGTTCACGCATAACATAATTAACATGTAATCAGGTTCATGAATAACATCACGAAACATTGTGAACATGTAATCAGGTCCATTTATAATATTATCAACTTATAATAAATTTCATTCATAACATTTTAAACATGTAATCAGGTTCGCGTATATCATTTATACTTATGAGATATATAAATTTACATAATCCATCAAATGAAGATATAGGTCTCACCCATAACATAATGAAAATAATAAAAATGTGTAACATAAGATCATAAAAAATAATCATATCATAATCCATGAAATTAAATTAGTTTCATAATAATTTCAATATATATTAACACATGAAATGAATAGGGATTCATAAAAATTTCATATGGTGTGACCCATGGAAGAGAAACAAGTTTCTCAAATATCATGACATCAAAACATAAACTATTTAAAGAAATAATATGAATGGTATCCTTGTATCATATTTAAATAAAGACATATGTAACACAATTATATTTCATATTATATGGAAAATAAATTTTAAATATCATTTAAAACATTTCCATTTGAAAATATGTATTCCACTTTGAAAATTTCTGTTTAAATTGTAAAAAAAAAATGGAAACCTTTTTCCTGTGAAAATAACATTAAAAACTTATAAAGAAATATTTGAAGATAATTAAATCACAATTTAAAATTTAAAACCTTTTTAAAATACATTTCATTGAAAAATATCTAAACATTTCATTTAGTTTTTTTTTTGAAAATACATTTTTTGAATAAAACAGATTTCTGACCGAAGTGAAAAACGAGATCTAGTTTTCTTAAAAGCATTTTACTAAGGTTATTAAGTTCCAAAGAGTGGTAAAATGGTACAATTAATTCAATATTACATGAATATATACAGTATAATAAAATTAATAAGATTTATTGATATTTATATCATGATATTTCAATATTGGAGACTTAATCATAAACAATCCTGATAAATGATGAGATTGTAACATAAAATATTTACCCCTTTGCTAACATTAAATCATAACCCCATGAAGGAATAAAATAAAATGGATCTTAAAATATAATTAATAAAAATAAATTCATGATATTACATTTTAAATTGGTTGTATATACAACTCATGAGTGAATATAGGTGCATATCATAACATACGTCTCAAAGAAGAAAAATTGAGACAAATATTTTTTACCAGTTTGGTAACTATGAAACTATAAAACCCAAGAAAGAGATATAATAAAATGGATATTTAATGTCCCATAAATTTAAGTATAATATTAAAAAAATACAATCATGGATAATATATACACCACTGAATAAAATTAAGTGGTGAATATGGCATGTATCTCATAGAAATAAAAGTTTGACGAGAAAAACGCTTCCTTAAGTCTTGAATTCTATCATAATCATTCAACATAAAATATAATAAATAGATATTAATTATACATATATTAAATAACCAAATTCATTTATATAATACCATATATTATTTTTTTCATATCCTTTTTTTCCATTTATTAGTAATTACATGTTAAAATTATATTTTGGGTGACAACAGCTTTGTTTTCCTTATATGTTTTGACTTTTAATTTTTTGTCTTATTAATTAAATACTGGTTTTATAACATATAGAGTGAAAAACATGATATATATCATATATATTCATTATATATTTATATATTTTAATCCATAAAATTTCGAGTTGGGAAATTGAATACACTGTTCATGGAGACGATAGGTCGTACGTACGCAAGAACGTTGTTTCCATTTTTTGTCGTATTGAAAGAAAAAAACACAAATGACCTATATATATATATATATTATAATTACAGTATAATTATTATGTAAAATATATCATATATTTTTATTAAACCCATATTTAATATAAACCATGTAAAGTGTGAACGAATCACATCGCTTCTCGAGACGATTGGGTATCATACACACAAATGATGTTATCATATTCCCATAAAATTGAAAGTAAGTTATGTGTTATAAAATAATTAAAAAAGTAAAAACACATAATAAATATAATAAATATCAAACATAAATAGTATTTCCTTCAATATTCTCAATCTTGAAAGTTGGTAATGGAGAATCAAATGAAATTAGTTTGCGAGGTGGTAGTTTGTCGTTTGAATGAATGATGATTTCACAACACATTTGATGGAAGTGTATATGTTTTTAGGAAATAAAAATAGAATAAAACCATATAATTTCATGTAATATACATAGGTTATTATATAATCATGAAGTAAAGATAATCTATGGGGATTAAGGAAGAAATAAAAAACATTCATTGATTATTGTTACCTCATCTTGGGGTATCTCATTTTGATATGCCCTAAACACATTCCTTAATTGGATTTATTCCCAAATTAAGGATTATATTCTGAGACTAGAAAATTTTATAAGTTATTTTTTTTCTGATCTTGTTCGATCTAAATGGCTTTAGAGGTGTGAACAATGGGGGAGAGTGAGTGACATTTTATAGTTGTGGAGGAGTGGAATTCTTGAAAATTGTCAAAAATAATCACTCTTGGGAGGTCTCTATTACCTCATGTGGATTAAAAATTAGATAATAGAGGAGGGTAGGGTTTATTTTCTCAATAAATACCTCCAATACACAAAAATAAAGTCATTTCCATAATTCTTTTCCTTAAATTATATGTTTCCTTATATATTCCATTTTAGTTTTTTAAGGTAACTAATTTTCTAACCTGGATAATTTATACATTGGGACTAAATTAAAGTGATATTTATTATAAAAATTATACCCAATTATTTTAAAATTTTATATCTAATTTATAAAATAAAAAACATATGTATTGGAAATTAATTCAATAGAAGTGAATGTAATGTGCAAAAAAGGTTGTTCTAACCCTAACCATGCAAACCGAGTTTTTATTATTTAGGGGTAAATATGTACATTATAAATGATAAATTGCTCCCTTAATGCACATGAGCCTTAGCTCGGTTGGTAAAGACTCTGTTAGTGCATCCAAGTGACCCAGGATCAAATACATGCAGATGCATAATTTCTGTGTAATGTAGAAGTACTGTAGTAGGAACTAGGCAGTACTGTAGCAGTACTATAGCAGAAACTATGTAGTACTGTGCAGTACTGTAGTAGGATTTGTGGAGTATTGTGCAGTACTGTAGTAGGAACTATTTAGTACTGTAGCAAGAACTATGATGTACTGTAGCATTACTGTAGCAGGAACTGTGCAGTACTGTAGCGGGAACTGTAGGATGTAATGTAGTGGGAACTGTAGCAGCCTGTAATATTCCCCTGTTTGGCCCTTCAGGCAACTAATTTGGTCCCCGAGTCCTTTAAGGCCTTCGAGCCACCCATTCCTTCAGGTCAGTAAGGCATTCGGGCCACCTCAAGCCCTTTTGGACACCTTAAGTGCTGATGCAAACCAGAAAACCTACAAGAAACAAGATCTACAAGGAGGATGAGCAAAAAATCTTTCACCATAGAAGAAGCTAAATGGATTGCAATAATGAGAGGGTATGGAACCTGTCATCAAGAAAATCATGTGCATGCAGAGGAATGCCTAGCCGAACAGTCATGCGAAGGTGGAGAGATGATTACACGATGAAGATGCTGGGGAGGAGAAGTTTCAAGTAGTTAGTTTGGGTTGTAGGTAATGTTTAAAATCCTATGGGCAATGATTTCATCTAAGGCATACATGCCATGTAATAATTACACCTACGGGCCTTGTAAGGGTTCCACCTCACCCCTTGAAAGGTGGATTATCAAAAGATCAATAAAAATGAAGGCCTTCAGTCCATTGGATGGTCCCTTAATATTCAACTAATTATATTTATTAACATTTAAAAATATATTTGTAGATTATATGATTTTTTAAATCATTTTATAAAATACCATTTTGTATAAAATAACCTTAGTATCAATTTTGACATTATATCTTCAATTCTAATTTTAAAATATAAAGACAAAAGTAGAATTAAAATATATTAATTTAAAACTTTTGTAACATGATATATTCTTATAAAATATTAATTTATGATAACAATTCATTAAATTTACTTCGCTTTTAATATTTTTTGAATCATTAATTTTAGTCAATTATTAACTAAATAATTCATATATTAGTGTTTCTTAAGAATTTAATGTAATTATTTAATATATAGAAATTAAATTATAATGATAAATAATAATTTACCTCTCAAAATAATATGTTTATATGAACATATGTTGCTTTTTCCCTCTCCCAGATCATTATAAATATTAAAGGAATGGATGGTTTCCTTTTTATCTTTTTCGTTGCATAACTTATTATATTGGTACCATTCTAGGAATAGAATCCCACTAACTCATAAAATTAGATTCTAAGATATTAAGGTTATAAATATGCCCATAAAATGGGTTATGGACAAGTTTTTAGATCATTTTTCACCTTATATTTAATATTTAACCACTAAGTAAACTCATTTTTACCTCAATTGTTGTAATTAATTTTAACTATTTTCACTAATCTCTTCAGTAAAAAATTAATTTGGAATTGTTAAATATTTTTAATTATGTTTATTAAAAATATGTAATAATTTTTTTAAAATTAAACTCACATAAATGGAATGTTTTAATTTAAAATTAATCATATGGATCTGATGAGAAATCAGGTTTTTAAAGTGAAAATTTTTAAAAGTTTACAATATTTTAATATCAAACTTCAATATGAAAATGAGTTCAATGACTAATATTAGATTAATATATTTATAATTTAATTATTTTAACTTTGAACCAAATTGAAAATATAGGTTAACATTATAAATTATTTAAATTTAGAGGTAACATTTAATTAAAATTCGATATTTTTCACAGTTCATTAAAAATGAAACTTCTTAGAAGAATACAAACAATTCACCCATAGATAATTTTAATATTATAATTTCAAAAATGAAATTTATTTTTCTAAATAAATATTGTAGAAGAGGTAAATTTTAATTTTTATATTTTGTGCACCAAACATGATTAAACCGTCTTTTAAAGAAGATACAGTTTTTCCAATAATATTTATTTTTCTTTAAAATGATTCTTATTTTATTTAAAATAAATGTATAACTGACAAAAATATTAAAACTATATATTTTAATAAGTTATTTAATCATATCAATTCCCATCATTCCAACAACTAGGTTATAACTATCATATTAAGTAATAATATTAATAGTATATTGTAGTTTGGTAAAACTCAGTCTCACATATAACACAAGCTATCGAGGGAACTCCGAATTTTGTATAGTACAAGAAAATATTAATGTTGAGTGTACCTGAAGATAAACTCAATGTTTCATATAGTTCAATCATAACTTGTTATTTTGTATAAATCAAGCTTAACATGGTGTAGTGTAAAACACAAGACATCAAAGGATTTCAATTTATTTTTTGAAAAATACTTTATAAAAATTTATGGTGTTACATTAAACACCCCTTAAAATTAATTTCTACTTAAAAATCCATCAGGTTTATCAAATGTTTAATACTTGAAAGTTTATTTCATATAAAAAATCATTGTAAAAATTAATACTAAAACATCTGTTAAAAGGGGTTGGTTGAAAAAATAATGCTTAACCCAAGTACCTCATAACTATTTTTCCATATATGAGAACATAGGTGGGAGGTGAAGATTGGACGTGGAATAAAATCATAAATAATAATAGGGAGTGACAGAGATCACTGGTCACCAAAAAGTGGGTGATCTTGGGAAAGTTAACAACCACAAAACCATAAATATTTGATGATTTAAGGTACCATTTGATTCAATAAAATGAATGTGATATGGTAAAATTTGTGTTCCCAGATCCTTTTGTTGAAATTTTTTTACAAGAAGTTATCCTTACATGATTTCATTCCATTTGATAAGTACAACTCACCCATAATGTTTACCTAGATCAATTTTCTGATCATATCTTACTCCATGAAATAAAGTTAAATTTGATGTGTCTAAAGCACTAATGGATCATATGATCCACAAATATAATGATAATTCATTCTATATATTTATAGTTCATCTCAAAAAAAATTTATCACATGATATCTAATATACTTAAATATTCATATATTAAATTAATACATTAATCTGTAAAACCTTATTCAATGTTCAACATAAACCATTTCCTAAATGGATAACCTTGTGACCATTTTAAAAGATTAAAATCCAATAAATGAGAAATAATTTGAATTTTTTTTCTTAAAATCAACTTAATAGCAATCCCCCTTATATCATAATGTTTCTCTTAATTTTCACATTTCAATCTTGTTAGTTCCTTCATCATGTATTCTATTTAAATATATTAATAACATGAAATACCATAAAACCATATTTAAAACATAAATGCTTCTTTATTTCTTATATGGAACATTAATTATTATATGTATTCCTTAAATCCAAAAATGTTTTAAACTCCATCCATGATAGCATAAACCACTTTTTCATTAAATTCTTTTATAATTTTTGAGGTCATCAATACTATCCAATTGACATTGTCAATATAAATCATCTATTTATCCAAACTAAACACCATTTTCTTAACATCATGATCATATTAAGGGTTACCTTCCTTTAATAATTTGTTTTTTACAATATATAACCATTGCATTAAATTAGTTTTTGGGTTCAACAAAACAATTCTAAATATTCTTTCAAAATCCTAACAAAATACTTATACTGAACAATCATTATATACCTCATACTTTAGATAATACAATCCTTGAATTCCAATACATAAATACTTCATTCACCCCATGTATATATCAAAAAATTAACAAAGATTTGTTGTTTTATTCCTTAACACTTATTTCATTTAACATGTCATTTATAGTCACTTAATTTAAAGAAATATAAAAAAACACTTATACCACCTTACTGATTTTCCTCAAAAGTTTTCCCCCAAGGACATTTATTTTCAGAATTCCAATAATTTCCACATGTAAAGCATTCATACATTGATTATAATTTATGGAGACCAATATTCACATACATTTCATTAAAATAATTATTCATTTATTTTCTTTGTAGTTTCTTGCTTTGGATACTTATTTTCTATAGTAAAAATTTATTCATGTTCCTCTAATACATTCCCTTGGGTGTTTCTTCTCATGTTCACAACACATAGAAAACTGACTCTTCATCCATCCATGGTCTCCACTACCAAAACTCTCAGTCTACTCATTCCTTATCTTCATTGGTGAGTCTAAGAGTTAGTTAAGTTATAAAGTTTTAATCATCTTTCATGAAAACTGATTAGGCATAATCACAATTTTCTTCACTCCAATCAACATCAAAATTGAATTCAAATAAGAAAATTAATTGTCACATTCAATTTTCACCTAGTTCCCTCTAGTTACCTCCATTGATTAAAACCAGAAAGTATAGTGTGAGTAAAACTTATCATAGTGGAAAACTACATAATTATGAAAAATCACTATTAGGATGTCTAAATCCCGACACCTTCTTTTAAATATATGATACCTTTGGTGTCACATAGGTCATCCAAGATCATAATCTATTTAAATCATTATTAATGGTTCATAAAGAGTACATGAATTTCCAAAACATATGCCCCTGGAGTTTTAAAAAAAAGTTTTATCACGGATCATTATCGTGCTCCACTTCGCAATCGAGTCTAGATTAATACAGTGTTTTTATGGTTATTACCCCTAGGTACATCTATTCAAGTTACAAATCAAATTGTAGTATATAGAAAATTATGTAATTATATGGAAACCACTCTCTCTATCATTTTTCAAGATTCCAAGATATTTTCCTATATTGGGACTTGTCCTCAGACTTATCCTTAGATACATCTCTATGCATATCCTTAGGAATATAACTTGGGATATCATTAATGTTTTCCCATGTTTGTTTTTAAATGTTGACACAAACATTCCTTTGATACCAATTATAATGACTCAAGATTCCCATACATATACCTTTCAATTATTTATATGAATATTCAATAAATTACACAAACACATTTCCAAGGATCATAAGGGTTTAGTTCCATTGGAAACATGAATCACAATCTTCTAATCTGGTGATTTATCTCTAGTGTTTCCCACAAATATCTTCCAATTTAGTACTCCTCATTGACAATACATACATAAAAACATTATTCTTAAGCTGGGAAATAAAACATAAGAAAGGGTGAGCTCAGATACTAAGTAGGGGTAAATAATGGATATATAAAATAATAACATGGAAATAAGTGTATGAAAACATGATCAAAACATTTGAAAACAACACCCTGCATATCAAAGATCATAATCTCTGGTCATGGAATAAAGATTGGCAGTTCATAATATATGAATTATATGATAATCAAAGAACATGATCCATGAGATCATTACACTAGTATAAAACAAAGAATTGTGGCATACACACCATATTATAAAATTGTGATCATGTATAAATAGATATAATTTCACTCATTAAGTTAAGGAAATGAAATCAAGCCCCTGCATACACTTATGGACTTGGTACAAAGTCCACACATGTCATTATGGACATGAAATAGAAGTCCATGCATAACATTTTTAACATGTAATCACGTTCATGCATTACATTTTGAACATGTAATATTTTTCACACATAACATTGTGAAAATATAATTACATTAATGCATAACATTGTGAAAATGTAATTAGGTTCACCTATAACACTATGAATATATAATTAGGTTCACAGAGAAAATTCATATCCATGAGTTATACATTATTACCCAATGCAATGGAATGAGATATAGATCACATATATCACTAAATGAAAATCATACACATATGTGCCACAAGAACATAAAAATTGAGCATATCATAACCCTTGAAATAAAATGGGTATCATAAAAATTTCATCATAAAATAACCCATGAAAAGAATTGGGTTTCATAATCATTTCATAGAGTGTAACCCATGGAAGAGAAATAGGTTTCTTAAACATCAGGAGATCAAAACATAAACCATTTAGAGAATGAATTGAATGGAATCCTTTGATCATATAACAAGTAAGGAATGGATAAAACCAATAGATTTCATCTTATATTGAAAATAATTTTGAAATATCATTTAAAACATTTCTTGATGAAAATATCTTTTCTTCTATGAAAAACTCTTTTCAAAATGTAAAACATTTTGAAAACGTTTTCCCTTTGAAAATAACCTTGAAAACTTATAATGGAATCATTTAAAATCATGTAAATCACTTTTTTAAACATAAAATAATTAAAACAATTTTCTTTTAAAATTATATTAAGATGTGATTTATAAATAAATTTGGAAACATTTTTAGAAGAGTTTTTTTTAATAAAACTGATTTCTAATTGATGATAGAAATAAAGTCAGGTTTTCTTAAAAAAATTATCTTCAGTATCTTTAGTTAAAAAGAGTATGGAAATGGTAAAATTAATTTATGATATCATGAGTAAAAATATGATAATAAAATTCATGATAATTCTTGAGATGTAGATCATGATATTTCAATATTAGAGACTTGATAATAAATAGTTCTTATAAATAATGAGATTGTAACATAAAATATTTACCACATAGTAACATTGAATAATAATCCCAATGAAGTAATGACATAAAATTAAACCTAAAATATCATTATTATAGATAAATCCATGATATTACATGTCGAAGGGGCAATATACACACCTCATTAAGCAATATAGGTGCATATTATGACATACATCTCAAGGAAGGAAAATTGATACAAAAAACCTTTACTGATTTGGTAACATTGAAACTATAAAGCCAAAAAAAAGAGATATCATAAAATAGATATGTAAATAAAAATAAATTTAATGACAATAATAATAAAATAAAATCATTGTAAGTATATACAACCCTTATTAAGAAAAGTGTTGAAAATGACACGTATCTCCGAGAAATAAAAGTGAGATGAGAAAAACCCTTAACCTAAGTCTTTACCTATGTCATACTCATTAAAATTAATTTATAATAAATATAAATCTATTATAAATCTATTAAATAACCATATTAATTTAAATAATACAATATATTATTGTTTTATGACCTTTTATTTTATGATTATTTACAATTTCATGTTAAAGTTGCATCTCAAGTAGTAACCGCTTTGTTTTTTGTATATGTTTTGAATTTTCATTTTTAGTCTTATTACTTAAATCATGGTTTGATAATATAAATATTTTAAACCATGATATAAATATGATATATATTAATTAAATATTTATTTATTTTAATCCATAAAACAATTTGATAGGAAATTGAATACGTCATACATGGAGACGGTATGTCATACGTACACCTAAATGATCTTTTCATTTATTAATCATGTTGAAAAAAAAGAAAATGATATTTATATATTATAATAAAATTATTAATATTATTATATATATCACGTGTTTTTATTAAACTCTTCCTTAATACATTCCATGTAAATTGTGAATGAATCGCATCGCTTCGTGAGGCGGAAGTTCACCAAACACACGAACTGTGTTATTGTATTATCACACAATGGAAAGAATGAAGGTTTGTGTTATATAATACTTAAATAAGCATAAATAAATATTAAATATCATATATATCATATATTAACATTATTTCCATCATTGTTATGAACCTTGAGAGGTGGTAATAGAAATCCTAACGATAACGGTTCGTGAGGTGTTAGTATTCGTATACATGAACGATGATTTTGTAACCCATTTTATGTGAGTGTGTGTTTTATTAGGTTTCATGTAACACCTCAAGCTTCCACGGTACGCTTCTCTTTGAATAATTCAATAGCGTATGTTGTACACAACCTCGAGTTCTAACACACCACAACCAATCAAATTAGCTGTTATGAATAGTAATACCCATGGTTTGAAATTTATAAATTTTATCTTTCACAATGGACTTAATTTTTGGATTCAGAATGTCGAAATTATCTTAGGGTGATTTTTTGGTATTTTTATGAAAACTTCCAATTTTTAATGAATAGTGAAAATACTAGGTTATAGTTTACAAATGAATTTTTATTTAAATAATTATTTGTTTTATTTAAATTTATTTTAGGTAAAAATATATACATAATATCTATATATCTTCAATGTAATTTATTGGAGTTAATTTAAAATAATTTTAAATATATAAAAATTTTGTTGAACATTTTGATGTCTTTTACCCACCTCCTAGGAGCATTTACAAATTTACAGAAAACATAATTTTACAACTTCTGTGAGTTGAATTTCGAAAATCCGAGAGACATGGTTGATATCATTAAGTAAAATGTGGTTCAATAATATGAAAATAATATTTGGTGAATATTAACTTTTTTCTTTTATTTACCACGGTTAAAAGTAAATATGGTAATTAAGGGTAAATATGATATTATTATTACCCAAAAACATGTCCTAATACTATTGGATAAGTTTAATTCGACAAAAAACAACCTTATAAATAAAAAATTATTCTTTATTTCCACTTGGATTAGATTAAGACATTTATTATTATTTAATTCAAAGAAGAGTTAAAAGTGTTAAATTCAATGTTTAATAACTAAAAAATTTTAATATAGGGTGAAAAATTATATAAATTAGACTATAAATATTCATTATAAATCTTAAAATATTTCCTAAAAATGGTATTTTATTTATAAATTTTAGACATTAAATAATTGAATTTATTTATGACACAATGATGATGCAGTAATTACATAAGTAATGAAATATTAAAATAATTGATATTATAAATATCCAAATAAATTTAATATGAGACTTTTTATGAATTAAACTAATTTTATAGGTTACTATGACATGTTAGGGTTGGTTAAATGAATTGTTTTCTAATTAATAATGTTGTTTTAAATTTAGCAAAAACAAAATACCAAATAGTGTCAAAATTAACATAAAAGAGTTTTTAAAACAAATATTATATAATTAATTGATATTCTATTCCTAAAAATATAATTTTTGTCCAAAAGACTTATATAATAATAGATGTATCATTATTTAACCACTTGGGATTCTCTTGTAATTTTATTGTAAGTTTATTAACCATATAATATAAAAATACAAAGAGACATGGTAAATGTCAAACTATTTAATTAAGAGTTAAATCTAAAAGATAAGGTTAATATAGTGACCCAAACCCATCTAAAACCTATTGGTTGGGTGGTTTTTGACCCATCCCCACATTATCCTTTAAATGATCCATTTTTTAGCCATTAGAAGCTGAGAATTATTTTATTATAAAATATTATTTCTAGCTTTTCCTAAGGTTCCCCTCACCTCTCTTATAAAAGGGAACTTCCCCTTCTCTCTAATTGACACCTTAAAATCCTTTTGGATCGGCCAAAACCTACCCAAATACCCTCTCAACTGTCCTACCTTTATTCTAGGTGGATTCTGTTATTAAGAAACTCAACCTAAAGATCCCTTTTGATCAAATCAAAAGGAAGAACCAAAAGAAGAGGTAAATATTTCATCACCTTTTTCAAGTTCTTTTCTTCTTCCACTTCCTCTTTCTTTATTGTTTCCACTATAAAATAATAACTCCAGTAACTTCTATATAATTTGATGTTATTATAAATATGGTAAAACCATATTCATTATTCTATCCATCCTTTGAATGACATGTCACCATAAGTGCGTACGTACGGCTTACCGTCTCCACCTCGTGGTGTAATTGTTATTCAATACATTATTATTTGGATGGGTATAATAATGATTTTTAATTGATGTAAATAATAAATATAACATTATAATGATTCTTTATATATGATATACCATCCAATTATATATTATTTTAATATCAAAATAATGATATTGTCGCTTGTGCGTATGTATGGATTACCGTCTCCACAAACGCGATGAGATTCATTTCCCATCGTATCCATTCAAGACTAATTTTAATTAGATTATTAAAAATAATTTTTAAAGAATTAATATCATTCTAAATATTAATTTGATACATCCTGTCAATAACAAACATTACTTACATAACAAAGCATATAAAATAAAACAAATCAGTTTACACTCGAAATGACGATAATACTAAGATATTATTAACAAAACAATGTTAAAAGATCATTTATGATGTCATATTAATGTATATGATTCTTATATAATGTAATAACAATTATTTCACCATTATAAAAGAGTTTAACCTACCCTAGACCTAGGAAAAGTACAAATAAAGGGTTAATTTCACAATTTCTTTATTATCCGAGGTTGTTTACACGTAATTATCTACTGGGACCTCTTCATCATCCACATCCATTTTTCTTAAAAATATATTCCAAAACATTTTTACTAGATACTAGAATATGGTTTAAATTTATTTATATCCTTGTTTGAATTTTTATAAAATGGTTTAAAGGAATCTTTCTGTTGTTCTCCAACAAGGTAGTTTATGACCTTTTCGAAATAATTAAGGTAAGAATGTTTTTTTAACATATATGGAAGGTGTGGCTATTTTCTGCCCTTATAACATCATCTAAGCTTCCCTTAAAATCTTATAAGAATATTTCCAAAATAAATGTTTTCTTTTATAATTATATGAATTTTAAATTATTTCAAAATAGAAAGAGATATTTCTTTAAAAAGGGTATTGATTTGATCTATGTCAAAATCCTTTGATGGATTTTAGGCTTATTTGAAGTTGATTTATTGTGATACAAAAATTCCAAATTTTATTGAAGGTTTTTTGATATTTTTTACTGTGTATGTGTTATTTTTATACAATTCATGGTTTATAGATAATGTATTGAAATTTCGTATTCCAGTTTTAATACGAATGTTTAGGTTATGTTTAAACCTTTTCATATGAGGAATGCATTGGACTTAGTAAGTAACGGATGGAGCCCGCTATAGCTCCTTGATGCATCGGTGGGTCTAATGAGACAAACTAGTTTCATGGAACAATGCCTTGAAAAAATCTTATTTGTATTCTTGGAAAAAGTCTTTGACTAGGTGGTTATCAAAGTCTGGCATTATGCATTCCAAAGTTATGAAAGTTTCTATTGATATTGCATGTGATTATTAGACTATTAGATTATCCATGTGAGTAAGTAAATGGATTTATTTTGATTTATATTTTCCATATTATAATAAAGTTTATGTTGAAAATGATTTTGTTTTAGTTTAATACATTGCCTTAAATGTTTAAGCTTGTTTATAAAAGTTTCCGCTATATTGCTATCCTTACTGAGCATTTGAGCTCACCCATTTCTATGTTTTATTTTTCCTAGGATGCGAAGAAGTATATTATGACTGACCTGCAACGATATTCTATGGGATATCAGTGTTTTCCATGGAAACAATGTTTTTTTTTGTTTTCCATTTTATGATGTAATGTAAACCTTATGAATGTATCTAGTACTTCCAAGGCTACTAAACTAATCGGTCTTTTGAGACTTGATCTTTTGTGATCATGCTAATGATATGTAATAATGCACCGAATCTAGGTAATTGGGTTCAGGGCGTCATAGTTGGTATCAGATGAAGTTTAGTACAAACCTTGGAAACTAGATTTAGATAAACTCTGATTAAAGCACACAGTCCTAAGATAGACTTTGAGGATTAGTATAAAAGAACTTCATAGAATTTTGGTATTGTAGAGATTTTGTGAGTTTTCTAAGAAATACATCCCTGTCTGGATACGAGCAGGTAGAGGCAACTCTGGAACAGATGTACCTAGGCATAAAACCCAAAAAACATCACTTTGAGCTAGACTCAAACGGGAACTGGTGCACGACAACGGGTCGTGGTGCACTCTAGGTTATGACACTCCCGGGGGATATGGTTAGGATAATTCTCATTTTATTTACAAACCATTATGAAGGTTTTATGATTATATACTTCCTAAAAGAAAACATTTTTATGATTATGGATTATATCCATAAACTATTCAATTTATGTTAGTGTTTCACAAGTTTGTAATTATGTATTTGGATTCATAAACTAATCTAGTTTATTCCATTGTTTAGAAATGGATACCAGTGGATGTAATAGAAATGGTATCAATGCACACACTCTATGTAGGGATTTCCATCCTACTCAAGATAATTATAGTGGAGCTAGTGATGCATCCAGTGCTGATCAACTAATCACCATACTGGGACAACTCATTCATGTAATGAATAATAACCTTACTCATATAGAGTACCCTGATCTGCGGCGTGGAGGATCAATTTTAGATCGCTTCATTAGGAAACAACCACCAACATTCAATGGGGGTAAAAATCAACTAGTAGATGAGTAGTGGATAAATTCCTTAGAAAAAATATTCCACACGTTGGGGAGTAGTGAAAGGAAAAAAGTTTTCATGACAGTTTACCACCTCACTGGAGATGCTGATCAATAGTGGACATTGATTCAAAACACAAAGAAAGACAAGGAAGTATCTAATACAGAATGGAAGGAGTTTAATTATATTTTCTTAGAAAAATACTTTCCTCGTGACCATTGAGGGGATATGTAAAGGAAATTTGTGAGTTTGAGGAAAAAGGAGGATGAGAATGTCTCAAAGTATGATGCTGACTTTACAAGGTTACTGAGGCATGCTGCAGATTATATACGTAACGCAAGAATTAATATAGATCATTTAATTTATGGGTTAAAACCATATCTCCATCAAGCATTAGTCTCAAAATCGTTCTTATCGTATGAATATAATGTCTCATGTGATATCAAGACATAAAAATAATTCTCTATGTCTTACAACTTTAAAGCAAAGAAACAGAAGAAGAGATCTGTTGAACACTCTAGAAATGGAAATAAGGGGAAGAAGGGAAAAGTTGAATATCCCTCCTGCAGTAAATTTGGGAAGAAACACCCTGGTACTTTCCTGAAGAGAATGGGAGTTTGTTACAATTGTGGAGAGAAAGTCCACCAAGCTCTTGATTGCAAGGGGAAGAAAGAGGTTGTCGATGTTGAATGATACAAATATAGAGAATGGGGGAATTATTCAAATTAATTTCCTAAGCGTCAAGAGAACATACCTCAGAAAACTCTAAGGGATCAAGGCCAAGATTATGCCATCCCTAATGCTGAGTTTGAAGCTCTGAAAGACATGGTGGAAGGTAATTTAATAGTTTACTCATGTTTAGAAAATTCTTTATTTGATTCTGGATCATCGCATTGTTTCATATCTTCCCAGTTTGTTAATAAAATTGTATATTTCCAATTTAAATTAACGAGGGATTTGTCAGTCAAAACACTTTAGGGAAGTATCATTGCAACAATGTTTTGTGAATCGGTCGCCATTAGGGCATATAAATGTTCTTTATCTGATGATCTCATCATAATATCCATGATTTTAGTTGATATAATCCTCGGTATGGATTGGATTTCAGACCATGATGTGAACATTTATTGTAAGAAGAAGGAGGTTAAAATTTTTTATGATGACAAGGAGTACCTTATCTTTAGAGTAGAAACATCACCACCTAATTCTTATCTATATCCACCCTCAGTAGCTCAAATAAATTCAAATATTGGGGATGAAGAGAATGAAATGACTGTGGTTGAGGAAAATAATGTTCAAATATAGGATGTACCTATTGTGAAATAATATGTTGATGTGTTTCCATAATATTTACTTGGACATCCACAAGAACAAGAAATTGATTTTTCCATTGATTTAATTCCTGGATCAATACCCACATTGAATACCCCTTATAGAATGTCCACTGTGGAATTAGTGGAACTAATGGAATAACTAGAGGAATTGAGAAATAAAGGATTTATTCACCCTACTATTTCTCCATGGGGAGCCCCTGTCCTTTTTGTTAATAAGAAAGATGGATCTATGAGGTTGTGCATTGACTATAGGATGATCAATGCTATAACAATAAAGAAAAATTATCCCCTACCTCACATTGATGATTTGTTTGACCAACTTCATGGAGCTCAATAATTTTCAAAGATTGACCTTAGATCTAGATATCATCTATTTTGTGTGAAGAAGGGAGACATTCTAAAAATATCATTTCGAACCTGGTACGGGCATTACGAGTTTACATTAATGCCTTTTAGATTGAATAATGCATCCTTTGTCTTCATGGATCTAATGAATAGAGTTTTCAAGGAATATCTTGATGACTTTGAAGTGGTATTTATTGATGATATGGTGGTATACTCCATAAGCTATGAAGATCATGAAAATCACTTGCGCATTATCCTAAAGACTCTAAGAAGACACGAATTATATGGGAAGTTTAGCAAGTGTGAATTCTAGCTTCAGGAGATTTTTTTACTTTATCTCTAAGTATGGAATCTATATTGATCCTTCTTCGACCAAGGCATTCCATGAATGGCCAGCACAGATGAGTATAACTGAGGTACGTAGTTTTTTTGGTTTACCAGGTTATTATCGACGTTTTGTTCAGAATTTTTCCCGGTTGGCTTACCCATTAACAAAGCTCACAACAAAATGGGTTAAATTTATTTTGGACAAAAGAGTTTGAAGAATGTTTTGAAGAATTGAGGAGTAGATTAGTCAATGGTCTTATATTGACTCTACCATTGGGGAATGGTGGGTTTTTTATTTATATTGATGCATCAAGGAAAGGAATTGGTTGTGTCCTTATGCAGAATGATAGGGTTATTGCCTATGCATCATTACAGCTAAAAATTTAGGAAAAAAACTATCCTACTCATGATCTTGAGTTAGAAGTTGTAATCTTTTCTTTTAAGATATGGAGACATTATCTCTATGGAGAAAAATGTGAGATATATATCGACCATAATAGTTTGAAGTATATTTTATCACAGAAAGAACTCAACATGAGGCAAAGACAATGGCTTAAACTACTCAAAGATTATGATTTCACTATACACTACCACCCGGGGAAGGCAAATAAGGTGGAAGATGCTTTGAGTAGAAAGAATCGTGTATTTTTGAACAATATGAGAGTCGAAAAGGATCTTATATACATGGATCTAGTAAGGATGGATATGAGAATCACCATGGAAGCTAAAACATCAATACTTTTTCAAATGGTTGTTAAACCATCTTTACTAGATAGGATAAAGAGTTCTCAGACTAGTGATGAAGAGTTTCAAAAGAAGATTAAAGCTATAAAAGATGGGATATTGAGTGACATTGTGTATGAAGATGGAATTTTGAAATTTGGGAAGAGACATGGTGTTCCCGATATACCTGATATAAAAAGAGAATTTTTGGATGATGCTCATAGCTCCAATTTCTCTATACACCAAGTGAGCACCAAAATATATAGAGATTTGAAGGAACATTTTTTGTGGGATAACATGAAGAGGGAGATTGCTGATTTTGTGTCAAGATGTATAGTTGGTCAACAAGTGAAAGCTGGAAGGCAACATCTTGTAGGAGTCATGCAACATCTTCCCATACCAGAGTGGAAATGGGATGATATCACAATGGACATTGTCATGGGGCTACCAAAGACTCCTGGAAGGAGCGATGCAATATGGGTCATTGTTGATCGTCTTACCAATTTAGCACATTTTCTTGCTATAAGAGAAGATTTTCCACTTGAATTTTTTGCAATAATATATATTAATGAAGTCGTAAGACATCATCTAGTACCACTATCGATTGATTCTGATCGTGATCCCCATTTTACATCAAGATTCTGGAAAAGTATTCAGAAATCCCTCGATACTGAACTTCGTTTGAGCACAGCCTACCACCCCTAAACCGATGGACAATCCGGACAGACTATTAAAATCTTAGAAGACATGTTCAGATCATGCTCACTTGACTTTCAAGGTATGTGGGATCAATATTTACCTCTGGTAGAATTTTTCAATAGCAAAAGCTTCAATTGAAGTATTCAAATGGCACCATATAAAGCATTATACAGAAAGAGATGTCACACACCAACCTATTGGGATGATTTTAGCAAAAGAAAACTCGTTGGCCCAGAACATGTGGAGGAAACGACGAAAAAGGTGAAGGTAATCTGAACCCATATCAAAGCAGCTCAAAATAGGAAGAAGAGCTATGCCGATAACCGAAGGAAGGATTTTGAATTTTAGGTAGGAGATCATGGTTTCATGAAGATTTCTCCATAGAAGGGTGTTATATATTTCGGTAAGAAGGGAAAATTGAGGCCCAGGTACATGAGACATTTCAAAATTCTAGAACGAATTGGGGTTTTAGCTTACCATTTGGCAATGTTGCCAAGTCTCTCCAAAGTTCACGATGTATTCCACGTATCACTATTGAGAAAATACATGCCTGACCTAATTCTTGTACTCGCCTATGGGGAATTAGAATTGGAACCCAATATATCTTATTGAGAAGATCATTTCAAGGTTCTTGATACAAGAGAACAAGTGTTGATAAATTGGACGACTCGTCTAATAAAAGTTCTATGGAGAAACCATAAGATGGAAGAGGCAACGTGGGAACCCAATGAACTAATGATGAAGAACAACCTTCTTCTTTTTATGCAGTAATATTCTAGAAATTTTGGGGACAAAATTATTTTATGGAGGGGATAATTTAACACACCAACCTTCCATGGTACGCTTCTTTTTGAATAATACAATAGCGTGTGTTGTACGCAACTTTGAGTTCTAGCACACCACAACCAATAAAACTAGCTGTTATGAATAGTAATACCCACTTTTTGAAATTTTATAAATTTTACCTTTCAAAATGGACTTCATTTTTGGATTCGTAATATTGAAATTATCTTAGGTTGAATTTTTGGTATTTTTCTGAAAACATTCAATTTATAATGAATAGTAAAAAACACTGAGTTATAGTTTAAAACTGAATTTTTATTTAAATAATTATTTATTTTATTTAAATTTATTTTAGGTCAAAATAGATACATAATACCTATATAATTTCAATGTAATTCATTGGAGTCAGTTGATAATAATTTTTGATGTATAAAATTTTCCTTGAACTTTTTTCCGTCTTTTACCCACCTCCAAGGAGCATTTGCAAATTTACATAAAAATTAATTTTTCTGCTCTTGTGAGTTGAATTTCAAAAATTCTAGAGACACGGTTGAAATAATTAAGTGAAATATGGTTCAATTAGATGAAAATAATTTTTTTTGAATATTAACTTTTTACTTTTATTTACCACGGTTAAAAGTAAAAAGGGTAATTAAGGGTAAAAAAGATATTATTATTACCCTAACACATGTCCTAATTTTGTTGGATAAGTGTAATTCGACCAAAAACAACCTTAGGAATAAAATATGATCCTTTATGTCCACTTGTATTAGATTAGGTCATTTATTATTATTTAATTCAAAGAATAGTTAAAAGCGTTAAATTCAAAGTTTAATAACTAAACCATTTTAATATACGGTTACACATAAGATAAATTCAACTATAAATATTCATTAGAAAGATAAAATTATTTCATATATAATGGTATTTTATTTATATTTTTTATACATTAAATAATTAAATTTATTTATGACCCAATGATGATGCAATAATTACCTAATTAATGAAATATTAAAATAATTGATATTATAAATATCCAAATAAATGTAATTTGAGACTTTTTATGAATTCCACTAATTTTCTAGTTTAATATGACATGTTAGGGTTGGTTAGATGAATTATTTTCTAAGTAATAATTCTTTAATGAATTTAGAAAAAACAAATAACAAATAGTGTCGAAATTGACATAAAAGTGTTTTTAAAAAAATATTATATTATTCATTGATATTCTATTCCTAAAAATATAAGGATTGTCCAAAATACATATATAATGATATGTGTATCATTAATGAACCACTTGGGATCCACTTGGAAGTTTATAGCAAGTTTATTTACCATATAATATTAAAATACAAAGAGTCATGGTAAATGCCAAACTGTTTAACTAAGAATTAAATCTAAAAGATAAGGTTAATATAGTGACCCAAACCTATCTAAAACCTATTGGTTGGGTGGTTTGAGACCCATCCCAACCTTATCCTTTTAATAATCCATTTTATAGCCATTAGAAACCGAAACTGATTATATTATAAATAATATTTTTAGCTTTTCCTAAGGAGCCCCTCACCCCTCTTATAAAAGGGAACTTCCCCTTCTCTCTAACTCACACCTTAAAATCCTTTTGGTTCACACAAACACTTCCCAAATACCTCTAAACTGTCCTACCTTAATCCTAGGGGCCTTACATTAGTCATAAATCCAACCTAAGGATCCCTTTTGATCAAATAAAAAGGAAGACCCTGAAGAAGAGGCAAATATTTCATCACGCCTTTCATGTTCCTTTCTTCTTCCACATCCTTTTTATTTGTTGTTTCCATTCTAAAATAATAAATCCAATTTATTCTATATACTGTAATGTTATAATAAAAATGGTACAACCATATTAATTATTATATCCATCCTTTGAAGGACTTGTCTCTATACGTGCGTACGTACGTCATACCATCTCCACGTCGTTGTGCAGTTGTTATTCAATACATTATTATTTGGATGAGTATAATAATGATGTCTAATTGATATAAATAATAAATATAACATGATAATGATTCTGTATATATGATATACCGTCCAATTATATATTATTGTAATAAAAAAAGAATGATATTGTCGCTCTTTCATACGTACGGATTACCGTCTCCACGAACACGATGAGATTCATTCCCCATTGTATCTATTCAAGACTAATTTTCATTAGATGATTAAAAATAACGTTTAAAGACTTAATATAATTATTAATATGAATAAGATACATCCTATACATAACAAACATTACTTACGTAACAAATCATATTAAGGAAAACGAATCAGTTAACACCCGAAACGACGATAATACTAAGATATTATTAACAAAGAAATATTAAAAGATCAAATATGATATCATATTAATGTATATGATTATTGTATAATTTAATAGAAATTTTTTCACCATTTTACATGAGTTTAACTTACCCTCGATGAAGTAAGAGTAAATGGTAAGGATTAATTTCACAATCTCTTTATTATTTGAGGTTGATTATACGTAATTATCTATTGGGACCTCTTTATCATCCACATTATTGTTTATTAAAAATGTATACAAAAAAATTACAATTTACTAGACTATGGTTTAAAGTCATTGATACCCTTGTTTGAAATTTTATAAAATGGTTGAATGGGGTCTTTTTTTCGTTTTCCAACGAGGTACTTTGTGACCTTTTCTATGAATTAAGGTAAGAATGTTTTTTAACATATACGGCGGGTGTGGCTATTTTCTGCTGTTATAATATCATCAAAGCTTCCCTTACAAGTTTATAAAAATATTTCCAAAATAAATGTTTTCTTTTTTAATTATATGAATTTTAAATGATTTCAAAATAGAAAGATATATTTCTCTAAAAGGGGTTTTGATTTCATCCATGTCAACATCCTTTGATGGATTTTAAGATTATTTGAAGTTGATTTATTATGGTACAAAACTTCCACATTGTATTGAATGTTTTGCGATATGTTTGACTGTGGATGTATTATTTTAATACCATTCATAGTTTGTGGATAAAGTATTTACATTTCATATTTCAGTTTAAATATGAATGTTTATGTTAGGTTTAAACCTTTTCATATGAGGAATGCATTGGACATAATAAGTGACTGGTGGAGCCCTCTATAGCTCCTCGATGCATTGGTAGGTCTCAAGAGACAAACTAGTGTCTTTTCACAAGGCCTTGACAAAATTTTATTTGTTAACTTAGCACATGGCCTTGAATATGTGGTTATGAAATTCTGGAATTATGCACTCCATCATTATAAAATGGGCTATTCATATTGCATGTGATTATTTGACTAGTAGAATATCATTGTGTGTAAGTAAATGGATTATTATTTTGATTTATATTTTCCATATTATGATAAATTTTATGTTGAAGATTATTTTTTTTTGGTTTTATACATTACCTTAAATGTTTATGCTTATTTATGAAAGTTTCCTCTATGTTGTTATCCTTACTGAGCATTTGATCTCACCCCTTTATATGTTTTATTTTTTCCAGGATACAAAGAAGTATATTGTGACTGGCCTATAGGGATAGTCTATGGGTTCTCAGTATTGTAAATGGAAAAAATGTTATTGTAGTTTTCCATTTTATTATGTAATGTAAACCTTATAAATTTATCTAGTACTTCCAAGGATACTAAACTAATCGGTATTTTGAGACTTGATCTTTTGTGATCATGCCAATGATATATAATAATGCACCGACTCTCGGTAACTGGGGTCGGGGCATTACATTTCAACCTTAATTTAATAACATATAATTATATGTAATATAATGAGGTTAATATATAACAATGATATAAAAATTTTGAATGGGTTTAAGGAATAAATAAAACCAAAACATTTTTTGGTGAGTGTTACCTCTTCTTCAGGTATCTCCTTTTGGTTTTCTCCAAATGCCTTCTATGGTTGGATTTATGACCGAAGTATGTCTTCTAAGATGATACTAAGAAATTTTAAAAGTGATATAGTCTGAACTTGTTTGATCCAAATGTCTTGAGATTTATTAATAATGGGGGAGAGTGAGTACCGTTTTATAGTTGAGGAGTAGTTACATTCTTGTAAATACTCAAAACTATTCACTCTTTGGTGGTATCACTTACCTCATGTGGCTCAAACATTTGATAATAATGGATTTTATGGCTTATTTAGTATATAAATAACTCCAAAAAACTAAAATAAGTTCATTTGTATATTTTTATTCCTTAACTTATAGGTTTCCCTATTTTTTCCATTTTGGTTTTTATTATGGTAACTAATTTTCTAACCTTGGTAATTTATCCATTAAGAATAAATTAAAGTTATAATTATTATAAAATTTATAACCATTGATTCTAAAATATTATATCTTGTTTTTTAAAATAAAAATCCCATATGTTTTAGAAATTTATTCAATAGAAGCGAATGACACGTGAAAAAACAATGATTTAAACCTAGTTTCACTAACAAAGTTTTTACTATTTATGGGTAAATAGGTTGATTATAAAAGATAAATTGGTACATAAATTGACCGTGGAATATATTTATTAAAATTTAAATTTCACTTTGAATAGGATAGTATTTTTTAATTTTAAATCATTTAATGAAATATCCTTTATAATAAAATAAGATTAATGTCAATTTTGACATTATTAATTTCATTTGAATTTAAAAATATCAATAAAATTGTGGAATTGTAATATATTAAGTTTAAATTTTATTAACATAGTATATTCATATAAAAATTTGATTTAATATGATAATTCATTCTATTTACCTCACTTTTTATATTTTTAGAATCAGTTATTTTAGTTAATTATTAAATAAATAATTCTTATGTTTCCCTTTCTTAAGAATTTAAAGTAATTATTTAATCTCTAAAAATTTAATATAAATATTCAAGATAAAAAATAAATTTATCTTTAAAAATAATATTAATAACCTAAAATATGATTTTTTTTCCCATCCCAAATCATTATAAATAAAAATTTTAAGTATGGTTCCCTTTTAGTATTTTTATTTACATAACATATTATATAGGTAACATTCATGGAATAGTATCCCCATAACTCCTAAAAAGAAAACATAATTTTTTATGGGTATAAATATTTACATCCAATGGGTTATGTACAATTTGTTCGGTTATTTTACACTTTATATTCTATGTTAACCCACTAAGTAAACTCGTCTTTAGCTTAATTGTTGTAATTAATTTCAAATGTTCTCACAAATCACATTGGTCAAAAATTAATTATGAATTATTAGATACTATAAATTATTCAAATTAAAAAATATGGAATCCATTTATTCAAATTTAACTTATATTAATATTAGAATTTAATTTAAAATTATTCTTCCATATGTAATGAGAAAGTGGGTTTTTTAATTTAAAATGTTCAAAAGTTTATAATGTTTTTATATAAAAAATATTCATTAAAATGAGTTAAATAACCTAAATTGGATTAATATGTGTATGATTTATGTATTTTGACTTTTAAACCAATTTAAAATATAATTTATCAAAATAAATTATTTTTATGAAAGGAATGTTTTCAATTAAAATTCAATATTTTTCCCTACTAATAAAAAATGAATCTTGTTATAAAAATAAAAAAATCACCCAAATATTACATTTATATTCCATATTAAAAAATAAATTTTATTTTTTAAAATAAATTTGAAAAAATTAATTTTAATTTTTGTGTGCCAAGCATGATTAAACTGTCTTTTAGAAAAGACATTGTTTTTCAGAAAATATTTATTTTTCATTTAAATGATTTTTATTTTATTTATTATCAATAGATAACAAATAAATAGGTGAAAAATATATATTTTCATAAGTTATTTAGTATTATTAATTATTTCCATTCTAATTTCTAGGGAATAACTATCATATTAAATAATAATATTACTAGTATATTATAGTTTGGTAAAATTTAGTCTTTCGAATAATGATAGCTTTCAATGGAACTTTGTATTGTATGTAACACATGAAAAAATTAGTGTTCCATTTACCGAAATCTAAATTTTGTGTTTCATATACCGTAATCATAACTTTGTGTTGTGTAAAAATAAAAATTAACTTTGTGTAGGGGAAATAGAATCCAATAAATGATTTTAAAATTTTGAAAAAAAAAATTTATAAAAACATGGGGTATTACACGATTCAATGACATTGTATGCTCCATGGACATAGCCCTGGGTGGATTAACCTTATTTCCCTATTTAATTTATATATGTACACTAAAAAATATCAAGAAACATAAATTATATTTGGTAAAAGATCATAATGATAGACCCTAAAAATTGAGAGGTCAATATCCTTTATGGAATGTGATACCTTAAAGGAATAAATGTTTTTAATTATTTACTCACTCTACATATATTCATTCACACCCCCCCCCCCCCATGAAAATCTCTTGATAACCCTTTATTTAAAGAATAAAATTGGAATAAAGTCATGCTATGATTTTATAGATTTATAACGGACAAAGTGGTTTCACACTACTAACTTACAAATACAAATCCTGAAGAGAAATATCCAGTTGGATGTAAGGTTACTTCATAAATGAAGATGTGATCTTTTTATATGAACCTAAAAGATATGAAATAATATATTTATCACTCATAATAGAATTGGATGATGATATACTATTGGATACTCAAACTCAAATTTGATTTATTTGGATGCTAACGCTCAAGAATATTTTGATAAAAGATTCTAAACTTTATGCTCCAGGATCTCTTTTACTTATCTCAATTTTTTGATGGAGTAGTTTTATGTAACATACATGCACATCTTCTCTCACTTTTATAGATCCTCATATTCAAAAAAAATTATATCCTAGAATTAAATTAATTGAAGAGAAATATATTCCATCTCAAATTTATTTAAACATCATTTGATAGAATCATACAAAAGAATCCTCTATTATTTTCTCATTTGGTTATGCTCAAGTTTATAGACAATTATCGAAGAATATTATATCTCATTTAACAAACTATTAATTGTGAAATTATACTTCCACCATTATTCTACTTTAATATCTGAGTAAGTACCCATTAAATAATCTTTTTTAACTTTGATCGTCATAAATAATTCACAAACAATATATTTAAAAATTCTAGTATTTCCCATATTCTTTTTCAAATTATTCCATCTCAAATTATTCACTTTTTATCTTAATAAATGATTAATATATGCATATAACAAAACTCAAATACTCATCTTGAACTTCCACACTATAAAAATTCATTTCAATCATTTTATAATGAATTGTTGGTGGTTACTAGAAATCTAAAACAAATTTTCATTATCACATTAACATTCCAGATTTAATATATAGATATTCTTATTCATTAAATTTGGATTGTAATTATATAGAAAAAAAACTCAACTTGAAACTTAAAAAAATATTAATATTTTTTTTTCATTATGAATTATCACATAATTTTTCTTGAAACATATTTTAAATATGATGTTTTAATCATTAAAAAACAACTTATGAACCATCTGATTTTATTTTCTCTTTAAGTTTGATTTTTTGAAACTCTAATTTTCACCTCTTAAAATATATGAAAAACTATAAGTCCATCATGAATCAAAAATAGAATTTATAAAATTATGTAACACTAGAATCATTTATATTTATATGTTAACACAAGTATGTAAGTGTAAAACGAAACATAAAAAATTATTTCCTAAAACATTCAGCCTAATGGCTCATTTTCTAGTTTCCAATGACTCATAAATAGGCTTTGTCACAAATAAATATATGGAATAACATACTTATGAAAATATTTAATTACACTTACACAATCCCTAAAACATGCATATGTGGTGACATGAACACATATACAAAGGTCCTTTTCCGAAAAACTCACATGATCTTAATTCTGGATTTTCTCAAATAAACATATAATAAATTTAAAAAAATTAAATCCACCTAGAATCAACTCAAAAACATTACTTACAGCTTCCAAAACCATTAATAAATTTCAATGTCATTTAAAAATAAATGAAAACCATTAATAACCCATATTGTAATTTAAATTCAAATTGGTTCTCTATTCTATATGATCTAGTACTTAGTACAAAATTTGATAGCATCTCTACCTTGATTTTAACCTCTTTTATAACTTTTAATTTTCCATTGGAAGTCACTTCTTCAATTTAGGAATGATATTTAAAATATCTACATGATCAAAAAAAATTATATCTTCTTTGTAAACATCTATTCTATTTCAGAAAATAACTTTTATTAACTATATTTTAGCTTCTCTAAAATTAGTCTCCACCTCTTTAGGCTCTACATAAAATTGACTAGTTGATGTTAATGATATGTAAAGTTTCATAGAATCATTATTTAAAGGATTTGAATCTAACTTGTTACTTAGATTGGCTTACATTTTATTAGATTCATCGTATATTTTGATTGTAATTTCAGTTGTTTGACCCCCCCTCCCCTGGGAGGTGGATTTGAAATATAATCACACGAGGATTAAACCTCATGTCTTATTAATTTCTCTTTACGTTTTCCATCTTTATCTTCCAAAAATTTCAATTTATTCAATACATTATTAACACCTTTTGAGGACTCCATAATAAAAATATGGAAGTATAAATTGAAACTTATTAACTTTTAAAGATTATTCTCTATTCTTAGTATTACACATTCAAACCATCCCATCTTCTCTTTTAGCGCTAACCTCACATTTTTATAGTATGAAATATGACTTCCAAAAAAAATTATTCTATTTTTATATGAATTAAATTAGAATATTCAGCTCTTATTTCACCAAATTTATCAAAAAACCAATTTGATTTATCATCTATAGTATCTAAAGTCCTTGAATTATTATAAGGGAGTAGCTGAACCATTTAAAGGTTCATGACTTATGATTATTTTATTTTATTTTCATTTTTGATGGAATTATGCTTACTATTTGATGTATTGAATTTTATAGATTCATATCATTTATTTCATTTCATCTGTTTCTTAATAACTCTATCCTTCTTCTTATTATCAGTCACTAAATGTTTAACCTCTATGCATTTCTTAACAAACTTATTTTGAAAAGAATCAAAGAAAATTTTTATTATGGTAATTAACTCATCATTTAATGGAACCTATATACTCATCTCTAGAGTTATGATATTCTTAACACCTTTTTCATGTAACATTTTCATCAAAATACAATTCATTTGGCTTGATAACAAAATAACGATTTAGCGTTACAACTCTAGTACACACAACCTCAATATAGTACTACATGAATCTTACTATTTTTAGCTTTTTTATATTGAAAAGGAAATCTAATATGTAAATATCATAAAACTTAAAGGTATCCTTGTGATTCATGTTAAACATATTTAACATTATGATTGTTTTTTAAGTTTTCAATGTGTATTTTGTATCTTCTAGTAATATATTCTATTAAACTCAAGATTCTACGTTCAAATTATAAATTCAATTAACTAGAGGAGATATATGAAATTTTGGAAACATGATGAAATTTTTTGAAGGCATGCTGAACTAAATCATTGAAATATAGAGATACATTCATCAATAGATAAAAAATATTCTGATGTTATTGTAATCGAACCCGAATATCTCAGAATATGATCATCAAGCCATCATATATAAATTAGACTAAGCCTTTAAGGAATAAAAAAGTAATTAAGGCTCTTTTTATCATATTTAAGTTTTTATTTATTGAGTACTTATTATTAGATTTCATTTTCAATGTGTTTCACTTAGAGCTTCCATTTTGAGGTTTTCATTATAATGCTAAAACATCCCTATATAATTCTCATCTTTTGATATTTGTGATTGATAAGAATTTGGTGTGTAATATGCTACATATAATCATTTTGATCAATGAGACTATAGTGATAAAATTATACTTATTCCAAACATTAAATTTTTACAATGGCCAAAGTACTTGGACTTACAGTCAATTGGTTAGATCTAAGCGGTTCTTAGAGAAAGAGTTACTTACTACCAACCATTTTTGAAACAATTCAAGGTGAAAACTTGTTGTTTCTAACTAGTTTAGTGGAGGATGTTTCAGTGTTTGGAAAGTGGATACCTTGGGTCTCGTCCACTGATCAACCTATTTCTTTATTTTAATAGTGAATACATCCCATGAATAGATATATTTCATAATAATATCCTTTAAGGGTTATATGAATTTTCACATAATAATTTTCACATTATTTATATTAACTTATTTTTTATCTAATGATTTGTCTATATATTTACATTAATATTTAATACATTTTAAAGTTTATTTTGATCAGAACTTGTAATTTCCAATCAACTAAATACTTGAGTAATTGAAAAATTATTAGTTTTTTTTCAAATACAATTCACCTCCTTTATTAGTTTTCATATCACTCTCCCATTGGGACAAAAATAATCTATATATCAAGGACATAAAAACAAATTATAATATAGTTTATATAATATATAATGGTAAATAAAGAATATTGAACATCCTTAAAACATTGAGAATCTATATGTGATTCATCTCTTCATTCAAAAAACCAAAAAAAAACAAAAAATAATATAAGTCTCTGACATTCAAGTACCCCCATAACACGATAAATATTCTCCAAAAAAAATTGATTTCTTATATTGGTTATGCTAACTCATGGATATTAATTCATTTTTTGTATACTAAATACCTTAAAATAAATATATTAAACCGAAATAAAGTTATAACAATTAAAACAAAAAGTACAACTCAAATTTAAATCTGATTCAAAACAATTAATAAATTCCAAGAACAATATGAATATATTCCAAACCACTTAAAAAATATAGATTACATAATAAATGGATAATAATAAAACCATAAGTAACGTTGAGGTGTGTTTTGGACTAAAACCTTCTGGAAGAATAATATCAAAAGATATTACAAAAAACACTAAACAGTGAATTCACCAAAGGATTAATTCATCCTAAAAACAGCATAAAATAATTAATTTTAAATATATGGACCATAACTATCATAAATAAAGATAGTAATAAGATGATATAAAAATATAAGAATCATATAAAAAATAATATAAAAATAAAAAAATGTATAGGTGTGGTGTAATATAAAAATAGAAATGTTGAACAGGGCCATCACCATCAATGTTATAATCATTATCACCTCTATGTGTATAAACATCAACATCCATAGAAAATGAAATAACTCTAACATCAACATCATGTTATGGTTCAATGTGAGAACATGAATTACTACAAGAAATTTTTTCCTACTTGGAGAAAATTCATGCAAAAAATTGTGATTTCATTTCTATCATAATCATTGAACATGTAAAATTTAATTTAATAATAAAATATTGAGTTTTATGATACATTATTTATTACATGTCATGTGTTACTGGATTTTATTATCTTGACTCCTCAATGGAATAATTCAACTACTTCTCTGCAACAAATTAAGTGGAATTAATGGCATTGCTTGATGTTGGACAATACATAAATAATAAAAACATTCCCATACAAAATCAAACTCTTTCAGGGTGATCTCAACAAAAAACCTAACTAAAGTTATCATAGAAATAAAAATGATCATCTTATTTCATATTATGTGCCCAAAAGAACCTATGAAAACAATTAACAAATAGTGACCATATGCTTAAATAACATAGTAAATGAAATATTGATGCCTAAAAATAAATAAATAATTCTAATAATTTTCCCTTAAGTGATGTTAATTATTTCATTAAAATAATTTTTCAATAATCATGAGAAAAACATTTTTATATGATCTACTCACCTCTCAATATTCATTACCCCTTTCTGCACATTAAATTTATAACATCAAAATCAATTATTGTAGTTTGGGATGAAAATATATATAAATATCTCAAATATATTAAATTAATATTTACCTAATTTTTCCCATGATCAATGGTACTAGTGTGTCTAAGAGTGTGTATACATTTCATTGAGGACTTATTTTGTTTATTATTTTCCAATAATTCATACATTAATATTTAATTTGTGTAAACATATAATAAGAAATCTAATGTCATCATATAATAATAAAAGTATACCTAAAGTATAGAGCTTGACCAATATAAAATATTCTCATAATATTAACTTGTTGGATATTTATAACAGTAATGAAAACCCACTAGTGTTTTTATACATATTTATAATCATCCCAAATAGATATCAAATTTTTATACCCTTCAAAGCTCACCAGCATCCATAATGTGAGCAACTTGAAGATTTTAATATTTGATAAAGTTATAAATGAGTGATATAAATAAAATAAACATGTATTTATTTTACTATATGATGATATATTAAATAAAATACATAAATATTTATACCCAAATCTTATTCCATGATCTATAATTGATTAAATAATCAACTTAGATCCTTGTGATTGATTACATTTGCATGATATTACTATATCAGATCAATAAACCTATAAATGTAGTTTATAATTTACTATTTTTACAAAAAAAAATTTATGTTTCATTATAATCAACTATAACATGTGTTTTTTGATTCCATATAAAACTCACTTGTGAGGGACCATAATATTTTCTACTATAGGATGCATCAATCTTGTATTTTGGGTTCCTTATGATAATTAGTTAGTGTGTACTCAGAATTCAACACTAATTTCAGTTTTATTAGATTAATTGATATACTTATTTATTAAATTGTTCTTTATTGTGGTTAAAACATGCACTATGGAAACACTACTAAAAATAGATCTTTAACTGCACTAGAAATGGCCTTTATCGGTGATAGAAAATCAATGACTACATGAGTGAGGTTAAAAGCCTCGGTCTGTTATCAGCACTGAAAAAACACTACTAAATGGGTCCTTTATCAGCGCTACAAAATCGCTGATAAATGGGACCATTATCAGCACTTTAATTGAGCACTGTTAAAGGTAGTTTTTATCAACGCTTATAAAAATGGTAATAAAGGGTCTTTTATTAGAACTTATAGAAATTATGATAAAGTATAATTTTATCCATGCTTATAAAAGTGCTGATAAAGTACCTTTTCTTAGGACTCATAGATGAACTAATAAAGTTGACCTTTATAAGTGCTTTTAAAATCACTTTTAAATGTGTCCATTATCAATGCCTTTAAAAGAATGGATAATGGGTCATATTGCAGTGTGTAGTAACAGCACAGCACAGCACCATAAATACACTAGATATCCAAAAAACAAGTACAAATACAAGAATTAATTGAAATGAAATTTACAACACAAACACACAAAAAACACTATATTATAGACATTTCAAATATTTTTTTATATAATTATATAAATACAAATTATTATATACACTAGAAAACATCAATGTTCCTTGGCCTTTTAATCCTGACCCAACTCATGCTATTTATGAAAAAACCAACCTTGCATGAACAAAATAATGCACCAGTATAGGAAAAATATTTTATATTAGAAATAATATAAATAAATAAATTAATATAAAGTTTTAATTTTATTAAAATTGATATCAATTTTAAATAAAGAGATGCACTTTGAGTCATACTGGTCACACAATTCATCATATTATGGTTCGACTAATTCCATAATGTCTCAAATTATTTTGGGAATGTTTTTCTAAAGTATCAAAACTATATGAATGTATTTTCTCAGTTTTCAGTACATGAGTTGTCTAATTTACTAAAATGTCATTTTAACCTAGAAACTCTCACTTTTGACACATTCTGATCACATCATGTATCGGTTTTATGTGAAATGGATTCTAACACATCACAAATGACTTATGAATTTGTTTCCTAAATTATCAATAAAATATGAGTACATTTGATCATTTTTCAGTGAGTGAGACTTTTTGAACTCAAATGTTGATTTTAAACTGAAAATGGACACTTTGATTCATATTGGGAACATCATGTATTGGATTGTGGTGTAGCTATTTCCTACATGTAACAAAGGTCTTGTGGATCATTTTATTAAGGTACCAAAACAATATGAATGTGTTTGCATAGTTTTGAGTAGGATAGTTGTCTATTTTACTAAAATTGTTGAAAATTTTAAATAAAAAGATTCCCATTGAGTCATAATATTCACATTATGCATAGAATTTAGATATAGTTGACTCTTACACATCCCGAATGACTTATGTGTCATGTTCCTAAAGGATCAAGACAATCTGAATGTGTTTTCATGGTTTTGAGTATGTCACATTTCTTTTTTCCTAAAATTTTATTTTAAACTAGAAATACACAATTTGTTTCAAACCACCCACATTAGGTATTGGATTTTAGTACAGATTAAACATACACATAAAAAATTACTTATGGATTGCTTTCCAAAAGTACTTGAAATATTTTGAATTTTTATCTCAGTCTTGAGTAGGTTAGTTGGCCTTTTACTAAAATTGTGGTTTATTTTTAATAAAAACACTCACTTGGAGTAATACCCATCACACCGTGCACTGGATTGAGGTGTGGATGATCCATGCACATCTCAAATCACTTATGGATTTTTGTCCTAATGTATCAAAAAAAAATTGAATGTTTTTTATCTATTTTGAGAAGGTTATTTTATTTTATTTTACTAAAATTTAATTTAATTTTAAATAAAGATGCACCTAGTGTCATGCCAGTCACACCGTGCATCAGATGGAATTGTGGATAATTTTTACATGTTCCACATAACTAATGGATAATTGTACTAAAGTATCAAAAAAATATAAATGTGTTCTCTCAGTTTTCAGTACGTCACTTGTTATTTTTACAAAAATATCATTTAAAGCATGAAACACAAAATTTGACTCATATAAATCAAATCATGTACAATTTGATGTTTGAATGATTCCTACGTGTCAAAAATGATTTATGAATCGATTAAGAAAATTATAAATAAAATTTGAGCACGTTTGCTTGGTTTTCTGTGAGTGACACTCTTTAAATTCAAATAATGATTTTAAACTGATAATAGAGACATTGATTCAGTTGTCTTTTTTACTAAAATTAATGTCAATTTTAAAAGGAAATAAGTACATGGTAACATAACAGTCAAATGATGTCTTTTAATGAATTGGGTCTAATTTCTACATGTCCCAAAGTTTAAAAATAATACTAACTGTCAATGTTACCATGATTTCCATTGACATTATTTGTTGAACGACCAACATTGCATGTGAATCTTTCAATAAACCACGTCAACTCAAAAAAAAGAATCCACCTGTATAACAAAAAAATTATTATGAGTAATACTAAAAATAAATAAATTAAACACAAATGTGAAATGATATATTAATTCTATGGAAAATGATTTTACTGTTAAAATATCAAGATTAACTTTATGATTGAGCAGTGGAGGGAACACGAAGGGAAGTGATAAATGTCAACACAATAGGGGTGAATGGTTTTGAGATAGAAGAAGTTTGGGGATGTTCTACAGTATAAAGGCATGAAAGATGGACATAGCACCCCAACTCGAACAAAATAATCCACATGTATAAGAAAAAATTTATTATATATGTAATATTAAAATGAAATAAATTAAACATAAATATGAAACAATATATTACTTTTATGGACAATTATTTTACTATGAAATTATCAATATTACCTATGTAATTGAGAAGAGGTAGTTTTATTTCTCATAATATAATATTTGTAGAAGGAAGTTGAAAGAATTTTAAAAATTATCCAATGTAGGGGTGAAACGTTTTTAAGGGAGAAGATGTCAGTGGAAGTTTTGGTGTACAAATGCCTGAAATGTGGATAGACCACCCCAACTCGAACAAAAGAATCCACCTGTATAAGAAAACAATTATTTTGTGATTAATATTAAAAATGAATAAATTAAACATAAATAAGAAATAATACATTAATTTTATGGATAAGGATTTTACTGTGACAATATCAAGATTACCACTATAATTGAGAAGAGGTAGTGTCATTTCTCTTCCTACAAAGGAAGTAGAGAGAACATGAAAGAAAGTGAAAAATCCAACACTATAGGGGTGAAAAGGTTTTGAGGGAGAAGAAGTATGTGTAAGTTTTTGTTAATAAAGGCATGAAATATGGACAGACCACCCCAACTCGAAAAATAGAATACACCTGGATAAGAAAACAATTATTATGTGAGTAATACTAAAATGAAATAAATTAAATACAAATATGATATAACATGTCAATTATATGGAAAATGATTTTACTGTGAAAACATCAATATTACCTCTATGATTGAGTAAAGACAATGAACTTTCTCTTCTTAAAAGGCATGACACATGGACAAAAATATTCTAAAAAAATGTACTCTACAAGTAATAATGAAAATTAAATACACATTTCATTATATATTTTTTTGGTAAAATAGGGAAAGTAAATCATATCATTACCTTTACATATTTCAAAAGGGTTTCCTTCATTATAGTTTATTCTTATGAGGTATTGGTAACATCATAATTTATAGAAGATATTCTCTAAAAAGAGTATTCAAAAATTTAATTTAGATTATGTTAATGAAATAGGAAACATATAATATTATGATGAAAAACATAATATATTAAAAAACAGTTTTAACTTCTTCTTGAATTCTTTTTTTAAATGTTTCAATGAATTGGTTCCTCTATTAAGAATCCAAATACCCTCTTTATGGTCCCTTATAATATACATGACATTATCTATATTAGGACCGGCATGAAATGATTTTGATGTTCAAATGAAAGGGCCGTCCTCTATAGAATATAGAATTTAAATGAAGAGAAAACAATCTAGACTCATATTCTCTGTTTTGGTGATGTGATGCACATTTTAAACTAAAATGATACTTATATATTGAAAAAATGCACGCTGATTCATACCGGTAACATTTTGAAATTGATTGAGGTGATCATGATTCCTATACATCACAAATGATTTGTGGATAATTTTCGTAAAGTATCAAAATAATCTGAATGTGTTTTCTGAGTTTTTGAGTAGGTGAGTTATTCTTTTTACAAAAATTGGTGTCAATTTTAAATTAAAAGGTCCACTTCGAGACATATCGGTATCATAGTGAATCATATTGAGGTGTGGATAATTTTTTACACATCACAACTAGCTTGTGGATTGTTTTTATAAAGTATCAAAACAATATGAACATGTTTACTCTATTTTGAGTACATCACTTGTCTTTTTTACTAAAATATCATTTTAAACTAGAGACATAAACTTTGACTCATAACAATCACATCTTGTATCGGATTGATGTGAGAATAATTCCTAAACATCAAAATTGAATTATGAATCAATGTATTAAATTATTAATAAAATCCAATAATTTTTACTTTTTTTTATTGAGTGACATTTTTGAACTGAAATGTCGATTTTAAACTAATAACGGGAACTTTGAGTCATGTTGGGCACACTATGTCTTGGATTTAGGTGAGGATGATTCCTACACATCACAAATTACATATTAATAAATGATCTATTGTATCAAAATAATCCGAATTATTTTTCTTAGTTTTTAGTACGTCAATTTTACTTTTTACTAAAATTGATGTAAAATTTAAATAAAAATACGTATTATGAGTAATACCAGTCACACCATGTCTCAGATTGAGGTAAGGATGACTCCTACATGTCTCAAATGACGTATGGATTTTTTTCCTAAAGTATCCAATTAATATTAATGTGTTTTCACAGTTTTTAGTATATTACTCTTTTTTTACTAAAATTTCATTTTATACTAGAAACACGCACTTTGACCAACATCGATCACATCCTATATTAGTTTGATATGATATATATTCCTACGCATCACAAAGGACTTATGAGTAAATTTCTTAAATTATTAATAAAATATAAACATGTTTTATTTGTTTTCTGTGAGTGAAATATTTTGAACAAACTATTAATTTTAAACTAATAACGAACACATTGAGTCATAGCGGTCACACCATGCATCGAATTTTGGTACAACCAATCCATAAAAATATAAAATTACTTAAGGATCATTTACCTAAGTGATAATAAATAAAAACCACCATATACCAATTTTTCAATCATATAAAACCCTATTAGTTTTTTAATAAAATAAAACCTATTAATAAACCATGTTTTATTGAAAAAACCAATATAAAAAATCCTCAACCAATTATATATTAATGTTTTATTCGGATCCTTGTGGATAAATTTGAGGATAAAAATGAATGTAATTATTCATTAAATCTTCCTCCACATCAAATATAATAAATTCATTTAAGTAACATATACTCATCAGCTGAAATTACACATTAGCAACCTATGACCCCCTAGGATGCATAGCACTATAATTGCATATTTTGATTCTTATGTCATCACCCTTTCTATTTATTTATAACACTTCACTCAATCATTCCTATAGTTGAATGGATATTTTATTTGGAAGGAGTTTTTTGCAATAGAGGTGTTGAGTTAATAACTAGTTTTAATGGTGTAACTCTCACAAATAGGATGTATTTCCCCTTTTATAGAACACAATAAAGTACAAGGGGAAATGCCTCCCATTTACATAATTATGTTATCTTAAAGGGTAAATTCCTCCAATTTTTGATAATTACACCATTGAAACTAGTTATTAACTCGATGCCTCCATTTTCACCAAATCCATCCAGAGAAAATTTTTACACAACAAGAGAAACGATAGAGTGAAGGGTGGGAATGAAATAGAGTGGGTGGAGACAGAAGAATCGGATTATGAAACTACACTACTACACAACCCTGGGGTATTGGGTTTCTACAGATTAATTTCAGCTAATGATTTTATGTTACTGAAAATAATTTATTTTATTTGATATAGAGGTGGAGTTAATGATTAATTACATACATTTTAATCCTCGAATTTATCCATAAGGATCCGAATGAAACTTTAATAAAATAATTGGTTGAGTATTTTTTTATATTGTTTTTTCTATGAAACATGGTTGATTTAATAAGTTTTATTTTATTAAAATAATATAGGGTTTTATATGACTGGAAAAAGAGTTCGATGGAGGTGTGTACTTTGTCCACACTTACCTCGATAAGCAATAAACCTGAACGGGGTTCACACCTTACACCATCACAAACTATAAAATGGAGGTCACTCATCATTTGATACATAGATAAATAAAGTTAATATACCTAAATATTTTATATATATATTATATATGTGTGTGTGTGTGTGTGTTTATTATATTAGTAAATTTATATGAATATAATTATATATATATATTATTTACCATATTTAACTTTATTTAAATGTACATTATATTATTCGATGCATATATATGTAATACTATTTTTTATAATGAAACAAAAAATATACTATTAATAATAATTTTTAAATTATATTTACTATAGTTAATCATTATTTTTGGTAATTGTGTATAAAATATAATTATTTGTATTTCAAAAAGTTTAATTATTTCAAAAAAAATGTAAATCTAGTTTCATAATTTTATTATTTTGAAAGTAACATAAGTTTAAAATATTTTATTGGTTATTTAATTATAAATTATATTAATATTAATTTAAAGTATATATAGACCTAAAATGTATATATCGACCTAAAATGATGAATACCTAAAAATAATTTCTATTTTATATAATTTGATAACTTCCATTCTACTATTTGGAAGAAATGATGTAGCAACCTAAGGATTCTAAGGAGGCCATCTAAAATGCATTGTACCATCATTGTGGTTCTAGGGTGTTATATAAATAATTTGGCATAAAGAAATAATACACATCAAAAAGTTATATGAGAAACAAAGGAAATAACACAACAACCCTTGCAAGGTCTATCTCATACACATTTAATCATATTTATATATATATCATGGAATTTATAGTACACATAGTTGAAAAAAATGAACATTTAAAGATAATTCTTAATGAAAATAAATATAATCCCTTCTAATTTGGAAATCCAAACCCATAATTTGTGAGTAAATAATAATAAAATCACCCTTACATTATATGTTTTGAAAATGCATATAAATAGATATAGAGATACTATATTTACTGATTACACACTGAATGAGGATAATATTCATTGTTAATATATATAATATTCATGTGATTTATTATTCATAAACACCATTTTAGTGCATTTTACACTTTGTACATCATTTCACATTATGATTGTAATTCCCCCTTAAAATGCACTATTACATGGTCCATTTTTTAATACCTCCTAAAATAAAAAATGGACTTTATTTTATTTTTCATATTTTATTTTTGGGTCTATCATGATACAAGGAACAATTAATAATTTTTAAGTATTTGAAGATTCACACTTGAAGACCACCAAAATGGGATTTTATGGAAACACATTCAAGGCAATGTAAACTGGACAGCAGCCCAATAAAAAGACTATAAAGGCCTAGATCCAAGCCCAATGATTCTAAAAATTTACCTAAATATATAGGAAATCATTGGGAACATTTAATTCAATAGATGATACAGCTTATTTTTATGTTTGAATGTTGTTCCAAGCAACCCAAGTTGGAAATAAAATTTTGGGCCAGATTCTACGGTGTAGAACAATAGTCCACCAATTTACATATATCGGGAAAAAAATATCCATTTTAAATGAAATTTTACAAACATTCGGGGAACATCTATATCGTAATATGTTTCTTCTATGGCCCACCCAAATTCTATCATTTGGATTCTCTTTTGGAAACACATGTCAAAGGCGTGCAAGTTGGATTGGATTTCTTGTCAAGGGTGGAAATGTCCACTCTCCCTCAACATTCCACACACCTTGGCCTACCACCATTAATTGAGGAGACATGTACTACTGGTGGGTCGACCTAAGGATTCCTAAATTCCTATTTAATATAGTGGTGGTGGAGGGTCTTTTCATATTTGAGGTTTGTATTCATTGTAATGTTATTATGATGATTTGTATTTTTAATGTTCTTCTTTCTCATGTAAGTTGTTCGAATCACCTTAGTTATTAATAAAATTTCTTCATTTCTAATTATTCATTTTCATTCCCTATATCACATTAATAATTTTTCCTAACAGTGTGAATTTATTCACACCATACCATGTGATATTCTTCACACAATTGTGGACTGATCGTTATTTTGTTGTTTTAACTTATCCAATTTCTCCCTTATGAGTCTACTTACCACTTCTTTTGAGAACATGTCATCAATGAAGGGATAACTCTTTTATGGTTTGATCTAAGGGAGTATAAAGGGGCTATATTAAATATTATTTCTCAATCTCTAAATGATATTTATTTCTTTTACTTGAGATAATTTTTTTCAAGGATTTTTTCTCTTCCTCTTCCTTATAAAATTTGATCACCCAACTTTTATGTTCTAATATGATCCCTTACCTTGGAGTTCTCAAGAAAATGATGCTACAAGTTTACCTTAGAGTGCACATTGAAATGGGATTAATTTTAATTTGAATTCACTTAATTCATGAAGTGTTGGCTTAAACCTATCGAAAATCAACCCATGTTTGACACTTCATATCCAAAAAAAATCCATATAATGTGCATGTCTATATGTTTCTTCTGAGGTCAATGAGAAATCGACAACCTAAGCAACTCTACATTTGAACACTGAACCCTAAAAACATGGGTAAATTTGGTCGATACCAAATTTTGGAAAGATTCCTGAGGGCCCAAGTAAGTCATCTCAACATCCATTCTATTCTCCACCATTTCTTCTTTTCTCATACAAATTCTCTTCTCCTTTCCCTTTCTCATTTTTTTTCTTTTGGCGCATGTCTACCTACACTCATGACCAATCAATCCATCTAGTTAGGGTGGATAGTCCTAGGTTTTGGGAGTCAAGTACACCAAGGGAACACATTCCATAAGATCATAAGCATTCTAATACTCCAGATTCAAAAATTAATCCCATTTCAATGGATGGTCTTCAAAGAAACCAACTCAATAACCCGGGTGGGAACCAAAATGGAAATCCAAATGAGGTGGCCCCAAACATGAGGAATGCAGTCAATAAAATTATGACTTACTACCTCTCACCTACCTGGACCAATTCACCCTCTTGCATGAGGTATGCTGCCCTTGGATAAGCCCACAATGTTTTCAAACCTCATATCCTAAACCACTTTCCAAACATTCATGGGATGGAGTCAGAAATGACATACCTTCTTGTCTAAGAGTTCAAAAAAATTGTTGAAACCAAGTGCCCACCACATCAACATGAGTCAGCTAAGATGATTCTCTTTCCTTTCTCACATAAGGGTAGATAAAATAATTGGTTAAATAATCTGAGACCTACATCAATACACTCATGGGACCAATTACAAAAATAATTCTACAAAAAATACATCCCTCATCACAAAACAATTTCAATTAAAAAATGCATTCAAAACATTTTTGAAAAAGAAGGGGAGTTATTTTATGAAACCTGTAAATGTTTTAAAGACGCACTCAATATGGTTCCTCACCAAGTATATTCAATCCCAGAACAAGTTTGAACATTCTATGAAGGGTTGGTCCTGGGAAAAAACAATTCCTTAACATGATGTACAATGGGACCTTTAAAACCAAGGCCCCAAATGATGCTTACGAGTATCTAGAAGGACTGGTCGAACAAAACCAAACATGGGGGACATCACCTTAATATGAGAAGCCACCCAAATCTAGTTGAATTCACACACATAGGGAGGAGGAAAGCCATAGGGAGAAACTTGCTGCACTCACAAGGAAGGTCGATGAGATCTGTCTAAGGAAGGTCCATGAAATTCAAACTATTGACCTTGTTTTCACAATTTGTTACAAACATGACCACAAGACTAACAACTTCCCAACCATCCCTTTCATTATCTTCTTCTAGGAGGACCACCATCGGAATTCAATGACCTAATCTTCTAAAATCCACAATACCCAAACACATTCAACTCAAGGTATAATGACCACAAAGGCTTCTGCTAGAAAGATAAGAAATTACCTATCCAACAACAAGGACCAAATCCCTACCCTACAAAAAAATTCCACAAACATAACCAATTCCAATCACAACCATCCCAATACCAACATCCTCTTATCCAATACCAACAACCCATCTTGAAACCAATAGAACAACCAATTCAATAACCAAAGTATCTTCATGGAATAAACCAACTTGCACAAGCCCCTACTCAATCTATCCCTCTTTCAATCCTTGAGTAGTTGTGTAAACAAATGGAGATAATTAACTCATAATTATCATCGCTTAAACATGAACTACAAACCATTAAAACTGGGATAGCACCCATGCCTAATCATGTGGTACCATCCTCAAATTTAAGGGGAGAATCTTGTTACACACAAACGTCTCCTGAACAAATCAAAGCAGTGATTGTTTTAAGAAGTGGGAAATACATTAATTTACCTAAAAATTCTATTATAGAAGCATTAAAAGTTTTAACAATGTAGAAAAATGATGAAGAAACACCCACAGATTCTAAAAACCCAAATGATAATGTGAAGAAAATATAACCACACCAAACAATAAAATAACCGACTCTCTTCCCTCAACACATGAGAGGAAAAAATTAACCATAATTGAAAGAGACTTTGAGGGAAATCTTCTCTCAGGTTATGTTAAACATCCCCATTCTAGATTCAATCCAAACCATTCCAACATAATAAAAGTACTTTAAAGACTTTTTCACTTTTAGAAGGAAATTTTCACATAAAAAAGAAGTCCTTTTAGATGCTATTGTGAGTACCACCAGTGAAGGGACCATTCCTCCAATGTTGAAAGATCCAGGATGTCCATACATCAATGTTGAGATATGAGAGAACAAAGTTATCAAAGCCCTTTTTGATCTAGGATCCAGTGTGAAACTCATTCCTTATGCCATGTATTTTCAGTTAGGGCTCGAAGAAATCCAACCCACATCTTTCACTCTTCAACTTTCTGATCGTAGTGTTCGAGTTCCAAAGGGGGTCCTAAAGGATGTTTTGGTGAAAGTGGAAATTTTCATTTACATAACTGACTTAATTGTCCTTGACAATCACCCAAACTTAGGTCCTAGGGAGAAAACCCCAATCATCCTTGGATATCCCTTCCTTGAAACAATCAACAATGTTAACCGAGTCTGAAATGGGAACATGACCATCACCTTAGGAAACGTGAGTCTAGACTTGAAAATATACAATGAAAAATCTAAAATTGGGGATGATGAAGAGATCCATGAGGTTAATTTCATTGTTATTGTTGATAGTGAACTCGAGGAACATCAAGGGATTACTAAAGTATGTTTAAGTCAAGAAGAGATTGATTTTCATTCTTCACATGAGGGAAATCTGTCTCCTTGGCTTGAATCACTTTCAGATATCTATATGGATGATTTTCTCTAATAACCAATCAGTGATACAATTAGTGAAATCAATAACATTGAGTCTGTACCCATTCATGACACTGATCTGGCCAAATTATAGGGTGAAATTTTTGTTAACAAGGAACCAATTCTGTCCAGAAATCTGGACAACAAAACAGAGTTTGATACGAAGTCTCATCCTATTTAGAAAGTGATAACCAATCAGATATTGAATTTAAGGTCTTACCTTCATCACTAAAGTATGAGTTCTTAATGGAAAATCATTCCTTTCATTTTTTTTATTTCTTCCTCTTTTGATTCCAATCAAGAGATGATGCTATTGGATTTCCTAAGAAAGCATAAGAAATCAATTGGATGAACCCTTTCTGATATCCCTCGGATTATCCCACACGTTGGAACTCATTGGATTGTTCTTGAATCTAAATCCAAACTATGTCATCAACCTCAGTGGAGACTCAATCCAAATCTTATGGATGTGGTAAGGAAATAACTTCTTAAGTTGTTGAAGGAAAGTATCATCTACCCCACTGCTGAGAGTGAGTGGGTAAGCCCAATTCATGTTATAAGGACCTAGCCTTAAACCTTACTTAATATTGAATTAAATGAATAATTCACATTGAGTATCTTTTCAGGTTTAGAGTTTTAGAGAATTAGAACATAACTATTACATCTTAAAATATTACAAAGTAGACACTTCTACTAAGTCTCCATAAAAAAAACTCTTAAAAAAAAGATGTCTAGTTTCCATGTTTTAGATAGCATGAAATTCCCTTGATCCCATCCTTGACCTTATTCCACTTTAAGTCCTATGAAAAACATTTCGAAAAACTTGGGGAGAGCATAAAAAGCTCAGTAAGGGATACAAAAAGAATGAAAACTGTTAGTTTTTCAAACATCAAGTAAACCATGTATACTATATCAAAGTAATACCTTTACCTTCATGAAGTAGTAAAAAAAAATCTTCACTGAATAAAGTATCATTACTTACCTTTTTGTAACCAAAGGATTACCACAAAACCCATATAAAGAACACATAGAATATATAAAGGTAACTTGGGACATAAACATACTTAAGTGGAATAACCATACGGTTGACTTCCACACATATCACTTAATGGAATAGCCATACGGCCAATTTCCATACATACTTAATGGAATAGCCATACGGCTGACTTCCATACCCAATGCATTGGAGGTTATAACGTAACCACCCGTCCTGGTATTCACGGCACCACCCGTCATATGGTTTATAACGTAACCACCCGTTAAAATGTCCAAGTACCAATATAAAATCATAAAACATAAAACCAATATAAAGGAAAGATAACATTTCCACATTTCAATCACAATATATCATAAATACATTGACATAATAGAATCCTTTATCAAAACCATTTTCAATACCAAAATACATAAAAGATTATATGGTAATTATTTTATTTTAAAAACATTACGGCTTGTTGAGGAAGCCAAAGATCAAATAATACTCGCGGCGGCGGAAAAAGGTCGTTGTCACCGCGTACGTTAAAAAAAACATTCCTTTTTGTCGTTTAGTAAAACGCTTCGTAGAAAAAGATTCCTTTTTTATAAAAGTAAAAGTCAAAGGAGTTTATACACCGTATAAAAGAAATTTGTGTATAAAACGAAATATGCCTCAATGAAAGGAGATTGAGACGAAGTCCCTTACCTTAGGTCCGACTTGACTCGATCGTTCTTTAACGTCCTGAATAATAAACTTGAGTTAATTTATACTTGATTAAGAACCTTTTTAAAGTTAATTATTCTTTTTATATCACTTATTTCCATGTTATAAACATTATTTAACCATTTAAGTTAATAATGTTTGTTTTGTCAATATTTGGTTCTTAAGTCGAAAGTTGACTTCTTACAATTACATGTTGTTCGTGTGGTCAAAAGTTCTTTATATCCAGAATGAAATTCCTGATTTGGATATAATATATATCATATATATCCAGCATATAAATTTATTTATAATATTACATAATCATTTATAGGTAAGAAATGAAATGCACCGTTCATGGAGACGGTAAGCCGTACGTACGCATGAACGCTACTTTCATTTCTTTGTCATATTAGTAGAATTAAAACTAAATGAGAGGTATGTATATTTTAATTCCAGAATTATATTCATCATTTAGATATATCATTAATTATATATATACATTATATACATGTAATTTTAATAGTACATTACATTTGGGGATAAGAAATGAAATGCACCGTTGATGGAGACGGTAAGCCGTACGTACGCATGAACGCTACTTTCATTTCTATATCATACTTTAATGGAAATAAATAATAATGATATAGAGGTATATTATAATTCCAGTATAACATCATATATAATAAATTTAAATCCATCCTTTACATGTCCCACATATGGCATTAACGAATCACATCACTTTTAGGGGGCGGTAGTCCGCACTTCCTTAAATGAAGATATCGTGTTTACCCATAATGGAAACCATAAAGGTATGCCAAAAATGAAAAATACAGAAGATTAAAGAAAACATAAACATATTATATATCATATATAAAAATAGTGACATCATAATGGCCACCCTTGAAGGTGTTAAATGAGTATTGAACAATCATCGTTTCGGGAGGCAGAATTTCTCCATCCACAGAAACCGTATGTTCTTTAACCATTTGATGTAGTTATGTGAGAGTGTAGCTCAAATAAATATTATAACAACATCATAGTATATTGAAGATACTGGTTTTGTTACAAAATAAGTAAATAAAAAGATTTTAGAGGGTTGGAGAAGCAAAATAAAACAAATGAACAAGAGAGAATGAATTACCATTAAAAGTGTAACTCCCTTTTGATTTGTGCCAGAAGGATTCCTTTGAAAGGATTCTGCCCAAAGGGAATCCTCTAGGATGAGGAGAGGGATGTGGAGAGAGTAATTGGGCAGGGGTTGGCCGAGCCAAAGGCTTGAGAAGTGTGTGAAATGGGGTAGAGGTGGGGCCCTTTTATAAGAGGAGAGGAGGGGCACTTTTGGAAAGTAAAGAAATATTACTTTATTTGAAAATGTTTTTCGGTTTTAAAAGGTCCCACATTGATATAATTCATGTATAAGGTGATAAGGGTTCTAAATCCACTCATCCAATTGGTTTTGGACATGTGTAGGTTTTAGATTTTTCATTATCTTTCCATTTTATTTAAATCGTCAAATAATGATGTCATCGCTACATCATTATTATGTCTTATATAATTTAATTTATTTAATGTCTAAAAATATAAAAAAAATACTATGATGTAGGAAATCTTTTTAGCTTTCCAATGACTATTTATAATCAAAATTTGGACTTGTATAACCCCACTCAAAAATTATTTTAGTAAACCAATTTATTTTAGTGTCATTTTCACTTTAACATTAAATAAAAATATATTAATGTCATTTTCCAACTAAAGTGGCTCTATGGGGTCCCCAAGTTGGATCATGGCTTGTCTTGGTCGGCCATGACTCACCCAATAGGTGTAGGACAAGTGTCATGGTGTTTTCACATTTTTTTAATATCATTTTTACATTAAATTACACTAATTACCCTTAATCGCGATTAAAAACATAATAAGTTACTATTCACCAAAAAATTATTTTAATCTCATTGAACTACATTTTACTTCTTAATGACAACCATGTATGTCGGATTTTCAAAATTCAATACACATTAGTGGTAAACTTTCATTTAACTGAAAAATCAGTTTGCTTGATTACCACTTAGTGTTTTCACTATTCATCAAAAATTGAAGTTTTTCAGAAAATTACCAAAAATTCACCCTAAGCTATATTTGATATTTCGAATTCAAAAATGAAGTCCATTTTACAAAATTCAAAACATATAAGTCAAATTAATTAATTTAATAATTAATTCCCGCTGTCATGACAAATAGCGTGTTTTTGTGAAACAATAAGTATCAAAAGATTGACGCCAGTTTAAGTCCAATTTCAAAGTGAAATTGATTCCAATGACCACCATTGGATTAACTGGTAAAAATATTTTCTAATTTCACTTTAAAACCAATTAAAATAATAATCTAATCATATAAATAATTTATATTAAAAAGTGGTTTTGAATTAAAATACAATATTTTACACTATTCATAAAAAAATGAACTTTATCATAAAGGTACCAAAAATTTACACAAAGTAAATTTTGATGTCCCGATTCTAAAGAAGAGTTATATTTGGTCAAAAATAAAGTATAAGAGTGATAAAAACTATATTTAATTACGGTTCACCATTAAAAGGTGATAAGTGAACCTTTAGTGAAAATTAGAGTATATATGCCCTAAAATTGAACTCTTTCCGTATTTTAAGCCTTTATCTTTTATTGGGTAAATGTATAAACATTTAAAAACATATCCAATCATATTTTAGTTATTTGTATCCATTCCTGCCAGTAAAACGGCTACTTGTTAACTAACATTTAAAATAATATTATTTTATTACTAGTGTGCTACGTAAGTTTCAAAGAAACTCGTCGTTGCGTATCGGGTACGCTATCGAACATAGCAACCCCTTTAAAATAAAATTAATATTTAATTCGTAAATATTAATAAATATGAAAATTCTTTATTCTTTATTTACCTGGGATGTTACATCCTTCCCCCCTTTTGGGAATTGTGTCCTCGCAATTTTATTCACTTATCAAAATAAGTGGGGGTAGTTATCCCTCATAGCATTTTCAGATTCCCACGTTGCCTCTTAAATCACATGGGTTTTCCACAAAACCTTTACCTGATGAATCACCTTATTCCGTAACACTTGCTCCCTGTGGTCAAGAATCTGGACCGGTTGTTCCTCATAAGATAGGTTCTCTTCCAGCTGAACTACCTCTGGGCTCAAAACATGAGATGGATCTGGCATATACTTTCTCAACATCGAAATGTGAAAAACATTGTGTACCTGAGATAAACTCGGAGGTAAAGCCACTCGGTATGCAACTGATCCAACTCTTTCTAGAATTTCGTATGGTCCAACAAACCTTGGACTCAACTTTCCTTTCTTACCAAATCTCATCACACTTTTCCAAGGAGAAACCTTGAGAAAAGCATGATCGCCTACCTCAAAAGATAGATCCTTCCTCCGGTTATCCGCATAACTCTTTTGCCTGCTCTGAGCTGTTCTCATGTGTTTTCTGAATCAACTGAACTTTTTCTGCCATCTCTTCTACCAATTCTGGTCCCATCAACTTCCTTTCACCCACTTTATTCCATAATGCTGGAGTTTGACACCGCTTCCCATATAATGCCTCAAATGGTGCCATATGTATACTGGAATGAAAACTGTTATTATAAGAAAACTCAACCAAAGAAAGATGTTGGTCCCAACTTCCCTGATAATCCATCGAACAAGCTCATATAATATCCTCCAATGTCTGGATTGTTTGTTCTGACTGCCCATCTGATTGAGGATGAAAAGTTGTACTAAAATTTAATTCAGTACCCAACGACTTCTGAAGGCCTTTCCAAAAGATAGAAGTAAACCTGGGATCACGATCTGATACAATGGAGAGAGGAACTCCATGTAACCTAACTATCTCTTTAAGATACAAACGGGAAAGTTGATCAAGAGAGAAATTATCTCGTATAGAAAGGAAATGAGCAGATTTGGTCAAGCGATCAACAATAACCCAGATTGCATTATTACCTCGAGATGTCATCGGTAATCCCACAACAAAGTCCATGGATATATTCTCCCATTTCCACTCTGGCACTGGTAAAGGCTGAAGCATCCCTTTCGGTAACTGCCGCTCTACTTTAACCTGTTGACATGTCAAACACTTCACAGTAAAATCAGCAATGTCTCTTTTCATTCCATCCCACCAGTAATACTCCCGCAGACCTCTGTACATCTTAGTACTGCCAGGATGAAAAAAACAACTCATTCTTCAACTGTGAATCACAAGGAACACATAACCTCTTCACAAACCTCAAAACACAAACACAAACTTATCCAAGAACTCAAGGAAAATTTTATTCATAAGGTCCATGAATACAGCGGGTGCATTGGTTAACCCAAAAGGCATAACTACAAATTCATAATGGCCATATCTAGTACGGAACGCAGTCTTCGGAACGTCTGATTCTTTTACTTTCAACTGATGGTACCCCGACCTCAAGTCAATCTTCGAAAAAAACTGAGCTCCCTGGAGCTGATACCACTTCATTCGATGGCCCAACATCTGCTGAAGTTGTTGCAAAGGATTTCACCAACCCTTTCTTCTTGTAGTCTGGCTGCATTCCCCCAGTTGAGTTCTTCGTTGGACACTCGTTTTCATAATGACCCATTTCATTACACTTAAAACATCTTACCGTTGGCTTTTCATTTCCTGCTTGATCATCTTCCTTACAGTTACGAGCAACATGACCAGACTTACCACACCGAAAGCACTTACCAGACTTGGATAAACATTCTCCAGGATGCATTTTACCACACTTCTCACAGGATGGATATTTGGTTTTCTTACCTCCTTGCTTCTTTGATGAATTCTTCCCCTTTTCCTGCCAACTAGATCTCTTATTCTGTTGTTTTTCATAGAACACCTGATCATCGGCAAACTCCATTTCCACCTTCTCCATACATCGAACAAGTTTTTGATAACTTTTGAACTCACGAGAAGCTAAAGCCCTTCGATACTTTGGCTTTAACCCTGAGTAAAAACGGTTTATTTTACTATCAAGATCTCGTATGAAGTTTGGAGCATACCTTGCCAATCGAGTGAACGTTTCTTCATAAGCAGCCACTGAATCATCCTCCTACCTCAATTCTATGAACTGTTTTTCCATCCTAAGACGAACCACCTTAGGAAAATATTTCTCAAGAAACATACCTTTGAATTCATCCCAGTGAAGATCCTCAATCTCATCACTATCCCTTATATTTTTCACCATCGACCACCACTGATCAACTTCACCTTCAAAACGGTAAACAGCAAGACTAACCATTTGATGTTCTGAACACCCCATGACATCAAAAATCTTCTCCAGTGCTTTAATCCACCCTTCAGCTTGCACAGGGTCAGATGATCCTCTGAATGATGGGGGATGTTGCCTCATGAAATGTTCTACCACTGACATGTTCCTCTGCGGTTGATCTGGCTGATCTCGTGCATGGGTACCATCACCATTTATAGCCTGAGTCAACTGTGTCATCACTGCAACAAACTGTTCAGTTCCGATTCCGACCATCTCAGGTTGCTGATTTGGAAGGTTGTCTTCCTCCTGATGTCGTCCCAACATAGCTGCTTTGTTTCCTCTACGGAAAACCATTCTGAACACCGAAATATCTTAGGCGAAGCAACATGGTAATCTGTAAATGCTATATCATTTCAATCATATTATAATTTAACACTTTTCTAACTCCTAAAGTTTTCTAAACCGTCCTCTGATACCAACTATAAGGCCCTAGCCTTAAACCTTACTTAATATTGAATTAAATGAATAATTCACATTGAGGATCTTTTCAGGTTTAGAGTTTTAGAGAATTAGAACATAACTATTACATCTTAAAATATTACAAAGTAGACACTTCTACTAAGTCTCTATAAAAAAAACTCTTAAAAAGAAAGATGTCTAGATTCCATGTTTTAGATATCATGAAATTCCCTTGATCCCATCCTTGACCTTATTCCACTTTAAGTCCTGTGAAAAACATTTCGAAAAACTTGGGGTGAGCATAAAAAGCTCAGTAAGGGATACAAAAAGAATGAAAACTGTTAGTTTTTCAAACATCAAGTAAACCATGTATACTATATCAAAGTAATACCTTTACCTTCATGAAGTAGTAAAAAAAATCTTCACTGAATAAAGTATCATTACTTACCTTTTTGTAACCAAAGGATTACCATAAAACCCATATAAAGAACACATAGAATATATAAAGGTAACTTGGGGCATAAACTTACTTAAGTGGAATAACCATACGGTTGACTTCCACACATATCACTTAATGGAATAGCCATACGGACAATTTCCATACATACTTAATGGAATAGCCATACGGCCGACTTCCATACCCAATGCATTGGAGGTTATAACGTAACCACCCGTCCTGGTATTCACGGCACCACCCGTCATATGGTTTATAACGTAACCACCCGTTAAAATGTCCAAGTAACAATATAAAACCATAAAACATAAAACCAATATAAAGGAATGATAACATTTCCACATTTCATTCACAATATATCATAAATACATTGACATAATAGAATCCTTTATCAAAACCATTTTCAATACCAAAAATACATAAAAGAGTATATGGTATTTATTTTATTTTAAAAACATTACGGCTTGTTGAGGAAGCCAAAGATCAAATAATACTCGCGGCGGCGGAAAAAGGTCGTTGTCACCGCGTACGTTAAAAAAAACATTCCTTTTTGTCGTTTAGTAAAATGCTTTGTAGAAAAAGATTCCTTTTGTATAAAAGTAAAAGTCAAAGGAGTTTATACACCGTATAAAAGAAATTTGTGTATAAAATGAAATATGCCTCAATGAAAGGAGATTGAGACGAAGTCCCTTACCTTGGGTCCGACTTGACTCGATCGTTCTTTAACGTCCTGAATAATAAACTTGAGTTAATTTATACTTGATTAAGAACCTTTTTAAAGTTCATTATTCTTTTTATATCACTTATTGCCATGTTATAAACATTATGTAACCATTTAAGTTAATAATGTTTGTTTTGTCAATATTTGGTTCTTAAGTCGAAAGTTGACTTCTTACAATTACATGTTGTTCGTGTGGTCAAAAGTTCTTTATATCCAGAATGAAATTCCTGATTTGGATATCATATATATCATATATATCCAGCATATACTTGTATTTATAAAATTACATAATCATTTAGAGGTAAGAAATGAAATGCACCGTTCATGGAGACGGTAAGCCGTACGTACGCATGAACGCTACTTTCATTTCATTGTCATATTAGTAGAATTAAAACTAAATGAGAGGTATGTATATTTTAATTCCAGAATTATATTCATCATATAGATATATAATTAATTATATATATACATTATATACATGTAATTTTAATAGTACATTACATTTGGGGATAAGAAATGAAATGCACCGTTCATGGAGACGGTAAGCCGTACGTACGCATGAACGCTACTTTCATTTCTATATCATACTTTAATGGAAATAAATAATAATAATATAGAGGTATATTATAATTCCAGTATAACATCATATATAATAACTTTAAATCCATCCTTTAAATGTCCCACATATGGCATTAACGAATCACATCACTTTTAGGGGGCGGTAGTCCGCACTTCCTTAAATGAAGATATCGTGTTTACCCATAATGGAAACCATAAAGGTATGCCAAAAATGAAAAATACAGAAGATTAAAGAAAACATAAACATATTATATATCATATATAAAAATAGTGACATCATAATGGCCACCCTTGAAGGTGTTAAATGAGTATTGAACAATCATCGTTTCGGGAGGCAGAATTTCTCCATCCACAGAAACCGTATGTTCTTTAACCATTTGATGTAGTTATGTGAGAGTGTAGCTCAAATAAATATTATAACAACATCCTAGTATATTGAAGATACTGGTTTTGTTACAAAAGAAGTAAATAAAAAGAGTTTAGAGGGTTGGAGAAGCAAAATTAAACAAATGAACAAGAGAGAATGAATTACCTTTAAAAGTGTAACTCCCTTTTGATTTGTGCCAAAAGGCTTCTTTTGAAAGGATTCTGCCCAAAGGGAATCCTCTAGGATGAGGAGAGGGATTTGGAGAGAGTAATTGGGCAGGGGTTGGCCGAGCCAAAGGCTTGAGAAGTGTGTGAAATGGGGTAGAGGTGGGGGCCTTTTATAAGAGGAGAGGAGGGGCACTTTTGGAAAGTAAAGAAATATTACATTATTTGAAAATGTGTTTCGGTTTTAAAAGGTCCCACATTGATATAATTCGTGGATAAGGTGATAATGGTTCGAAATACACTCATCCAATTGGTTTTGGACATGTGTAGGTTTTAGATTTTTCATTATCTTTCCATTTTATTTAAATCGTCAAATAATGATGTCATCGCTGCATCATTATTATGTCATATATAATTTAATTTATTTAATGTCTAAAAAATATAAAACAAATACTATGATGTAGGAAATCTTTTTAGCTTTCCAATTACTATTTATAATCAAAATTTGGACTTGTATAACCCCACTCAAAAATTATTTTAGTAAAACAATTTATGTTAGTGTCATTTTCACTTTAACATTAAATAAAAATATATTAATGTCATTTTCAAACTAAAGTGGCTCCATGGGGTCCCCAAGATGGCCCATGGCTTGTCTTGGTCGGCCATGACTCACCCAATAGGTTTAGGACAAGTGTCATGGGGTTTTCACATTTTTATAATATCATTTTTACATTAAATTACACTAATTACCTCTAATCGCGATTAAAAACTTAATAAGTTACTATTCACCAAAAAATTATTTTAATCTCATTGAACTACATTTTACTTCTTAATGACAACCATGTATGTCGGATTTTCAAAATTCAATACACATTAGTGGTAAACTTTCATTTAACTGAAAAATCAGTTTGCTTGATTACCACTTAGTGGTTTCACTATTCATCAAAAATTGAAGTTTTTCAGAAAATTACCAAAAATTCACCCTAAGCTATATTTGATATTCCGAATTCAAAAATGAAGTCCATTTTACAAAATTCAAAACATATAAGTCAAATTAATTAATTTAATAATTAATTCCCGCTGTCATGACAAATATCGTGTTTTTGTGAAACAATAAGTATCAAAAGATTGACACCAGTTTAAGTCCAATTTCAAAGTGAAATTGATTCCAATGACCACCATTTGATTAACTGGTAAAAATATTTTCTAATTTCACATTAAAACCAATTAAAATAATAATCTAATCATATAAATAATTTAGATTAAAAAGAGGTTTTGAATTAAAATACAACATTTTACACTATTCATAAAAAATGAACTTTATCAGAAAGGTACCAAAAATTTACACAAAGTAAATTTTGATGTCCCGATTCTAAAGAAGAGTTATATTTGGTCCAAAATAAAGTATAAGAGTGATCAAAACTATATTTAATGAAGGTTCACCATTAAAAGGTGATAAGTGAAGAAAACAAACTTCAAATGGGGAGGTATGGATGGATCATCCTCCAGAAAGACTCCCACATATTCTTACACCAATATAGTAAACAAAAAACTCATAGAATACACTAATACAAGGGTAATACTATCTAGAATATAATAAATTGGTTGTATCTCGGTACACATGATCTCATAATGCTCTTCATAGGATCCCTTCTCACTAAGGAAGAAAAAATTTCATCCCACCAACTTGGATACACTGTAAATTCCACTGATAATAGTCAATTGAGAATGGATGGAAGGAAAATAGTCAATACTAAGGAAAAATCATAGGGACTCATTTTTTTATGGAAACATTCTATGTGAGTCTCTCACCTCACAAATTCTAGTTACACTATTAGCACAATTTTTTTATCACTGCTCCTTCTTTACAGGAGCCATCAGACACAAGAGTTGTAAAAAAAATCTCTATTGGCATTGCTAAATCTTGAACAAGGGGTGTGATCAGTTAAAAGGGTGGCTTATGTCTGTGTACAAAAATTGAATCTTAAGTAGAGAAGACAAATTCTATACCTCAAACCACACCCAAAGTCTCTATGTCACAATATCCTATTACCTGAATCTATCCCTCCCCTTAACCACTTTTTCCCTACAACTAGGTCCTACTCTAACACCTTATCCCATCCTAAAAACCACAAACATAGAAGCCAAATAAAATAATCCACTAAACCTTGACACTATCCTCTTTTAAAAGCACTAACTCACCTAAATGGTCTCAAATCTTTTCACAGGGAATACTTCTTAGTGAGGAAAGTGTCCCTCTTACTTGTGTTCGTAATGTTATGTCAATCATCAATACACAAGAATCTATTGATGCCCTCTATTTCCTTAGATAATTATCACCACTGAGACCACCATATAAATTTTTTTAAATTATTTGGGATTATTATGAGTGTGTGAAAATTGAAGGTGATTGATTTCGAGGCCCAGTGTGCCCAAAACAGAATTTTAAACTTTTTTAATGTATATTCAATAAATGTGTGGGAGACGTTTTATATCTTTTAAACTTATGCTTAGATTAAAAATATGAGGGAACCATTTAATCCACATTTCCATGATTCATGGGAGTTATAGGAATTTTTCATATCCCATAATGGTTTAATAGGCATCCAAATCATTAGATTAACATATTCTTGTTAAATCAGTAGATTGAAAATGAGAAGAATAGGTTGAACATTATATATAGTCATATCTGAATTTTATAGGTGAGTAAAAAGGATTTTCTGGGAGAGGGGATGGAATAAGTAAGAAAACAATTTAATATATTCCCAATGAAGAAGAGGGAATTCTTAAGCAATAGAAAAGACAAGTGGAGTTCCATATTAACTCTAGAAGAAGTTATGCAATGAGAAATTAATTATCCGTGAGAGAATATCCTATTTGGAATATCATTGAGAATCTACCTATTCTAGAAGATATAATACATGTAAGTGAAGCTGGATAATGGAAATGAATGTCTATAAAGTATGTTAATGTAATCCTTTCCACTTTCAGTGGGAATTAGAATGAACATTCAATGGAGTGACCCTTGGGAAGCAATGAGTTTTCTCTAAACCATTTTATGGGAAGTGACCCCATGAAGAGTGCTGATATTTATAGTGATTTGGTGCACAAAATATAATGAATTGGGTTTATCATACATGTATATTTCAACTTTTGGGATAATATTCAATACATTTCCCAAACACATTTATAGGGACCATAATAGTTTATTTCCTTTGGAATGTTGGAACACAATCTTCTAATTTGGTGAATGATCTTCAATTTTTTTACAGAGATCTTTCCTTTTATTACTCTTTATAGACATACCCTACATAAAACCATTCTTCAGAACCTGGTGTAATGAAACATAAGAAAGGTTGAGCTTAGATGCTCAATAAGTTTCAACTAAAGAGATATATAAGAATAAAATATACACAAGTGTAAGAGAATATGAGCATATAATTTAAAAAATACACGCTACATATCAAATATTATAATCATAAGTCATGGAATATATATTGGATGTTTATACGACATGAATCTTATGGTAATCAAATAACATGATCCATGAGATCATAATATTTTCATAAGACATATATTTTTAGCATAAACATTGTCTTATAACATTTTTAACATGTATAAATACAAACATGTTTTCTCCTTATGTTATAGACAAGAAATCAGGCCCTTTTATAAACTTATGCACATGAAACTAGGTCCATGTATATTATTATAAAAATGAGAGATAGGTCCACATATAACATTGTGAACAACTAATTAGGTTCACACATAACATTGTGAACATGTAATCACGTTCATGCATTACATTGTGAACATGTAATCATGTTCACGCATAACATTGTAAACATGTATTCAGGTTCATGCATAACATCACAGAACATTGTGAACATGTAATCATGTCCATGTATAATATTGTGAACTTATAATAAGGTTCATTCATAAAATTGTGAACATGTAATCAAGTTCACGTATAACATTTATACTTATGTGTTATCTATCGTTACATAATTCATTAAATAGAGATATAGGTCTCACCGATAACATAATGAAAATAATAAAAATTTGTAACATAAGATTATAAAAATTAATCATATCATAACCCTTGAAATTAAATGGATATAATAAACATATCAACATATGTTAACACATAAAAATAATTGGGGTTTTTAAAAATAACATATGGTGTGACCCATGGAAGTGAAACAAGTTTCTCAAACATCATGAAATCAAACCATAAACCAATTAAAGAAAGAATATGAATGGTATACTCGAAGAATATAACTAGTAAGGAATATGTAACACCAATAGATTTAATATTAGATGGAAAATAATTTTTAAATATCATTTAAAACATTTCTACATGAAAATATACTTTCCTCTTTGAAAATTTATTTTTAAAATGTAAAAAAAATTGGAAACCATTTTCCTTTGAAAATAACCTTGAAAGTTTATAAATAAAGATTCGAAGAAAATTAAATCACTTTTTAAGATATAAAACATTTTTAAAATCCATTTATTTGAAAACTCTCCAAACACTTCATTTATAAACATTTTTTGAAAACACAGTTTTTGAATAAAATGGATTTCTGACTGAAGAGAAAAATAAGATCGGGTTTTCTTAAAAGAATTTTACTAAGTATATTAAGTTCCAAAGATTTTTAAAATGGTAACATTACATAAATATTCCATGAATATATATATTATAATAAAATTCCAAATAATTCTTTATAGTTCTATCATGATATTTCAATATTGGAGACTTAATCGTAAATAATCATAATAAATGATGAGATTGTAACATAAAATCTTTACCACTTTGAAAAAATTAAATCCTAATCCTAATGAAGGAATAAAATAAAGTGGATATTAAAATATAATGAGGATAGATATATTCATTATATTACATGTTAAATTGGTTGTATATACACCTCATTAATGAATATAGGTGCATATCATAACATACGTCTCAAATAAGGCTAATTGAGACAAAAATTCTTTACCGGTTTGGTAACTTTGAAACTGTAAACCACAAGAAAGAGAGATAATAAAATGGATATTTAAATACCCATAAATCTAATTATAATAATAATAAAATACCATCATGGTTAATATATACACCACTCAATAAAAATAAGTGGTGAATATGGCATTTATCTAACCAAAATAAAAGTTGGATGAGAAAACCCTACCTTAAGTCTGGAATTATGTTGTACTCATTCAACAACCTATAAAATGAATATAAATTTATTAAATATATTTATCTATTACCAAACCATATTCATTTATATAATTCAATATATTATTATTTTCATGACCTATTTCCCATTTATTAGTAATTACATGTTAAACTTACATTTCGGGTGACAACAGCTTTGTTTTTCTTATATGTTTTCACCTGTAATTTTGTGTCCTATTAATTAGATCATGGTTTCTAAATATACAGAATGAAAACCATGATATAAATATCATATATATTCATTATATATTTATATATTTTAATCCATAAAATTTTGTTTTGGGAAATTGAATACATTGATCATTGATAAGATAGGTCGTACGTACATATGAACGTTGTTTCCATTTTTTATAGTATTAAAAGAAAGAAATAAATGACATATATATATATATATATATTATAATTATAGTATAATTATTATTTCATATATATCACATATGTTTATTAAACCCATCTTTAATATAAACCATGTAAAGTGTGAATGAATGACATCGCTTCTCGAGACAATAATCTATCGTACACCCAAATGACATTATCATATTCCCATAAAATAGAATGTAAGGTATGTGTAATAAAATATTTAAAAAACTCTAAACACATAAAAATAAAATAAATATCATACATAAATATTTTCTCCATCATTATTCTCAACCTTGAAATTTGGTAATGGATAAACAAATGAAATCAGTTTGTGAGGTGGTAGTCTGTTGTTCGCATGAACGATGGTTTCACAACTCATTTAATGAAAGTGTATTTGTTTTTTGTTAATAAAATTAGAATAGATACATATAATTACATGTAATATAATTAGGTTATTATATAATCATGATGTAGAGAGAATCTATGGGGTTTATGGAAGAAATAAAAAAACATTCATTTGATGAACGTTACCTCACCTTGGAGTTTCTCATTTTGATATGCCCCAAATACATTCATTAATTGGATTTATTCCCAAATTAAGGATTATATTATGAGATTATAAATATTTATAAGTTATTTTTATTAATCTTGGTCGATTCAAATGGCTTTAGATGTGTGAATAATGGGGGAGAGTGAGTGCCCGTTTATAGTTGAGGAGGAGGGGAATTCTTGAAAATACTCAAAAATATTCACTATTGGGAGGTCTCTATTACCTCGTGTGGCTAAAAAATTAGATAATATTGGAGGTAAGGGTTTATTTTGTCAATAAATACCTCCACTACACAAAAATAAATTCATTTCCATAATTTTCTTCCTTAAATTATAAGTTTCATTATATATTCCATTTTGGTTTTTTAAGGTAACTAATTTTCTAACCTGGATAATTTATCCATTAGGACTAAATTAAAGTGATATTTGTTGTGAAAATAATACCAAATTATTCTAAAAATTTATATCTAATTCATAAAAAACATATGTGTTGGAAATTAATTCAATAGAAGTGCATGAAATGCGCGAAAAAGTTGTTTTAACCCTAACCACGCAAACAAAGTTTTTACTATTTAGGGGTTAATATGTACAATATAAATGATAAATTGGTCCATTGATGTACAAAAAAGTATATTGATTATCATTTAAAAATAATTTGGAAGAATATATGATTTATTTTATTTTAAATCATTTTATAAAATATCATTTATTATAAGATAACCTTAGTATTGATTTTACATTATTTATTTAATTTGAATTTTAAAATATTAAGAAAAAAATGAAATTCAAATATATTAATTTAAAACATCTGTAACATGATATATCCATCTAAAAAATTAATGTAAGATAATAATTAATTCAATTTACTTCACTTTTAATATTTTTTGAATCATCTATTTTAGTTAATTATTAACGAAATAATTCTTATATTGGTGTTTCTTAAGCATTTAATGTAATTATTTAATATATAAAATATTAAAATAAATTATAATGATAAAAAATCATATACCTCTCAAAATAATATTTGTATCTGGGCATATGTTGGTTTTCTCCTCTCCCAAATCATTATAAATATTAAAGTCAAGGAAGGTACCCTTTTATCTTTTTATTTACATAACTTATTATATAGGTAACATTCATGGAATAGTGTCCCACTATTCATAACATTAGTGTCTAAGAAATTAAGGTTCTAAATATGTCCCTAAAATGGGTTATTGACTAGTTTTTAGATCATTTTACACATTATATTCAATGTTTAACCACTAAGTAAACCCATTTTTACCACAATCATTGTAATTAATTTTAACAATTTTCACTAATAACTTTGGTCAAAAATTAAACTAGAATTATTAAATATATTAAATTATGAATATTCCAAATATTTAATAATTTTTTACAAGTTCAACTCACATAAATGGAAAATTTTAATTTAAAATTAATCTTATGGACATGATGAGAAAACTGGTTTTTAAAGTGAAAATTTTATAAATTTTATAATATTTTTATTTAAAAATTCAATATGAAAATGAGTCCAATGACCAATATTAGATTAACAGATTTATGATTTAAGTATTTTTACATTGAACCCAATTTAAAATATAGGTTAACATTATAAATTATTTAAATTAAGAGGTAAATTTTAATTAAAATTTGGTATTTTTTATTCTTCATCAAAAATGAAACTTCATAGAAGAATACAAAAAAATTACCCTAAGATAATTTTGATATTATAATTTCAAAAATGAATATTTTTTCCCAAATAAAGTTTTTAAAAGAGTTAATTTTTAATATTTATATTTTGTTCATCAAACATGATTAAATCGTCTTTTAGAGAGGATACAATTTTTCCCAAAATATTTCTGTTTCATTAAAATGATTCTTATTTTATTTAAAATAAATAGATAACTAATAAACATGTGAAAACTATATATTTTCATAAGTTATTTAATAATATAAATTCCCACTATTCCAACAGCTAGATGATAACTATCATATTAAATAATAATATTAATATTATATTATAGTTTGGTAAAACTCAGTCTTGCATATAACACAAGATATCGAGGGAACTCAGTATTTTTTATAGAATATTAAAAACATAACATTGAGTGTACCACAAGATTAATTCAATCTTTCATGTAGTGAAATCTTAACTTGGTGTTTTGTATAAATCAGGCTTAACATGGTGTAGTGTGAAACACAAGACATCAAAGAATTTTAATTTATTTTTAAAAAATACTTCATAAAAAGTCATGGTGTTACATTAAAACACCTTTAAGATGAATATCACCATAAAAATTCATCAGTTTCATCAAAGGTTTAATACAAGAAATTTTCTTTCAGAGAAACCAATGTTTTAAAAATTAATACTAAAACTTCCATTAAAAAGGGGTGGTTGAAGGAATAATTCTTAACCAAGGTAACTCAAAACTATGTTTACACAAATGAGAACATAGGTGGGAAGTGAAGGTTGAACATAGAATAAAATCATAGATAATTATAGAGAGTAATATAGATCACTGGTCACCAAAAAGTGGGTGATCTAGTGAAAGTTAGCAACCACAAAACTATAAATATGTGATTATTTAAGGTACCATTTAGTTCATTACAAATAAAAGTGGTAGGATAAAATTTGTGTTCTAGTATACTTTAGTTGAATTTTTTTTACAAGAATATATACTTACTTGATTTCATTCCATTTGATAAGCACAACTCATCGATAAATTTTACCTTGATCAATTTTCACTTTATCTCTTACTCTAAGAAATAAAGTTAAATTTGTTGTTTCTAAATCTCTAGTGGATCATAAGATCCATAAATGTAATGATAATTCATTCTATATATATTTATTTCATCACAACAAAATGGTTAGCACATTATATCCAATATGAATAAATATTCATATATTGAATTAATATATTTATCTCTAAAACCTTATTCAATGTTCAACATAGACCATTTCATAAATGATTAACCTTATGACCATTTTAAAAGATTAAAATCCAAAAAATGAGAAATAATTTGACTATGTTTTCTTAAACTCAACTTAACATCAATTCCCCATATATCATAAAGTATCTATTAATTTCCACATATCAAATATGTGAATGCCTTCATCATGTATTCTATTTAAATATAGTAATAACATGAATTTCCATTAAACCATATTAAAAGAATTCATTCTTATTCATTCCTTAAATAGAACATTAATTATTGGATATATTCCTTAAATATAAAAATGTTGTAAACTCCATCCATGATAGCATAAACTAATTTTTCATTAAATCATTTATCCGTTTCGAGGTCATCAATACTATTCAATTTACTTTATCAATATTAATCATTTATTTATCCAAATTAAACAAAATTTTCTCAACATCATGATCATATTAAGGATTACCTTCCATTAATCATGTGTTTTTTAGATAATATAACCTTTTCATTAAATTAGTTTTCTAGGTCATCAATACAATTCTAAATATTCTTTCAAATTCCTAACAAAATAATTATACGAAAAAATATTTATATATTTCATACTTTAGATAATTCTATACCTGAATTCCAATACATAAATACTTTATTCATCCCACTTACATCTCAAAAAATTAACTATGATTTATCATTTTATTACTTAAAACTTATTGCCTATTACATTTCATTTATAGTCTCTTCATCATTAGAAATATAAAAAACACTCATACCACCTTACTGATTTTCCTCAAAAGTTTTCCCCCAAGGACATTGATTTTATAATTCCCATACTTTACACATTTAAAGAGTTCATCCATTGAAAATACATTATGGATACTAATATTCACATCCATTTCATTAAAATAATTCTTCATTTTTTTCTATGCAGTTTCTTGCATTGTGTCCTTCTTTTCCATAGTCAAAATTTCTTCATGTTCCTCTTATACATTCACTTGGGTGTTTCATCCCACTTTCTCAACAAATAGAAAACTGAATCTTCTTTCCTCCATGGTATCCAATACAAAAAAAATCTTATCCAACTCTTTCCTTCTCTTCTTTGGTGATTCTAAGAGTCAGTTAAGTTATATATTTTTAATTATCTTTCATGAAAACTGAATAGGCATAATCATAATTTTATTCACTCCAATTGACATCAAAATTGAATTATAATTCGAAAATTATTTTTCACATTCAATATTAACCCAGTTCCTTCTAGTTCCCTCAATTGATTAAAACCAGAAAGTATAGTGTGAGTAACACTTATCATAGTGTAAAAAACATCATTATGAAAAAACACTTATACGATGTCTAAATCATGACACCTTCTTTTAAATATGTGATACCTTAGGGGTAACCTATGGCATCCATGATCATCATCCATTTAAATCATTAATAATGGTTCATAAAGAGTACAAGAATTTCCAAATCATATGCCCCTTGAGTGTTCAAAAAAATGTTTATCAAGGATCATTATCATGCTCGAGTTCACGATCGAGTCTAGATTAATATAGTGTGTTAAGGGTTGTTTCCCCTAGGTACATCTATTCCATGTACAATTCCACTTATAGTATCTATAAAATGATGTAATTACATGGAAACCACTCTATATATCCTTTTTCAATATTCCAAGATATTTTCATATATTGTGACTCATCCTTAGACTTATCCTTAGATACATCCCTATAAAAATCCTTAGAAATATAACATGGGATATCATTAATGTTTTATCATACTGGTTTTTAATATTGGAGTCAATCTTTCTTTTGATACAAATTATAATGACCTGGGCTTCTCATACATGTTCATTTCATCTTTTTATATGAATATTCAATACATTACACAAACACATTCCCAAGGATCATAATAGTTTGGTTCCATTGGAAACTAGAATCACAATTTTATAATCTATTGATTGATCTCTAGTGTTTCCCAAAAAGATCTTCCTATTTGGTACTCCACATGGACAATACATACATAAAACATTTCTTCTTAACCTGGTGAAATTAAACATAAGAAAGGGTGATCTCAGATACTCAGTAAGTGTAAATAAAGGATATATAAAAGCATAACATGGAAATAATTTTATGAAAACATGATCAAAACATTTGAAAACAATACCCTGCATATCAACAATCATAATCTCAGATCATGGAATAATTATTGGTATTTCATGAGATATGAATTATATGATAATCAAAGAAAATAATCCATGAGAGCATAACACTGGTATAAAACATAGATTTATGGAATACACATCATATTATAACATTGTCATCATGTATAAATAGAAACTATTTCACTCATTATGTTAAGGAAATAAAATAAAGCCCCTGAATAAACTTATAGACAAGAACCCAAGTCCAAAAATATCGTTATGGACATAAAAAATAAGTCTATGCATAACATTTTGTACATGTAATCAAGTTCATGTATAACATTTTGAACATGTAATTTTTTTCACACATAACTTTATGAACATGTAATCACATTAATGCACAATATTGTGAACACGTATTCAGGTTCATGTATAACACTGTGAACATATAATTAGGTTCACCTAGAAAATTTATACTCATGAGTTATACATCATTACCCAATGCAGTGGAAGGAGATATAGGTACCACATATCATGCAATGAAAATCCTATAAATGTGTTCCAAAAGAACATAAAAATTCATCATATCATAACCCATCAAATGAAATGGGTTTCATAAAATTTTCATCATAAAATAACCCATTAAAAAAAGTAATTTTCATAAGAATTTCATATATTGTAACACATGGAATAGAAATAGGTTTCTTAAACATCATGAGATCAAAACATAAACCATTCAGAGAATGAATATGAATAGAATCCATAGATTATTTAACCAGTAAGGAATGGATAAACCCAATAGATTTCAACTTATATGGATAATAATTTTGAAATATCATTTAAAACATTTCTTTATGAAAATATCTTTTCTTCTTTGAAAAACTCTTTTCAAAATGTAAAACGTTTTGAAAACATTTTCCCTTGGAAAATAAACTTGGAAACTTATAAAGGAAGCATTAAAAATCATGTAAATCACTTTTTAAAACATAAAATAATTAAAATAAGTTTCTTTAAAAATTATCTTAAGATATGATTTATAAATAATTTTGGAAACATTTTTAGAAAACATGGATTTCGAATAAAACAGATTTCCGACCAAAGATATAAATAATGTTGGGTTTTCTTAAAAATATTCTATTCAGTATCTTCAGTGACGAAGAGTGGGAAAATGGAATATTTACATGATGATATCATAAGTAAAAATATGATAATAAAATTCATCAGAATTCCTAAGAGGTAGATAGGGATATTTCAACATTGGTGACTTGATAATAAACAGTTCCTATAAATGATAATATTGTAACATAAAATCTTTACCGCTTTAATAACATACAATCATAATCCCTGTGAAGTAATAACATAAAATGGATCCCAAAATATCATTACTAAAGATATATTCATTATATTACATGTCAAATGGGATATATATACACCTCATTAATGAATATTGGTGCATATTATAACATACATCTCAAGGAAGGAAAATTGAGAAAAAAATCCTTTATTGATTTGGTAACTTTGAAACTATAAAGGCCATAATAGAGTGATCCTAAAATAAATATGTAAATAAACATAAATTTAAGGATAATAATAATAAAATATAATCATGGTATCTATATACATCACTCAATAAGGATAAGTGTTGAATATGATGTGTATCTGAGAGAAATAAAAGTGAGATGAGAAAAACCATTACCTTAAGTATTTTCTTTCTCCATACTCATTAAAAATCATGTATAATAAATATAAATCTATTATAAATATATTAAAGAACCATATTAATATATATAATACAATGTATTATTGTTTTATGACCTTTTAGTTCTTGTTTATTAACAATTTCATGTTAAAGTTATGTCTCAAGTAATAAATTATTTGTTTTTTGTATAGGTTTGGAATGTTCATTTTTAGTTCTATTCCATCAATAATAGATTGATAATATACACATTTTAATCCATGATATAAATAAGATATATATTAATTATATATTTTTTTATTGTAATATATAAAAAAATTGATAGGAAATGGAATATGTCGTACATGGAGATGGTATGTTATACGTACACATAAATGATGTTTCCATTTCCTTATCGTGTTGAGAGAAAAATAAATGAAAAATGGTATATATATATATATATATATTATAAATAAATTATTATTATTATTATATATATAACATGTTTTTACTAAACTCTTCCTTAATACATTCCACGTAAATTTTGGACGAATCGCATCGCTTCGCGAGGTGGTACTTCGCCATACACACGAACGATGTTATCGTATTCTCACAGAATTGAAAGCATGAAGGTATGTGTAATATAATAATTACATAAGAATAAATAAATATTAAATATCTTATATATCATATTTTAACATTATTTATATCATTATTCCTAACCATGAAAGGTGGAAATGAAAAAACGAATGATAACAGTTCGTGAGGTGGTAGTCTTCTGTATACACAAACGGTGATTTCGTAACCCATTTGATGTAAGTGTGTGTTTTTTTAGGTTTAAGACTTTATGTAAAAACATATATGAATATTTAATATAATTAGGTTAATATATAAGTATGATATAAAAATAATTGAAGGATTTTAAGGAAGAAATAAAACAATACATTTCTCAGTGAGCGTTACCTCTTCTTTAGGTATCTCCATTTGGTTTTCTCCAAAAGCCTTCCTTGGTTGGATTTTTTACCAAAGTAAGGCTTCTAGGATGAGATTAATTAATTTTAGAAGTGATATGGTTAGATATTGTCGACCCAAATGGAATGACATGTGTGAATAATGTGGGAGATTGAGTACGCTTTTATAGTTGAGGAGGAGATACATTCTTGTAAATACTCAGAAGTATTCATTATTAGGGGGTATCACGTACCTCATGTGGCTCAAAAATTTGATAATAATGGAGTTTATGGTTTAATTAGTATATAAATAACTCCAAAACACTAAAATCAATGCATTTTTATATTTTTATTCCATAACTTCTATGATTCTATATTTTTTACATTTTGGTTTTTATTAAGGTAACTAATTTTATGACTTTTGAAATTTATCCATTAGAAATAAATTTAAGTTAGAATTATTATAAAATTTAGAACCATTGATTATAAAATATTATATCTAGTTTTTTAAATAAAAATACCCTATGTATTTAAAATTTATTCAATAGAAGTGAATGTCACGTGCAAAAACACTACTTCAACCCAAGTGAGGATAATAAAGTTTTTACTATTTATGGGTAAATATGTTGATTATAAAAGATAAATTTGTCCATTAATGGACCATATATTATATTTATTAAAATTGAAAATTCATATAGAAGTGGATAGTTTTTTTAATTTTAAATCATTTAATAAAATATCATTTATAATAAAATATGATTAATGTCAATTTTGACATTATTAATTTCATTTGAATTTAAAAATATCAATAAAAATATGGAATTTCAATATATTAAAAATATATATATATGTATCATTATATATTCATATAAAAATTTAACTTAATATGATAATTTATTCTATTTACCACACTTTTTATATTTTTAGTATCATTTATTTAACTAATTATTAAATAAATAATTCTTTTGTTTCTATTTATTATAAATTTAAAGCAATTATTTATTATCTAAAAATTGAAAATAAAATTTCATGATAAAAAACTCATTTAACTAGATAAATAATATTAATAACCTATCGTATCATTGTTTTTCCTATCTCAAAGCTTTAAAAATAAAAAATTTAAAGGAGGTTCCCTTTTTTGTATTATTTATTATATAACATATTATATAGGTCCCATTAATATAATAGTATCCCCATAACTCATAAAAATAAAATAAAATTTGGGATGGGTATAAATAATTCCATCCAATGGGTTATTTACAAGTTTTTTCATTATTTTACACCTTATATTCTATGTTGAACCACTAAGTAAACTCGCTTTTAGCTTCATCACTTTAATTAATTTTATATGTTTTCACAAATCACATTGGTTAAAAAATAAATTTAGAATTGTTAGATACTATGAATTATTCTGATTAAAAATATAGAATAAATTTATTCAAATTTAACTTATATTAATGTTATAATTTAATTTAAAATTAATCTTGCGTATGTGATGAGAAATTGGGTTTTCTAAGTGAAAATGTTCAAAAGTTTGTAATGTTTTTATATAAAAATTCAAAATTAAAATGAGTTAAATATCCTAAATTGGATTAATATATGTATAATTTATGCATTTTGACTTTTAAACTAATTAAAATATAATTTATCAAAATAAATTATTTATATGAAAAGGAAGTTTTCAATTAAAATTCAGTATTTTTCACTATTCCTCAAAAATGAATCCTATTAGAAAAATACCAAAAATTCACCCTAATATAACTTTTATATTCCATTTTGAAAAATAAAGTTTTTTTTAAAAAATAAATTTTCTAAAAATAAAAAAATTTAATTTTAACTTATGTGTGCCATGAAGGATTAAACTGTCTTCTAGAAAACATATTTTTTTTAGGAAATATTTATTTTTCCTTTAAAGGATTATTATTTTATTTATTATCAATATATAACAAATAAACATGTGAAAAATATATATTTTTATAAGTTATTTAGTCATATTCATTCTTTCCATTCCAATGGCTTGGAAATAACTATCATATTAAATAATAATATTAATAGTATATTATAGTTTGGTAAATTTTCATCTTGTGAATAACTAAAGCTATTGATGGAACTTGGTATTGTGTATAATATAAGAAAAAATTAGTGTTTAATTTACCGCAAGATAAAATCAGTGTTTTATATAGCGTAATCTTAACTTTGTGTTGTGTAAAAATAAAACATAACTTGGTGTGGGGGAAACGCAAGAGAATAACAAATTTTAGATTTTTTGAAAAAATTAATTCATAAAAACTCAGGGTATTACACGATACAACGACATTGTATGCTCCTTGGACATAGCCCAGTGTGGATGAACCTTATTTTATTATTTAATTTATGTTTTTACACTAAAAAATATCAAGCAACATAATGTTATTTGGTAAAAGATCATAATGATAGACCCTAAAAATTGGGATGTCAACATCCATTATGGAAAGTGAGACATTAAAGGAATAAATGTTTTTAATTAGTTAATAAATCTAAATATCTTCATTCACCCACCCACCCACCCCCCACCCTAATAAAATCTCTTGATAATACCTTATTTAAGGAATCAAATTGGAATAAATTCATGTTATGTTTGTCTAGATTCATAATGGACAAATTACTTTCACACTACCAACATACAAATACAAACCCTAAAGAGAAATATCAAATCCAGGAGACTCGGGATCAAATTCAGGTTGAGGCTAATTTCCAGGTATTGTAGCAGTATTGTAGCAGTACTTTAGTAGGAACTATAGCGGGAACTGTAGTAGGCACTATTTGTCACTGTAGCAGTCGGTAATATTGCCCTATTTGGATCTTCGGGCCACTGATTTGGTCCTTGAGTCCTTTAAGGCCTTAGACCCACTGATTTGATCCCTGAGTCCTTTAAAGCCTTCAGGCCACCTAGGCCTTCAGGTCAGTAAGGCCTTCGGGCCACCTTAAGGCCTTCGGACCACCTTAAGCTCACATGAAAACAAGACAACCAACTAGGAACAAACTTTAGTATGAGGATGAGTAAGGATCTTTCACTATAGTAGAATCTAAATGGATTTCAAGAATGAGAGTTTATGGCACCTGCCATTAGGACAAGCCTGTGAATGCATAGGAAAGCCTAGCTAAACACCCATGCGAAGGTGGAGAGCTGATTTCACGATGAAGATGCTGGGGAGGAGCGGTTCCAAGTAGTTTTTCTAGGTTGTATATAATCTTTTAATCCTACGGGAAATGAATTCTTCTAAGGCCTATGGTCAATGTAATACTTATGCCTACAGGCCATGTAAGGGTTCCACCTCTCCCCTTGAAAGGTGGATTATCAAAATCAATAAAAAATGAAGGCCTTCGGTTCACTGAAGTAAAATTTATAAAATAAGATATTTATCACTCATCATAGAATCATATGATGATCTACTCTGGGATACTCATCCTAAAATTTTATTTAGATGGATTCTCAGGCTCAATAATATGATGATAATAGATTCTAAACATTATGCTCCAAAATCTCTTTTACTTCTCTCAATTTTTGATGCAGATTTTTTCTATAACATACATGAACATATCCTCTCCCTTTGATATCTCCTTATATTCAAAATTTTTTAATTTCCTAGAATTAAATAAATGCAAGAGAAATAAATTCCATCTCAGGTTTCTTTAAACATCATTCAATAGAATCATACAACAGAATCCTTTATTATTTTCTCATTTGGTTAAGCTCAAGTTGATACCCCATGATCATGGAATATTCTCTCTCATTTAATAACCTATCAATAGTTAAATTATGCTTGTACTCTTCTTCTCCTTCAATATATTATTAAGTACACATTCAAGAATCTTCTTTAACATTGCTCAAAATAAATAATTCAAAAACAATATATTTAAAAAAATTTGTATTTCCTATATTATTTTCCAATTATTTCATCTCAAATTTATCACTTTTTATCATAATAAATGAACAATATATGCATGTCAGAAAACTCAAATACTCATATTGAACTTCCACAGTCTAAAACATCATTTCAATCATTTTATAATGAAGTGTTAGTGGTTAATGTAAATATAAATCATATTTTCATTATCACATTAACATTTCATATTTAATATATAGAGATTATTATTCATTAAATTCGGATTGGAATTCTATAGAAAAAAACTCAACTTGAAACATAAAAAAAATATTAATATAGATTTTTTATTTTGAATTATCACATAAAATATCTTGAAAGATATTTTAAATATGATGTTTTAATCTTTAAAAATCATCTTATGAGTCATTAGATTTGATTTTCTCTTCATGGATTGATTTTTTGAAATGATGATTTTCACCTCTTAAAATCTATGAACTATTATAAGTCCATCATTACACATAAATAGAAATGATAAAATTATTTAGCACTAGAATAATTTATATTGACATGTGAAAACATGTTTGTAAGTGTAAAATGAAACATAAAAAAATAATTTTCCAAAAAAATCAGCCTAATGACTCATATTCTAGTTTCTAATGACTCATACATAGTATTTGTCGTAAATAAATAGATAGAATAACACACTAATGAAATTAGTTAATTACACATACACCGTCTCAAAAACATGCATGTGTGGTGATAAGAACACATATACATAGGTCCTTTTCTAAAAAACACACTTGATCTGAATTCTGAATTTTCTCAAATAAACATATAATTGATTTAAAAAAAATCAAGCTACCTAGAATAAACTAAAAATCATTCCTTATAGCTTCAAAAACCTCTAATAAATTTCAATTTAATTTAAAAATAAATTAAAACCATTAATAACCCCAAATGTAATTTCAAATCATTTTGGTTCCCTATTCTATAAGATCTATTACTCATTACTAATTTTGATGAGTTCTATACCTTGATTTTAACCTCTTTTATATCTTTCAATTTTCCATAGGAAGTCACTTCCTCACTTTAGGAATGATATTTAAAATATCTACATGATCAAAAAATTGGATATCTTTTTTTAGAAAAATATTCTATTTCGGAAAGTAATATTTATTAACTATATTTTAGCTTCCTTAAAAGTAGTCTCCGCCTCTTTAGACTCTACATCAAATTGACAAGTTTATGTTAATGAGATAGATAGTTTAATAGACTCTTTATTTAAAGGACTATAATCTATGTTCATACTTATATTGGATTCCATTTTCTTAGATTCTTCATATATTTTGACTGTAATTTAAGTTGTTTGAACCTCCTCAAGATGTGGATTTAAAATATATTCACACAAGGCATCAACCTCATCTTTTGTCAATTTCTATTTACATTTTCCATCTTTATCATACAAAAATTTCAATTTATTCAATACATTATTAACACATTTTTAAGACTCCATAATAATAATAAGGAAGTATAAATTGAGACTTATTAACTTTTAAAGATAACTCTCTCTTATTATGATTACACATTCAAATCATCCCATCTTCTCTTTAAACCCTAAACTAAAATTTTTATAGTATGAAATGTGACTTTACAAAAAAATTATCTTCTAATTTTTGATGAATTTTATTATAATATAAACCTATTATTTCACCATATTTTTCAAAAAATATCTTTTATTTTTCATTTATTGTATCCAAAGTCCTTGAATTCTTATGAGGGAGTAGCTCAACCATTGGTAGATTCATGGCTTATGATTATTTTCTTTTTATTTATTTTTTGATAGAATTTTGTTTACTCTTTGATGTATTGAATTTTATAGATTCATATGATTTCTTTCATTTCATCTATTTCTCCGCAACTTTATTGTTCTTCTTATTATCAGTATCTAAATGTTTGACCTCTATGCATTTCTTAATAAACATATTATGAAATGAATCAAATAAAATATTTATTGTGGTAATTATCGCAGCATTTATAGGAACCTATATACTCATCTCTTGAGTTCTAACATTATTAACACATTTTTCAAGTAACATTTTAATCAAAATATAATTCATTAGTATTGATTTCAAAATATCATTAGTGTTACCATTATAGTACACAAAACCAAAATATAGTCCTAGATTAGTTTTACTATTTTTAACTTTTTCAAATTGAAAAGGAAATACATTATGTAAATATCTTAAAACATAAAGGTATCCTTGTGATTCCTGTTGAACATATTTAACTTTATGATTATTTTTTTTATGTTTTCTATGTGTATTTTGTATCTTCTAGTTATATATTCAATTAAAATTGAGATTTTATGATCCAATTATAATTTTAATTAACCAAAAGAGATATATGAAATTTTGGAAACATGAGGAAATTTTTTGATGGCATGTTGAAATAACTCATTGAAATATTGAGATTCATTCATCAATAGATAATATAGCTTGTGATGTTATTGTAATCAAACCCAAAGATCTCAGAATATGATCATCAAATCATCATATATAAATTAGTCTAAGACTTTAAGGAATAGAAAAATTACTACAAAGTTTTCGATAATATTAAATCTTATATCATATCATTTATTGAGTAATTCTTATTATAGTTCATTTCTATTGTGTTTCACATAAAGCTACCATTTTTAGTTTTTCATTGTAAATCTATAACATCCCTATATAATTTATCATCTCTTGATATTTTTGATTGATAAAAATATGGAGTGTAATATGCTACTTCTAATCATTTTGATAAATGATACTATGGTGATAGGATTCAACTTATTACAAACATTAATGTTTAACAATGTCCAAAGTACTTGGATTATAGTCAATCGGTGAGATCTAAGAGGTTCTTAAATAAAGAGTTACCTACTTACAACCATTTTTTGAACAACTTAGAGGATAAAAACTTGTTGTTTCTAACTAGTTTAGTATAGGAAGTGTTAGTGTTTGGAACATGGATATCGTGGGTCTAGTCAAATGATCCAACTATTTCTTTATTTTAAGAGTGAATACATCCCATGAATGGATATATTTCATAATAATATCCTTTAAGGTGTTTATGAATTTTCACATAATAATTTTCACATTACTTATATTAATATTTTATTTTTATCTACTGATTGGTTTATATATTTAGATTACATTATAATACTTTTTATAGTTCACTTTGATCATAACTAGTGATTTCCAAACAAGCAATTTCCAATCAACTAAACAATTGAGTAGATGAAAAATGGTTAGTTTTCAATCAAATACAATTCACCCCCTATATTAGTTTTTATATCACTCACCCATTAGGATAAAAATCATCCATAAATCAAGGACATAAAAACAAATTACAATATATTTTATATGATATATAAAGGAATAGAAAGAATAGTGAACATCTTTAAAACATTGACAATGTATATATGATTCATCTCTTCATTCAAAAAACCAAAAAAAAAATAATACAAGTCACTAATATTCAAGTACCTGATAACACGATAAATATTCTATAGAAAAACTGAATTATTATATTGGTTATGCAATCTCAGGGATCGTAATTTATTTTTAGTATACTAAATACCCTATAATCAATACATTCAACCCAAATAAAATTATAAAAATAAAAAAATAAAATACAACTCAAATTTTAATCCAATTCAAAACAATTAATAAATTCCATGAACAATTTAAATATATTCCAAAGAACTATAAAAATATATATTACAAAATAAATGGATAATAATAAAACCACAAGGGACATTGAGGTGTGTTTTGTGACTGTAAACTTTCTTGAAGGATGATATCAAAAGATCCTATAAAAAACACTAAATAGTGAATTAACCAAATGAGTAATTCATCCTAAAATCAACATAAAATAATTAATTTTAAAAATATAGAACATAATTTTCATGAATAAATTTATTAATAAGATGATATAAAGATATAATAATCTTATGAGTAATAATATATATATAAATTATTGGTGTGGTGTAATATAAAACTAGAAATGTTCAATAGGGCCATCACCATCACTATTATCAACATTATCACCTCCATATTGATAAAAATCAACATCCTTAGCAAATAAAATAACTCCCACATAATCATAATGTTAAAGTTCAATGTTAGAACATGAATTACTAAAAAAATTCCCACTTGGAGGAAATACATGCAACAAAATGTTATATAATTTTTATCAGAATCGTAGAACATATAAAATTTCATATAATCAAAACAATTTGACTTGTATGATCCATTATTTATTACATATAATGTGTTATTTTATTTTATTATCTTGACTCCTAAATGGAATAATTCAACTACTTCTTTATACCAAATTAAGTGGAATCAATGACATTTCTTGATGTAGGACAACACATAATTTATAAAAAAAATCCCAACCAAAATCAAACTCTTCCAGGGTGCTCTCAACAAAAAACCTAACTAAAGTTATCTTAGAAATAAAAATGGACATCTTATTTCATATTATATGCCTATAATAACCTATTTAAAAAATTAAATAATAGTGATCATATGATTAAATAACATAATAAATGAAATATTGATGCATAAAAATAAATAAATAATTTTAATAATTTTCACTTAAGTGATGTTAATTATTTCATTAAAATCCTTTTTCTATTATCTCGTGAAAAACATATTTATATGAGATACTAAATTATCAATATTAATTAACCCTTTATATATATTAAATTTATAACATAAAAATCAATTATTTTAGTTTGGGGTGACAATATATATAAATATCTCAAATATATTAAATTAATATTTATCGAAATTTTTCCATGATTAATGGTACTAGTGTGTCTAAGAGTGTGTATCCATTTCATTGATGACATATTTTATTTATTATTTTTTAATAATTCATACATTAACATTTCATTTGTGTAAACTTGTGGTATCGCACAAATGTACCCAAGTTTTTAGGGTTAAGCGGTCAAATGTACAGTAGCTTGGGTTGTCGATTCCTCGGAGACCTAAGAAGAAACCTATAGACATGCACATTATATGGACTTATTTTTCCTATTATGAGGACCAATTTAGGTTTATTTTTGATATGTTTAATAAAACACTACATGACTTAAGTGAATTAAAATTATGATAATAGTTGATACTAGGTTTTTATAAGGGGTGGATTGGATGGAATTCCTCTTTAGTGATTTCAATTTATTATATTTGAGATGAATTCATTCAAGGAGATCAAACAACTTCATCACTTACTGGTTCATACCAAAACATTCTAATGCTAAAAACCTAGACACTTGGTGGATAATGTTTATGATGACACAAAATTAATGTTTCGTATAAGCACTTGAAGTGTGTGGCATTAAAATTCAATAAGGATGATGAAGGTTTAAAATAATCAAATAAAAATCCCATTTAAAAAAATTATTAGAGATTAATGGAGTGATAAATACCATCCCATCTAGCAACTTTCTACTCCATTGGATCAAACCATAAGTGGGTTATCCCTCCATTAATCCTATGATCTTAATGGAAGCAAGAAGTAGACTCATGAGGGAGGAATTGAAGGGGAAAAACAAAAAAAGATACAAAAAATCCACCGTTGTGTGATAAATATCACTAGGTTTGGTGTGAATAAATTTAAACCATGAAAAATGTATCAACATGTTAATAATAAGAATATAAATTTAATAGAATAAGAAGTTTTGTAGGAAAACTAATGTGATTTGAATAACTCACCAATGATGATAATCTCATCCACCACCACTACCTTAAATAGGAATTTAAATAGGATTTGGTCGATATCCCCACAGTACAAAGGATCTCACTTGATTGTGGTAGGCCTAGGGTGGTGGAAAGTAAGGGAGATGAGACTTTTCCACCCTTGACCCGAAGTTGCAGCCATCTTGCATCAACTTGATGGAAGAGCCTAGATTAACTTCTAGATGGAAGAATTGGAGTGGTATGTATAAGGAAAAAATTAATCTCCAGATGTCTCCTATCTCTCTGTAAAATTTCATACTAAATGGATTTGTGGTTGTCGATGTATGATTAGATTAGTGGGATGTTTTTCTGGGATGCGGAATCTGGCATAAAATTTTATCTCCAACATGGGACGCATGAAACTCCATTAAAACATATTAATTAGCTCTTGAAACTATTGTATTAAATATTCCCATGCTGTCCTCTATCTTCAGATAAATTTTGAGAATCATTGGGCTTGGATAGTGGCTGTTAAAGTTTCTTTATTGGGCTGATGTCCAGTTTACATTTCCCAGAATTTTGTTGGTTCAAGTCCAACATTGGTGATCTTAAATGTGAATATTAAAGTTCTCCAAAAACATTAATTGTTTATTATACTAAAGTATACCTGAAAATAAAATATAAAAATAAAATAAAGACCATTTTTTATATTAGGAGGTGTTCAAAAATTCCCCATGTAATAGTGCATTTTAAGGACTTACAATCATTATGTGAAATGATGTTCAATGTGTAAAATGAACTAAAAATGGTGTTTATGATTAATAAAACCCATGAATATTATAATATAAAAAATGAATATTAGCCTCCTTTAGTGGCTAATCACACCACCCCAACTTGAGTTTTTCTAGTCCCGAGCAAAATATATCTCAAAAATGTGAAATTAAAATTTCGTTTTGCAAAAACATTTTAATACACAATGATCAACAAAAAAATTATAACAAAAAATTATGAAACCCATCAAAATATTTTAATACAAGATAGTTTCATAAGAATATCCCAACCCCAATCGCATTCCTTTGTTCAAATTAATAGCCACATTTCATCTAATTTAAATTAAGCATGATGAAGTGTTGTGTATCACAATAGACATGGGGGTTCATCTTTATTCAAGGGGAAATATTAGAATCACTATGTGGAATCACATTCAATATTAAGATGAGTATTCAATTTTTAAGTTTTTTTTTTCAATTTTTCCATGGTAATTGAAATTTCACTCAATAGAGTCAACCCATGTAGTGAGACTTTGTCGATGACTCCCAACCTCAAAGACCTTAGAGAACCAAGTCAAGCCCACATACTCAGGTATCATCTCGAGTTAACTCAGTCAAAGACAATGTAAAATTACCACAAATAAAGATAAAATTACTAACTCTGGGTGAGACAACTATGTAGTCATAATCCCCAAGTGTCGAAAGCCACTCATTAGGTCATTTCATTGCTCTATGTAAAAATTTATTATTATTTTTAATTAGATTCTCATATTAAAATTAAAATTATCACCAAAACTATGATATTTCGTTGGGGGACCTGATGAACTCAAACTAATACCCCACAATCCAAAGGTCGTTCATTGTGATCTTTTTTTATTTGAATGAAAATAGCTACAATGAAATTTAAAATTAGACAGCCACACTTTCCATAATCTATGCTCATGAAATCATACATGGATTAAAATCAGAATCAAGGTATGCTAAATTATTTTATATTCAGTTTTAATGTGTACAATGTGTATTATCATGTTCAAGGTTAAGGAAATTCTTCCTTCCCCGAATTTTTTATGCATAAAAAATTAATTAATTTTATTTTCATTCTTTTCACCCCCCCCCCCCCAAACATAGAATAACACTATCCACTGTATTTAAAGAAAATAAAATTTATAATGCGGTACAGGTAAATGAGAGGAGTTCAAAAAGAAATTTTAAATTTTTGGATCTTGTATTGAAGTAACCTGGTGGTTGAAGATAATGTTTTTTCTACTCCAATTTGGTCCTTTGATATCCATGTCAATTGCAGAGTTCCTAGTGGAAAAAGGAAACAAACAAACAAACAAATAGAACAAAATAATATATATATATATATATATATATATTCATATAATAAAAAAGTAAAATATTAGTATATATGAAAAAATTATATAATAATGAAGCACTATAAGTCGTAGGTCAGTGGTAAGAGTGTGCCCATATCTCCCTTCGATCCTAAGTTCGAGTCCCAACGGCTTCACCGGTTGTGACGGGGTTTTCCCCACGACCTATGACATGAAGTTTTAATTTTTTTTATTTTTTACTATTATTATTATTATTATTATTATTATTATAACCTAAAAACACATAACAATAAAATGAACTGATGATAAATTGTCTTCTTTTTAAATATCTGGGTAATGTATCACTCAAGGATCAAACCACATGACACAGATGAATATGGTTCTTCCCTTTCAAACCTATCCATATTCATAATTGAATAACAGGTCAACAGTCTTTTTTTATAAATATCAAAATGATTCATTAATTCTATTTAAAAAATAATGATGATTCCCAAAGATTGGAAACATGAAAACCATGGGTTTCCTCCCTTGCAGCACTTTTGTTTAACATCGTTTTCCCAACATGGATCCTAAATCTATCAATTTGAACCTAGTTCATATGTTGGATCAGTAAAATCAACCTCAATTTTAGGTTTATTGAATGATTCAATGAATGGTTTTAACTTATGACCATTGACCTTGAAAATGTGACCACTTATGGGATCCAGAATCTCTACTTTCCCATGGGGTTAAACATGATGCACTATGAATGGACCTGACCATCTAGACCTTAACATTATCGGGTGTAAATGAAGTTTTGAACTATAAAAGAGCATGAACTTTCCCGATTCAAAGTGTTTAACATTGAGATTCTTAGATTGGTAGCTTGAACTCTATCTTTATTTATCCTGTAATTTTTATAAGCCTCCATCTTAATTTCATCAAGTTCATTAAGATCTAATTTCCTCTCTGCTTCGGCCAAATAAATATTGAAATTCATTTTTTTGATTTCCCAAATTTTAATATGCTAGATTTCCAAAAGTATATGGAATGCTTTTCCATAAACCAACCTATATGGTGACATTCCTATGATAGTTTTTAATGTTGTATGATATTCCCAAAGGGTATATAAGTGTTTCTCTAACCAATCATTCCTAGAGGGATTGACAGTTTTTTCAAGAATTTTCTAAATCTCCATATTTGCAAACATAGCTTGATCATTGGTTTGAGGATGGTATGCAGATGAAACTTTATGAGAAATACCATACTTAGAAATGAGTGAAGAGAATATGAGGTGCTCATCCAGAAATGAATCAAGTAGAGAAAGGTGGTGTGATTTTTCTTTGAATTCTATCCTAGAGAGGTGATCAGCTACAACATTTACAACACCCTTTTTATCCATAATGGTTAAAATAAACGCATGAAGAAGAATTACCCACCTAATAAATCTAGTTTTGGCATCTTGTTTTTTTTAAAATGTATTTTAGGTTTGAATGGTCAATGACGAAAATGATTGGTGATCCAAAGAGATACGACTTGAATTTATCTAAGGAAAACACAATATCAAGAAAATCTTTCTCGGTGGTGGTGTTGTTGATTTTTGAATCATTTAATGATTTTCTTGCATAATCAATGACACATGGAGTTTTCTCACACTATTTTCCTAAGACTACTCCTATAGGGAAGTCACTCACATCGCACATGAGCTCAAAAGGATGTTTCTAATTTGGATATTACCTGATAGGTGGATAGATAAGAGATAACTTGAGTGAAGATAATGATTCCTCACAAATTTCTATCTATAAAAATGGAGAATGTTTTACCAATAGAGTAAAAATTGGTCGATAAATAGAGAGGAAATTCCTAATGAACCTTCTATAGAAACTATCATGTCTTAAGAAGGACCTCACTTCATTAACAGTTTTAGGAGAGGGAAGGTTATGAATGATTTCTACCTTAGCTTTATGAACATAAATCCCCCTACTAGATACCAAATGGCCTAGAACATGTCATTAATTTATCATAAAATAGAAGTTTTCCTAATTTATGAAGAGATTATTATCCCCACATCTTGACAAAACTGTTTCAACATTCAAAAGGATTCCCTCAAATGTATTACCAAATATGGGGATGTCATCCATGAAAACCTCTAAATAATCCCCCACCATGTCCGAGAAGATTCCCATCATGCACCGCTGAAAGGTACTAGGAGCATTATATAACCCAAAGGGCATGTGATTGAAGGTAAAATTGATGAATGGACAAGTGAAGGTTGTTTTCATTGATCCACTAAAGAGGACTTGATTTGATTATACATTGATAATCCATCTATGAAGCAATAGAATTGATAACCTAACACTCGCTTGAGGACTTGATCAATAAAGGTCAAGGGGAAATGGTCTTTCATGGTACAAGAGTTGAGATTCCTATTGTCAATATAGACTCTCCATCCACTAATAACCCTTTTTGGGATAAGGACAACATCCACATTGGATATTAAAGTGACTCCATCTTTCTTTGGGACAACTTGAATTGGGATTACCCACTCACTCTCAGCAATGGGATAGATGATACCCACTTTCAAAAACATAATAAGTTCTTTCCTTACCACATCCATAATATTTGGATTGAGTCTCCACTGAGGTTTGAGACATTGTTTGGATTCATATTCAAAAAAATATTATGATTTCCAATGAGTGGGATAATCCTAGGAATATCAAAAACAGTCCATCCAATTACTTTCTTATACTTTCTTAGGACACCTGGAAGTATTATCTCTTGATTGGATTTAAGAGAGGAAGAAATGACAATAGGAAAGGATCAATTGTTCCTTAATAATGCTTTCTTGAGTGATGAAGATCTGACCTTAAATTAGCGATCAAATTGGTTATCACTTTCTAAGAAAGGATGATACTTTGTATTGAACTCGGTTTCTTTGTGCAGATTTCTTGATAGAATTGGTTCCTTGTTAACAGAATTTTCATCCAATAATTTGGTCAGATCAGTGTCAGGAATGGGTATGGACTCAATGTTATTGATTTCACTAATGGTATCCTTGATTGGTGATTCAATAAAATCATCCATAGAGCTATCTGAAAGAGATTCAATCCATGGATACAAAATTCCATCATGTGAACAATGAAAATCAATCACTTCTTGACATAAACATCCTTTAGTAATACCTTGATGTTCTTTGAGTTCACTATCGGCACTAATAATCCAATTAACCTCATAGATCTCTTCATCATCCTCAATTTGAGAGTTTTCATTGTATATGTTCAAGTCTAGACTCGTGTTTCCAAAGGTTATGGTCATGTTCCCATTTCAGACTCAGATAACAGAGTTGATTGTTGTAAGGAAGGGATGGACAATGATGATTGTGTTTTTCTCCCTAGGACCTAATCTTGGGTGATTTCCAAAGATAATGAAGTCATCTGGGTAAATGAAATTTTCAACTTTCCCCAAAACAGCCTTTAAGATCCCCTTTGTAACTCAAACACTATGATCAGCAAGTTGAAGAGTGATAGATGTTGGTTGGAGTTTTTTGAGACCAAATTGACAATACATGGCATAAGGAATGTGGTTCACACTGGCCCCTACATAAAAAAGGTCTTTGATAAATTTTTTCTCTCCTAACTCAACGTTAATGTATGCACATACTTGCTCTTTCATATTTGGAGGAGTGGTCCCTTGAATGGTGGTACTAACTTTAGCATCCAAAAGGACTTGGTTTTCATGTGAAATTTCCCTTTTAAAAGTGTACAAGTACTTAAGGTACTTTGATTAGGCCGGAAGGGTTTGGATTGCATCAATAAGGGGGATGTTCAACTTAACCTGAGAGAATATTTCCCTCAAAGTCTCATTCAGTTTTGGTTTAGTTTTTCCTCTCATGCCTTGATGGAAAAGAGCAGGTTGTTTGATTGTTTGGTGTGGTTGTAGGTCCTTAACATTCTTATTGGGTTATTCAGAATCTATGGGTGGTTATTCGTCATTATTATGAGTTTTTGAAGCTTTTAATGGATCTATAATGTCTTGTTCAGGTTTCTAAATGGATTTACCACTTCTTAAAACAATTACAACTTTGACTTGTTCATGAGGGGTTTGTGTGTAACTGGATTCTCCCCTTAAATTTGAGGATGCTACCACCTGAGTAGGCATGGGTTCCTTCCCAGTTTTAATTTTTTGTTTTTAATGTTTAAGGGATGACACTTCGGAGTTTATTTTCTCCATTTTTTTACACAAATTCTCTTGGATTGGAAGAGGGAAAGATTGAGTAGGGGGTTGTGATGTTTGGTTTATCCCAGGATGATACTTTGGTTCTTGGATTGGTTGTTTCATGGGTTGCTGGATGGGTTGTTTGTATTGGATAGGAGGGCGTTGGTATCATACTATTGGTGGTTGGAACTAGTAATGGTTTTGAAATATTTTTGGAGGGTAGGGGTCTGTTCCTTGTGGCTAACTAGGTTGTTGGTTGGGTTGTTGGTTATCTTTCCAACTGAATCTTGTATGGTTATTGTACCTTAGATTTAAAGTGTTTTGGAACTGTGGCTTCTAAAAGATCAGAGCATTGAACTTCGCAGGTGGTCCTCCGAAAATAACTTCTTTAATGGAAGAGATGGTTGGGAAGTTATTGGTCTTGTGGTCAGGTTTGTCACAAATTGTGCAAATAGGGTCAATAGTTTTATTTTTATGGACCTCTCTAAGATCAATCTCCTAGACCTTCCTTTTGAGTGCAGCATGTTTTTCCCTAAGGCTTTCCTCCTCCAAAATTTTGTGAATTCCAAAAGATTTTGGTGGCTTCTCATAGTAAGGTTATTTTCCCTATGTTTAATTTTGTTCAGAAAGGCTTTCTCGATACTCTTAAGCATCATTTGGGTCTTTTTTTAAAGGTCCCATTGCACATAATGTCAATGAATTGTTTGTTCCCCAACCCCAACCCTTCATAGACAATTATTACTTGTTTAGTAATATAAAAAACATGTTTTGGAACCATGTTTAGGTTTTCTTTGAACCTCTCCCATGTTTCGTACAATTAATCTCTATCTTTTTCAAAAAAAAATGGATGATCTTTTTAAGTAAAATTGTTTGGCGGTGGGGAAAGTATTTTTTGAAGAATTATCTTTGTAATTGGTCCCAAGAGTTGATAGAAGATGGTATTAAATTTTTCAGCCAATTTTTATCTCGATACTTTAAAGAAAAATGAAATAGCCTCATCTTAGCTTATTCTAGTTGATGTATGGGACACATGGTTTCTAAAATGTCATTGAACTCTTTATTGTGAAGGTGGGGAATCTTGGACTCCATTCCATGGAATGTGGGAAGGTGGTTTATGACATGGGGTTTAAAGATGTAGTTGGAATATCCTTGGTAATTGTGTCTAATGCATGAGGGTGCATTGGTCTAGGAAGGTGTGAGTGTAGAGGCCTGAAGCGTAACATACATGGACATTACGTTACTTTTGTGGAAAACTTAATAAATATCAAAAACAAACACTCAAGGACCGTAATAGTTTACTGTCTTTGGAAACATGGAATATAAACTTCAAATAATGTTGAAAGATCTTCAACATCTCCCATAACGATCTTCCCCTTTTTGTTTTATTACCTAAAAACTTTCTTTATATCCTGGGGAAAAGAAAACATATAAATGGTGAGCTCAAATGCTCAACAAGGGTTAGAATGGAGAAAATAAAAAAAACCATATACATTTGAACTTTAAAACATGAACATAATATTTAAACATAAAAATCATGAGCAATGAAGTAAAACATGGCAGTACGTAAGGCATAGATCATAAAGAAACATTAATCATGATAAAATATAATGGGAATAAAACATATAATTGTGGTAACCATTAAGCACATGATATGATTTCCATAGTATCCAAGGCATTGCTTCCAAGACCATCTTAGTGGACAAAGTCCCTTTCTCAATCGAGTTCACTCCACGTTCCAGTCCTGTATTACTGAACCATATTAACTTACCATTCCATCCATGTCTATATCATGATATATAAATCTTTACCCAATGCATTGGAGGGAGATATAGGTCCCACCCATCTCATAATGAAATCATTCTTTCGTGTTCCACAAAATCATAAATCGTACATCATAGCATAACCCATGTAATAGAATGGGATTCTTAAACATCATTCCATCATAACATAATCCATATAAAAAAATGGAAATCATTTCATAATATTAAGAATCAAATCATGTAAATAATGGAGACATTATACTTTAAGCATAAACATATAAAATAATTTCATTTTTAATGGAAAATATTTTTGATAAAACACTTGAAATGAAATCTTGAGGAAAATATCATTTCTTCTTAAAAATCATTTTCTTTTCACAAAATGGCATGAAATTTAAAAAAAAGGGGTTTTTTTGAAAATAATCATGAAATATTATATATGAAGATTCATGAAAATGAGGCGTTATGAAACCGTAAAAATCTGTTCACGCCGTATAAGTTAAAAACACATTCTTCTCGTACTTTTTCCAGAAAGTCAAAAAAGTATCGCGTACGACAAAAGATTCCTTACATACCTTGAAGTAAAAGTAAAAATGGATGAAAAGGACTTTAAACATACATGAAAAAAATTCTATAAAACATGGACATGGATGATAACAATAACCCTAGTAAATACTTACGAATAAACAATCTCGGATAAAAACGAGATTGGAAAAGTTATCCCTTACCTTACGTCTGATATGCTTCATATGTATCTGAACCTCCTGTATAATGATTTAAATAATGTCATTGACTTATTACAGAATCATATTCATTGTTATGGTATCATATATGGTTCACTTATGACTTTATTTTACCCGTTCTTTTGTAAATCCATGTTAAAGCAGCGTTTTGGGTAAAATCGTTTCATTTATCGTACGTGTTTCAACTTGTTGTTATTTATTAATTATATCTTGATTTCCTTAATTTAATAATTTAAATCATGATATATATATAATAAATATTCCGCATATACATATATATGATAGATTGATAAATGGAATGAAATACACCGTTCATGGAGACGGTAGGTCGTACATACGCATGAACGATGTTTTCGTTTCGTTATTGAATTGAATAGAATTAAGTAGACGGAATACATATATATTTATACATAAATCCAGTATCATTATTATGTCAGGTATTTCATTATTATTCATTATATATACTTTATAATCATTCATGAATGGTTAACATGGAGAATGAATCTCATCGTGTCGTGGAGACGGTAGTCCGTACGTACGCACGAGCGATGATATCATTCCCATGATCGTGGAATTGCATAGAAGTGTATGTATAATATTTCATAATAAATATCAATTTAAAATAATAATATATAGTTATTTATTTACACCATTATACCCATCCAAGTAAGGTGGTGGTGGAAAACAGATTACACCACGGCGTGGAGACGGTATTCCGTACGTACGCACACGCGGTGATTTCGTTTTCCGTAGGATGGATAGAATGTGGAATATGATTTTTTCATATTTATAATAACATATAAGTATATTATTTATACTTATGTTATTACTTCATAATGAAATAACTAAATAAGAGGAAGTATAAGAAGAAATAAATTTTAAAGAATCGGTAACGGATATTACCTCTTCTTCGATGAACCTCCTTTAAAATTATTCTTAGGGCACTAGGGTTGATCTTTTTGGAAGACCAGAACCTATATGATATAACTATAGAGGTTTAGAAGACGAATTGGAAGGTTTTTGCCGAGCTTCAAGGCTCAAAGGGGTGTGAAGAGAAGTGGGAAGGGGTTCCCTTTTTATAAGGGAGGAGAGGGGCACCTTTGGAAATCTTAAAAATATTAAATTATAATAACTCGAACCCCACTTAAAAACCTCAAAAAATGACTCATATTCTAAGATTATATGATATAGGGTTTTAATCCCATAAACCAATAAAATTTAGACATGTAGGGAATTTATTTTAAACATTATAAACTTGATTTATCCTTATTTAATATATTAAATTTTATTTGTGGTAATAAGATTCTAAATTTTAAATTGTTATAAATAATTACTTATGTTATGTTAATTATAAATAATTAGATAATTTATTACATATTAGACTATATAAATTTCAATTTATAATTTTTAAATATTTTTGTGATTTTTAAACAATTTAATAATATGTTATTTTTATAAAATAACAATAGTGTCAATTTTGACACTATTCATTTATTTAAATTTAAATAAAATCCACACAGAGGATATTTTAGAACTAAAATATTTAATAGGTTACTAAAATGTCATAGTAATCTAAAAAATTAGATTATCACAGAAAATAGTTCATATAATATTTATTTTATTATTTGTAAAACCATTTATTTGATATTTCTATTAATAAAATAATTACTACAAAATTTTTGTATAATTATTAAATATACTTATTTGTTTCAAAAAATTAAAAATAAAATACTAGTATGGAGATAGATTTTATATATTTTATAATAATACATTTAGTCAGATTTATCTTCTAAACACCAAAATTTTAAAATGTTATATTTATTAAATTATGAAGGTGACAACTTTGACATCATATAAAATAAAATAATATAAGTGTCATAATCACTTTTATAAGACTCCAAACGGTCATATATTCTATCATTTTATGATTATGGTGTAGATATATATTACCAATAAGTTTTTATCAGGTTTTTGGGTCCGTTAATATGTATAACTATTGCAATAAAAACAATATTATTCATTTTTTTACTAAATAAATAATTTCTGCATCTTTATTGTATAAGCTAATAAGGTAATTAAGTAACTCCTAAAATTTACAAATAAATTAATATGATAAAGAAAAACATTTTATCTTTAAAAATATTATTTATAACCTAATTTATATAACCTTATATTAAAAATACTTTAATTATTAAAGTTTGAGTGAGACATATTTCACTTTTCTTTAAATAAAAAAAACTAAAGGTCTTAATCACATCCAAGTGGGTTAAAATGGATTTGATTTTGACCCAAATATAAATTAGGACGAAATATAATCATCTAATTGTATTAAGACAAGTTTTAGGGTAATTTTATAATATTATATTTTCCCTTAATTACCCGATTTACCTTTAACGACGGTAAATAAAATTTACCGTAGTTAGTATTCATAATGCCCAAAAATAAAAAGTATTCTATTAATATAATTTGTACCCAATGATTCCAAATATGGAATCTATTTTTCCAAATTCAATACACGGAAGTTTTAGAAATTAAATAAAAATTAATCCCTTTGTCGAAAGAAAGTGAGTTTTTGTTTAAAACATTGCAAAAGATTGAATTGATTTAACCTACGAATTAAATGTAAAATCATTGATAATGACATATATTATATTAAATGGTAAAAATATATTCAATTTATAATTTGAAACCATTAAATATTATAATTTAACCACATAAATATTACGATGAAAAAAGTTGTTTTTAATTAAAATATAGCATGTCTTTACTATTCATTAAAATATGAAAGTTATCAGAATAATATGAAAATTTTATTCAACGTAAAGTTTTATATCCTGATTCCAAATAATAATTTTATTTTGTAAAATTGAACTTATAAACATGTCAAAAACTAGACTTAATGTGGGTGCACCATCAAAAGGCGGCAAAACTGCATTTTTTTTAAAATAATTATTTTACCCGAAAAATTTATTTTGTTCTCATAAATGTTATAGAAAATGTGTAAGATGAATAATAATGTTATAAAATTTAAAATGTAGTTAATACTATTCATAAAATCTAGTTCGTGATAATATTATAACTATATATCGTTGTTTAGTGAAACCCGGTATTGCGTACAACACACGCTATCGAGGAAGGTCGTGATGGCGTGTAATTCAAGCCAAGTCAGGATTGTGTGTAGTGAAAGACTCCTTTGTTGTTGCGTATAAAAAAATACAACCATATTTCATTTATAAATTGAATATATATATATATACATACATACATACACACTCAATGTTGCGTAGAATAAAAACTATCAAACAAACTTGAAATTGTGTGTAACACGATCCGAGAATAATGTTGCGTATACTGCAAGTTAATAAGATGTTGCGTATAGCGCAAGATAATCTTGGTGTACCGTACAACAGAATATATTAAAGAAATTAAAAATAATATATATCTTATAAAATATCAGGTTGTTATAGTGAGATAGTCATTCATGGTTTGATCGACTTCATTCCCTATGTTTGGGGCTGCCTCATTTGGATTTCCATTTTGGTTTCCACCTGGGATTATGAGTTGGTTTCTTTGAAGACCTTACATTGAAATGTGATCAATTTTTTACTCTAGAGTATTAGTAATAGTAGGATCTAATTGAAATATTTCCCTTGGTTTACTTCACTCCCCAACCCCAGGACTATCCACCATAACAAGACGGTTTGATTGGTCATGGGTGTAGGCGGACAAGGGCTAAAATAAAAAAAAGAGAAAGGAAAAATATAATAGAATTTGTGTGAGAATATAAGAAATGAGGTAGAATAAAATGGGTGTTGCGATGACTTACTTGGGTTCCTGGAAACAGTGCCAAAATTTGGTTTTTCCCAAATTTACCAAATTTTTTAGTGTTAATCGGTCAAATGTAGAGTAGCTTAGGTTCTCGATTCCACAAAGACCTAAGAAGAACCCAATAAACACGCAAATTCTATGGACTTATTTTGGCTATTAGGTGGAAAAATTTATGATGATTTTTGATAGGTTTAATAAAACACTATGTGGCTTAATTTAATTCAAATTATGAGAAGAGTTGATCCTAGGTTATTTTAAGGTGTGAATTGGATGAAATTCCTCTTTAGCGATTTCAATTTCTTATATGTGATATGAGTTCATTCAAGGAGATCAAACAACATCATCACATACTGGTTCATACCAACACACTCTGATAAAAATCACCTATAATATTTTCGGATCATGTTTATGAGAACTCCATGGTAACGTTTTGTTTTATCACTTGATGTGTGTGACCTTGAAATTCAATAAGGATGAAGAAGTTTTAAAATCATCAAATAAAAATCCCATTTAAAAGAAGTTATTAGAGATTAATAGAGTGATAAATAACATCCAATACAACCCCTTGATACTCCCTTGGATCAACCCATGTGTGGGTTATCCCTCCATTGATCTAATGATCTTAATGGAAATAGGAAGTAGACTCATGAGGGAGGAATTGAATGATGAAAACAAAAACAAAGTAACAAACACTCCACCGTTGTGTGACAAATATCACTAGGTTTGGTGGCAATAAATTAACACCATGAAGAAACTGTATCAACTTGTTAATAATAAGAACATAAATTAATAAGAATAATAATTTTTATAAGAAAACTAAAGTGATTTTAATAACTTACAATTGAGGAAGAACCTTACAAAGGAAAAGTTGTAGCATAACATTGCAATTAAACAAAGCACCAAAGATGATAAACTCTTCCACTACCACTACCTTAAATAGTAATTTCAAGAGGCTTGGGTAGAGATACCAACATTACAAAGGACCCCACTTGATTATGGTAGGCCTAGGGTGGTGGAAAGTAAGGGAGAGGAGACTTTTCCACCCTTGACCTGAAGTTTCATCTAGCTTGCATCCACTGGACAAAGGATCCTATATTACATTCTAGATGACTGAATTATAGTGGGATATACAAGACAAAAATTATTCTCAAGATATTTCCTATATATATGTAAAATTTCATCCCAAATGGATTTTTGGTTGTCAATATACGATTAAATTAGTGCAATGCTTTTCTTGGACGTAGAATCTGGCCTAGAATTGTATCTCCAACTTGGGGTGCATGAAACTCCATTAAAACATCTGAATTAGCTATTGTAATTGTTTTATTAAATATTCCCCATGATTTCTTCTATCTTAAGTTAATTTTTTAGAATCATTAGGCTTGGATTGTGGCCACTATAGTCTCATTATTGGGATAATGTTCAGTTTACATTGCCCAGAATGTTGTTGGTTCAAGGCCAACTTTGGTGGTCTTCTAATTTGAATCTTCAAGAGATCCAAAAGCATGAATTACTACTTATAGTATGGGAGACCTTAAAATAAAATATATAAAAAAATAGAGACTAATTTTTATATTAGGAGGTGTTCAAAAATTTATCATGTAGTAGTTCATTTTAAGGACATACAATCAAAATGTGAAATGATGTCCAAAGTGTAAAATGCACTAAAATGGTGTTTATGATTAACAAAACACATGAATATTATAATATAAACAATGAATATTAGCCTCTCTAAGTAGATAATCAACATGTAATAAGAAATATAATATCATCATATAATAATAAAAGTATACCCAAAGTATAGAGCTTGACCAATAACAAATATTCTCATAATATTAACTGGTTGGATATTTATAACACTAAAGAAAACCCACTTGTATAGCTCCAACTATTTCTAATCATCCCTAATAGATATAAATTTTTTATACCATTAAAATCTCACCAACTTCCACCATGCTAAATACCTACAGATTTTATTATTTGATAATGTTATAAATGAGTGATATAAATAAAATAAATATGTATTTATTTGACTTTATAATGATATATTATATAAAATACATAAATATTTATACCCAAATCATAGTCCATGATCAATAATTGATTAAATAATCAACTTAGGTCCATGTGATTTATTACACTAGCATGATATTACTATATCAGATGAATAAACCTATAAATGTAGTTTATTATTTAGTATTTGTTGAACTCTCTGGGGAATGGTTATTTTAATAATCACAAATCTTAGTTTTATTTATTTACTTTTAGTCTCTTATTGAAATTATTCTAAATGTGTATAAATCATATCTACAATTGTTTATCTATGATCAATGTATGGTTATGGTTGACCAGGAAGTATTCTGGAGTGAATAGACACTTTGTAAGAATTCCATGTCTTGACTCCCCGATAGTCATTTTGTTGAGTCACCGACAATGAACGGTTTCACCGATGATGAACGGTCTCACCGATGATAAACGGTCGCACCGATGATGAATGGTCACACTGATAACTATCAAAGGTCTAAAAAGATACTGATGCAGAGACACTGATGCTAAGACACTGATGTTAAGACATCGATGCTAAGCTATCGATGCTAAGATACGGATGTTGAGATACCGATGCTAAGACACTGATGCTAAGACACCGATGTTAAGACACCGATGATGTTGAGACACCAATGCTGATGCAACAAAAACTGATACAGATTAAAAATGACTCACCGATCTTGTGACTCACTGACAGTCCTGAAAACTTTTTGAACCTCTATAAATTTGTATTTAATTCTAACGGTCGTAATTGATGTTTTTAATGAAATTAATGATATTAAATGTGAGTTATTGGCATGTCAGGAGACCATACCTCGTATCTATGCAAAGGTAATAATTCCCATTGTCAGAGCTCATGGAATAAAAAAGGAAGATTGAGCTGTATTAAAAGTATGGATGCGTGAAAAGGAATAGAGAAAGAATTCTTCCTTGAACGTACATACGAGACTGAAGAACACACAACGAAGTGGAAAAGGGGAATTTTTCAAGATCTAAAGAAAACTCTTATGCACGCAATCTAGCACTACTGAAGAACATACGAAGAACACTAGATATCAGAGAACACACTTTCTTGTGAAGAACATCAAGATGAATCACGATACTCTATTTTTTAACAGAAAAACCACAGAAGGGCTCAGAAGCATCTCTGTTAAATCCAATGAGTCCAGAGCTGCACTACCAATCACTAGAGCTTTCTAAACTCTGATACATTCTGTCTTAGTGATTATTTTACTTACGTTTTTTAGCATTGTGTATACTTTGTTCATAAAACTCACACATTGACTCTTGTGCTGAACTGGAGGATATCAAAATCCTCAAACCAAAATTTTTTACGCTTGTTTACCCACAAAAACTATGGAAGAGGTCCTTGTGTGGCCTATTCGTTGTTTTTTCCCACAAAGAACTGTGGTGGAGGTCCCTGTGTGGTCTGGATAGTCGTTCACTGTTGTTAACCACGATACAGGGTATGGATCAATTTATATAAATTGTTGAGAGGACTAAGTCTCGGCTTGATACTGGACCTCTTGGATAACTCTTCTGTGCATTTTAATTTAATTCTATAAGTAAACTATATATTTATTCCAATGCTATTACTTTGAAATACAAAACTATTTTAAAGCTACTTTGATAGTTAAATTAGCAAGTGTTTATACTTATTGTAAATCAAAAAGTCAGTTTCAAAAATTAATTTAATCTTCAGATTAAGTTAACTGAGATCTAACCATTCATTGAGAAACTGATTGAACCTTTACACTCTGTATAGATTCAGTACAGTTTAACATTGTTTTTAAATTGGTGGATTTTAAAGGAAATATTTTTGAACAGAAATCTTAATTGGAACTCAATTCACCCCCCTCTTGAGTATCCACTCCGACTAACATTTGGTATCAGAGGAAGTGTTTTTGTTAACGGATTTTTGAAATACTCTGTTTCTCAACTGTGATTTTAGTTTCATCTTTAAAGATCTTAAATTTCTGTTGGTTCTAAATTTTATCTCTTTAAATTTTATTTTCTAAAATCTTGTTATGGATAATATACTATAGGGTGCTACTACTAACAGGCCACCTTTCTTTAATTGTACGAACTATGCTCAGTGGAAACTTAAAATGAAAATACATTTAGAGAGTATGGGTTTTGATATCTGGGCTGCTATAGAATCTCAATATAAAATTCCAGAAACTGAAAGAACAACTTGGGATGAACCTACAAAGACTGCTTACAATAATAATTGTAAAGCTATGAAGGCCCTATACTGTGCTTTAGGAGATGAGTAATTTAACAGAATATCTACTTGCAAAACTGCTTATGAAATTTGGGATACTTTAGGTGTTTCTCATGAAGGAACAACTAATGTTAAAGAAATGTGATTGAATACTTATACTATTAAATATGATAATTTTAAAAAAAGAACTGATGAAACCATTTCTGATATGTATCTCAAGTTCAATGAGATAGTCAATACAATGAATTCACTTGGTAAAGCTATTCCAGCAAAGGAACAAATCATGAGAATCTTTAGATATCTACCAAACCGATGGAGAGGAACATCTGTTTCAATCAGAGAATCATGTGACATTGGAGCTCTACCTGTCAACGAACTTATTGGAAAATTAATGATGTATGAGGAAGAACTCAAGGTAAATAAAGAGGAAGATGATGAACCAAAAAGGAAATCAGTGGCTTTCAAGACTACTTCTCTAAAGAGCAAGGACAAAGAAAAAAGCTCAAATACAAACTGAAATCCCAACAAGTGAATGTTCAGACTCTGATAGTGATGCTGAAATGGCTCAGAAAGCCAGAAGGTTTAAGAAATTTTATAGGAAGAAGACATTTTTCAGAAAATCAAATTACAAAGGAAAGTATGACAATAAGGGACATTGGAAGAAGGACTGGAAAAGGCCAGATAGAAATGATGAAGTTGTTTGCTACGAGTGAAAAAGAAAAGTACACATTAAAGTAGACTTCCCAAAGTTAAAATTCAAGAAGAAACATGATTACAAAGACAATAAGTACAAGAAAGCTATGAAGGATACTTGGAGTGCATCTGAAGACAGTACAGATGAATCTGAAATGTCTGATTCTGAGAATAATCATACCAACATGTGTTTCATGACCAACACATCTGAGGTAAACTTACATACTTCTGTTTTAAATTCTTATTATTCCAGAGATGATGCAGAATCTGATTCTGATTCTGAAAACATGACTAGTAAAGAATTATTTGAATATTGTAATATGCTGGAGGAGACATGCAATGAACTTAAGGATAAATACAAATCATTTAAGAAACAGCATTCTCTCACTACTACTGTTAAAACTAAACTTACTATTTAAAAAGAGAACAATGCTAAACTATTAAAGGAAAATAAAGAACTGAAAATGTCTAATGAGCAACATAGAAGTGACTTAGAGATTATTACAAATGTAAAGGATACACTTAATCAAATGCTAGGAAATCAAGTGTCACCTAAACACACTATTGGAATAGGCTAAAAACCTGGATAGAGACAGATTACTAAGAATACATATATTCCTAAATCTAGACAGAATACTAGTAGTTCTAGTTCTGGACATTCATATGCTTCAACTAGTGATTCACATAGTTATAGATCAAATAAAGTTTATCATTCAAAATATTTTGATTCTGTAATTTGTATGAAACCCATAAGACAAATGTGTGTACCAAAATATTTGATTGCAAACCTTTCTGGACCCAATAAGATCTGGGTACCAAAATCATTTCCTATCTAAATCTGTTTTGTAGGAAACATGCTTAAAGATTCCTCACAAGAAGGTATGGTACTTGGACAGTGGATGTTCGAGAAACATGTCTGGAGATTACTCATTCTTTAAAATCCTAATCAAGATTGATGGAGGCCATGTCACCTTTGGTGATAATTCTAAAGGAAAAATCATCATCTTAGGCCAAATCGGTAAGACTGGTTCAGTTTTAATTTCCAAAGTTTTATTTGTTGATGGACCGAAATATATCTGTTAAGTATTTATCAATTATGTGAGGATGGATTTAATGTGAAATTTGAAAATGATTTTTGTAATTTTTGTAATTCTAAAAATGCTTTAGTCTTTTCTGCCTTATGAAATGAAAATGTTTATGCAGTTGATTTAAATTATTTAGCTAAGAAAAATGTTACTTGCCTAAATTCTTTTTATAAAGAGTCTTGGCTTTGGCACAGAATATTAGGACAATGCAAAATCCATTCACTTAGAAAACTAATTTGGAAGAACTTGGTTAGAGACCTACCTAAACTTGAATTCCCAATTGACAAAGTTTGTAATCCCGATTAAAAGGGAAAGCAACATAAAGTTTCTTTTAAATCAAAGAAATAATTTTCAACTTCTCAACCTCTCGAGTTGGTTCACACAGACTTGTTTGGACCATCAAGAGTTTCTAGTTTAAATGGGAAGCACTATTTCTATGTTCTAGTAGATTAATTTTCTAGATATACTTGGGTATACTTCTTAGCTCACAAAAGTGAAGCTTTTGCTTACTTTATTAAATATTCCAAATCTGTAGAAAACCTTAGTGGACTTAAGATTAAAACTCTAAGAAGTGATCATGGCCATGAGTTTGAAAATCAAGACTTTGAATCTTATTGCTCACACAATGGCTATAGTCACAACTTTTCTGCTCCTAGAACACCTGAGCAGAATGGTGTAGTAGAAAGAAGAAATAGAACCCTTTAAGAAATAGTTAGAACCATGCTTAATGAGTATGACCTGCCTATTTACTTTTGGGATGAAGCTGTAAATACAGCTTGTTATATCATTAATAGAGTCTTAATTATACCAGTTCTTAAGAAGACCCCATGTGAGTTGTGGAATAATAGAAAACCCAAAGTTAGTTACTTTAGAGTCTTTGGTTGCAAAGTTTTTATTCTTAATACAAAGGATAATCTGGACAAGTTTGCTTCGAAAAGTGATGAGGGAATCTTTCATGGTTATTATTTAACTAGAAAAGCCTATAGAGTCTTTAATAAGACAACCAAATGTGTGGAAGAATCTATTCACATCATGTTTGATGAAACCGATCCACATGAACTTAAAACCTCTATTGAAAATATTGAAGAAGATTTATCTGTTCTGGACCTTAATGACAAATCTAAAGAACCTGCTATAAAAACATCCAATTTTGGACATATTCCAGAATCTTCTTTTGTTGATCACGAACCTATAGATGAACATGAAATTTCCAGTCCTACCTTCACTATATCAACAAGAATTCTAAAGAATCATCCTTTGGATAATGTTGTTGGTAATCTTGATAGAGGGACATAGACTAGAGCATCTCTAAGAATTCAGGTTTAAAATCAAGCCTTTCTTTCACAGCTAAAAACTAAAAATGTTAATGATGCTATCAATGATGAATTTTGGGTAATGGATATGCAAGAAGAGTTAAATCAATTTGAAAGAAACAAAGTATGGGAATTAGTTGACAGACCTAGGGACACTTTAACAATAGGCACAAAATGGGTTTTTAGAAACAAAGTTGATGATTCTGGAAACATAGTTAGAAACAAAGCTAAGCTAGCTGCACAGGGATCTAGTCAAGAAGAAGGTATAGACTATGAGGAAAACTTTTCACTTGTATCCAGATTAGAAGCCATTAGGATCTTACTTTCATATGCTGCTCATCTGAATTTTAAGTTATATCAAATGGATGTCAAAAGTGATTTTATAAATGGTTTTATTGTTGAAGATGTTTTTGTTGAAAAACCACAAGGATTTATTAATCCTCATTTTCCAAATCAAGTTTTTAAACTTTCTAAAGCTTTATATGGCATAAAACAGGCTCCAAGATCTTGGTATGATAGACTTAGTAATTTTCTTATTTCAAAAAGTTTTACTAAAGGGATTGTGGATCCAACTCTTTTTATTAAAATAATTTCTAAAGATGTTTTAGTAGTAAAAATCTATGTTGATGATATTATTTTTGGATCTTCTAAACTTTCTTTATGTACTGAATTTTCAAAGAGTATGTAAAATCAATTTGAAATGAGTTTAATGGGAGAACATAAATATTTTCATGGATTTCAAGTTTTTCATAATGAAAATGGTATTATTTTGAGTAAAAGTAAATACACAAAGGATCTTCTAAGACATTTTGGTTTGGATAGTATTAAGGGAAGTGATACTCCTATGAGTACAGTCTATAAATTGGATGCAGATGAAACTGGGAAACCAGTGGATCAAACCAATTACAGAGGTATGATTGGAAGCTTACTTTACCTTACTGCTAGTCGACCAGATATTATGTTTAGTGTGTGTATGTGTGAAATATTTCAAGCTAAGCCGAAAGAATCTCATTTACCTGATGTTAAAAGAATCTTTAGGTATCTTAAACAAACTGTAAACTTAGGATTGTTTTATCCAAAAAGACAATCTTTTGAGCTAATCAGTTATTCAGATGCTGACTTTTCTGGTTACAAGTTAGATAGGAAGATCACATCTGGAATATGTCATTTATTGGTAAAATCCATAGTATCTTGGTGTAGTAAGAAACAGAACTCTGTTACATTATCTACTGGGGAAGAAGAATACATTGCTGCTGGTAGTTGTTGTGCACAAATTCTGTGGATGAAACACACTCTTTTGGACTATGGATATGATTTTATGAATATTTCAATTAACTGTGATAACACTAGTGCAATTAACATTTCAAATAACCCTTTTTCTCACTCTAGAACCAAAAACATTAATGTCAGACATCACTTTTTGAGAGATCACTACCAAAAAGGTGATATTACTCTTGAGTTTATATGAACTGAACATGAATTAGCTGATATTTTCACCAAGCCCTTAAATTGTGAAAGGTTAAACTCGATTAAACAAGAGTTAGGTATGATAGTTCTGTGAAACCGATCTGTGAAACCGATCTATCAAACCGATATGTGAAACCGATCTGTCAAACCGATCTATGAAACCGATCATTTAAACCGATCTGTCAAACTGATCTGTGAAACCGATTATCAAACTGATCTATCAAACTGATCTGTGAAAGTGATCTATGAAACCGATCTATCAAACCGATCTGTCAAATCGATCTATCTTGTCAATTAGTGCTACCGATTAAGTCGTACTATTTTTTTCAAATTCATTTTAGTCTGTTTAAAAAGAACATGTTTTAATTAATCGATATTTTATTATTTATACCCCTAAATGATACAAATAATGACATGTGGCTATTCCATTCTCTAAAGACTATTTACCTTCCATTTCCCATTGAACTCTCTCCTCTCTTCTCTGTAAACCGAGCCTTTTGATTCTTTTCAAGCCTCTCGATTGTCTCAAAACCTCAAAATGGCCATGAAAAAGAGACAGAGCAAGGAATCTGAAGGAACTTAACCTGTCAAGCGGGCTCGAGGTGAGTCGAGCAGTATGACGTAGAGGTCTGTTATCCTAGAGCTAGAAAAACGAGAAGTTATAGCTGAAAAGGAAATTTGTTCGGAATGTGTTTTATCTAGAAAGTATGTTCCCTTGAAAGTGATGGAAACTTAAGGCTAGATGGAGTGGTTCTATAATAATGATATAGTCCTTTACCCGAATCTGGTGCACGAGATCTATTTGAACCTAGATATATATTTGGATGGAGTAGAGGCTGCGATATTGTCTTCTATAGTAAAAGGGAAAAATATTACGTTTTCATCGAAACAGTGGGATGAATGTCTAGGAGTACCTCACAATGGAAGATAAGAGGACTATTCTGGTCATATTCCTCCCACAACTGATTACTTTTCTTATGAGATAGCCTTGGAGTTTTTTCATGGGAAGTCTGAATAGCGGAGGATAATTGCTAATAATTTGGATGGTGAGAACCAAATCCTGTTCAAATTTATTCAACATCAGGTATGTCCGAGAAAAGGTGATTTTTCTACAGTAAATTATCAAGATGTTTTTCTACTATTTCTTTTTCTGAATAGTGAAAAGATCAATCTATGTAGATATTTTTCCGAGCATATTTTTGAGATGATAAAACCTTCAAAGAAAGCTACTACTCTGTTTTATTCTAAACAGATTTCTCACATGCTGAAATTCTTTGGTTGTGTGGATGATAGAGATGAGTGTATCTCATCGGTTAACGTTTGTTTCAATAAAGTTATTTGCAGGAGAATGAAAATAAATTGGAGCCCATGGAAGAAATCTTGGTTTGTTGATGAAGAAAAGTTATATGATTCCTTCAATCCTATTGATCATCCAAGGAGACCAAGGGAAGTAAGATATGAAAGCTTAAAACCTGGTGAGGAAGTGATCTATTCAGATGAAGAAGAGGAAGTGGTTGTTCCTAAAGAAACTGGTGAATCTAGTAAGAAAGGAACAGAAGAAGAAGATGAATCTGATGAGAATCTAAATGCTGAAGAAGAGGTTGAATCATCTCCTGATGAAAGGAGTGATCCTGATATTGTTATCCCAAAGAGAAGAAGGATGTAATTTGGTTCAGTAAGTCCTCCTCTCAATTTACCAGAAATTGAACCACTTTTAGATGATGAAGAAGAAGGTGAGACTACTAAATCATCTTCAGAGGAGTATGAATCTGGAAGTATAGACACTTCAAGTGAGAGATCAGTTAATGATGATGATGATGATGATGAAGGTGGTGATGGTGATAAGGGTGATGTTGATGGTGATGGTGGTAGAGGCGACAGTGAAAGTAATGGTGATGATGTCGATGATGTTGATGCTGATGCTCGACCGATTGAAGGTCAGAATGTGATTCTAGATGATCCTCAACCCCAAAATATTGTGCAAGAAAATGTCCTTGAGGCTAAGTGGACAGAACAGTTGGAGAGTGATTAGGATAGAGAAGTCCTTCCTAAAAATTCTGGACGAGCTCAGTTTGTGAAACCTATATACCCTCCATGCAAAGCGGAATGGGAAGAGCATCCAGGTCCTGCTATTCTAGGATTGGACTACCCAGTGGAAGAGGAAGGTGTATAAGTGGATCTTGCAGGGATAAGTGATTCTATTAAGGCCCAATTCATTGTCGAGTTTTTGCAAATAACAGATGTCAGACCTGATCCTTCAGTATCTCAAGGTAGACCTGATCCGGCAGTTGCTCTGTCAAATTTTGATAATTTCAAGGTTGAATTGATTCAAGCTGTTAGGGAGAATGTGAAAAGTGAGTTATCTCATATTTCTGCTCCTACTCCTTTGACTTTATCTGATACTGCTATGAATGATTTGGCTCAAAGAGTGGCAAGCCTTATCAAACTAGACCTGTGCAATTATAGTGAATCGATTGGCAAGTATATTACCTCTTTAAATCAAACACTTACAGAGTTAGGAAGCAATCTTGTTTCTCTGTCATGTGAGTTCAAAACAACCATATCTGGTATGATGGAAGTTTTATGAAATCTGATAGAACATTTGAAGAAATCATATTTGAGGAAGTTAAAAGCTGACATTACTCAGGTTATTGCTCAGGCTGGCAATGCCAAGGTGAGCAAGATCACTGGTCATGAATTAGATACCTTAATATATGTTGTTAGAGAAGAGATGGCAGCTCTTGGGAAGATTTTAGATTTAGATTCTTTGAAGAAAATGAAAGAGCATAGTGATCATGTGCATAAAATGGTACAGTTGTATTCGGGTGATGCTACAAAAGCTCAAAAGGAGATTAAGGAGAATATAGATCATTATTTCCCTAAGCTCTACACAAATCATGAGTTGAATCATCATTTCAATGTACTGGCTGATAATTTGAGACTCCCTCCAGTGACTCAAGCTTTTAAAGCTCAAGTTCAGCAGTTAAAAGATTTTACCCCCACTTTAGAAAATTTCATGCAAAATAAGGATGATTTTGAAAAGGCCATGAAGTACAGTGGAGAAGTCAATCAGGACTTCATCAACTTGCTAAAACCTTACCTTCATGTACAAGAAATACCCATTGTTTTTCCTGCAGCTGATACTCTGCAATCATAAGATGTTTCTCACGGCCAGATGTTTGTTTCTCAAGCTCTTTCCAGTATTAGACCAGTCTTTCAACAACAACCTTCAGAATGACCTTCTTCGCAACAAGTGACCTTGGAACCCACAGTTCGTCCAGCTCGGGTCATCCTACCTCTTTTCTCCATAATTCTAGTTCCACCTTCTACCTAAAAAATTTCTGGACCTTCAATTCCTCCTACTGCTAAAGGGAAATATCCCTTGCACCCCGAGAAATAGCTGTTACAGTCAATTTTTGATAGGGTGTTTGTTTTCCTAAACTATTCCCTCTTGTCTGTAATATGTGTACTCATTGTTGGTATGAAATATTCTTTCTTATATTCTTTATCTCTTATTTTTGATAATCCCAAAGGGGGGGAGAAATCACAGAGAGAAATCACGGAGATAAATCACGGAGAGAAATCATGGAGAGAAATCACCGAGAGAAATCCCAGAGAGAAAACAGGGGAATCATGCATGCATATGAAAACTCAGGGAGATAATGTATCTGGATGAATCATGTATCTGGATGGGTGAACTGAATGTCCATATGACCCCATGCCGGCTATTTATCACATGGATGTATACACAGGGGGAGAAATGTTAAAAGAGGAGAATGCTTCAGTTATACATATGTTCTGGTTTCCATTCTAACCATGTTTTATCTTTTGGATTATATTCTTTTTTAAAGGGGGAGCATAATGAATGACATATTATATTATCTCATCATTTATGAAATTTATTTGTGATTACCAAAAAGGGGGAGATTGTTGAACTCTTTGTGGAATGGTTATTTTAATAATCACAAATCTTAGTTTTATTTATTTCCTTTTAGTCTCTTGTTCAACGTGTTCTAAGTGTGTTTAAATCATATCTACAATTGTTTATCTATGATCAATGTATGGTTATGGTTGACCTGGAAGTATTCTGGATTGAACTGACATTTTTTAAGAATTCCTTGTCTTGACTCACTGATAGTCATTTTCCTGAGTCACCGATGATGAACAGTCGCACCGATGATGAACGGTCGCACCAATGATGAACGGTCGCACCGATGATGAACGGTCGCACCAATGATGAACAGTCGCACCGATGATGAACGGTTGCACCGATGATGAATGGTTGCACCAATAACTATCAAAGGTCCAAAAAGATACTGATGCTGAGACACCGATGCTAAAACACTGATGCTAAGACACTGATGCTAAGCTATCGATGCTAAGATACTGATGCTGAGATGCCGATGCTAAGACACTGATGCCAAGACACCGATGTTAAGACACCGATGATGTTGAGACACCGATGCTAATGCAACTGAAACTGATGCAGATTCAAAATGTCTCACCAATCTCATGAATCACTGATTGTCATAAAAACTGTTTGAACCTCTATAAATTCGTATTTAATTCTAACAGTCATAATTGATGTTTTCAATGCAAATAATGATATTTAATGTTAGTTATTGGCATGTCAGGAGATCGTACCTCATATCTATAGAAAGGTAATCATTCCCATTTCCAGAGCTCGTGGAATAAAAAAGGACGATCGAGATGCAGTAAAAAGTATGGATGCATGAAAAGGAATAGAGAAAGAATTCTTCCTTGAACATACATGCGAGACTGAAGAACACACGGCGAAATGGAAAAAAGGGGCATTTTTCAAGATCTAAAGAAAAATCTTATGCACGCAATCCAGAACTACAGAAGAACATACGAAGAAAACTGGAAATCAGAGAACACGCTTGTGGAGAACATCAAGTCGAATCACGATACTCTATTTTTTTAACAGAAAAACCATAGAAGGACTCAGAAGCATCTCTACTAAATCCAACAAGTCTAGAGTTGCACTACCAATCACTAGAGCTTTCTAAACTCTGATACATTCTCTCTTAGTGATTATTTTACTTACAATTTTGAGCAGTGTGTGTACTTTGTTCATCACACTCACACACTGACTCCAGTGCTGAACTGGAGGATATCAAAATCCTCAAACCAAAATTGTTTACTCTTGTTTACCCACAACCACTATGGAAGATGTCCTTGTGTGTCTTGGTCATTGTTTTTGTTTCCCACAAAGAACTGTGGTAGAGGTCCCTGTGTGGCCTAGATAGTCGTTCACTGTTGTTAACCCCGATCCATGGTGTGGATCAATTTATATAAATTGTCGAGAGGACTATGTCTCAGCTTGAGACTAAACCTCTTGGTTGACTCTGCTGGGTATTTTAATTTAAGTCTATAAGTAAACTATATATTTATTCCGCTTCTATTACTTTGAAATAAAAAATTATTTTAAAGCTACTTTGATAGTTAAATTAGCAAGTGTTTATACTTATTGTAAATCAGTAAGTCAATTTCAAAAGTTAATTTAATCTTCATATTAAGTTAACTGAGATCTAATCAATCTTTGAGAAACTGATTGAACCTTTACACTCTATATAGATTCACTACATTTTAACTTTGTTTTTAAATTGGGGGATTTTAAGAGAAATATTTTTAACAAAAATTTTAATTGGAACTCAATTCACCCCCCTCTTGAGTATCCACTCCAACTAACAGTATTTTTACCAAAAATTTGTTATGTTTCATTATAATCAACTATAAAATGTGTCTTTTGATTCCATATAACACTCATTTGTTTGGGACCATAATATTTTCTACTATAGGGTTCGTCAATCTTGTATTTTGGGTTCCTTATGATAATTACTTTTTGTGTACTCATAATTCGTCACTAATTTCAATTTTATTGGATTAATTGATGTATTTATTTATTAAATTGTTCCTTGTTGTGGTTAAAACAAGCACTATGAGAACACTACTAAAAATAGGCCTTTAACAGCACTAAAAATGGCCTTTAGCAATTCTAGAAAATTATTGAATACATGAGTGAGGCTAAAATCCTTGGTCTTTTATCAATGCTGAAAAACACTACTAAAGGGTTCCTTTATCAACGTTAAAAAAAGAGCTAATAAGTGGGACCTTTATCAGTGGTTTAATTGAGCATCGTTAAAGGCGCCTTTTGGCAATGCTCATAAAAATGCTAATAAAGGGCCTTTTATCAGAACTTATAGAAGTGCTGATAATGTATACCTTTATCCATGCTTATAAAAGCAATGATAAATGACCTTTTTTAGGACTCATAGAAGAATTGATAAAGTATACTGTTATCATTGCTTTTAAAAGCACTGATAAATGTGTCCTTTATTAATGCCTTTAAAAGAACAAATAATGTTTCATACTGTAGTGTGTTGCAACAGCCCAGAACATCACCAGAAACATGCAAGATATCTATAAAAATAAGTACCAATACTAGATTTAAAGAAAATGAAATCTACATCAAAAACACACAAAAAACACAATATTATAGTCATTTCAAATATTGGTTTATACAATTATATAAATACAAATTATTATATACATTCAAAAACATCAATGTTCTTTTTCTTTTTAATCACAACCCGACTCATGCTATTCAAAAACAAACCAACCATGCATAAACAAAATAATGCACCAGTATAAGAAACAATTTTTATGTTAGCAATAATATACAGAAATAAATTAACAAAAATTGTTACTTTTATTAAAATTGATGTTGATTTTAAATAAAAAGATGCACTTTGAGTCATATTAATCACATAGTGCCTCAGATTAAGGTTCAACTAATTCCATAATGTCTCAAATTATTTTTGGAATTTTTTTATAAAGTATCAAAACAATCTGAATGTTTTGTCTCAATTTTGAGTACATGAGTTGTCCTTTTTACTAAAATCTCATTTTAAACTAGAAAATCTCACTTTTGACTCATTCTGATTACATCATGTATCAGTTTGATGGGAAAATGATTCCTACATATCAAAAATGACTTATGAATTTTTGACCAAAATTATCAAGAAAATATGAGTATGTTTGATCAGTTTTCAGGGAGTGATTCTTTTTGAAGTAAAATATTAATTTTAAACATAAAATGGACACTTTGAGTCATAATGGGAACATTATGTATTGGATTGTGGTGTAGCTGATTCATATATGTCAAAAATGTCTTATGGATCATTTTATTAAGGTACCAAAACAATCCGAATGTGTTTGCTCAGTTTTGAGTAGGATAGTTTCTTATTTTACTAAAATTGTTGAAAATTTTAAATAAAAGGACGCAATTTGAGTCATACCAGTCACACTGTGCATCAAATTTAGATATGGTTGATTCCTACATGTCTCAAATGTCTTATGGGTCATTTTCCAAAATTATCAAGACAATATGAATGTGTTTTCATGGTTTTGAGTATGTCACTTCTTTTTGTCCTATAATGTCATTTTAAACTGGAAACAACACTTTGACTCAAACCAACCACATTTTATATTGGATTCAGGGATGAATGAAACATACACATCAAAAATGAATTATGTATTTTTTCCCTAAATTATTCAAAAAAATTGAATGTTTTTTCTCAGTTTTGAGTAGGTTAGTTGGCCTTTTTACTAAAATTGAGGTTTATTTTTAATAAAAACATGCACTTAGAGTCATACCAATCACATTGTGCATTGGATTTAGGTGTGTATGATCCATGAACTTCTCAAATCACTTATGGATCATTTTCCTGATGTATCAAAACAATCTGAATGTTTTCTATCTGTTATGAGTAGATCGTTTTATTTTTTTACTAAAATTGATGTCAATTTTAAAAAAATATGCACCTAGTGTCATTCCAGTCAAACCATGCATCATATGGAGTTGTGGCCAATTCCTACCTATTCCAAATAAAAATTGGATTATTTTCCTAAAGTATCAAAAAAATATGAATGTTTTTTCTCAGTTTTGAGTACGTCACTTGTCATTTTTACAAAAATATCATTTTAAACTTGAAACATGAAATTTGACTCATACGAATCACATAATGTATCAATTTGATGTGGGAATTATTCCTACATGTCACAAATGATTTATGAATCAATTATCTAAATTATCAATAAAATTTGAGCATGTTATCTCGGTTTTCAATGAGTGACACTCTTTAAAGTCAAATATTGATTTATACTGATAAAGAACACATTGATTTAGTTGTCTTTTTTACTAAAATTAATGTCAATTTAAAAAAGGAATAAGTACATGGCAACATAACAGTCACATAATGTGTTCTTTTGAAGTGGGTCTAATTTCTACATGTCCCAAAGAATAAAAATAATACTAACTATCAATGTTACCATGATTTCCATTGACTTTATTTGTCAAACTACCAACATTACATGTGTGGCTTTCAATAAACGACGTCAACTCAAGAAAAAGAATCCACCTGTATATAAAAAAATTATTATTAGTAATACTAAAAAGAAATAAATTAAACATAAATATGAAATGATATATTAATTCTATAGAAAAATATTTTACTGTTAAAATATCAAGATTACCTATATGATTGAGCAGTGGTGGGAACATGAAGGAAAGTGATAAATGTCAACACAAGAGGGGTGAATGATTTTGAGAGAAAAGATGTTTGGGGATGTTTTTCATTAGAAAGGCATGAAGGATGGACAGAGCACCCCAACTCGAACAAAATAATCCACTTGTATAAGAAAACATTTATTATATATGTAATACTAAAAAGAAATAAATTAAACATAAATATGAAACAATATATTACTTCTATAGACAATGATTTTATAGTGAAAACATCAATATTACCTATGTAATTAAGAAAAGGTAGTGTCATTTCTCTTACTATAATGTATGTAGATGGAACTTGAAAGAATATGATAAATTAACCAATGTAGGGGTGATACTTTTTTGAGGGAGAAGAAGTCTGTTGAAATTTTTGTGTAGAAATGCATGAAATATGGAAAGACCACCCCAACTCAAAAAAAAGAATTCACCTGTATAAGAAAACAATTATTATGTGAGCAATATTAAAAATAAATAAATTAAACATAAATAAGAAATAATACATTAATTCTATGGATAAGGATTTTACTGTGAAAACATCAGGATTACCTCTGTAATTGAGAATAGGTAGTGTCATTCCTCTTCCAGCAAAGGAAGTGGAGAGAAATTGAAAGAAAGGGATAAATGAAACATTGTAGGGGTGAAGAGGTTTTGAGAGAGAAGAATTATGTGGAAGTTTTGGTGAATAAAGGCATGAAAGATGGACATACCACCCCAACTCGAACAATAGAATACACCTGGATTAGAAAACAATTATGATGTGAGTAATACTAAAAATAAATAAATTAAATATAAATATGATATAATATGTTAATTAAATGGAAAATAATTTTATTGTGAAAACATCATGATTACCTCTATGATTGATCGGAGACAGTGTGATTTCTCTTCTTGAAAAGGCATGACACATGGAAAAAAATTTCCTAAAACAAAAAAACTCTACACGGAATAATGAAAATTAAATAAACATTTTATTATATAATTTTTTTAAAAAATAGGGAAATTAAATTATAACATTACATTTACATATTTCAAAAGGGTTTCCTTCATTATAGTTTATTCTTATGAGGGATTGGTAACATCATCATTTGTAGAAGATATTCTCTGCAATAGTAGTCAAAAAATTTAATTTAGATTATGTTAATGCAATAGGAAACATATAATATTTTGATGAATATAATAATATATTAAAAAACATTTTTACCTTCTCATTGAACTCTTTTTCTTTTTTTAATGTTTTCAATGATTTGGTTCCTCTATTGAGAATCCAAATACCTTCTTTGTGGTCCCCTCTAACATACAAGACATTATCTACATTATGACTAGAATGAACTAATTGTGATTTCCCAATGAAAGGGTCATTCTATATGGAATACAGAATTGAAATGAGTAGAAAACAATCTAGTCTCATTTTCTTAGCTTTGGCGATGTGATGTACATTTTAAACTAAAATGATACTTATATACTAAAAAATGCACTCAGAGTCATACCAGTAACACTGTGCATCAAATTGAGTTGAGAATGATTCCTATACACCACAAATGATTTATGGATAATTTTATTAAAGTATCAAAATAATCTAAATTTGTTTTCTTAGTTTTTGAGTAGGTGATTTTTCGTTTTTACTAAAATTGCTATCAATTTTAAATAAAAAGGTGAAATTTGGGTCATATCGGTCACATCGGGCATTAGATTGAGGTGAGAATAATTTTTTACACATCACAAATATCTTATGAATTGTTTTTATAAATTATCAAAACAATATGAATTCATTTACTCTATTTTGAGTATGTCACTTGTCTTATTTACTAAAATATCATTTTAAACTCAAGACACAGACATTGACACATACCGATCACATAATTTATTTGTTTCATGTGAGACTAATTCCCACACATCAAAAATGAATTATGAATCAATGTATTAAATTATAAAAAAAATCCAAGTGCGTTTTATTGGTTTTTATTGTGTGACATTGTCTGAACTAAAATGTCGATTTTAAATTGATAACGGACACTTGGTTTCATGCCGGGAACACCATGCGTTGGATTGAGGTGAGAATGATTCCTAGTAATCCCAAATTACTTATGGATCAATTATATAATGCATAAAAATAATATGAATGATTTTTCTTAGTTTTTTGTAGTTCATTTGTCCTTTTACTAAAATTGATGTCAATTTTAAATAAAAAGAAGCACTATGAGTCATACCGGTCACACCGTGCGTCAGATTGAGGAATGGTTGATTCATAAAAGTCTAAAATGACATATGGATTGTTTTCCTAAAGTATCAAATAAATATTAATGTGTTTCCCCAATTTTGAGAACATCTCTTGTTTTTTACTAAAATGCCATTTTAAACTAGAATCACATACTTTGACCTATATCGATCACATCGGGTATCGGATTGATGTGAGACCGATTCCTACACATCATAAAGGACTTATGAGTCTGTGTCCTAAATTATTAAGAAAATATGACTCTGTTTTCCTTGTTTTTAGTGAGTGACATTTTTTGAACTAAACTATCAATTTTAAACAGATAATCGACACATTGAGTCATAGCGGTCACACTATGCGTCAAATTGAGGTATGACCAATTCTTACACAAATCAAATGACTTATAGATCATTTAACAAATTTTTAAGGAAGTAAAAACCTCCATATAAAATTTTTTCCAATCATATAAAACCCTATTATTTTTTTAATAAAATAAAACCTATTAAAAACCACATTTTATCGGAAAAAAAAATACAAAAAAAATCCTCAACCAATTATATATTAAAGTTTTATTCAGATCCTTGTGGATAAATTTGAGGATAAAAATGAAAGTAATTAATCAATAATTCTTCATCCACATCAAATAAAATAAATTAATTTTAGTAACCAACAGTCTTCAACTGAAATTACACAGTAGCAACCTATGACCCCTGGGTTGCGCAACACTACAATTGCATATTCTAATTCTTCTATCTCCGCCCTCTCTATTTCATTATCACCCTTTACTCTATAATTATTATGGTTGTGTGAATATTTTATCTGGAATGAGTTGTTTTCAATGTAGGTGTTGTGTTAATAAATAGTTTCAATGGTGTAATTCTCACAAAAGGGATGTATTTCTCCTTTTAGAGAACACGATGAAGTACAAGGGGAAATGCCTCCCATTTACTTCATTATGTTATCTAAAAGGAGAAATGCCTCCTATTTGTGAGAATTACACCATTGACACTACTTATTAACTCAACACCTTCATTTCTACCAACTCATTCAAGATAAAATCTCCACACAACCAGAGAAATGATAGAGTGGAGGGTGGGAAAGAAATAGAGTGGGTAGAGACAGAAGAATTAGAATATACAACTATGCTGCTACAAAACCCGGGGGTATTGGGTTGCTACAATATAATTTCAGCTAATGAGTTTATGTTACTAAAAATAATTTCTTTGATTTGATGTGGAGGCTGAGTTAATGATGAATTACTTACATTTTTTTCCTCGAATTTATCCATAAGGATCCAAATAAAAAATTAATAAATTAATTGGTTGAGGATTATTTAATATTGTTTTTTATATAAAAATTGGTTTATTTAATAGGTTTTATTTTTTCAAAAAAAATATAGTGTTTTATATGACTGGAAAAAGAGGTCGACAGAGGTGTGTGCTTTGTTCACACTTACCTCGATAGGCAATAAACCTGAACAGGGTTGACGCCTTACACCGTCAAAAACTATAAAATGGAGGTCACCCCTCATTTGACACATAGATAAATAATGTGAATCTACCTAAATATTTGATAAATATGTTTTTTTTGTGTATGTGTATTATATTAGTAAATTTTTATAATATAATTATATATATATATTATTTACAAAATTAAAATTTATTTAAATGTACGTTATATTATTTGATACATATATATAAAATACTATTTTCTATAATGAAATTAATAAAAATACTATTAATAATAATTTTAAAATTATATTAATAATAAAAAATTATTATTATTGGTAATTTTGTATAAAATATAAGTATTTGAATTTTGGAAAGTTTAATTATTTCAAAAAAATGTATATATAGTTTCATAATTTTATAGTTTTGAATGTAACATGAGTTTACAATATTTTATTGGTTATTTAACTATAAATTATATTACTATTAATTAAATGTATATATATACCTAAAATGTGTATATTGACCTAAAATGATGAATACCAAAAAATAATTTCTAATAAATAAAATTTGATAACTTCCATCTTACTTTTTGGAAGAAATAATATAGAAACCTAAGGATTCTAAGGAGTCCATCTAATATGCCTTGACCCATCCTTGTGGTTCTAGGGATTTATATAAGGATGTTGGCATATATCAATAATGCACATCAACAAGTTATATCCAAAACAAAGGAAAAAACACAACAACCCTTGGAACGTCTATCCCATACACATTTAAACGTATATATATATATATCATGGAATTTATAATACACATAATTGAAAAAAAAATCACATTTAAACATAATTTTTAATGACAATAAATATAATCCCTTTTAATTTGGAAATTCAAAACCACAATTTGTGAGTAAAAAATTTTAAAATTACCCTTACATTATATGTTTTGAAAATGCAGATAAATAGATAGAAAGATACTATATTTACATATATATATTTATTTATTTATTTATAAAAAAACTAAAATTGATAAAAATATAGGTAACCCTTAGAGTAGAATATCACAACATAGTAAAATATATACAACCCCATAATAATTTTAAAAATAAAGAGCCATTTAAAATAAATATATAAGGTATAACTCTTACTAAGATTTACCTTAAAATAAAAAGACAAAATTATAAGGAGAAAAATAATGAAAAACCCTTACATAGTAATTTTGAAAAAGAATTTAAATAAATGAATTCATATACATGAATTGCATAAAATCATTATTTTTTGCTACTTCGCATCGTCATCAGACTGAGAATTGGTTTGCTAAATCAATTTTCTCAGAACCTACAAAGGAAATTGATTCAAAGTAGTGAAGCAAGATGAGGTATAAATTTATATAGTAAAGAAAATTGATTCAAAAAACAATTTAAAATGACCAAAATAGGGTATCCAAATTATTAGTCAAGAAAAAAACGTATCATAAACAAAAGAAAAGGAGAATACAACAACTATAGCACAAATATAGAAAGAAAATGAAAACCTATAAAGGAAAATTGGAAACCCTTAGATCCAGATCTAAAAACAACAAATAAAGAAAAAAATCAGAACCTATAAAGGAAATCACAGTCCTACCTCGCTAAGTTGAAGAAAATTTGAGACCCTCGAATCCAAATCTGGTTGTTTTCTTCGAATGTAAAAACTACAACTAAACACCAAATTTCGGATGATGTTTGAGAAACTAGGGGTAGTGGGTATGTGTGATTCAAGTGAGTTTGTGTGATTCGAGCTTCGATTCACCAAGGAGAAGCCCTGGCAATGGGTGGCTTCTGCAGAAAGATTCTTATATCACAACGGGTTTGTAATATGTTTTTTATTTTTAGTTAGATTGGGAAACTTTTATCTGCACTTTTTTAAAAACACTAATAAATACCATCCTTTATCAGTACTTTTTAGCGCTCATAAAGGTAGGTCTTTATCAGCCCTAAAAAAGTGCTGATAAAGATTTATATTATAATTGCTTATTCCTTAAGTGCTGGTAAAGGATTTATAATTATAATTATAAATAAAAAATTATATATATATATATAAATATAATAAATATATATAAATATAAATATAGTAAATATATTCCTCATTTATGTACGTTTATTATAAGTTTATAATTATTTAAATATATAATTATTTATTTATAATTATATAAGTATTTAAAAAATAATATTTATATAATTATATATATATAATAAATATATATAAATATAAATATAGTAAATAAAATCATTATTTATGTAAATTTATTATAAATTTAATAATCATTAAAATATATATAATTATTTATTTATAATTATATAAATACATTTAAAAAATTATTTATTTATTTATAATTATAAATATAAAATTTTATAAATATACTATGTACATTTTTAAATATATATATTTATGAATATATTTATTTATAAATATTTTTTTATAAATATTTTTTACAAATATTTTTTAAAAATTATTAATGAATATCTAATTTTAGGTGCATTCATGTTTAAAATGAGTGAAATTGAATAAATTAAAAATAAATACACTTTAATAATATTAAAAAGGGATACTTTTTGTTTGGGTACATTGTATATAAAAATAAATTAATTATTTATAAGAGAAATTGATATAAAACAAATTTGATTTGTCTTAAATTGAAAAATCAAACAATATTTAAATATATGTCCATTACCCTGTATAATTAGTATGTGTTTTTAATTCATATTAATTTTTAGTTATAAACCATTATTCATTAAATATATGACTATTTAATGCAAAGTGCATAAATATTTTTTAATAAATGAATAATATTTATATACATCAATATATATATCTATATATTTAATATATATTATTTATTAACATTGTCAATAATTATCTAATTAATAACATGTTTAATATTTTTCTCAATTTACTTATTTTTAATTTTTTTAATTTCCATTTCTATTATCTATATATTTAATACGTACAATTTATTAGTATTTATAATTTATATATAGTATAATCAACTTATTCATTTTTATCAAAAACTATTTAATTAGTAAAATATGTAAAAAAAATAAATGAACTCATTTTTTATTTATTATTTATTTATTTATTTCATTTTATTTATTCGGATCAATGTTCATGCTAAAAAATAATTAATAAAGGAATCTTTTACGAGTGAAAAATGTATAACGATGATAAAGGGTACACTTTATTAGTGCTAAAAATAAAGAAATAATAAATGGTATCCTTTATCAGAGTTAAAAATAAAGTACTGATAAATGGGAAAAAATTCCAACTCTCTCTTTAGAACTGATAAAGATTCCATTTATCAGTTCTTTTTTAGCACTGATAAATACCAATTCTATTAAACTTCTGTTTGGTAGCTGTTGAGTTTTAGAAAATGATATGGGATACGGACACTGCGTGGTTATCAAGAATGGTTCATTAAAATTTGATTTGATAATGGAAAATATTATGCTTGAAGGTTCTGGGCATAGTGGAAGCGCCTTGGTTGGAAAATAACCATAATGGTTTTTTTGGAATTTTATAAATCATTTGAAAAAAAATCTAGACATAAATTTCATGAAAAATGAAATATTTTCACCAAATATTGACATAACAGAACCTGGAACTCAGAGAGGATCCTTTTTCAAATTAAATTTATAATTAATTTTAATATTAATGGAAGAAATATTAACTCATATTAGGAACTTTCTTTGATAAATATATTGATTTTCCATAACCCTTGTCAAATTACCTTCATTGCATATGGAGGACCCAAGTGTAGAATCTCTCTAGCAGTGATCCACATGTGATCATTTGATCTCTGAATGAAACTGATTGATTTTCATGTGCTAGCATGGTGGATCGATCATCGAGTGTTGTTCATCTTGATCACTTCTAGATCTTTGGTCTTGAAGGTGTTCGTTTCAATCATGAAAAGATGAGAGATGGAATAATAAATTGGAAAGTTCATTGTGTGCAATGATTCTAAACTCTTGATTTTATGATTAACTCTACACAATAGTTATAACCATTTATTTATAGAGAAAGAGTTTAGGTTAAAATATTATTTTGTTGTGAATCAGACCTTAAATAATACAATAAACCATTATTGACCCCTTTCCATATAACATTAATAATAATATTATTTTATGGTTTGTGCTAACATGTACAACAGTAAATTTTATTTTACTATCTTGAAAATTAATATTTATAACTGGACATGATCTTGGTCCACTCATCTTCCTTTTAATTTATTGAATACATGAATAAATATTTAATTAAATATATTATTCAAAAATAATTATTCCATTCAAAGTACAGAGAATAAATATTATTGAATATTTAATAAATAAAATAAATATTACTATTCACAATATGGTGAATAAATATTTATTAAATTTATATAATCAATGAAACATGAATAAAAATATTCTCCAGTCTTGAGAATAATATTAATTCCATTAATTAAATTAAAATAGAATTTAATTGAGATAAATGGAAACACTTAGTGTGTGACCCTATTTCATGACACAAATCATTGGGGCATGTCTTCCTACTAGTAAGCTGAGAATGAAACCTTAGTCCCACCTCCTAGAGGCCAGGGGCCGGTGACTAGCACTGAGTAGGAGTATCTCAAACATGGGAGGCATGGGCCTAATGTACCTATACACACGCACAAATATCCATACAACAATATAATGTGGAAATATAAAAAACTCATACTATAAGTGAATGCATAACATTTATCCCTCCTTACCGTATAAAAAGTAGTACAGAAAAAGAGAATTGAGCTACATACAAGCCCACAAAAATTGCAAAAGTACCCAACCTAATGACAACAAGGGGGGATCTACCCAAAATCAACTCTTTGAACCATCTATGGCTCTTCTTGTAGAACTAAGATCCACCTACTCCTAGTCATCCTAGGACTCCATCAAAAGGAATTTTTTCTACATAATACACGACATGTGTGGGTAGAGCCCATGTAGGGGGGCAAATAAACATACCCAATAGGACACCCAGGAATCACCAAACATAAAGAATCAAAGAGAGATTCGGCTTATCATCATGAATTCATATCAATTAGAATGTGATATTAATATTATAATAACCTATAAATGCTCAAAGGTAGACACTGCATATCAAGGGGTGGTCAGGTCCTCACTACTAGCCTAGGATTATACTAGAGGATGAAAAGTATTATCCTTCTGAGAGAACTCACTCATTGAGTCTCGCTATAAGGATGAAACTTAGCAAAGAGTACATACTCATTGATTTTTTCCACGAAAAAGCACAAAATAAATATAGAGGTCTCATCTGAGATAATCACTCAATCAGAATAACTTACCAGAAGACAATTGATGTTAATACATAGATAAGGGATCACACTTCGTCCCTATAGGAGATTCCTAAACCTACCTGTAGTAAGCCCACTAGGATGGGGATCGAATGAACTAATAGTGAGTTTCTAGATTATTTTTTTCATGAACTAGGTCGGGTCACCCGACCCAGTCCGCAACATGACCCGAGGGGCATTCCCGGTCCCCATGGGATAGCACAAGTGTCTGAGTATCAAAACATTACATGGGAACGATTTACCTAAAATAAAATATATAAAGAAAACTAACAAGATAAACAAACTGAAACTGGAAACAGATAACCAAACAAGCATTTAAACTATAAACTGGTTTAAAGTATGCAATTCAACTAAAAACACAAAGTTATCATCAAGGATAGAGAACTAAAAATCTAATAACAACCTTCAAGCGAATACCATCAGCAACCAGAACCACCATCACTAAGCACGATGCCTCAGCATGTGACACACACAAAAAAAGTCATACATACACTCAAAGGTGTAAGTAGGGTGTATTCCAAGAGCCCAGTAGAACTTCACCCAATAAAAAGGTTCCATGTATAAATATTAAATGACAAAAACACTTACAGGTTTAATAAATGAAGAGACACAAAATATCATACACTTTAATGAAACAGTATCAATAAAAAAACTTCAAAGAAAACATCTTAAATTAAAAGTACACACTTTCCTTTTTGAAAACCCATACCTTTAAGAAGAACCGAAAGATTTAAGAAAATCTCAAACCTTTAAGAAAAACACAAACCTTTAAGAAAAACCCAAATTTACACCATGTGCCAACGGTGAGTGTAATGCAGTCAAGGAGCACAAAAGTGAGAGAGGCCCTACAGGTACTAGAAACCAATGGGATCCTAGAATGTCGTGTCTCAGTTAAACATGGATTAGAAACCACGAACCTTAGAAAACGTGTCTTAGAAACCATGACCCTATGAAAATGTGTCTTAAAAGACCATGACCCTCAGAAAATGTGAGTTTAGTTAATGTTGTAATTGTTAGTCCTGCAATTGAAACCGGGTCAAGTCACCTCCGAAACAGTAGATCACTAGTCCTAGTTTCCCCTACCTGATACCCTAGGCTTCCCTCCTTGTGCTCATTTAATTCCAAGTTCACATGACATGTCACATATCACATTTATATAAACAAAATAATGTGGAACTATCCACACCCAATGCCACACTTACACTCACACAGGTTCCACTTTAAAATAATGCACACACCAGAAACCTTTTGAAACCCAGTCTTCAAAATTTACCACAACCAAAAAAACCAGCTGCATAAAAAACCATTTCAAGATTTAGCAAAACATTAGAAAATTTATCAAACAACTCATTTTCATTTTCAAATCCCTTTGAAATCTCATCTTTCACTTTTCAAATAAGGCATAAACAAAACATAACCATTTTTTCTTTTAAAAAAATCACCTCAGCATACATGTATGTCAAAAAATTCCAAAATATATTTTCGCACCACACAATCAAACCAAAAGGCATGCTTAAGCACACAAGTAACCCAAACCAACACTACACATATCAAAGTCACCATTTACATACCCAAAACGTATTTCAACACTACACACACTAAAACGAAATTTCAAAAGTGTGACATGATCCATATATATGTTTTGGAAAAAAAATTAATCTATTAATAGAACACTTTATCACCATTCATGAAACTCAGAAAACCGTAAATAAAAATTAGTAAGATAGCTTAAAAATAATACACTTTGCTTTACCCACTCAATCCACACAACACCTTCACCTATAATCAAACACACACAACACTAAGTCAAAAACACAATTTACAGCACATGTGCATATTAACAACCAACTATACAATTTACCTAAATGAAAACAATTGACCAGATATAAATTTCCATAAAAACGGACCCATAATATGTGAGAAATCTACTAATAAAATATGATGCCTGATAAACTTCGACAAAACAAAATTTGCACCAAACAAATAAATTAAAGATCATGGAAAATTAATCAAATCAGCAAGCTATTTTGTTAAATAATATTTAAACGCAGAATCACATTCCTCTGAAATAGGAACTCCCAAAACTTGTGTGAATCTCCACTCACACCAAATACACACCATGAGGAATTTAAATTGGACCCTAAAACAATGATTCTAACCAAAAAAATCTAAATGAAATCCTAAAAAACCAAAATATCAGTGGTAAAATCCTAGAAATGTGTATATGTTCACCTTGAGAGAAGACGTCAGAGTTCCTCTATAAAGGAGGAAAAGACGCCAGTGGGGAAGTCGGAGTAGTGCCAACCAGCGAGGGAGGTCGCGTGACAGCGCGAGCCGGCTTGGTCGGGGGTCGGGGAGGCGGTGAGATGCCGGAAAGGGAAGGAGAGGGAGGCTGATCAGGAGATGTGGGGTGCGACTGGCCCGACAGACAGTGCGGGCGAGGAGGCCAGGGGAGCAGGTCACGATGGGGAGAGGTCATGGCTTACGAGATCTCTGGTGGTGTTGCGTGTGGGAGGCCAGTTTCTAGATGAAGCATGAGGTGAGCGCAAGGGTAGAGGGGTACCTGAGGGTGAGTGCGAGGGCAGAGGGGCACACCTGGTGGATGGTTTCATGAAGAGGAGGTACGGTTTGGGGGTTGGAGCATGACGGGAAAACGGGAGGGAGAGAATGTGAGGGAGAGAAGTAGGAAAAAAGGGAAATAGAAAAGAAAAAAATAATAGGTGAAAAAATAAAATAAATCAATGGAAAATATAAAATAGAAAAAAAATTTAAACTAACCTAGAATAATAATAATATTAATAAAAATAACCTCATTAAAAGAAAGTGATAAAAAAATTGGTACTAAAAATATAATTAATAATTATTATTATTAACATATTAACAATATTAATAATATTAATAATGGGAATAATAATAACATAAATAAATTATCATCCTTAGAACTAATAATAATAATAATAATAATATCATTACATATTAAAAGAATCCATTAATTTTTTATCACATTTCTTATTTTATTTTATATTCATTTTATCCCTTTTTAAATTTTATTTCTTTATTAATAACACATTTATTTAATTAGTTTAACATCATTCAGGTGAGCGGAGAACCGAGCAAGGCCGCGCGGTGCGCTGAACGCTGTCAAGGCCAAAAAACTCATTTATCAGAGAAAAACCCCAGACGGGCTCAGCCTGTATTTCACATACATAAAAATAAATTATAATACCAATAATTATAAGCAGATAAACTTATAATATAAAAATAAGAAATAGAAACATGATGCAGCACAAAGTCTGGGTGTGACAATTATGCCCACCATAGCGCTTCACATCCCCGGAAAGCCACAACTAATGAAAAACCCCTAAGTAGGAACTGATACCTCCTTGGGGTTCAAAATAAATCCATATGAAAAATAAATGAAAATAGGAAAACACATCATGCTTAGAAAAAGTGACGTACATGAAAACCTCAAGAAACTCGTAAAAAGTCTTTCTGATATGTGTCACCCACCCCAAATAGCTAGAACACATCCAATGGACTGATCAAGGAAAGAAATTCTCACACCAATGAAAACCAACTTCACAAGCTGAAACATCTCGATCACTATTAAATGAAAATCACACCATTTGGCTAGAATGAACAAATAAGGTCAAATTGCATCTGGGGAACACTCTTATCACTTGTCACCATGCCATCTTTAGAAATAGGACCAAAACGTCAACATGGGGAAAGATCGAAGGGGCTCCCCACCATTAGAAACCTACCAACACCCGAGACTAGCCTAGAGAGCCGACACGGGATGACCCGAGTAGACTCCTCGCCATTAGATCTGACATAAGACATAAGAACATCAAAATATTTCTGACGGTGACCTAACACCCCGCCACAAGGGGCGGGGAGAGGGGGACCCAACAACCGGGGTGTCAAAACCATGACTTAAGACCGACCATCATCTCCACGTCCTTGGGTGAGCAGTACTCAAATTTGAGACCAATTCTCCTATATATACCCCATAAAGACAGCTAAAAGCAATTACGTTGGGTGAGATGCCATCCCCAAGACTTTAAGGTAACAAGATGACCACACCTCCTCATAGCCACGAGAAACCCCATGCACCCAAATGGTTTTTTTGAAATTGAACAACCCCAAAAAACAATTTAAATTGTCTTTAATTTCAACACTGATGATAGAAATAAGATTTGGGTCTCATACACTCTTGGGGTTCCTGACCACACGCCAGATTCACTCTGAGGCCTTTAGCTGGAGCTCTAATTTTTGAAGCATCTCCTACCTTGAAGTTAGGCATTGAAGACTCCCAAATAGAGATACTTCTTTCTGGTGTCACACACATAACCACACCACAACCGAGACAACACCAACAACACAACACACCATGACATTCAACTACTCCCTCATGGAACATCAACCAAAACAGGAGTTTAGATGATGCGCATGCATCAATTATTTACCTTAACCAAGAAACATAAGATGGAAAGACACGTGAAAAACACTCCCCTTTGAATAGAAAAAAAATATGTCCCCGAGAGAACACACTCCTATGAAAATAGGGATTCTCGAAGGATCCTACTAAATCCACCATTGCTCTTCAAAGGGAACTCAAAATGAAAGACGTCACCAAACATGACCCTTGAGGCCAATGAAAGTACTACAAAGCCCTTCAAGACACTGGTCAACACTGATAATTCTGAATCGCCTTCACCCTTTCCCTCTAGAATTCCTTTCACTGTTTCTGTGGGAAACCATCTAACGTAATGGGGTCAAACTTCATACCTAATGACTCAGACATCTCTAAGAGACCGAAACATCTATCAATTTCTCCCGCGTCTGTCATTCCACTGTGAGAGGATCCACATGACTGAAAGGAAATAGACTTAGAAATGTCACTAAAAAGGAAGAGTCCTTACTTTAATTAACTGGAGGGTCATCCAACGAAGAATTACCTGTGGCCACACTTAAATCGCATGATAATACTTTATGGGGGCATTCACTAGCCATGATAGAAGACCATGGACCTAATAAAACTAGTCCAATGGCCAAGAAATACTGCTAGTGAACACCAAATGTGTAGGGGGACCACTAAAAGGGTTTCTCGAAACACTTTTTGAAGGAAACCATTCACCACACACTTGCACTCCATCTTAAAAATAAGAATTCAAAATCAAGACCAAAATTAGTCAAAAATAATCATTGGCTTGAAACACCTCACATTCAACCTTTACAAAATACAAGGATAGGCCATGCATCATCGGTTATTAACACACTGAATTCTCATTTAACCAAACTTTTGAAAATAAGAAAAGCTAGTGGGTTTCACAAACACCAATGGTGTCCCATGGGCCTTATACATGAATGTTCCCATGCCACACCGACACCCACCTCATGTCCATCCAGGAATTCATCCGCTCATGCCATTGACCATTTCATTTTTCATATACACTCATGCATGTGGTTTCCCATGAGAACACCAGGAATCAAAACCAGACATTTCTGTTTTTCAAAACCAAACATTCAACCCACACTTTCAAACCTTACACATCATTTTATTTTTAAATCGCTTCTTTTCAAAACATTTTTAAAGACCAAATCATTTTTACTTAAAAACCAAATTTCCACGATTCAAAAACAAAGAGATGAGGAATGATGAAAGAGGGAACTAGTATCTGCGAATGACTGAGACATATGGTTGGCGGCCATACGCTAATCACGCCACCTCCATAGAGAGTATTCTAGGATAGCGTCCCTAGATCCACATGGATTTCCAGACCCTGCGAGATCATTGGGACCTCTAACACTACTCCTTTTTCATTTCCCCTAAACAAGATTAACCACACAGTCCAAAGATGTAGATAAACCTCAACTTACTTTGGTAACTCAATTCCCGCCACGAGGTGTGTTGGCCAGGAACCTTACTCGTAGACAGGATGTTCAGTCTCAAAAACCTTAACTCCATTCTACCATGACATGATCCCTAAAGAACATGACCTAATAGTGTAAAACCCCTCTGATACCATTTTGTCATGAACCAGGATGGGTCGCCCGACCCGGTCCGCGACATGGACCGAGGGGCGTTCTCGATCCCCCTAGGCTATCACAAGTTCCTGGGTACCAAAACATTACATGGGAATGATTTACCCAAAATAAAAGATAGAAAGACAACTAACAAGATAAGAAAACTGAAACTGGAAACAGACAACCAAACACGCCTTTAAACTATAAACAGGTTTAATGTCTACAATTCAACTATAAACTCAAAGTGATCAACAATGATAGATAACTAAAACTCTAATACTAACCTCCAAGTTAAGACCATCAGCAACCAAAACCACCATCACTAAGCACGATGCCTCAACCTATTACACGCAAGGAAAAAGGGCTACATACACCCAAAGGTGTATGTAGGGTGTGATCCAAGAGCCCAGTAGGACGTCACCCAATAAAAAGGATCCACGTATAAATATTAAATGACAAAAACACTTGTAGGTTTATGAAATTAAGAGACACAAAATCTTGAACACTTTAAAGAAATAGTATCAATAAAAAGACTCAAAGAAAACAACTTAAATGAGGAGTACACCCTTAACTTTTTGGAAACCCAAGCCTTTAAGTAGAACCCAAACCTTTAAGAAAAACTCAAACCTTTAAGAAAAAGAAAATCCTTTAATAAAAACACAAAGTTACATCATGTGCCGACGGTGAGTGTAATTCATTCCAGGAGCACAAAAAGTGGGAGAGGTCCTATAGGTACGAGCAACCAATGGGATCTTAAAACTTCGTGTCTCAGTGAAACATGGCTGAGAAACCATGACCCTCAGAAAACATGGCATAGAAACTATGACCCTTAGAAAACGTGGCTTAGAAGACCAAAACCCTCGTAAAATGTGTGTTTAGTTAATGTTGTAATCGTCAATATTGATAGTGAAACCGGGTCAAGTCACCTCCCGAATACTAGCCCACTAGTCCTAGTTTCCCCCACGTAATACCCTAGGATTCCCACATTTTTCTAATTTCAATTCCAAGTTCACATGATAGGTCACATATCTCATTCAGATAAAAAAACAATGTGGTGATATCCAAAACCAATGCCACACTTACACACACACAAGTTCCACATTGAAATAATACACACGCTAGAAACCTTTTGAAACCTAGTCTGCAACATTTACCAAAAAAACAAACCAACTTCTTAAAAAACCATTTCAAGATTTAGAAAAGCATTAGAAAATTTATCAAATAACTCATTTTCATTTTCAAATCCCTTTGATATTTCAACTTGCACTTTTCATAGATGGAATAAACAAAACATAATCATTTTTCTTTTTAAAAAAATCTCCCCAACATACATGTATGTCAAACACTTCCAAAATATATTTTCACACCACACAATCAAACCATAAGTCATGCTTAAGTACACAAGTAACCCAAACCAAAAATACACATATCAAAGTCACCATTTACATACCCAAAAAGTATTTCAACACCACACACACTCAAAAAAAAATCAAAAGTGTGACATGATCCATATATACATTTTGGAAAACAATTAATCCATTAATAGAACCCTTTCGCACCGTTCATGAAACTCAAAAAACCCTAAATAAAAATTGATAAGATAGATTAAAAATAATACACTAAGCTTTACCCACTCAACCCACACAACACCTTCACCTATAACCAAACACAGTCAACACCAAGTCAAAAATGAAATTGACAGCACATGCACAGATTTACAACCAACTGTACGATTTACATAAATGAAAACAATTGACCAAATATAAATTTCCATAAAAACACACCCATACGATTTGATAAAGATACTAATCAAATATGACGCATGATAAACTTCGACAAAACCAAATTTTCACCAAACAAATAAATTAAAGAGCATGGAAAATTAATCAAACAAGTAAGCTATTTTGTTAAATAATATTTAAACATAGAATCACCTTCCTCCAAAAGAGGAACTCTCAAAACTTGTGAGAATCTCCACTCGCACCTATTATGCTCCATGAAAAATCCAAATTGGACCCTAAAACAATGATTTTAACCATAAAAAATCATAATCAAACCCTAAAACACCAAAATATCAGTGGTAAAATCTGAGAAAATAGGAGACGTGCACCTTGAGGGTAGCCATCGGAGTTCCGTCGGAAAGGAGGAAGAGATGTTGGTGGGGGAGTTGGAGCAGCGCCAACCAGTGAGGGATGTCGCGTGATGGTGCGAGCCGGCCTGGCCGGGTGTCGTGGAGGCGGTGCGATGTCGGACAGGGGAGGAGAGGGAGGCTGATTGGGAGCTACGGGGTGTGGTTGTCCCAGTGGATAGCACGGGCGAGGAGGCCAGGGAGTAGGTCATGATGGGGTGAGGACGTGGCTTGCGGGATATCTGGTGGTGTCATGTGTGGGAGGCTAGTAGACAGATGAAGAATTGTGTGAGCGCAAGGGTAGAGGGGTGTCGGAGGGTGAGTGCGAGGGCGAAGGGGTGCACCTGGTGGGTGGCTGCGTGAGGCGGAGGTAGGGTTTGGGGGTTGGAGTGCGACGAGCCAACGGGAGGGAGAGAATGTGAGGGAGAGAAGGAGGGAAAAAATAAATGTAAATAGAAAAGAAAAAATTTAATAGGGGAAAATAAAATAAATCAATGTAAAATAAAAAATAGAAAAAAAATTAAACTAAATTCGAATAATAATAATATTAATAAAAATAACCTAATTAAAAGAAAGTGATAAAAAAATTAGTACTAACAATATAATTAATAATAATAATAATAATAATTAACATATTAAAAATAATAATAATATTAATAATTGGAATAATAATAATAACATAAATTAATTATCATCCTTAAAACTAATAATAATAATAATAATATCCTTAAATATTAAAAGAATCCATTAATTTTTTTATCACATTTCTTATTTTATTTTATTTTCATTGTATCCCTCTTTTAAATTTTATTTCTTTATTAATAACACTTTAATTTAATTATTTGAACATCGGGCAGGCGAGAGGAGAACCCAATGAGACCGCGCGGCTTCGACAGTGGCACGCTAAACGTGGTCAAGTCCAAAATGCTCATTTATCATAGAAAAACCCCAATCAGGCTCGGCCCGCATTTCACATACATAAAAATAAATAATAATACCAATTATTAGAAGAAGATAAAATTATATGATAAAAATAAAAATTAGAAACATGACGCAGTGAAAAGTCCAGGTTTGACAATTTTTCCAACATTGGGAATAAATGATAGAGGGTCACACCTCGATCCATACTAAGGGACACATAACTCTATTTGAGACAAATTTCATAGAAGTTATTACTCATCCTATGCTCTGGATGGGATGTCACATTGTACTCTTATTGGGATGGACCAAGGTAATTCACCCTATAGATACTAGTATAAACTTAAAAGATTGAATTACTTTTCTTTCCCTATAATAAGTACACAACATGTCCTATAGTGTACACGGTGTGTATCCCTATTTCTGTTAATACTCATTTCCTTCCATCTCACATGACATGTCTTTCTCAAAATGTGTTGCATGTTCATTTATGATATATGATGTGTAGAGTTCATTTGTCACTTGGCATGTGTTTTTATCTCAAGCCCATGTACTCTGGTTCTTCACAGGTATGATGGTCGTTCCCATGTATGTTGGTAATGTTCCAATACTTTTTTTAGTACACGAGGTTTACTCTATATCACACGACATGTAGGGGTCGAGCTGGCACTCGGGATGTGTTGTCAACTCAAGCCCATGTAAATTATGATGTACATAGGGTGTACCCCACCACACATAGTGTGTGGGGCCACATGGCCTCTAGGTCACGTACTCTATATACATTCCAAGATGGTTAGGTAGATGTCACACAACATGTGATATTTAACTCAATGCATAAACCTTAGTCTTCACACTAATGAGACCACATGGTGTGTGTCCCTATAAACTACATGGCATGTTGTTCATAATTTTCAAAAAATTCTAGTTCATCATGTATCTTAGTCTATGTACCAATTATGCCTTCGGATCAACTATAATATATATCCATAACACTTTTATTGGACTTGACTGATATTAATATCCAACTATAAGTTTGATTCCAGTCATTCTTCACCATAAAAACATCAACACCACTATTCTAAAGCACCCGTACAGACCAACTCATGGGAACCCCACTATCTACATCATCCTTATATTTCCATTAATGTTGGTGGATAGATTTCATCCACCCGTAGCTCAAAAACACTCATCGTTGTTCTATCGAAGTGATTTGCTCCATCCAACCCACAAATCCATCATCACCTGAACCTTTTTTGGATTCCCATCATCACTTCCATACCTCTTTCACATCTCCCAGAATAAAAAAATTGAACACATTTCCATGATCCATCATTCTAAATAATGAATTCATAATGATTAGTCATCCCAGGAATCTTTGAATCACCATCCAACCAAAAATTCCATTGATGAGCATTGAAGAATGGAGAAAGAAATTCACAAAATATAAATTAAACCTTGATTATTGGCCATGTTCATTTTTTTCATCATCATTAGAGTCTAAAGCACTGTGGATTATCAAATCAATAATAATCCATAGGAAAAATTAAATCTCAAATTCTTAGATCTAGGAATAGAAATTGACCATTGGAAAATCCAATAAAGAGCAATATTCAAATTAATTTATAAGGAATTAATTCGTGTTCATCTCAGACAATAAATAGTGATTAAATAAAACAAAATCCCATAGTTCATATTTTGATTGATCACTAGTGAAGAATGGTTCGACATCATTTTCATTGGAGGGATCCACTAAATCCTTGTTTGAAGACGAACTACTTGGAATTTCAATCAGCAAACCATGATATCATCATCGTTCATCAAAATCTCTCCTTTGTGGATCCTCTGAAATACCTAGGGTTATGTGGTTAACCCTAGGGTTTTTCTATAACTGGGTTTATAACAAGGAGTATTAGGTTTCATCTATTTAATAAATAATAAATTTATTTATTTATTTATTTATTTATTAATCCTCCCATGACCTCTCTTAAACTAAATTTCTGATGCGCACAAAGGTAATATTATGCCTAGGGTAAAAATCACATTCTATATTTAATAGAGGACTCAATTTTCCAACCTAATAATTTGTTTTATAGTTATTCCATTATTTTCAAAAAACTACTCAAACCTAATATGTTATATATTATATTTTTAATACATCAATAATGAGACTTTATGGGGCATATAATCTCATGCCAACTCTACACCTTGCATTGAAAATATTCCTTGAATCATTCAAAAGCGTTGAATAGAAATTATACAGTCATTACATTCTCCCCATATTCATGGATTTTCCCCTTGAAAAGTGAAAACTTACTTAGATTGGTGAGGATAAAGAGCTTTCATATGGATCACCCAATCTCATGAGCTCTCATGGAGGTTCCCATGTCACTAACAAACATGCACCTAAGGAAAAAACTTTCTCATGAAGGTTCTTCTCTTAAAAATTTTAAAATTCCACTGATAACCTCGAAAAGGTAACTCCACCCTCAATTTCCAGCTCAGCCTGGTCAACATCTTGCAATGGATCATGAACATGTCTCTTTAGCTATGACACGTGGAGTTCATCGAGAACCTAGTCTAACTATGGTGGTTAGTTCAAGTGGTACGTCGGCCTGGTAACCAAATACTGTAACTAGAAAAGGCCAAATAACTTTAGAGATATACTTTTTCCCTGGCCAAATCTCCATAATCATCATCAAGGTGATACCCTCAAGAACATGTGGCCTCCCAAATAAAACCCCAAAGGCCCCTATTGTCATCCCAAATAGGACTATTGACATATATAGGTGGTCCTCAACCACCTAGGGATGAACATCACCTTCACTACCAATTCTCGCACTAACTCTGGGCCCATAAATGCAAGTCCTACAACTCCTTCCAGGACATTTATGGCCTGTAGGGTATCCCATAAATGGTCCTCAATGGTGATACATTGATGGTGGATTATTAATTGTTTTTATACATGAACTCCTATAATGGTATATGATCCTCCCATCTATAGCCAAAACTAACATAAAAACCTGAATAATGTTCTAGAGAACTTGAATGCTTCTCTTTTCTTGGTCATCTATCTATGTGGTGGAAATATAGGTCCCAATAACAACTAAGTCTCAAAGGCCTTCGCTAATATTATATATAATTGTGATGTGAAATGACCATCAAAATCTGAAACAATCATCAAGGAAACTCCATGAACTAGAACTACCACATACATGAATAGTATCCCAAACTCTTTAATAAGCTCTTATCTCATGGTTTTAGGAAGTGGCCTGGATTTTTGAGTTATTCTATGATCACTCAGATAGATTTGTGACCTCTCCCAAATAATAGAATCTCCATAAAAACTACAAATATATTATCCCATTTCAACTTCCATCTATAAACCTCTTCCTTCAATTATTGATGGGTGAGGCATCGGGAGATAAATTCAGAAACACACTAATACATCATTGACCGCCTAACTTGATTCCAAAGTATACTCTTCTATTTTTACCTCTCCTAGATGTAATGATAAGGTAAAGTATAAAACCTTCTCATCACCTCCTCTAACAATTTGATTGGTCTCGTCATTCATCATCAAATAAGGATGATGTGTTCAGCACTTTTGGAATATACATCAGGAACATATCTCGTGGATATCTAGTCACACAGGATCTTGTAATTGATATCCCTAGGTTTTGTATCCCTGGCACATTGAATAATTGAATGGAAACAACCATCAACTATAGGTACACAAAAATATCATGGTCTTTAAGGGTCGACTATAATGATGTCAGCTACTTTGTCACCTAACTCAATAATAGTGAATGGAAAACCCAACTATAAGAATATTCCACCAATACCACACTCTTGGGTGGATCCCATGCTATTAATACATCAACATTTTTTGATTCTACTACTGCTACCTCCCCTGAGATGACATATCCTAAGTAGTGGCTCCCTTGAATCCATATCTGACACGTTGATAGATTCCCATAAAGTTGTCTCTATCATAGCATGTCTAGAACCATCCTCAATTGTCTCTCATTTTATACCTCTAATGTCGAGTAAACAAGAGTTTCATTGAGGAATAATACTATGAATAGATCCAAGAGGAGATGAAAGATCCCATTCATAAATCCCAAAAACAATGATGGGGAATTCAACACATTAAATTGTTTCACCAAGATCTCAAAGAAACTTTTGCGGCTCTAGAATGATACCTTTTGTGTATCCTCATATCAATCCTGAAGCTGTTGATAATATCATCCTGATGTAAAACTCCAATAACCACTCTACCTCTAACCATTGGCCAAAGAATCCAAAGATTCTTAGGTGTGGATACTACTTTCTGATAGTCAACTAGTTTTGGAAATGTTAGTCCACAGCTAACCTCATGTTCACATCTTCCTTCTTGGAAAACTATATTTGGAAGCCTATGGGAACACACTAGGTCTATAAATTCCCATGATATATATATTCTACAACTAGACCTTCTTCTCATATAGGTAAATGGGGTTATTTTATATTCTAGAGCAGATATTAATCTTCCCCTCAGTACTGGTTTATGAAGAAAACATACTTCAGATGGGTAGGTATGGATGGAACATCCTCCAACAAGACTCCCACATATTCCTAAACCACTGTAGTAAACTAAAAACTCATAGAATACACTGATCCAAGGGTCATACTATCTAAAAGATAAAAAATATATGTACCTTCCTACAAATGATATCATAATGCTCTTTTTAGGATCCCTTCTCACTGAAAAAGGAAAATTTCTATCCTAACAACTTGGATACACTGTAAATTCCACTAATAATAGTCAATTGAACATGGATGGAAGGAAAATAGTCCATACTAAGGAAAAAATCCCAGGGTCTCATTTTTATTATGGAAACATTCCATGTGAGTCTCTCACCTCATAGATTCTGGTTGCACTATCAAAAGTTTTTTTTATCACTAATCTTTCTTTATATGAGCCTTCAAACACAAGAGTTGTGAAAAAAACTCCATTGGAATTGGTACATCTTGAAAAATGGGTGTGATCAGTTAAAATGGTGACTTCTATCTATGTACAAAAACATTAATTGAAGTAGAGAAGACACATGTTGTACCTCAAACCATACCCAAAGCCTCTGTGTCACAATCTCTTGCTACCTGAAGTTATCCCTCCCCTTAATAAATTTTTCTCTACAACCAGGTCCTACTCTGACACCTTATCTCATAAAAATAACCACAAACGTACAATCCAAATAAAATTATCCTCTAAACCTTTCCATTATACTATTTTGGAAGCACTGACTCACATGAATGGTTTCAAATCTTATCACAAGAATACTTCTCAGTGGGGAAAGTGGCCCTCTTTCTTGTTTTCATGAAGCTATGTCAATCATCTCCCACAAAGGGATCTACTGATGCCCTATGTTTCCTTAGATAAGTCTCACCATTGAGACCACCAACAATATGGGTCCTAATCAGGAATAATTCTCACACAATAGGCTAGATCCAATCCTCAACAGCTTGAGAATGGAATCTAGATCACCAAAAATAGATGTGATCTCTAACATTGAAACATTCCAAGTGCACTCTTCATAGGTGTGTCATCTACTAGTATTTTTTATACTGACCCCTTTTCAAACTACTGAGAATAATCCACCTGAACTACCAGAGGTGGGTTAACATTTAACTCAATGGGTGGAGACTCCAATTTATATCCACCTAGAGGAACCACCTCATGTACAAGTCTCAAGATGAATCCTAATTTCTAAGAGGATCATAATCGCAATCCTACTATGGAATCCAATCTAGATATCATTGTGGAAGAATATAGAAATATCCAAGACAAACCATGGTTAGAAGATCATGCCTAGAGAGATAGCACAAGAAGGACATGGAAACCACAACCCATTCCTACATGATAATTGTACAAATGATTTTCCTAAAACTAGTGACTTTATGTTCCAAGTCAATAAGAAAGTTATCAAAGCCCTGGGTAATGGATTATTTGGAATTCACGCCACCGCTGGGTTCCCTATCTTGAAATCCAAACTCGAGACACATTAAAATTGTTTTCATAGATCACAAACTGAATGTCATGTCTTGACTATCTCTAAACTATGGTCCTAAGATAAACCTTATTTTTTACCACTCTGTCATGATCTAACCCCCAAGGGCCATCTTGTCTAGTGATAAGATAATAATTACATCCCAAGCCTACATATAATAATATAGGGGTTTTCATCTAGTTCCAAGTATGTGTTTCTCACACATGAGAGGCTTTATGTTAGAGTACATATACACAAACACACATATATATACACTGTTATATAGAATAAATATGAAAAAATCATACTATAAATTCATTCAAAATGTATATCCCACATCATAGTAAAACAAGTACTATAAATATAGGGAATATGGCTAAATACAAGCTCAATAAAACTGAAAAATAAGACAACATATTGACAATAAGGGGGAAGCTACCCAAAAGAAAATCTTAGAACCATTTATGGTCTGTCTAGAACAACCAAGCTCCACCTTCTCCTGGTATTTCTAGGACACCATATAATGGTATATCATCTATATAAGAAATGACATGTGTGGGAATCTCCCATGAAAGGGTGATTATAAACAAAAAAAGTAGGAAAATATGAATTTAGCATACAAAAAGTTTCAAAGAGGGAGTCATCTCATCACTATGAAGGCATGTCAATCAGAATGTGAGACAATAATAATAATAACCTAGATATGATAAAAGTTAGAAACCTAGTCACAAGGTGGGGTCAAATAATCACTTATAGTCTAGGATTATACTAACGTCCCAAAATTAACATCCTTACAAGAGAAATCACTCATCGGGTCTTGCTACACTAATGGAAATCATCTGATAGAACATAGTCATCAGGTATGGCAATGAAATAGTAGAAATAAAACTGAGAGGGCTCATCCAAGATACTCATTAAATTGTAAAAACATTCCAGAATACCAAAACTGCTAATACATAGATAGGGGATCGCAACCAGTGCCTATTGGGGATTCCTGAATCTACCCACATTAAACCCACTTGGATGGGGATCACACATCTTGATAGTCAGTAACATGATTACTAGCCAAACATAGTGAATAAATGATATAAGATCACACCCCAATCCAGATGGAGGGATACCTGACTATATCCGAGACTAATCCTATAGTGGGGATCACTTGTCCTATTTTTAGGATGGGATGCCTCACTATTACCGTATAGGGATGGACCAAGGGAACACATCCTATAGATAATGGGCTGAACTGAATATATAGAGGGCCTTAACATGACCTATAATAAGAGAATGGAATTCATCTTGGGGTATACTATGTGTCTCTCTATGTCTGGTACTTCCCATTTCCTACCATCTCACACAATGTTTCTCAATATACACAGTGTATTTATTTGAGATACACAATGTGTAGAGGTCATTCGATACTTGTAATATTCCATCTTCTCAAGCCCATGTACTCTAGCCATGCCTATGTATATTGGTCGTGCTCATGTATGATGTTTTTACCCATGTACGTTGTCTATGTCTGGGTAATTTTTGAAGTACTCTTGGTGTAATCTGCATCACATAGTGTGTAGGGGCCAGGACAGCACTCTGTGTGTTTTTTCTTCTCAAGCTAATGTACCTTTTGAAGTACACAATGTGTGCCCCACCACACATGGAATGTATGGACACATGGGATCCTATGTGTGTACTCCCTATACATTCCATGATGTTTGGATAGGTTTTACGAATCATGTGGGTTAACCCATGATGTGTGATATTTAACTCAACATGTAAACCCTGGTTTCCAGAATGAGGGGTTCAGATAGAGAGTGTCCCTCTAAACAACATTACATGTAATTAAGAATCTCTAAGAAATTATAGTCCATCACATGTCTTCGACCACACGGTATCACTTCCTTTAGATTCTCCAAAATACATGGACATAACTCCCATATCAAAATTTATCTCCATCAACATCCTACTGAAAGATCAAATTCATTTGTTATTCACCCAAAAACCCATCTATACCACTTTTATAAAGCACTCGTGCAACACTAACTCATGGGAACCCCACTATCACACCATCACTAGATTTACATTATCACTGGTGGCTAGATTATATCCACTCATAGCTCATAAATTACCATTGTTGTTCCTCTAAATAGATTCTCTCCATCCATCCCATAGATCCACTGTCACCTGAACCATCATTGGATTCCCATCATTGGATTCCCATCATCATTTTATTTCCTCTCTCATTTCTCCTGAAACACAAAACTGAACCTCTGGACATGATCCATCATTCCAAATAATTAATGCACAATGATTTTTCTTCCAAGGTATCACTAAATGACCAATAAACCAAAAATTTCATTGAAAAACTTCAATGAATAGAGAGGGCGGGGAACATAACAAAAATAAATCTTGGATTGATGGTTATGTTTTTTATCCATCATCATAGAAATCCAAATAAAAGTGGATTATAAAATTAATATGTATTAATTGGAAAAAGTGAATCCCAAATTCCAAGATCTAGGAATATAAATAAACTGTTGGAAAAACCAATGAAGTACAGTACATGAATTAATTTTGAGGGAATTAATATGTGTTTGTATCGTTCTATAAATAAGCATTAATCTACAAAAACAAATTCTCAACATCATGTTTGGATTGATCTCTGAAGAAGACATGTTATTAATCATTCTAATTTATAAGATACATAAACTCATTTGTTGAAAATTAAATAGTTGTCATGTTGATCACCAAACTATGATCTCATCATCATTAGTCAAAATTTCTTCTCCATAGCTCCTCTCAAATCCTCAGGGTTATGTAGACAAACTTAGTTTTGTTCCATAACTGGGTTTATATAGATAAGTATTAGTTTTAGTCCATTTAATAAATGAAATATTTATTTCTTTGTTTGTTTGTTTGTTTGTTTATCCTCCCATGAACACTATTAAAATAAACATCCAACATGCACAAAGGTTATGTCACACCTAGGGTAAAACATAAATTATGGATTTAATGAGAGCATTGATTTCCCCAATCGACACACTATTTGGGAGTTATTCTATTATTTCCAAAACACTATGTGTGCATGATATATTATACTTAAAAATTTTAATACATCAACATCAAGGCTCCCTAATCCCCAGAATCCTACACCAACTCCCTACCTTACTCCAAAAATGTTCTTTGAAATACTTGAATGTTTTGAATAGAATCTTTGGATTCATTACACCCTCAAGGATTATTTCTCATTGTCATTAGGCGAGATTTCCAAAATTCCAATATTACTATCTATCTATAATTCAACAAACCCAATTGAAGGAACATAATTTTACAATGTCGATAACCACATATGAATGAATACTATGTAATATAATTTTGTTTCAAAATATCTCATCAAGAAGGTTGTACAACAATGTCTTCAACCTATATGATTGATACTTATTTATTTTATTTTTTGAAATTAAAATGTTGTTACACTATAGCCATGGAATTTAATGTGATGGTTCCATTCTAAGGAAAGGGCCAAGATGTCAACTTCTATCAAGATGGAAGGGAACAATCCTTCCTCAACTTATCCATTAATAACATGTCATTCGTGAGACACCCAACATAACCTACTTCCTATGAATATATGGAATCACAATTTTGGACGGTAAATTTATGTGTGTGATTCATGAAATGCATTAATGATAATCTTAATATCTAAAGACCATTACACGTGCTCACGGAAAGAAATATCTAATGACACCAAAACATGTGGAATTATTACTGGATAGTTTATTCTCATAATATCACATCATGGATATTATAAAGTGTAAACATCATGATATGCAATTTTATCTTCTTATAAGTACTCACACCTGGGAGTCAACATGCTTTTTCCCCATCATAAAATGTTATCTGACTGTACAACTAGGTTTAAGAATATCGCCATGTCATTTCACCGATTTCATCATTATAGGGAACATCTATGACCATATCAATGTGACAGATAACATGGGAAATTATTACATCTAATTCATGAAGTAGAATATAAAATTTGTATTAAAATGTTTTATTAATATTCAAATATTAAAATGTACGTGTAATCTAAATTACAAACAGTTGGATTAAGAAAACCAACTCCAACAATTCTCATTATTTGGAACATAATTTAGTTTATTTAAATTTATCGACACTCATCTTTATTAAATAATGTTTTTAAATAGTTTCATTGAGTACCAAGAGAAGTTTGGAAATAAAATACTGATTTAAGAATACAAAAGGGTAGAACTATAATTTCCTCATTAATGGAGTGTTAGATTGTAATACAGACTTCATTATTGAATATGGAATGGGAAATATCCTTTTGGGTGGGGTATTGGTGTTTGTGTGACACCATTAGAGTTTTAAGTATCATGGTGAATTTTTAAATAAATAATATATTTATTTTAAAAAGTAAATTTTAATAAAAATGACTTATATATAAGCACATTTCAGAAGAATTGACATTGAAATCCAAGTTCAAGAACTCTATCTATATAGATTCTTCCACCATAAGGATTGATATTCATTAGATTTTGTGAATTCATCGGTGTAAGGTATAGTTATTTGATATGAAATATTTATATATTTATCATTATCCTTCATATCTAGTTTTATTTTATCTACTTTATAAATTCATTTTTGACATGAAATTTATATACGATGAATATTAAATAGTAAACATGATGAAATTTTAATAACATCAATATGAGCTACAGATTGATTTTAATCTTAGAGATATGTTAAATACTCTTAAAATTTGATTTAATAATTAAATACATGATGTCAAAATTGTTGAATATTGGTCTATATATTCTAAATTATTATATTTATAATATCAAATGACATAAAGTTTTGAAATAATAAATTATGGTTTTATAGATATTTTAGGGAGATGATTTGACATCAATTTTTATAAAAGTGATAATAATTTCAAACTACAATGATTCATATTGACAATGATAAACCATTGTTTAGATCTTAAAGAAAATAATATATCAAGATCAAGAACATAATGATATAATGTACATATTTAAATATATTAATGAGATAATTATATTGAATTATACATTATATATAACTTTTAATAGATTTCTCATTAATTGATGTATTAAAACATACATTAATATGGTCCTAGTGATGAAACTAACCAACCATAAACATTTTATAGTTTTTAGAGACTTTATATATCTAGGTATTGGGTCACACATGGAAGAAAATAGTGTAAAATGATGGAATATCCCATGGCATGATGAGGAGGTAGCGATGATAGATGGTATGTTAAATATTTGATTAAGTAGTTATAGTAGATATGGCTATATAGTCCATTCCATTTTCAATAAATTTAACTCATTATATATAAACCACATAAATCATAGTCTTATGATCCATGTGATTGGATGGCTAGTGGATGTGTGGGCAGTGGATTGACATGGTTGACATAAATGAATGTGATCTATTCAATCATAGGATTTCATGGATCAAATGAAAATGACTGAGGATGCATGATTAGGATTATAGAGAGCATGGTATAGGGTCTAGGTTACATGGGGAATACATGGATCCCCCTAATTTTTAGAAAATGAAATAGGCACATGGGGGTCAGTTTTAGACACCAACAAATGTATTGGACTATTTTTGACCTCTAAATCCAAATAGAACAATATTTAGATGATTTTAGAAATGTTATTTAGTCCAAATTGATTATTTTCATTGAAGAGGTATTGTGAGCTTATAATGACTCAATATTATGTTTAAATTTGATAAAATACTTTCATTGGTGATGTGGTCTCCCTATGGTGCATATTTTGACTCCTCATAGTGATAATGTATACTATATATGATGGTGTGATTGATTATTAATTGAATACAATGAAATTGTTCATTTAATCATTAATGAATAAATAGGTGGATTTTTTATTACATTGATTACCTTATGATTTCATGGATTGTTTCTTTATGGTGTGAACTTCCTATAATAACATAGATTACTCAATAGTTATGAATTAATTATGATGAAAATTGTAGTCATAAGAGATATTAAGGTGAAAATTTTGTGATATCAAAGTGAAACTCAATATAAATTGATATATATTTCACCTGCTCATCATGTATTTATTTATTAATATTAAATTAATAAATAATATGTATTATGACATGATGTAGATGATTCTAACTTATAATATATAATTTAGGCTTTAAAAATAATTTAAATGATGTCAAAATTCTAAATCATGATGATGATTTCATATAATGATGTGATTTTTTGAGACTTCTTATTAAGTATACATTGTATAATGATGATGTGGGATGAAAATATGAACTTTATTTGAAGATGTGGATCGATAGTTTGGATGATACAAATATATTACAATGATTACATGGTTTTCCTTTGGTGAATTTATGAATAACTAATGTTTTATGTGTATTGTTGTTGATGATAATGTGGAATGATAACACAAACCTCGTCATTTAAATTAGTTAATTTATCAAGATGATGATATAGATAATATAATAAAATAAAATGATAATATTCTGATACTGATTTGAATTACTCCTAATAATGTGGATATGATCATATATAAGGATATTGATATTATTACTATGGTGATTTGGTGAACCAAAATAATCTTATAAATGTAACTATTAGTTATTGGATTTTAATATATGAAAGGATATGGAACTCTTAGAGGATAATATGATAGTATGTGGTTATTATATAAAATTTATATTTGGTTGATATATTGATCATGTATTGGAGTGTGTGATTTGTTTGATTGATTATTTTTATATGTGATACAATTTAGTAACTGGATTGTGTTAATAGTGGAAATAGGTTAGAGTATTCATTCACATATAGTCATCCACTGACCTTGTTTAGAGAAAAATGATAACATATAAGCATTTTTTTTCTTCTTACCATTTCCCTAAGTTTGAGATAAATTATGAAACATTTGTTTATTTATTATTAATGATACTCATATCTCTAGGTTTGATGTAGTGGATGATACACTAGAGTAATTATTCTTATTCTTGCGCATTGTTATGGGTTTGAGGTAGATGATGATTCACTTGAGTGTTTACACTATTTATCACCCACATCCACAAGAAAAGGAAGATAATTATAAGCTTAATATTTATTCATTTTTTCAAGAAAACTCTGGTTTTGAGGTTGACTAGTCATAGAGGTGTTGTTCTAGCCAGAGATTGTGGTGTATTCTTGATAATTCATTGTATAAAGAATTTATAATGGGATATAATATATGATATCGTTATTTTATGATATATTTTTTTCTTTACATGACTACCATATGTGTATAGGTAAGATAAGTTCCAATATTTATTAAGTTATGTGTATAGTGATTCTTTGAATGGATAGAGTGTCACATACATCGCCCATTTTTGTCTAACTGAGGGTTTAATTTAGGAATGGGCTGAGGGACTAGGTCTTGGGTTTCATCTACCTAGATATATTTCATGGGGATGATCTTAGAAATTGAATACTAGTGAGAGATATAGAAATTTTTGGCTTGGAGTCTTCTTTAGGGCAACCACTTTGGTTTTATCAATATTTAAATTTATATTTCATTATATCTATTTAGGATGTGTTATTTTTATGTGTAAATTTATTTGGTAACTATATGTTATATTATGGATATTTTTATTATATATTCATGATTTAAATTACATAATTAGAAAATTTTTATACCATTTTTTCAATGTTTTCATAGCTTGGGTCTGTTTAGTTACTTTCTTGAGACAATTCATGTCAAAATTAAGAGTATGGGAGGTCAAATCCCCCCAAAAAATGTGGTTTTGTCTAGTGTGGGAATATATTATAGATTTAATAATTTTAATGAAATAATTACTTATAAAAAAATTTATCCTTTTATTATATAAACTTATTTACACTAATTCATTTAGAAGAACATTATACATGGGAATTATACTCTCTCACATTTGATCCAAATCATTAATTATTCTACTTATTAAATACATATAAAAAGGTGTATAGAATTTGATAAGATATATGAAGGAAATATATTGTATAAAATAATTTATAAAGTGATGTTATGAGGGTATAGGACATATAAATGGGGTTTCCGATGATTCTTTCAGAAGGGAAACATAACACACATAGTTCATTACAAATGTGACAATGACCAATGGTGTGACATTTCATGTAATGAATCCATGGCCAATGATGTTACTTATAATTTATATCACCCAATACTAATATAACTATAAGTTAATGTTCATTTGAATAGGTATACTTGTAAATAGATTCCTAGAAAGGATTTGGTGTGGGACTTGCATAGGAACAACCTTTTGGGGATTTCTATATAAAATTGTAAGAACTCGGTCTTTGTGTAGGTGTTACCTCATTTAAATTTTAGTTTTCATATGTTTTTTGGTTACTGATATGTTTCTAATGATTAATGGGAGCCTCAAGTGTCTTATTGGGGTTTTATACATGAAAATAAGGAAAATAAGGACATCCTGTGCAGGGTGCGTGGTCAATGCACGGTTAAGTAAGTCATTCAGATTTCCCAGCCAAAATGTACAACCTTTGACAGTAACATTATTCATGGTTGGAAAATGATTATTAAAACCATGTAGATATCATTATTAACTTGTGAGACCTTTTCCCCTTATATATAATCTTTCGCATGGTTTTCACATGATTTGGAAAACCATGCAGACAAATTGTGCACTCCCAAAAAAGTTGTAAAATTTACAGTTTTTCCATTCTAGGGTTTTTATGTTCTACCTGATTTTTACTATTATTATTACCTAATAAAACCTATTGACATACCAAGAACCTAAATATATCTCAAGGATCTATCTCCCTCATCTATCAGCTGTTTGGAGCATTTTTTGGTTGCGGATTGAAACTCTGGGTATGTCTAATCTCTCTCTTGATAATCTTTTTCAGATTAGGTCTTGTTTCTTGGGATATTTTCATCCAAATCCCTAAAAAAATATTTTTCTGATGGATATTATGTTGGAACTTCAAAGGGAGTTTTAAATCAGATCAAATTCCATGATAAATAGTATTTTCATCATCAGATTCATGGTAGGTGGTCTATACAATATATCCCATAGATTTTAAGTGGATTTGTGCATATAAGTGTGTGTACTTGCATCACACTTGTTGTGATTTGAAATAATTTGGTGATAATTGGTAAAATGAACATCCAAATGATGATTTTAACCCATCCTAATCAATTTTGGATGCGTTGAAGATGAATTGATCAATTTGGGTCCACTTGTGGGGTGCGCTAACATTCCCGAACCTATGAATTGGTAGAGCCAAGTGTGCAATTGATGCGTGATAACGTAGAAAACTTGTTTAACATGTTAATATTTTTATTTGTGTTGAAAATGGAATATAAATAGTTTTCCTAGTTTCGATAATGTGTTAAGGGGTTGTTTGGCATAGCATAGTAATGGGTTAATTTGAGTTAATTGAGATTGTGTCAAAGGGATTTCGAATTTTGTTGAAATCCCATAGAGGTTTAGTATGTATGAAATGGTTAACCTATTAAATTTATAATGGATCATGATTTTTTTAATATTTATAATGGTATGGGGTAATAAAATTAGTTTAAAGGGATTAATGTGAACATTCCAAATGGATTGTGATTTGTACTTGAAATGCATAAGGGGGTAATTATATGGGAAATGATGAACGGGTTGTGTGAGTTAACATATGAAAATGGTTGAATACATTAAATGAGTTATGATATGGGAATTAGTTAATATTATTAATGATTTTATGCATAATAAATGAGATTTGGGATAAATAGAAATGTAATGTTAATGGGAAGGTGTTAATGGGCTATGGCATAATAATTATTCCCATGATGATTGTTGTGGATTATTATTGTTATTTTTATTGGTTGTTTTGTTTTTTGAAGTGGTATGTGTGGTGAATGGATATATAAAAATATGTTAACATGTATTGGTGCAGGGATAAAGGAATGAAGCTCCTTCCATAGGTCGAGATGGACTAATGCTCTAACCCCACCCAAGTTTTCATGCGTTAGGGAGTATGACTGTTGCTCTATGCCCCCAATGGTTGCATTCGACAAAAATACCTGGACCAAGGCTCCAAGGTAAGTGAGATTATTGATTGTGAAATTTTTTCAGTAGTAATATAGGGACTTTACATAATCATTTATATATAATAATGACATCCTTCAACTCTTGTGTGAAAGATGTAATTTATTAACCCATGGAACATGTTTTAATAATGAATTAAGTAATGAAGAAAGTGAAAATGAATAATTTAGTTCTATGGTTGGAAATGGTCAAAGTAAAAATTATTAACTAATATAACTTGATTTATCCTTTCATTACTTATCATTTATTTAGTAATTGCATACATGATCTGTTTAGATTTGATATTTTGTCAACACTGTTTGTGGTAGCCTATTGAGTTGCGCTCCTGCCCTTCTTGGGTTGTTGTTTGGTACCCAAGGTTACATGTCAATATGGGGGAAAGGACCATGTGCTATAGAGATGATTAAGGCTTGGGATATACATGGATAAGGATCTATACATGGAGTTAGAACCATTTTTGCAAATCAGTCGGTTGTCTTTATTTTGGGTTACCTTTATTTTGGCATTATTAGCATGATATGACATGATTAATGTTGATTTTGGGGTTTGTACCCAGTTTTGGGAGATGTTTGTCTATGCATTTATATTGTATATTACCCATTTTTGTGTTATTTATATTGTTCACTATTTTAGTCTACTCTAGTAAAAAGTTTATAGTCTCCCCACATGGCTTATTAGACCATCACTACTATTTGGTTGCCTTTAGCATATAGGGAGGCACACTTGAGGGAATGTGATGACCCAACTCGAGGAACTTGTTTAGTGGCTCCCAGGTCGGGATGTTACAAATTGGTATCAGTTTAGTTCTTTTCTGGGGTCTTGTTATTTGGGTTGGTAGACAATGTGTTAGGATATGTCAGGCCTTGGTAATGATATCATTCTTAGATGTTACTAACCCATGTATGAGGGAAAACCCAAGTCTTCTAGGGTGGTAATTATTATTCTTAATGTGTTTTGTTGTTGTTTAATGATATTTCACTATTGGGTGATGCACATGTTGTGTGATTTTGCTGATTTATGATATTTTTCTCATGAATAGAATGGAAATAGTTTGTGCATTTTTGAATCATTTTAGGTACCTAAGGATATAGGTGGCATGAATCATGATAGGCACACATGAGATGGGTGTGTGAGGCAAGAATGGTGGAATGCATTTTAGATATCTTAAAATTTGAAGAAAAATGGTGTCTAATAATGATGATAAAAATTGGTTGAATGGAATAAATGTTAATAATGAAAAAATAATTTTGTTAAATGAAAGATTTAAATGAGTAAAAATAATGATTTTAACAAGATGTGAAATGGGGAATGTGCCTAAGAGAAAATATTTGTGTTGTAAAGGAGGAAATGATTTAGAAATTTTTTTTGATGAATGGCTTGTGATTAAGTAATTTGGTTCACCCCATATTGGTCTTGAACCATGGTAGGGATAGCATATATTAGTGTTGTAAGTGCTACGATGACCATGGGAATATTGTTGGTGGAGTGGGTTGTTTAAGGCTGGTATTATATGATATTTTCCATATGTGGTTTAAATACTTCTGATAATTTAGTGAAGTGTTTGTTGAGAAAGTTTTTTTGGATTATTTTCATGGATAGGGTTGGGACTTTCGAAGCATCGGGTGAACGGGGTGTTTAAAATGTGAATTCATGAGTTCGAAGATGGGGGATTTAATTCTAAAATTATGTGTGGTGATGAAATGTTTGGGTGAAATGGGTATTTGGTATTCCATGTGTTGTCGATTTACCATTATATGAGTGGTTTGGGGTAGTGAGAGTGCCCTAGTTTGAGAAAATGGATTTGTCTTGGGAGGCCTTGCTGGTTAGGATATGGCATGGGAGATGTGCTTAGGGAACCTTTGGTGGGGTTGTGATCTTTGGGTCGTGAGGCGTTGTTTTTTATTGCAAGTGTGGAAACTATTGTGGGTCATGAACTTAAAAAGTGAATTCTAGATCTTAAGGGTGGTTTTTAGGTTTTAGTGACCTTGTTAAAAGGGACCTTGCGAGTTGTGTTTTGGATCTCGGAGAGGGTTAAGTGGGATGGTTGATTTTTTGGTGATGCGACATGAGTTGTGGTTACATGTTGGATGTTTGGGGGAAAATAAGGGTAACCTCATAGGTGGCTGGCCTAGTGATGTAGGTTCCTTAGAATATGATGTGTGGAGATGTTTCAGAGGTGGAATCGATGCATAATGAGTACTATCATGTTTTGATAAATGGTATAGTTTTTCCTATTTCTTTCAGAAGGGAACCCGAGGGCTTGTGGTGGGTTGTAAGGTTTCCTTCAAAAGATTTTATCATATAGACACCTAACCCATCTATTTGGATTATTATTAATAGAGTTCTTGATGTTTTTTTCAAGTGGAAGATACAATGGTGATTGAAATAAGGTTATATTCTTTTTTTGAAGGTGACACCTAAGTTGAGGGTGGTCACATGGATGGGCTTGTTTGTACGAATGGTTTGGTTTTTGGGTGAGATGTTGAGAATTCCTTGGGCTGATGAGGCTGATGGACAAAGAGGCATGTTTAGGTTGCTAAGTGGACATTGGGGTATTCTCAAGTAATGGTAGGATTGTGGGAACTAAATTTGGTGTAAAATTGTTTGAAAGAAATTGGAAAACCCTAAGGGATATAATGCGATCCAAATGTTGGAACGTACTGGTAAGGCATGATAACAATTGGGATAATTATCCCTATTTCTCTATGAAACCAATGTGAGAATCATGGTTATGCGAGAGATCATTGGCTTGATTGGTTTGGTGGACCATTGTGTTTCAGTTGTTAACTTCTTGGGGTGTTCCAAAAGGGATTGAGGGATGTGTTAGAAGTAGTTCTATAGGAAAAATTGGTTCACGACTACTTAGTAGATGGTCGTGGAGTGGGGGTGAGTCTTGGTTGGAAATTACACTTGACTAGAGGTGGTTAAGTGCTGATGATATTTGTGTAGCAGGGAAGCCTAATATCCTTGGCATGTCCTAGTGTCCCATAGTGGGAGGTGACATCATAAAAAAATAAGTTGGTGGTAGTGTTTTTCAAAAACTTATAATTATACCTCAATGATTGATGATCATGCCCAACATCTGGACATAATTCTAGGTACATTGAGAAGCTCTGGATTTGCACCAAGAGACTTGAAGGTGTTTTGGTTAGATGAGGTACATCATGAATTTTATGCTCAAGGGGCGGTATATGTGGTGATGGATGATGGTATGTACACCATTGGTGGTTTCAAGTGAGGTTCTCAGGATGGACCGAGTATCGATGAATATCATGGGTTCTATCCACGAAATCTAGGAAAGGGAACTTAATGATGTTCATTTTATTTTTATAGGAAAATATAGATAGCCATGTCTAATTATTGGGGTTCATATTATGATTGAGTTTAATATGTGGTGGTTGAAATCCCTAGAAGAGAGAAATTGTAACTATTATCCTATGGTGTGGAGTGATAAGTCAGTATTTGATGTAGATAAGATAATGTTGAGTTGATGTAGTGGAACCAAGATTCCATTGTGGAACCTGTGAGGTGCATGTTGGGTCTCTCAGAGTGGTCGAGTGGGCCTTGATTATGGAAGTTGATTAATCCAAGTAGTGTATTTCGGGTTAGGGTAGTCCCAAATGAAATTTCAGGTTCCTTTGTTAATGGTATTGAAATGGGGTGATAAGACATTGCAATGGTTTTTGGAAAGGGATTTTGGGTTCTATAACTCCAAAAAAATAAGAATTAGACTCGGGTAAGTCTCTTTGGGTTGTATAATAATGTATTGAAGTTTGAGGTAACCTAGGCCATGTGATGTAGTGCCATGACAATGGGGAAGCTAAGCATTCTAGGATTATTCAACTGAGGGTAGCTTGACTCAGTTGGGAGTGGGGAACAGATATAGAAAGTTGTAAATCACCTACGGTGGATGTTTTGGGAAGAAAAGTAAGTTTCGAATTTCATAATGGGTTTGAGGGAGAACCAATCCTTCTTTAGTTAGTTTATAAATGGTTGGAGTGCTTGTGTTTGTAATGTTGATAGGGCCAGTGGAGCCAAATGATGGTTTGGAGGGAAGTGAGGCTGTGATGGAGGAATTCAACCGGACATTGGGGAATGAACTTTGTAGGTGTGTTAGATGATAGTGATAGGCTTTAAGTTAGTAAGTTCATTTGGAAGGTAAAAATGGGATAGTGTTCTAGTAGTGTAATTTGGGTGATTTGGGAAAATCTAGTCAGGGCGATCCAACCTGAGATGGTAAAAAAGAATGGGTGTGGTGATAGTAAAACACCTCCAGTTTGATGTTATAGCAGAATCTTCCATTTGCAAATGATTTCGTACTTGATCTAATTCAAGTTAATCTTAGTCCTCAAATGGAAAAAAGTAGGAATATCCTCCTGGGTGGTTTCAATAGAAATCCTAGGGTCCAATGCAGGGAGAAGTCCATATGGATGTTCGGGCGAAGTGAGTTGGTAACATGTTAGGTACTATGTGAAAGTTGAGTTTAGTTTCTAGTGGTATTTCTTCAAAAGTGGGGGTTCCAAATAATATAGTATAGTGGACAGAACTAAAAAGGAAAATTGGTTGGTTGATGATCTGATTGGATTTTGGGGTTGGAGGGACTTGAGTGATAAGTTTTTGCATGAGTTGGCCCTAATAGCGAGTGTTGGCATGGGTTTAATTAGTTGAGTTCCCTGAGAGTTTTGGTTGTGTTTGGATGTACGGTTATGGAATGGGATCATTGGGACATGAGTGGTAGATCAATGTAAGTCAAGAAATTTGGTGGAAAGACTGTCTGCTTTCCTTTAGGTGATATCATTTTTGGGTCACCATTAGAGTTTTAAAAATATAATAAAATGACACCAAGTGATTTGGGTCCTCATTTGTGACGAGGATTGGATCGATGGGGTGTCGATTAGTTTCTACATGATGTTATGATGTTGTGTGAATGGTTTTTGTGTGCAGTGAATTAGCACTATTAAATAAGTTTTCTCTATGAAATTCCAGTGGTTAATGTATGGTTGAAGTTGATGATTCCTTTGAGGAGTATCTGGTTCATGTTGTGGGTTGTGGTGAGGATGTCTTTTGGGGAAAGACCATAAATTTAATTTGAATTATTTGGTATCATTTTAATGTTCAATGAGAATCGTGGAAAATGGGAAGGGATAGGTGGGCCTAGTGGCCTGATCTCCATGTTACAGAATCTCAATGATCTTTTGGAATGTGGCTCAAGGGTGAGTCGTTATATGGTGGGGATGTTTTAAGAACCCAGTCTTCATGACGGTATGACCTTATTTAAATTTTGTTTTTAGTATATTTTTATTTTTTCAGTGAAATGTTTCTCAAGTGTTAGGGGAGCCTCATGGGTGTTCTGGTGGTTGGATACATGAAATGAAAGAAAACTGGTCTAACCTATGCTAGGATCTTGGTTAATGTATAGTTAAGTAAATTGTATGGCTTTCCCTAGAAAATCATGAAAACTTAGACAGTGGAATTACACACATTTGGTGCACATTTAGTCAAAAAAATTAGATGTCTTCAGGTAACAATGTGACCTTTCCCCCTTAAATAGTATCCTATATATGGGTTTCACATGGTTTGGAAAACTATAAGGACAAACCATACACCCCAAAAAAATTAAAAATTTATAATTCTTCCATTCTAGGATTATTATGTTCTACCCATTTTTTCCTCCCATTATTTTCCTGTCAACCCTATTGAAAACCAAAAACCTAAATATCTTATAAGGATTTATCTCCCTCATCTCTAGTCTATTTGGAGTGTCGTTGTTTGGGGATTGAATCTTTGGGTAAGTATATTCTCCCTCCTTCTTCTCTTTTTCATATTAGGGCTTGTTTCTTAGGTTATCTTATTCTAAATCCCTAAAAACCTATTTCTCTAGTAGATATTAGGTTCTAACAACAAATTGTGAACTAATATGTATCTAATGACATGATTAAGATTATGTTCATCATTTGATTCGTAGTAGGCGGTCTACACATTATATCCCATAGTTTTTAAGTGGATTTGTGCATATGAGCGTGTGTTATTACTTAAAACTTGTTGTGATTTGAATACCATTAGTGAGTCTTGGTAGAATTAACATCCAAATGATTATTCAAAGCCATCATGATCTCCTAGGGATGAATTCAGAATGAATTGACTAATTTGGGGCCACCCATGGGGTGCAGCAACATTCCCAAACCTTGGAATTGGTAGATCCAAGTTTGGAATTGTTGCGTGATAATGTAGAGCCCTTATTGAACATGTTAATATGTTTAGTTGTGTTGAAATTGGAATATATATAGTGTTCCTAGATTTTATAACGGATTAAGGGGTTGTTTGGCATAGCATAGTAATTGGTTAAATTGAGTTAATTGAGAATATACCAAAGGACTTATGAATTCTGTTGAAATCCATTAGGATTATTATTGATAAAATGTTGAACATGTTGAATTGATAATGGCTTGTTAATTGTTTAATATGAAAAATGGGAAGGGGAAAAATTTAAATGGATTATTGTGAAAATTCCAAATGGATTGTGATTAGTACTTAAAATGCATTAAGGATTATTAAATGATGAACAGGTTGTGTGAGTTAGCATATGGAAATTTTTTAATACATTAAATGGGTTAATGTATGGTAATTAGTGAATATTATTAATGATTTTAGGAATAATAAATGACTTTTGGGCTAAATGGAAATGTTATGTGAATGGAAAGGTGTTAATGGGTTATGGAATAATAATTAATCTCATGATTATTGTTGTGTATTGTGAGTGTAATTTGTATTTCTTGTGTTGGGTTGTGATGTGGTATTTGAGGTGAATGGATATATATAAGCATGTGCATGGGGATTTGTGGTGGGATAAAAGATTGAGGCTCCTCCCATAGTTTGGGTTGGACTGATGCTATAAACCCACCCAAGTTTTCACAGGTTGGAGATTCAGATTGATGCTCTATACCCCCAATGGTTTCATTTTATGAAGCTTCTGGGACTGAGGCTCTATGGTAAGTGAAATTATTGATTGTAAAATGTTATCCCTAGTGAGAAAGGGACTTGAATTTATCCCTTATACATAACGATGACTATATTCAACTCCTGTGTAAAAGATGTAAATGCTTAACCCATGAAACACTTTTTAATAAAGAATTATGTAATGAAGAAGATGTGAATAATGAATTTGGTACTATGTTTAGAAATGGTCAAAGTAAAGATTGATATCAAATGGCACCTGAGTTGTCCTTTATTTTCTTTCAATTTATATAGTTATTTCTTGCACCATCTCTTTAGACAAGATATTTTGTACCCACTATTAGTGGTGGACTACTGAGTTGTACTCACACCCTACATAGGCCCCCTTTTGGTATCTGAGAAAATTTAATGGTTCTAGGTCAGGATGGGGGGAAAGGTCACTATTCTAGGGAGTTGAGTAGGGCTTGGGATATACATGAAGGAGGATCTAGGCTTGGAGTTGAGATCATTTTTTGGATTCATCAGGTATTATTTATTTTGGGTTTCCTTCATTTTGGAACTATTATCATGACATGACTTGGTTAATGTTGATTTTGTGGTTTGTACCCATTTTTGGGAGATATATGGATATGAATGTTTATTGGTTATTACACATTTTTTCCATTATTTATATTGTTAAATATTGTGGACTAATATAATAAAAATGGTATAGTCTCCCCACATGGCTTATTATAATCTCACTACTAGTGGGAGGCCTCTGGTGTATGGGGAGGCATGCTTGAGGTCATGTGAGAACCTGGCTCGGGGTATTTGTTTAGTGGATCCCAAGTCAAGAATGTTAAAAAAATATCAATGTGATTGAGTGGGTGACTTACCCAAAAAGGTATCCTAGTTTTATCTCTAACACATCAATTGTATAGAGTGGATTTAAGGTTCCATGGGGTGCATCTAATATGTGAATCTCGAACTAGGTGGGATACCACTAGTTTCTTTAATATAGGAATATCTAATTATTAAATTAGTTCATGATCATAAATACTATAGGGATCCATGATAGAAGGAGGGACATGGTGGGAGATCTATTAACGGATGTTAGGTTCCCATTATCAAAGGAATACATAATAATAATAAGGTATACATGAATATGGAAACGAAAATTATCATGTAAGTCAATAGGATAAGGTTTAGGGATTGGAAAAATATTATATTAGAGTGTTAGAACCGGTAAAATTAATTCTAATAAGTCATTAAATCCACTAGGGTGAAATGGTGGAGCATCACCCACGTGGGTTACCTAGGCTAGTAAGGCACCCAAGTTAGCCCTTGAGGGATTAGTGCATCCTCCATAGTTGAGAGGGACCTAGGTTCCATGGTTTTTTCCCTTCTTGCCTATACATCAACCTTATAGGGCATCATTTAACATATTATATATAAAGACATTGGAAAAGTGTTTTTTCATGAGGATTCCATATACAAAACCCATAGATGACTCAAGTACCCCTGTTTTTCATTGCTTTAATTTAGTTTTTTATTTAGATATCATCTAAGGGGTTTAGGTAATATTCAGTAACTCAAACTAGGGTTTTGTTCACTATAGTCCATGAATTGTCCTTTTTCTATCAAAATTATATATCAGGGGTCCTTTATAAGTTGGTAAGCCTAGGGAACCCAACCTTTGTCATAACTGTTCTGAGCACCCAGCCTCAACCTAGTGCATTCTCTTTTCTTCATGTTAGGGTGTGTGAATTGGGTCAGGTGATAGTGAACATATGATTCAACTAGGGTGGTGTACAAGATGTATACAGGGAACATGCATAACTTTTAATATTGTTATTGAATACATTTCTTCCCAAAAGATATTAAATTTATTATCATACTTAATTTGACTTCCATGAATGAATTTTTAGTGACAAAAAATAAACACCCATGTAATTAGATATATTAAATATTATAAGTATCAAATTATGAGGAATTCATTTCTTGGTCATGGGTTATTCCACGAATAAGGACATGCACTCTACTCGGGGTCTTGCAAAAATTATCTACTTTTATGATGGTGCATTCTCTACTTTGACATCGGTGTACACTTTTCTTGGATGTGAGTTAATATGATGCTTGAAGTAGAGAATTGATGTGGCATCTTAGGTTTTTCCCCCACTTTTATAAATAGGTGGACTCCTCTATAGGGTAAACAAAATTAAGAAAATTCTATATATGCCCAAACTATATTTTCCACTAAGTCAGATAGCATGATTCCCCTCTTGTATGTCTACATAAAATATTACTTTTCTCGAGCCTTAGATCATAAAACTAGGCCCCCAAATCTGGATACTAGTATAGTAGGTGCATAGAAATGGGTGCACGATGTTGGGGAAATGGGTCTAGACAAAGAGAACTAGGGGAAAATTATTTAAATTTTATCCTCTTCCTTCCATTACCTTCTTAATATTTTGATATCATTAGCACTTATTTCATGTTTTATCATACTCTAATTAATACTATATTGGATTATTTATAAAATATGGCATAATCATCAAGACTAATATCTTTCAATTACACTATGTCATGCATTCATGTAATGATATATGACATAAATATTGACTTATAATATATTATCTCACCATATAAGGGAGTAAATTAAATGATTCTAGGATCGTTTCACTTCAACTGTCCATTTTTTGAACAATATTTATCTATATATATTTGGTATCCCCATCAAAGCATTGATTATGGGTTTAAATTCCAAAATACCTTCTGTGTGATTAACTTTCTCATGGACTTACTCCAAAATTATTTTATTTTATTTCAAAAATGGTAGAGCAAGAACAGGAGTATAGAAACAAAAAAGGTAAAACAAAGATAAACTATGGTGCAATGTTTTAGGGGGTCTGTAATAATAAATTCCTAGAGCATCACTTGTGACAAAATCCATTCCCTCAAGAGGAAAGGAACCGAGGCTAGAGTAGCATTTAATCTTGTTAGTTGAGCTATCCATGGAGGCCAGAAAATCTATAACTCTATTTCCCTCTCACTAGTTGTGAAGAACCTCTATTTGGGTGCTGATGAGATCACGACACTTGTGAATAATATAGGAAATTCACCAGGGTGTAATTCCATGTCCTTATAGTGAGTGATAAATGGTAGTGGAGTCAGATTCAATGGATGTGATGGTGATGTTTTTCTCTCCCCATAATGGAGGTCTTGTGAGCATGGTGTTAGCCTCAGGATAGAGGGAGTTTACACTACCAAATAAGGATGATAAGTCTATAATAGTTGAACCATTATGGTCCCAAACAATATCACCATCGTGCATGACTCCCATCCCATAGACATCATCCTTCTAATGTTTTAAGCAGACATTTGGCGGGATCCAACACATCCAGTGACCTATGAAATAATAGGGGAGGGAGCTCTAACCACCATAAGCTCTATAAGAGAGGGGTCCTATTCACCATTTTTAATGAGCTGATCAAGGTCAATGAGAATCAATCTGGATATAAAAATGAGCGTTGTTTGGGATCCATAGATACCCTTATACTGGGCTTGATTGAGAGTATTCCAAATACACCAACACCCTAAAAGAATAATTTGAACCCTTTTCTTTATCCTAGATCCTCTATTAGCACCTTGAAACCAATAGGGGAGAAAAGTTGCATTATAGGACTCCTGAAATGAAGAACTATTGAAACCACTAAAGACCTCCCAAAAAGGAATGAGTACAAACACTTTAAAAGATTGGTGATCCAAAGATTCATCTTGATGATCAATGAAACAATAACATATGGACACTAGGAATATTCTTGTATGCTTCACATTATCATCTATAGATAGGGAATTGTTTCTTATATGGAAAAGAAGAAATATTATCTTAGCATGATCCTCATTTCACCATAGTAGATCGCCCCATGCATCTAACACATAGGTATCCAACAAGAGGTGATAGAACTCTTTTGAGGAGAAGACATTCGATGGGGAAGTAGTGAAGTCACACAAATCTGGTTCATCATTCAGCTCGATTGATTCAAATAAGTCCTATTGAGTATCATCAAGGATAGCATTGATAAACTGGTGGTACTAGCTAGCATGATTGAAGGTGATGTCGAGAACCATACACCCATCAAAAACTCTTTTAATATATAAGGGTAATGAACTATCCTAGGTCAACCTAACATGTCACCAAAACCAAATCAACATAATTATCAAAGTTCATTTTTAGTCACCATAAGAATGAAATAAGCATTAGGGTATAAATTTTGCCAATTGGGAATGGTTTCACTAGAGAAATATAAATAAACACCTGGATTATTTCCAAAATTAAAACATGTACCATCCATATATTAGATTCAAATGCCCACAAATATATATTTTTAAAATATAAAGATAACCAAATTTGGTCCAAGAAGCTGGAATAGCCAATAACACATAAAAATTTCATAATAGGAATAATAATGTAGTGATTGGAACCTATATAAAACGTGAGTCAAAATAAGAAGAGGTCTAAATTAATTATATAAAATAACCCAAAATCACTAAAGATACCAAATTTATTTATATGATCCCAACATCCTCATCAACCATGGTCACCACCATAAACATACGCTGGAAGGAAGAGGGGCATCAAGTTGATCCACCCAACCACATGGTATCCTTTCATTTACATTTATCCTATAAAACAAATTTTTTATATGATCAAATTCATATGCAATGTATGAGAAAATTCCTAGAAAGATACCACCATGAATCTGTATAATTTTTATCACTATACATACAATTGGTTCTAGTTTGAATGATAATTTATTTTTAAACACTTTATTTGGAAATAATCCTCAAATCACTTATTTTTATAAAACAAATTGAAGTTAAAAAATAAGAGGAACAAGGAAAACATGAATAATAATGAGGGGAACATGTCATAATAGATATCATAATCTCAAACATGCAATGGGATATAAAAAATACAACACAAAAACCATGGTCTTGATCTATGGATCTAATGAAACTTGGACTATCCCTGGAAACACTAACCATCATAGAAAAACATAGTTATCCATCCCTAAGAGCTCAATTTTCTTAATGGGGTACTAATTCATCCTGTTATAATACATAGACTAACTAGGACATTATCCCCAAGGGTTATATTTTTCTTTGTTACCAACTCAACCAAGGTATTCCATGTGCTTCTAATAATCAACACACATATAATCCATGTCCATAATCACAAAAACAAGGAAACATAATATCTAATGAAATCTACTTATGTAGAAACTTTTAAAAATTCATTTTGAAACCATTTTCTTATTTAAAACATTTCATAAAATGCTTGATGGGTAAAACATTTATTTTCAAGGAAATACATTTAAAATTACTTAAAATAATACAAATGATAATAATAATAAAATAATATTCATATAGAATCCCCCAATAACTCATAAAAATCATAATTAATCTATTGAAACTAAATAAAAATTGACAACTGAGAAGGTTCCATGGGAATGTCCCATTAGGTAAATACATAAACATCAAGATCTAGTGGTACCTCAGCACCATTATCTAAAACCACTAAAAAAGATAGGGATCCACACAAGGCAAAATCATCATATAATCAATACTAAAGAAGTATCCATGACTAGGGAGTATGTACATGAAAATGGGAGAATATAGGGGAGAAGTAGAGTTATAATTCATAAGGAAAAATAGTAAATTTCAAAATTTTAATTATATTTGGTAGGCCACATGGTTTGGATGTATGGTTTATAAAACTATACACTAACCAAGTGGAAGAAAATAGAATCATTATGTGGTGTGGCATGGTTTTCACTAACCATACACCAACCATGTAGTTCATCGACTATAACAAAAAAGGTTTTATGGTTTTAATGGATAGTCTACATAGATAAATAAACTATGTTGTAACTCTGAAAAATGGATCTAGTCTCTACAAACCCTCTCTTGTACGATTAGTTGAATGGTTAATACTAACTATGTGCACTAACCTAATTCCCAAAAAAAACCCATATCTTCAACCCTTGACAACTATAAAATAAAAAAATGAGTATAAAAAAAATACAATACAAAATGAATACATATCAATGACTCGGTGGGTGTCTCAATTCTCCCCACCTTGCCAATTTCTTCCCCTAGAAACTACTTGAGCTTCTTAATCCACAAAAATTGTAAGGACACTATTATTTCACCAAAGCTTCACTCACCCACATCTAATGGATATCTAAGTCATGTTACATAGCACACAGACTAAGGGTAAAAACCTACCATTCAAGATATTGTTCTAATAATCCATAACATGAATAGGATACTCAATAATAGAGGTATTTTAATCCTTCCCAAGATCCTCCAATACAATCACATGGTATTGGTCTAGATAGTATTGATTTAGTTGTTAAATATTAAAAAAATCATGAATGGATTTTATGTGAGGTGGAAAAGACAATCAGTATACCACCTTACCAAGATGATCCCTAACCTCAAATGGATCGACATAACATTGTGAAAGCTTACCCATTTTTCAAATAAATGGATCCCTAATCAAGGATAATCCCTTAGAAACACTCAATAACCAACCAAAAATTACAAAAAAAAAGTACTGACGACCGTTATATGATTTTAAATGACTCTAATTCGTCATCAACCATTTCTAAATCAACTATACCATCTATGATATCTATTAAATTATGTTCTATCTTAATGAGGAGAACTTAACCAATTATGACCAATGAAGTAGATATTTATATAGTTTCCCATACAGATCCTAAAATGGATCAGTCTTTATTGAATCTTATTAACTATTGTTATATGAAAAATAAACCAATGATAGATGATTCTCCAAACAACTATTGAAATCAAGCATGCACACTATAGCATATCCTTAAGAATCTGAATGGACAACTCAACATAACCATTTACTTGTGAATGATAAATCATGATCAATTTAACTAAGATCCCATTACTTTATAAACACCCCACTAGAACTGATATATAAAGTAATTATATTGATTAGAAACAATGGGTGAAGGAACATCTTGGATTCTCATGATCTATTAGATTTATAGGTATCTGATCTCCTCCTCCTTTTTCAACTCTTGAATAATTAGTAAATGTTTTAAATTAGTCAACCTATCAATATCCACCCAAATATCATCCCACTCACTCATATTTTGGGTAAATCCAAATATTTAATCCATTGAAATCTCAACCCACTTTCACATTGGAATGAGATAGGGGTGAAATAAACTATTAGTTCTTATATGATCAACCATAATAATTTAAGAGTTAATCCATCAAGACAAAAAATTAGAAATCAATCACCTTATCTTATGCCTAAATTTCCAATTGAATGAATTGTATTTATTATCAATGAGAAAAATATATTTTTTGTTAGAATTAGTGATTCTTATAGTATTATTAAGGATGTCATGCTTGATAAAACTAATAGAACGCAACCGGAGATGGATATTGGTGCTACTACTTGAATACGTTGTTTATAAAACTTCAAAATATTAGCTTTACTTATGATGATTTTTGTACCGATTCTCAATATAAATTAAATTATTAGTGGATGAAATAACATTGTATACTACATTTTGGAAGTGTATTGAAAAAGCACAGAATTGATAATAAGTTCTGTAGATGTAATATTGTCTGAATTAGTTATACATAAACATTATGCAAGCACTACATAAGCATCATACACTACTATGTAAACATGAAGTGCACCTATATAAACATAAGTCTTACACTTCACAAACATGAACTCATGGTCTATCCACATGGCCACCTATGAGTCATGGTATAGTTTTAGTTCATTCTGTTGATCTATTTTTGCACTCAATTGTTTTCTTCACATAGTCAAGATATCTTGGTCAATTGGTCTATATATGTGTTTGATCTATACTTTGATAAGATGGTATCTTCTTATGGTTGATCCTCATGGTCTATTATACTAAATATGAGGTTAATTCAAGAAATTCATGTCGAATTGGATCTCTATGTGTGGTCTATTAACATATTCAATTAATATCTGCAGTATCTTGACTCATGGTCTCTTAACTACCACATGAACTCTTTTCTACCTCATGGTCAATAATGTACTTAGATAATTTTTGAGTTATTCTACTAGATGAAAATTTTAGATTATAAAATTAATATATTCTAATAGAAATAGAAATCAGATGATTTTGATACTATTTTCCATATTTATTAAATATCAAGATCATCAATATGCATCATTATCCAAGCCAAGATCAAAGTAGAAAATTGCTAATGAATATTCGAGTACTCTAATGTGTTGATATATCAAAGAATAGAGGATCCCATTATAAAGATTTGAAAAATTATTCAACCATGAAAAATTTAATTATTTTTGATCACTTTAGTGGCCATATAATGTGAGGTGATTACCTATGGAAAATAGTGAATCACTTCACACAATATTAAATGTAATGGTTCGGTATATATTCACATAGATGTGGAGGAGGTTCTTAATGATATGGATTGTGTGGGAGATGATATTGTGATAATCAAATATTTCATGCTAGAGTGATTTCTAATAATTATCGATATTTAAAAGTAATATAAGATTATTCATTTAAAATAATATTTCATTTTGAAACAAATAATGAAATATTTCTATTCTTGAAGATATTTAAATAAGGAATTCTAAATGATAAATAAATCGAGGATATAATTCACCAGTTTAAATTAAGATATCACACAAACATTAGAAAATTATGGATTTTCAATATTTCAAATATGGATAATAATATTTAAATGATATTTTTTTATGAATATAAATATATTCATTAAATTGAAGAAAAAGTGTGCAGAGAAAAACAATGAACTCACAAATATTGGTTATAAGATATTTTTTGGAACTCAATACTTTTCGGTATTAGAGATAGAGGATGATTCTGAAGTTATAATATATTATGTTAGATTACAACAAATACTTATTTATTATTTAGAAGAAGGGGGGACCAATATCATGTATGGTATGGAGAGAGAGAGCGGGGGGGTTCTGAGACTAGAAGTGCTTCTGAATTTCTTGAATGTGTACATGAGCAAGACCTGTTGATCTAACCTACTTTTAGAGGGAGATAAATTTAAAATAAGAGAATAAGGAACCTAGATCATATGAATATATTTATATCTTTGGAATATAACTAGAGAGCATATTTTTACTGGGGTTTCTAACCAGTCACTGAATAGGATTGTGATTGCTGTGTCTCGTTGATTAGTGTTTGTAATTGGGGTGTCTAACCACTTACTGGAATATTTTATTTGGGGTGTCTAACTAACTACTATTGTATCTACTTATAGATTTATTTTATAATCCTTGTGGGAATGTCTAACCAACATAGAAATTATTAGGATATCAATGTCAAGTCTTGTATATTTTGTCTGTCGCTCTCTCTTTCATTACAATTACACACCGAGTGAGGCTATGAGATATCATTGAGTGGATCAAGAACCTTAAAAATTAATATATATTGAATTAAAGTAAAAAATAATAATTAATAAAATAAGATCATTAATTCACCCCCCCCCCCCCCCCCCCCCTCTTAGTGGTTAATTTATCCTGCGCTATGTAAGTTGTATCAAAGAGTGGTTCCCTCTAATGAAATGAAACATTTTCTGAGAAATGGAGAATCTTAATTATATGAATAGTAGGGGTGTTCCAACTATAGATGGTAATAATTATCACATATAGAGTAATATGATGTTATCCCCACCTCCTATCACTTATAATGGAAGTGAGATATTTTTCAATAATGGTTTTTTTCACCCATTTCAAAAGATGTTTTCATGACTCAAATAGATAAGAGTAATATGAAGTTTGATGGAAAGGATAAAAATTATACATTAATGTATCTATTGGAGAATGTATATAAAAATTTCAGGGGTTTCCAAAAATTTAGATAGATATTGGAAAATTTTATAAGCATTTATGAAGGTAATTTCAAATTCAAGGAATACAAACTTCATGTTCGGAGGACGAAGTTTGAGGATATAAAAATGACTGATGATGAAAATATTGTTGAAAATTTCAATAGTATGAATGAGATTATCAACAAAATTTTAGGATTTAGTGAGAAACTAGATGACTCTATTATTTTTTAAAAGATAATGTGGAATTTCTATTTCATTTTGATCAAAAAATATCATCCATAGAAGAAAGAAAAAATTTAATTATCGATGAGTTATAAAATGTACTTGTTTCTTATGAGATTAGAATGGAACTGGCCTTCAAGAATAAGTAAAATGAATAAATTTAATTTCTGTAACACCCCAAGCTTCAACGATACGTTTTCCGTTGAATAATGAAATAGCTTGCATTGTACGCAACTACGAGATTCTAACACACTGCGACCAATCAAAATAGCCATTATGAATAGTAATACCTAATTTTTTAAATTATTAAAATTTTATCATTCAAAATAGACTTCATTTTGGGATTCAGAGTATCGAAATTAGCTTAGGGTGAATTTTTGGTATTTTTCTGAAAACTTCCAATTTTTGGTGAATAGTGAAAAAACACGACGTTATTGGTTAAAACCGACTTTTTATTTAAATAACTAGTTATTTTATTTTAATTTATTTTAGGTAAAAATAAATTCATAATACCTATATATGTTAAACGTAATTAATTTATGTCATTTTATAGTAAGTTTAGATATATAAAATTTTATCGAACTTTTTATCGTCTTTTACCCACCTTCTAGGATAATTTGTAAATTTGTATAAAACATAATTTTACCTCTTCTATGAGTTCAATTTCAAAAATACTAGATACATAGTTAATATCAGTAAGTAAAATTTGGTTTAATAAGATGAAAATAATTTTTGGTGAATAGAAACTTTTGACTTTTATTTAGCATGGTTAAAAGTAAATAGGGTAATTAAGGGTAAAAATCGTATCATAATTACCTTAACACCAGTCCTAATTCTATTGGATAAGTATAATTTGACCAAAAAACCATAGGAATAAAATATTATCCTTTTAGGTCCACTTGTATTAGGTTAGGACATTTATTATTATTTTATTTAATGAAGAGTTAAAAGAGTTAAATTCAAAGTTCAATAACTAAACCAATTTTTAATATTAGGGTAAACACAGTATAAATTAGAAAATAAAAATCATTAAAAATATAAAAAGATTTAATAAATAATGTTATTTTATTTATAATTTATCAACTTTATATAATTTAATTTGTTGCTGACACAATGATGATGCAGTAATTACCTTATTAATGAAATATTAAAATAATTGATATTATAAATATCCCAATAAATGTAAATTGAGACTTTTGATAAATTCCACTAATTTCATAGGTTTATATGACATGTTAGGGATGGTTAAATAAATTTTATTCTAAGTGATAAATTTTATATTGCTTTCAAAAAAATCAAATACTAAATAGTGTCAATGTTGAAATAATTGAGTTTTTAAAACAAATATTATATTATTAATTGATATAATATTCATAAAATCTATGGTTCGGCCAAAGGACTTTTATAAGTTTATATATATTAATAATTAACCACATGGGGTTCTCTTGTATTGTTATAGTATGTTTACTAACCATATAATATAAAAATACAAGGAGATATGGTAAATGTCAAACTATTTAACTAAGAGTTAAATCTAAAGGACAAGGTTAATATAGTGACCTAAACCTCTCTAAAACCTATTGGTTGAGATGTTATCAACCCATCCCCACATTATTCTCTAAATAATACATTTTTGAGACATTATTAACCGAAAATGAATTTATTATAAAATAATATTTCAAGCTTTTCCTAAAGTAACCCTCACCTCTCTTATAAAAGGACACTTACCCTTCTCTTATCATCACACATCCAAAGCCTTTTGGCTCAGCCAAAACATGACCAAATATCCTCCAAAAATTAATCCCTTAATCCTAGAGGCCTTAATTTGGTCAAAACCCCAACCTAAGGAGCCCTTTTTATCAAACCAAAAGGAAGAACCCGAAGAGGAGGTAAATATTTCATCACCACTTTCAAGTTCTTTTCTTCTTCCACTTCCTATTTCTTTGTTTTTTCTATTAAAAAATAATAACTCCAGTATCTTATATTAAATTTGATGTTATTATAAAATTTTTACAACCATATTCATTATTCTATCCATCCTATAAATGAAAAAGTCATCATACGTGCGTACATACGGATTACCGTCTCCACGTCGTGGTGTAGTTTGTTAATCAAACACTTAATTATTTGGATTGGTATAATAATGAGTATAACTGATGTAAATAATAAATATAACATGTTAATGATTCTTTATATATGATATACCATCCAATTACATATTATTTTTCCATCAATATAATGATATTGTCGCTCGTGCGTACGTAAGGATTACCGTCTCCACGAATACAATGAGATTCATTCTCCATCGTAAACATTCAAGAATAATTTTCATTTTATGATTAAAAATATTGTTTATGAACATAATATCATTATTTATATGAATCATATACATCCTATACATAACAAACATGGCTTACATTACCAATAATATAAATGGAAATTAATCAGTTAACACCCGAAACGATGATACTACTAAACTTTTATTAACAAAGAAATATTATAAGATCATATATGACATCATATTTATGCATATAGTTATTGTATAATTTCATAACAATGTTGTAAATATTATAAAGGAGGTTAACATACCATCTACTAATTAAAAGTACAAGGTAAGGGTTAATTTCACAATCTCTTTATTATCCAAGGTTGTTTTTATGTAAATTTCTACTAGGACCTCTTTATCATCCACATCTGTGTTTTCTTAAAAATGTAATTCAAAATATTTTTAATATTTACTATATTATGGGTTAAAGTCATTTATAACTTTATTTGACCATATATGTTTTGAATGAAATCTTTCTGTCATTTTCCAAACAAGGTACTTTATAACCTTTTCGACAAAATTAAGGTAAGAATGTCTTTTTTTTTACTTATACAGTCGGTGTGGCTATTTTCCGCCGTTATATCATCGTCGAAGCTTCCCATATAAGCTTATAAGAATATTTTCAAAATAAATGTTTTCTTTTATAATTATGTGACTTTTAAATATTTTCAAAATAGAATGAGGTATTTATTTCCAACAGTTTTCATTTCATTTATGTCAATATCCTTTAATAGATTTTAAGTTTGTTTGAAGTTGATTTATTATGATACAGAACATCCATATTGTATTGAAGGTTTTTTTGATATTTATTTATTATGGATGTGTTATTTATACACCATTCATGGTTTATGGATAATTTATTGACATTTCATATGCTAGTTTTAATACAAATGTTTATGTTATGTTTAAAACTTTTCATATGAAGAATACATTGGACTTATTATGTAACGGGTGGAGCCTGCTATAGTTCCTCAACACATCAGTAGGTCTCATGAGACAAAATAGTGTATTGGCACAAGGACTTGACAAAATCTTATTTTTATTATTGGCACAAGGCCTGGACTATATGGTTATGAAGTCTATCTTTATGCATTCCATCATTATGAAAGTGGTTATTGATATTGTATGTGATTATTTGACTGGTATAATATTCATGTGAATAAGTAAATGGAATTATTTGATTTTATATTTTCCACATTATGTTGAAGTTTATGTTTAAAAGGCTTTTTTTAGTCATATACATTGCCTTAAATGTTTAGGCTTATTTATGAAAGTTTTCTCTATATTGTTATCCTTACTTAGCATCTGAACTCACCCCTTTCTATGTTTTATTTACCCAGGATTTGAAAAGGTATTTAATGGTTGACCTAAAGGGATAGGCTAAAGAAATAAGTGTGTTCAAATGGGAAAAAATGTTTTTGATGTTTTTATTTCATGATGTAATGTAAAACTTATGAATATATATAGTAGTTCTAAAGCTACTAAACTAATCAGTCTTTCGGGACATGATTCCTTGTATCATGAAAATGTTATGTAATAATTCACCAAAACTGGGAAACTAGGGTCGGGGAATTACAGTTGGTATCAGAGGAAGTTTAGTACAGACCTTGGAAGCTAGATTTAGAAAACCTCTGATTAGAGAACATTACTCTAAGATAGACTTTGAGGACAAGTATAGAAGAACTTCCTAGAATTTTTGTACTGTAGAGATTTTATAAGTTTTCTAAGAAATACATCCTTGTCTGGATATGGGAAGGTAGAGGTGGCTCTGGCACAAATGTACCTAGGGGTAAAAACTGAAAACACCGCATTGAGCTAGCCTCGAACGGGAATGGGTGCATGACAACGGGGCTTGCTGCACTCTTGATTACTACACTCCTAGGGGATATGCTTAGGATAATTCTCATTTTATTTACAGACCATTATGAAGGGTTGATGAGTGTATATATTCTCAAAGAAAACATTTTTATGATTATGTATTATATCCATAAACTGTTCAATTTATGTTAAAAGTTTTATAAGTTTGGAATTATGTATTTCAATTCATAAACTAAACTAGTGTATGCAATTGTTTAGAAATGGAACCTAGTGGAAGGAATGGAAAATATATCAATGTGCGTAATCCATGTGGGGGCTTCCCTATTACTCAAGATAATTATAGTGGAGCTGGTGATTCAACTGGTACTGATCATATTATCACTATACTAGGACAACTCACTCAGGTTATGAATAATAACCTTACTCGTATGTAGCACCCTGATCCATAAAGTGGAGGATCAATGTCAGACCGCTTAATGAGGAAACAACCACCAACATTCAATGGGAGTAAAAATCCATTAGTAGCTTAGCAATGGATAATTTACTTAGAGAAAATTTTTCATTCTTTGGGGAGTAGCGAAAGGGAAAAAGTTGTCATGGTAGTGTATCACCTCATGAGAGATGCAGATCAATGGTGGTCATTGATTAAAAACACAAAAAAAAGATTATGAAGTATCAAATATGGAATCAAGGGAGTTTAAAGAGATTTTCTTAGAAAAATACTTTCCTCATAACCATCAAGGGGATATGGAAAGGCAATTTCTGAGTTTGAGGCTAAAAGAGGGTAAGAATATCGCAAACTATGAGGATAACTTTACAAGGTTTACAAAGCATGTTGCAGATTATCTACGTAACCCAAGGAGTAAGATTGATCAATTAATTGATGGGTTAAAACCATTTCTCTGGTGAGCATTAGTCTTACAATCCTTCTTATCATATGAAGATATTGTCTCATTTACTATCAAGACAAAAAAATAATTCTCTAATTCTTACGACTTTAAAGAAACGAAGGAGACGAATAGATCTGTTGAACACTCTGGAAATGGAAATAAGGGGAAGAAGGGAAAATTTGAATATCCATCCTATGGTAAATGTAGGAAGAAACACCCTGGTACTTGCCTAAAGGGAATGGGAGTCTCTTACAAGTGTGGTGAAAAAGGCCACCAAGATCGTGCTTCAAATGGGAAGAAAGTGGCTGTTGAATTCTACAATTGTAGAGAAATGGGAAATTATGAAAAATAATGTCCTAAGAACCAATGTAACTTACCTCAGAAAAGGCCAAGGGAGCAAGGCCAAGCTTATGCGATCACTACTGCGGAAGTTGAAGCTTTGAAAGATGTGGTGGCAGGTAATTTAATGGTTTCCTCAAGTTTATCCAATGCTTTATTTGATTCTAGATCATTGATTTGTTTCATATCTTCCCAGTTTTCTAAGAAAATTAGATATTTTAAATTTGACTTAATAAAGGGGTTGTCAGTCAAAACACCTAAGGGAAGTATCATTGCAACAATGTTTTGTGAATAAGTTCCCATTAGGGCATATAAATGTTCTTTATCTACTAATATCATCGTCATACCCATGATTGAATTTGATATAAACCTCAGAATGGATTGGATTTCGGACCATGATGAGAAAATTTATTTTAAGAAGAATGAGGTTACAATTTTCGATGATGATAAGGAGTACCTTATCTTTAAAGCAGAAACATCCCCAGCTGATTCTTATCTAGATCCGCCCCCAGTAGCTCAACTAAATTCAATTATTGGGGAATAATAGAATGAAATAACTATGGGTGAGGAAAATAATGTTCGAATAGAGGAAGTACCTATTGTGCATGAATATGATGATGGGTTTCCAGAGGATTTACCTGAACATCCTCCAGAACGAGAAATTGAGTTTTCTATTGATTTAATTCCTGGTTCAAGGCCCATATCAAAGATCCCTTATAGAATGTCCACTGTAAAATTAGTGTAACTAAAGAAAAAACTAGAAGAATTGAGTTATAAGGTATTTGTTTTCCTTAGTGTTTCTCTATCATCATCCCATGTTCTTTTTGTTAAGAAGAAAGATTGATCTATGAGGTTGTGCATTGACTACAGGGAGATCAATGTTATAACAATAAATAATAAGTACCCCCTACCTCGCATGAATGATTTATTCAACCAACATCATGGAGCTCCATATTTTTCAAAGATTGACCTTCGATCTGGATATCATTAGTTGTGTGTGAAGAAAGAATACATTCCAAAAACAGCATTTCAAACCAGGTACGGGCATTATGAGTTTACAGTAATGCCTTTTAGGCTGACTAATTCACCCTCTATTTTCATGGATCTAATGAACAACGTTTTCAAGGAATATCTTGATGACTTTGTAGTGTTATTTATTGATGATATATTATTACACTCAAAAAGATACTAAGATCATGAAAATCATATGCGTATTATCCTAAAGACTCTTAAAGGAAATGAATTATATGGGAAGTTTATCAAGTGTAAATTATGGCGTCAGGAGATTTCTTTTCTTGTCCATATTGTCTCTAAGGATGGAATCTATGTTGATCCTTCTAAGACAAATGAAATCCAAAATGGACAGTGCCAATGAATATAACTGAGGTACACAGTTTTGTTGGTTTAATAGGTTATTATAGGCATTTTGTCTAGAATTTTTTCCGAATGGATAACCCATTAACCAAGATCACACGTAAATGGGTTAAATTTGTTTGGAAAAAATAGTGTAAAGAATGTTCTGAAAAACTGAATAGAAGATTAGTTAACTCTCCTTTCATGACTCTACTAATGGGGAATGATGTGTTTGTTATTTATAGTGATGCTTCAAAGAAAGAAATTGGTTGTGTCCTTATGTAGAATGATAGAATTATTTTCTATGCATCACGACAGCTAAAAATTCATGAGAAAAACTATCCTACTCATGATCTTTAGTTAGCAGCTGTAATCTTTGATCTGAATATATATATACACTATCTCTATGGTGAAAATGTGAGATTCATACTGAGCACAAAATTTTGAAGTATATTTTCTCACAGAAATAACTCAACATGAGGCAAAGATGATGTCTTGAACTACTCAAGGATTATTATTGTACTATAAACTACCACCTGGGGAAGGAACATAAGGTGGAAGATGCTTTGAGTAGAAAGGATCATGGAGTTTTCAACAATATGAGAGTTGATAGGGATCCTATTTTCATGGATCTAGTAAAAATGGATATGGGAATAACCATGGAAGGTGAAACATCAATACTTTTTCAAATGGTTGCAAAAACATCTTTACTAGAATGGATAAAGAGTTCTGAAACTGGTGATGAGGAGTTTCAAAAGAAGATTAACGTTGTGAATGATGGGAGATTGCGTGACTTCATATATGAATATGGAATTTTGAAATTTGGGAAGAGAATTTGTGTTCTGAACCTTGCTGATCTAAAAAGTGAATTGTTGGATGATGCTCATAGCTCTAATTTCTCTATACACCCTGGGAGAACCATGATGTATAGAGATTTGAAAGAACATTTTTGGTGGGACAACATGAAGAGAGAGATTGCTGATTTTGTGTGGACATGTATAGTTTGTCAACAAGTGAAAGCTGAAAATAAACAACCTGAAGGAGTCATGCAACCTCTTCCAATACCTGATTGAAAATGGGATAACATTACAATAGACTTTGTCATGGGGCTACCAAAGACTCCTAGAAGGAATGATGAAATATGGCTCATTGTTTATCGTCTTACCAAGTCAGCATATTTTCTTTCTATAAGAGAAGATTTACCACTTCAAAGTATGTCAAGACTATATATTAATGAAGTTTTAATGCCTCATGGAGTACCCTGATCAATTGTTTCTGATTGTGATCCCTATTTTACATCAAGATTCTGGAAAAGTCATCAGAAGGCCCTGGATACTGAACATCATTTGAGCACTACCTACCACCCTCAAACTGATGGACAATCAGAATTGACTATTCAAACCTTAGAAGATATGTTGAGATCTATCTCACTTTACTTTCAAGGTATATTGGATCAATATTTACCTTTGGTATAATTTTCTTATAACAATAGCTTCCATTCAAGTATTTAGAAAGGAACATATGAAGCATTATATAGAAAGATATGCCACACACCAACTTTTTGGGATGATATTGGTGAAAGAAAACTTGTAGGCCCAGAACTTGTTGAGGAAACAATGGATAAGGTGAAGTTTATCCAACCCCAAATCAAATCAACTCAAAGTAGAAAAAAGAGCTATGTCGATAATCGATGGAAGGATATGGAATTTTAGGTAAGAGATCATGTTTTTTTAAGGTATCTATATGGAAGGGTGTTATACATTTCAGTAAGAAGGGTAAATTGAGTCCCAGGTACATTGGACCTTTCAAAATTCTAGAACAAATTGGAGTTGTAGCTTATCGTTTGGAAATGCCTCTATGTCTCTCCAAAGTTCAAGATGTGTTCCATGTATCACTGTTGAGAAAATACATGCTTGACCGAACGCATGTACTCACCTATGATAAAATTGAACTGGACCCGATCTGTCTTATTGTGAAGATCCTATCAATATTCTTGATACTAGAGAACATGTGCTGAGAAACTGGACAACTCGTCTGGTAAAATTTCTATGGAGAAACCAAAAGATGGAAGAGGCAACGTGGGAACCAAAGGAACTTATGATTAAAACCACCTGAATATTTTTATGCGGTATTATTATAGAAATTTTGAGGATGAAATTATTCGAAGGTGTAAAGAATGTAACACCCCAAGCTTCCACGGTTCGTTTCCCTTTGAATAATGCAATAGCTTGCATTATATGCAACTTCGAGATTCTAACACAGCACGACCAATCAAACTAGCCATTATGAAAAGTAATACCCAATTTTTTAAATTTTATAAATTTTATTTTTCAAGATGGACTTCATTTTTGGATTCAGAATATCAAAATTATCTTAGGGTGAATCTTTGGTATTTTTTTAAAAAACATTCATTTTTTTATGAATAGTGAAAAACACTACGTTATTGGTTAAAGTCGAAATTTTATTGAAATAATTAGTTATTTTATTTTAATTAATTTTAGGCCAAAATAGATACACAATACCTATATATGTTCAATGTAATTCATTGTAGTCATTTTATAATAAGTGTATATATATAAAATTTTATCGAACTGTTTACCGTCATTTACCCACCTCCGAGGAGCATTTGCAAATTTGTATAAAACAAAAGTTTACCACTTTTGTGAGTAGAATTTAAAAAATCTAAGAGGTACAGTTAATATAAGTATGTAAAATGTAGTTCAATAAGATGAAAATAATTTTTGGTGAATAGTACCTTTTGACTTTTATTTTCCACAGTTAAAAGTAAATATGGTAATTAAGGGTAAAAATGATATCATAATTACCCCTAAAACGTGTCTTAATTCTATTGGATAAGTATAAGTCGACCAAAAACAACCTTATGAATAAAATATCATCCTATTTGATCAACTTGTATTAGATTAGGACATTTATTATTATTTTATTTACAGAAGAGTCAAAATAGTTAAATTCAATGTTTAATAACTAAACCATTTTTAATATAGGGTTACACACAATATAAATTAGACTATAAATATTCATTATAAATATAAAAATATTTCCTACATAATTTTATCTTATTTATAATTTTTAGAAATTATATAATTTAATTTATTTATGACACAATGATGATGCAGTAATTACCTTATTAATGAAATAATAAAATAATTGATATTATAAATATCCAAATAAATGTAAATTGATACTTCTGATGAATTAAACTAATTTTATAGGTTAACATGACATGTTATGGTTGGTTAAATAAATTTTATTCGAAGTGATAAAGTTTTATGGCCTTCAAAAAAAATAAAATACTAAATAGTGTCAAAATTGACATAATAGTGTTTTTAAAACCAATATTATATTATTAATTGATATAATATTCATATAAATCTGAGGTTTGGGAAAAGGACTTAGATAAGGTTATATATATTAATAATGAACTACATGGGGTTCAATTGTCTTGTTATAGTAAGTTTATTTACCATATAATATCAAAATACAAGGAGACATGGTAAATGTCAAACTATTTAACTAAGAGTTAAATCTAAAAGATAAGGTTAATATGATGAATAAAACCTATGTAAAACCTATTGGTTGAGATCTTATCGACCCATACACACCTTATCCTATAAATAATTCATTTCTGAGCCATTATAAACCGAAATGTTTTTTATTATAAAATAATATTTCAAGCATTTCCTAAAGTGACACTCACCTCTCTTATAAAACGGCACATCCCATTCTCTTAATTTAACACATACAAAGTCTTTTGTCTAGGCCAAACCCTGACTAAATATCCTTCAAACATTCCTCCCATAATCCTAGAGGCCTTCCTTTGGTCAGAAATCCAACCTAAGGAGCCCTTTTGATCAAACCAAAAAAAAAGAACCCAAAGAAGAGGTAAATATTTCATCACCTCTTTCAAGTTCTTTTCTTCTTCCACTTCCTCTTCTTTGTTGTTTCCATTATAAAATAATAACTCTAGTATATTTCATATACTGTGATGTTATTATAAAAATGGTACATCCATATTCATTATTCTATCCATCCTATAAATGACAAATTCACCATATGTGCGTACGTACGGATTACCGTATCCACGTCGTGGTGTAGTTTGTTATTCAAACACTTCATTATTTGGATGGGTATAATAATGAGTATAACTGATTTAAATAATAAATATAACATGTTAATGATTCTATTTATATGATATAAAATCCAATTACATACGATTTCACCATCAATATAATGATATTTTCGCTCCTGCATACGTAAGGATTACCGTCTCCATGAACGTGATGAGATTCATTCTCCATCGTAATAATTCAAAAATAATTTTCATTTTATGATTAAAAATAATTTTTATGAACATAATATCATTATGTATATGAATCAAATACATCCTTTCCATAACAAACAAGTCTTACATAACCAGGCATATACAGGAAAACGAATCAGTTAACACCCGAAATGATGATACTACTAATATATTATTATCAAAGCAATATTATAAGATCATATATGATATCATATTTAGGTATATTGTTCTTTTATAATTTAATAACAATGTTATAACTATTATACGGAAGTTTAATATACCATTGACTAAGTAAAATTACAAGGTAAGGGTTAATTTCACAATCACTTTATTATCCAAGGTTGTTTTTACGTAAGTATCCACTGGGACCTCTTTATCATCCACATCCGTGTTTTCATAAATATTAAATTCAAAACATTTTTACTATTTACTATACTATGGGTCAAATTCATTTATACCCTTATTTGACCATATATGTTTTGAAAGGAATCTTTCTGTTGTTTTCCAAAAAATGTACTTTATGACCATTTCGACAAAATTAAGGTAAGAATGTCTTCCTTACTTATACGGTGGGTGTGACTATTTTCTGTCTTTATATCGTCGTAAAATCATCCCATACAAGCTTATAAGATTATTTTAAAAATAAATTTTTTCTTTTATAATTATGTGATTTTTAAATGATTTCAAAATATAAAGAGGTATTTATTTCAAATAGTTTTCATTTCATCTATGTCTACATCCTTTAATGGATTTTAAGTTTGTTTGAAGTTGATTTATTATGATAAAAAACTTCTATATTGCATTGAATTTTTTGTGATATTTTTGACTGTGGATGTGTTATGTTTACACAATTCAGGTTTTATGGATAAATTATTGACATTTTTTATGCTAGTTTTAATATGAATGTTTATGTTATGTTTAAACCTTTTCATATGAGGAATGCATTGGACTTAGTAAGTGACGGATGAAGCCTGTTATTGCTCCTCAATGCATCAGTAGGTCTCATGAGAAAAACTAGTTTCTTTCCACAAGGCCTTGAAAAAATCTTATTTGTAGTCTTTTCACAAGGCCTTGACTATGTGGTTATGAAGTCTGGCATTATGCATTCCATCATTATGAAAGTGGCTATTGATTTTTCATGTGACTATTAAACTAGTATAATTACCATGTGAATAAGTAAATGGAATTATTGGATTGTATCTTTTGTATATTATGCTAAAGTTTAAGTTTAAAAGTCTTTTATTTTAGTCTTATACATTGCCTTAAATGTTTATTCTTATTTATGAAAGTTTATTCTATATTTTTATCCTTACTGAGAATCTGAGCCCACACCTTTCAATGTTATATTTTTTCCAGGATGTGAAGAAGTATTTAATGGTTTACCTGTAGGGATAGGCTAAGGATATAAGTTTGTTCAAAGAGGAAAAAACTTTGTTGATGTTTTTATTTCATGATGTACTGCAAAACTTATGAATTTATCTAGTACGTCCAAGGCTGCTAAACTGATCGGTCTTTCGGGACATGATTCCTTATATCATGCCAATGTTATGTAATAATGCACCGAATCTAGGTAACTGGGGTCGGGACATTACACTTTCCATCCATGATACTGGGAAAATTCAAAGGAGAAGAGGTTTTAGAATCAAATAATTAAAATAGTGAGGGAAATAAATATTTTAGTGAAATCATTTCCCTTATATCAAGAGGATTCAAAAAAGGGTAAGTGGAAAGGAAAAAAATCAAGTGGTATCAAAATTAATAGATTTTTGGTAGCCTTAGAGACTTTTCCTCTGATTTTCTATATAATAATGCCACTAAATATTAATTTGGTGAGGAAGATGAGAAAATCTAAAAATAGAAAAAGGATAAGAAAACGAATAAGAATTGGAGATATAAGAAAATTAATTTGATGATAATACATGATAAAACTGATTTATCTTCCTTTAAATCTTCTGGTGATGAGGTTTATTTCTTTAATAAATTTGAAAGTGGATTTTAATAATCATGTAGTGATGATTATGGTGAGGAAATAGATAAACTTTAATGAATATTGGAAGAGAATTTGGAGTCAACCCTTGAGAATAATACAAATCTCAAGAAAGAAAAATGAAATCTAGAGAAAGAAAATAAAAGGTTGGATATTGGAAAGGATGATTTTTATATAAATTAATTATCCATTGTATATGATATCAATAAGAAAAATATTAAGGTGGATGAATTTGAGAAGATCGTAAATAATATTGAAGAGAATTTGGTTGTAAGGGAAGAAGAACTAATATATAAAAAATCTATCGATCTCTTTTTCCATAGTAATATAAATAAATTCATAGAAAAATTCACTAATTCTACTAAAGTGAATGTTTATTCTCCCCAGGCTTGTGAGAATAGGGGACCAAGGGAACAAGGTAATTTAGTTCCGAATTAGTTACAAAGTAGATATGGAATTTATAATAGTGTACTTGTGAAAAAAATTTGAGGATTTTTTAATCAAGAAAACTAAAGAGAAATATTTTACATAAAAGGGAGGGAATAATGTGATTATTTGATCGCTACACAATTGTAAAAATAAGGATCTAACTAAAGAGAGATAACCCCAAAAAAATTTTGATAGATCTGTTATCAATCTCGTAGATTGAAATTTAGTGGTCGTTGGTGGTTCTATGGAAGGTATGGACATATGAATTATTCATGTGGGTAGAATATTTCATTTTCAATAATTAATTATGAATTAAGGGGGGATTTGGTGTAAAAATGTGAACCAATTTACAAAGGAATCAAGTTGTGACCAAAAATTCATATAATCTGGCCACTCATGACAGATTTAAAATTCTAGAAGAGATATGTAGTAGGTGTATAAAATGTGGTCACAAAGTTTATAAGGGAATGGATATACTTACAGGATAGATTCCATATGCCCTAAAAGGGACTAAATTAAAAAATATAAAAAATAATGAGTCATGAAACAGAAACTCATTCAATAATAAATTTAAGAAACCTAAAGAAATTGACTACATCATGAATGAAATCTAAGAGATATGGTCAGATCAGTTATAGGTTTCCAAGAGAGTTGAGAATGGAGAGATGAATGTTAAAAATAAAGGAAAAAATTGGTCACTCATAAAGAAGATAGTATTCCTAAAAATATTTCTATAAATATAGATTTTAAAGTTCAAGGAAAATCATTTCAATGTTTTGGTCAGTCTAAGAATGGAATAAAAGGATATACAATAATTTTACCATCTTATTAAGATTAAATAAAAATATGATTTAAGATTAATGGAATGAATTTTCACTGATCTCTGAAATGGATAAATCTACTATAAAAAAGTACTTTAATAGATGTTAAAGATGATCAAACAACATTTTGAGGATATTGACAAGAGGAAAAGTAATGAGAATGTAAAGACTATAAATTTTAGGTTGAGAGAGAAATCTTATCATGTGTGTTTCATCAAAAAGAACAAAAGAGTTTCATCTATATTCCCTATTTTTCTATTAATGAAAACATATTTGGAATTGAAGGAGAGGTGTTGAGTTTTTCACAAATAAATAATGTAAAGTAGGTAGTCATCTTAAAGTATTCATACCTCCGAATAAAGGAGTGAGTGCATCCCTTGAGGGGTGAAAAAATTAATATTGAGCTATAAACATAACCTAAACTATGTTAATATATAAATTCCAAAAATTTGGACAATCCCATGAAATATGAATCATGATTTATTTGAATCACACGTACATTGTAATGACCAGAATTTATAGTAAAAATTTCTCTTTATATATATATGGTGTTTGAAATCTTGTTTCACATGATACACTGAACTAAAACAATCTGCAAGAGAATACATAGGAAAATTATAAATAAAATAAAACATGTAGGAAATAAAAATAAAGCAATCAATTATAAATTATTACAAGTTAGTGATGACTCCTTAAGTGAATCTAAGAGACCCAGGTTTGAAACCAGGTGGAGGCATATTTCCGGGTACTGTAGTAGTACTGTAGTAGTACTGTAGTAGTACTATAGTAGGCATTGTGCATGTACAATAGAAATTACTATAGCAGGTGATGTAGTAGGTACTATAGCAGCTGGAACTATTCACCTTGGGCCACCGGTTTGGGCTTGGAGTCCTCATGGTCTTAGGGCCACCCAGGTCGTCGGGTCAGTAAGGCTTTCAGGCCACCTTTAAGGCCTTTGCTCCACCTCAAGGCCTTCAGGCCACATGATCAGTGCAGTTACCCCAGACCGACTCTACAAAACAAGGAGCAACCCCAGAGGAGGATTCAGAGAAAGTGCACTCACCAGAGTAGAACTAAATGGATTTGGAAGAATAAGAGAGTATATCTACGCCATCGGAACCAGCCTGTATTTTCACAGAAAACCTAGCCAAACAGCCATGTGAAGGGGGATAACTACCATCACGATGCAGATGCTGGGGAGGGGAATTTTTTTGTAGTTATAGTCTTTTTAAAATTCTCTAAGACCTTCGGTTCATGTAATCCCTTAATCCTACAGGACATGTAATCTCTAAGAATGTGATCTTTGTAAGGGTTCCCCCTCATTCCATGAAAGGGGGTTATCAAAAATCAATAAAAATTAAGGCCTTCGGGCCATTCGGACTAATAAAAGCAGTTTATATATGTATATATTTTTTTATTTAAAAACTAATTACAGAAATTACGAAATTTTAATTTTTTATGATTTTTTTGAACTAATAATTCCAAAATAACCTTAGGATGATTTTTTGGTACTTTTATAAAATTATTAATTTTTCATTGAATAGTGAAAAATATAATTTTTACCAAAAACTATAAATTTCATGACTTGATTAGTATATAATCATGAACTAAAAGTTTATAGAACATGTTAATTAGTTAGATGAATATTCACTAAGTAAAACTATATACTTTAAAACAATAATATTGAATTTTAAAAAACAATTACTAACATTTTATAGACCTGAGTAATATTTTCCAATAAAAACAATTTTGGATACTTTGTTTCAATTAAATATTATTTGGGTAAAAAAGGTTTTGTAATTATTTTAAAGACATGAAAATTTTATTTGTTTTATAATAAACCAATTTATATCATGAAAATCAAATACATGGATTATTTTACAATACACATAAATTTTGAGCTTAAAAATACACTTTTTTCTAAAAATAAGTTTTTACACGTTACTTGTGATAATGTTAAAATTTATTTTTATTATAGAGAGAAATTTTATCAGATAAAATAAATATAATATTTGGAAAATGATTTATAAATTATGTAATATGTTTTATTTTCTTTTTATTCATTAAAATTAAATTACTTAGCTAAAAAAATTTACCATGGAAAAATAAAAAAATAGTAAAAGTGAAAATTCTAAGGCAAAAGGACATAAAAACCTATTTAAAACATATGTAGAAATGAATGGTTGCGGTATTCTGGCCTTTATATAAATCCCCACTCCATTATTTTCCATTTTTTGATTAATTTAACATGTTTATCAAGGGATCCCTTTATATTAAGTAATTATAATTACAAAAATATCATTATCATCGCTTATAAAAGGGGCCTCTAACCACCCCAACAAAACCACTAAAATAATTAGGTTTTCATATAACAATATTTCAATTTTCTTTAAATTATAATCTTATTAATTTTACTTGAGCCTCTTGTAACAATATATTGGCTTAAAACCTATATTTCCAAGGAGTCTTTCAAGGGAATGCTCAAGTCCTCAACGTGAGTACTTTTTTCCTAAGTTCTTTTCATTACTTGATTAATTTCCAAAATATAATTTTATAATTCATATATAATGAAATAGGTATTGTGTTTATACTTAATTTTATAATTATAAGTGAATAAATATTGACTACATTTCCCCTTTTCTGTTAAGAAAGACGAAACTGTCATTCGTGCATTGTGTATACTACTACCACTATGAAGTGTTGACTTCTATTTTTTCACCACCACATATATTCATTGATTATAAGGGTGAAATTGAATAATAAATCTAAAATATGTAATATAATTATAATTATAAAAATAAAAAAATATAATTCACCTGCTTTCCCAATAATTCTTTGAGAAATAAAAACGTTATCTGTGGTTTGTACGAACTACTGCCTCCATGAAGTATTATTTCTCATTTTTCATATATTTTATTTAAAATTTATTATACTGTCATTAAATATCATTCAAAAACATAAAATTATCTAAATAATTTCATTATTATTATGTAATAATGGTATTATTCCAAAATAAAACACGTTAATAATCATAATCACCCATTAATTATGGTATGTTCATGTTAGGGTCGGTCTAACCACCTAGTTGAACAATGCTATAAATAATATCAATGGTGACTATTATAACTTAATTACTGATAATATGAGATATAAATAAGTAAATATTTATTTTATTTTTTATTTTAATGGTAACATTAATATTAAACTCATTAATTAAGATACTAATGATTGTTCGTTAAAAACACTATAATGTGTTATCTGTAGATTTCATATTTAGGGATCATAACAAAAAAAATCCATAGAATGAAATTATAAAATTTTAAATAATTATAAATAATAAATTATAATACATTTTATAATCTATTATTTATTAAATTTTGGACAATATTGAAGAATAACACCTCTATTAATAAACTAGTTTGAAATGACCAAGATTATTCACACCCGATGTTGAAAATAAATAATAACTAACTAATATATATGTAGAGAATAATTATAAATAATGTTTATAAAATTTATGGAATTAAATAAACTTCATAAATAAGTGATTAATATAGTTATTTTTTATCAAATTTGTTAGAGTGTGAAAAAGTAAGCAGAAATTTAAGGTAAGGATTTAATCTACTCAATTTTTAATTATTTGGGTCATAGTATTTATTACTTGAATATACATTCCAAGATTTATTTGATCATTAAATTCCCCTATTTTATAATTTATTTTCTATTTTCTCTGTGTAAATTACTCCTCATCATCAATACCCACTTTTTTATAATAAAAAATTGAAATAAAAGTATAACGTTGGTAATAATAACTCTCATTATTACAAATGGATCTTCTTATTTCATTTAAAAGTTTATCCCATCAAACGTTTTTTATTTAGTGAAACCAATTTTTTTATTTTATATTCCAAATTTTATCCTTTACCTTTTTTATGAAATGAAAGTCTTTCAAAATATATCTGATGAGGATTTTTCTATAAAACTACATAAAAGGAGTAACAAAGTGATTTATTTTCATTATTTACCACTTTGGATTTATTGTCTTGGATCCTTTATTTGGAACTCTTTATAATAAGTTTTTCAAAATTCTTTTATTTCCCTTATCAATATTTTTTTTGAATGTGCTTTTTTACTTCAGATTTTATAACAGTGTTTAAAAGGTTTTTTTGAAACTTTTCTATTTTCAATTGTACTTTTCCTCCAAGGTTTATCGCTCATGTAGTGATGTTTTGATCACCTTATAAATTTTATTATTATATGATTAATTTTATAATATGATATTATTGATAAACTATGATTTCTTTAATTTATATTATGAGTTTTTTTTAAACAATTGAGAAACCCATTTTTTCCTTGGGTTCTTTAAGATATTATTATGATTAATTTTAAATGGGACACATATGTAAGGATAGTGATAGGAAGGGTCTTATATATTCCCCCAATTAATTGGTTTAAGTTGATATCTCATGATATATTAAATAATGGATAGAATGATATTTTTCACATAATCATGGGAATAATGATTCCTATCAAATTTTCAGTCACAGATATAATGATTTTTCATAAAAAGGTTTTCATATACTTATATTTGTTCCAAATTTTGATATTTTTTATCAATTTATGCCACATTTCCAAGATGGTGTTTATTTTCATGATATTCCATGTTTTCATTTTATGCCTTATTTTTAGAATATTCCACATGATTTTGTCATGATCTCATATTCTATGATTATTGATATGTATTTTTATCCATTTCATTACTTTTATGGTTTATTTGATATCTTTTAATGATTTTTGGTTAATCTACCATATTTTATGATTATCATATATGGTTTTATAATATTTTAATAAGATATTTATCATATCCTCAAGTTATCCTTCATGTTTATGATTTGATACATTATGATATATTTTCCTTTACTGGGTGTCTGAACTCACCCCTTTCTTACATTTCAATTCCATAAGCTATAAAGATTATATCATGTGACATATCTATAAAAGGGTCTATAGGAGCATGATGATAGATAAATTATGGATATTTTTTTAATTAATATGTTTATATAGGTAATATTCAATGCCCAAAAACTTTCAATCTTTGGGTTGTGTGACTTTTTATGAGATGTATTATTTAAATCATGGAATTAATGTATTATTTAAATTATGTTTAACTTGGGAACCTTTAGTTGGTATCAAAGAAGTGTTTAATTATTTTGGTGATTATTTTTGATAACTTTAGTGAAAAACATCTAGATAAGTATGGGGGATAAGTATAAGTATTGAATAACATCATAAAATTTAGGTAATATAGATTTTATTGTTTTCCTAGAAATAACATCCAGATCTAGACACTAAAAGCGGATGTAGGATCTGGAAAAGATGTGCCTAGGGGTAGTAACCATGGATTACCATGGATAAAATAAACATATATAACCTATATTTAAACCTATAGATTCACTGGATAACGTATACACACCATTTATGAAATCCTCTTTCTATGTTTTTATTTTCCCTAAATTTACATTCATTAATTTAAGTATAATCATTCTTAATTTCCCTTTAATCAAGGTCTTTGTGGGAACCCATAAAACCATTTTAACAATGGTTTCAATGTATAATGTATAGATTTTCAAAATATTAAATATAATGAGATTGGGTACAGGATGAAAAACCTTGTGTAAATGCTCATCCAATTATCTCAATTTGTGAGCAACAACATAAATCATGTTGAGCTCTCGAACACCCTAAATACGGAACATAAAGCTAAAAAGTAATTCATAATAAAAAATCTATCCTATTTTAGTGGGCATTCTAATACAATAGTTGCTGACTAGTGGTTCGTTGTGATGGAAAATATATTTTTCTTTCTCTGATGCTCAGAACATGAGAATGTTTGTTTTTCCATTATTCATTTAGAACATAAGGTTGAAAAATTGTGGAATCTCATTAAGAATTACAAAGAAAAAATATGAAGTGGAATCTAGGTAATGTGAATAGTTCAATAAGATATTGTTCACTAAGTATTTTCCAGGAACTCTTCAGAGTATAATTGTTAGGTAATTTATGTAATTGAAGCAAAAATGGGGATGAATCTATTGGAACTTATGAATTAATTTCACAAGACTCACAAGGTATTCCTCTGTTTTCATCCCAAATACTAAAAGGAAAATAAATCACTTCTTTACAAGCTTAAACCATAGTATTCAAAGGGGGTTCGCTATAATATACTTTGGAAGCTGTGAATATGTTGTTATATGTGCTCTTAAAGTTTATATGAATGTTGGAAACTCTCATTATTTTGTGGGAAAAAGGGAAGAAGGGTATCATGGAAGCTCTAATGATAAGACACGTGGTGGTAGAAATTCCAATTTATTATATGAAATAAATGTGGGAGGGGTTATCAAAGTAATTTCCTCATGGTATCATAAAATTATTTTAAGTGTGGTAAAGTAGGACACCATTCTCATATCATCCAAAGTGATACTAAGAGTCTGATTAAGGCAATGGAGGAGAATAAAGACCATGTTGATGTTATACACAAATTTTAGTGATTAAAATTAAAGTATTTTGGGAATTAAATGAATTAATATGTTAAACCTAAATAAAATAAATGTAATATACCATATAAACCTCCTAAATTAAGGGAACAAGGGAGATAATACACAGTCACCACTACTTTGGTGGACCACTATAACGAAGTAGTAAAGGGTACTATTATCCATCACACTAGAATAGGAAGTGCAGTATTTGATTCTCTTTATTCTCAATATTTTATATCATCTAAGTATACTAATAATTTTGATTCACCCCTCAAACACTAGATTTTAAACTACCAATGAAAACTCCTGGTGGCATGATGACTACATCCAAGATATTTAACTCTTTTCAATCAAGATATGTGGGAAGATACTCGATGTGAATCTCGTTATACTTCCATTAGTAGAGTTTGATGTAATATTAATCATAGAATGGATCTCTTTTAATAGAGAAAATTTCAACTATTGGGATAATGAAATCTCATTTCATATCCCAAATCACCTAGTTGTTAATTATTAATGAAAGGAATATTATGAACTCCCAAGGAATGACAATTCTATAATATAGATTATGATACCAAACAATGGGGGTATCTTAACTCAAACGATTAGGGAATAAGTCAACATTCATGACATGCCTATAGTACGTGAGTATACTGATGTATTTATGGGTGAACTGGTTATTTTCCCCCAGAGAATGAGGTTGAGTTTTTAATCAAACTCACACCTAGATCCATGCCTATCTTTAATAGTTTGTATAGAATGTTTCCCATTGATTTGGATAAATTAAAGAAGTAACTATAAGAGAATCTGAAAATTGATTTTATAGGCCATGCTACTTAATTATGGTGTGAATCAATCCTCTTTTTCAAGAATAATTATCAGTAGATAAGTCTTTTAATTAATTATTGTGAGCTTAATAAAATCACAATCCAGAACAAATATCATCCACCCCGTATTGATGATCCATTCAATCAACTCAGAGGATCTCGATACTTCTTGAATATTGACCATTGATCTGGATACCATTAGTTAAGGGTTAAAATATAGGATATTTACATGAACAATTTACATACGAGTTATTGATACTATGAATTTTTTTAATTCCATTTTTACTTAATAATTCTCCCACTATCCTCACAGATATAATCATTATAATATTTGGATACTGACTTGATCATTTTTTGGTTGTCTTTATAGATGATATTATTATATATTAAAAAATAAAGGAAGAGCATGATGATCATTTTTGAATTGTGTTAAATACCTTGAGAATGGATAAACTATATTCCAAATTTATAAAGTGTGAATTAAGGATATATAAAGTATCATTTTTGGGTTATGAAATCACAGTCAATGGCATATTAGTGGATCCATAAAATATAGAGGTTACCAAGCAATATCCCAGACTGGCCACTATAGCTAAGATCCATATTTTTTAAAATTAATATGATATTATTGAGCCTTTTTGAGAAATTTTCCATGACTATCAAATCCATTAAAAAAGTTAACAAGAAAGGAAGTAAAGTTCCTATAGATGGATGAATATAAAGGAATTTTTTAGGAACTAAAAAAAGGATGGTCACCACTCATGTACCTACATTATCTTAAAATAGGGAAGGGTTTGTAATATATAGTTATACTTTAAAAAAGGGTTGGTTTGTTTTCTTATGTAGAATGATAAGATAATTATTTATTCCTCACACAAATTAAAGCCTTGTGATAAAAATTACCCAATGCATGATTTAGAGCAAGAGATAGTGATCTTTGCAATAAATATTAGGAGACATTGTATTTATAGAGAAATGTGTGATATATATATATATATGTGTTTGTGTTTATCATAATATCTTGAAATATATATTCACATAGAAGTATTTGAATATGTGCTAAAGGATATGGTTATAATTTATAAAATATCGCGACTTCTCAGTACAATATCACATGGGGAAGGAAAATTACGTGGTTGATGCTCTGAGTAGGAAATACCATGCTACTCTATCCATGATAAAGATTGAAAAATTCCCAATAATCAAGTATTTATAAGGGATTAATATTAAATTCATGATATGAGTAGATAAATCCTTTTGTTTCAAATTAACTCATCAACCTTCTATCCAAATAAAGATCAAAGAAGCCTGGAAAGATGATGTAGTTCTACAAAAATGGGTAGATAATGTTATGTAGTTCAATATTGAGAAAGATGAAGTTATAAGTTTTTGAACCAAGATATATGTCCCATAAAAACATTAATTGAAGAAGGTACTTTTGGATGATTCATATAGCTCATCATTCTCTATTCATCTAGGTAGTATGAAGTTGTATAGAGATCTAAAACAAAATTTATTATGGGATAACATGAATAGTGAAATAGAAGATTACATATCTTGATTCTTTCTATAAAAATATGTTAAGGCTTAATGTGAAATTTATAAGGATATATTATAACCATTACCCATACCAGTAATGAAATTGGGAAACATTACCATGGATTTCATCATAGTACTCCCCAATATATCTGAAGTATATAATTCTATTAAGGTTGTACTTGATGCCTTATAAAGTTATCACATTTTATTGCTATCAAATTTGATTTATATATTGACCCATTCACCACAATATACATAATCTCAGTGTTAATGTTTCATGGAGTACCACCCTCTATTGTATCTAATCATAATCCTATGTTTACCTGTGGATTTAAAAGAAATATTTATAAATAATAAGAGGATGGGTTGAGTTTACACACTACTAATAATCCTCGAATAGATGGTCAGTCTAAGAGTACTTGTAAAACTCTACTGGATATGTTCGTATCTTTTTCAATAGATTTCCAAGTATTTTGGGATCAACACCTCCCCTTGGTATATTTCTCTTATAAAAACAGTTTTCATTATAGCATTCAGATAGAAACATATGAGGATCTTTATTGGAATAGATGTTGGACTGCAACATGTTGGGATGAATTTTTATAGAGTAATTTGATAGGTCCAAACCTTATCCAATAAATGGTAAATATGATTCAAATCATTCAGTGGAATATAAAAGAATCCAAATGTTTATAGAATATTTATTTATATAATCATCGATGAGATATAAAAATTGAATTTGGTGACACTGTGTTATTTTAAATATCTATATGGAAGAAGGTCATGATATTTGGGAAGAAAGTGAAGTTGAACCCTACATACATCAGTCCCTTCCAGATCCTTGATCGGTTCAGGATCCAAGCATGTCTCTTAACACTCCCTACACACCGCTCTCAAGTGCATGATGTATTCCATGTATCACTTTTCTAGAAGTAAAAACTAGATAAATCACATGTACTAAGCTCAAAATATTCATAATAGTAACATGAACTTTCATATAAAGAACAACTTGTGGATATATTGCAACGAAGAGACAAGTTTTTGAGGAACAAGACAACCCATTTAGTCAAATTTATGTAGTGAAATCATAATTTTGATGAGTCTACATGGGAACCTAGGGATGTTATGGGTTAAATGTACCCTCACTATTTTTCCTCCAAGTAATAAAATTTCGAGAATAAAATTATTTTTAGGGGGTATAATATAACTTATGGTGTTTTTAGTAAATATTTATCCTTAAATATTTACAGTGTTTAAAAGTTTATTTCACATGTGACATCATAATAAAGTGATATAAGAAACATTAAAAAGAAAAATTATAATAATTAAAACTATACTATAAAAAAATATGGTAGTCAATTAGAAATGAATACAAAATAGGATTGATAACACTTAAATCTTAATTAGTTCAATTTTTAACAGTAGTAGTTTTTCATTATATATTTTATTTTTATTTAAAAACTAAATATATAAATTATGGAATTTTAAATTTTTTAAATGAAATTTATTTTTTAATTATTAATTCCAAAATTATCTAAGGATTATTTTTTGGGACTTTTCTAAAATAATTAATTTTTAGGTGAGTAGTGGAAAAATATAGTTTTTACAGAAACTATAAATTTCATGAAATGATCCTTATATATGAATGACCTGAAGTTTATAAAACCTTTTAACTGGTAAAATATTTATTTAAATATTAAAATAACATAATTTAAAAATAATATTTTGGGTTTTGAAAACATATGATTAACATTTTAAGTAATTAAGTATTATTTCCAAATAAAAACTATTTTTGATCTTTTATTTCAATTAAATATTATATTTGAAAGTGTTAGTTTCAGATTTATTTTAAAGTCGCATAAATTTTATCTGTTTCTTAATGAACAAATTAATATCATGAGAATAAAATTCATGTATGATTTTACCCTACACATAAATTTTAAACTAAAAAATATGATTTTTTCTAAAAATGGGTATTTATGTGTTACATGTGCTAATGTTAAAATTTATTTTTATTGAACACGGAAATTTAATCTGGTAAAATTGATTTTACATATCTAATAATCATTTATAAATTATCTAATAAGTTTATTTTTATTTTTAGGCATTAAAAGTAAATTACTTAGGTAAAAAGTAGATACCATAGTAAAACCAAAAATATTTAAAATGACAATTATAAGACTAAAGGGATTTAAAACATATTTAAAATGTGTGTGAAAATTAATAGTTGAGAGATTATTGACCTTATATAATACCTCACTCTATTATTTTACATTTTTTAGATACATTATATGTTTAACATGTTCTCTCTTTATATTAATTAGTTAAAGTTATAGAAATTTCATTCTGATCACTTATAATGGGGTCCTTTCAACAAACCTTCAAGATCACTAAAATAATTCAATTCCAACCTTAAAATATATCCATTTTTCTAATTTTAAAATTTTATTCCTTTTAATTAAGTCACTGGTCAAAAGAAATTTTATTAAGACCGCTCTTTCCAAGGATTCTTTGAAGGTAAATCCAAATTCTATAATGTGAGTACTATTTTCTCTAATTTCTTTTATTTTATTTCTTACTTTACTAAATATATTTTTATAATAACTATAAATTTAGAAAAACAATTGTATAATGATTTTTATTGTTCTAATGGAATAAATATTGACCACCTTCCCCTATTTCTATTAAAAAATAAAAAAAAATTATATGTGCATTGTATAGATTACCTCCACTATGAATCAACAACTTCCATTTTTTCACTACTGCCTATATTTTCTAATTATAATAGTGAAATTGATTAATAAATGTGACATTTGTAATATAATTATTATTATGAAGATAAAAATTATAATCCCCCTTCTTTCCCTCTCATTATTGGAGAAATGAAAACGTTAGTTGTGCTTTGTGCATACTACGACCTTAATGAAGTAATTTATCTTATTTTTTCTATAGTTTATGAATTATTTATTAAATTATATTTAAATATGATTCAAATGTTATGTAGATGCATCTTAACACTTTTACTATTAAATATGATAACTTTAAAGTGAAACAATATGAACCTATTTCTTACATTGACCTTAGGTTTAATGAAATTGGGAATACAATGAGTACAGTTGGAAAACTAATATCTGATAAGAACTTGATTATGAGATTTCTGATATTCCTACCTAAAATATGGAGAGAAACATATATCTCCATCATAAAATCTTGTGATATTAGAAGGATTCCATTTGATTAGTTGATTTGTAAACTTATGATGTATGAAGAAGAACTAAAATTAAACCATGAAGAAAATGAAGATCCAAAAAGAAGATTTGTAGCCTTCAAGACTACTGCATCTAAACATAAGGAAAAAATATTTGGAAAAGGATAAAGTTCAATTGGTAAGTTCAAGTGACCGGGAATTTCCACCAAACGGTGATGATTATATGGATCACCTAGCCAAAAGGTTTAAGAAATTTTATAGGAAAATTTATTTTTTCATAAATCCCAATTATAAAGGAAAATGTGACTCTAAAGGGACTTGAAAAAATAATTGAAGAGGGATGATGATCCAAAAGATATTGTATGCACTGAATTTAATAGGAAATAGCACATAAAATTAGATTGTCTAAATCACATGTATAAAAACAAATATGATCAAAAGGACAGAAGATACAAGAAATATATTAAATCCACCTAGAGTGATTCTGAGGATATCTCCAGTGATTTTGATTCTTCACCTGAATAAATGTCAGATTCAGAAAACATGTGTTTAATGAAAAACATTTCTAAGGTACCTTCTTTATCTGATTTACATGCTGAATCTGTTGTGTCACATTTGAATAAATCTAATCACTCTGACAATAAATAGAATAATGAAAATAATACATCAAATGAATAATTATTTGAATAATGTAACAGGAAATAATATACCTTTAATGATTTTAATTATAAGTATAAAACTCCCAAAAGACAATATGCTCTTACTAAAAATAGAAAATCTGAACTGCCTATTGAAAAGGAGATAAATACTCAACTACTCAAAGAGAATACTGAACTCAAAATATAAAATTTAAAATTTGAGAAAGACTTAGAAAAGTTTAAAAATGGTAGATAAAATATTACTCTAATTTTTGATAATCAAGTTGCACCTAAGTATGTAACTGGAATTGGATATCAACCTAGATAGAGGAAAATAACACATAGTACTTTTGTTCCTAAATACAAACTAGAAAGTTCCTATGCCAATTATTTTTCTAAATAACATGATGAAATATTTATTTCAAAAAATACTTTAATATGTTTATAGAAACCCCATTAGTAAAATGCGGGTTCCCAAAGCTTTATTTACTAACATCTCTATACCCAAATAGATTTGGGTACCAAAGTCATTTCTTGCATAAATTTTGTTTTGCAGAAGAATTATTTAAAGACCTCCTGTACAAATCTATAGTACTTGGATAGTGGTTGTTCAAGACATATAATATGATATTATTCATGATTCAAAAGCCTTATTAAGGTAAATGGAGGTCATGTCACCTTTTGTGACAATGAAAAAGGAAGAATCATCATACTTGACAAAATTGGTAATAATTTTTCAATTTTAATTTATAAAGTATTATTTATTGATGGTTTAAAATATAAATTGCTTAATAGTTCTCAGTTATGTGATAATGGTTTTTATATCAAATTTGATAATGATTCTTATAGTTTTTTATTTTAAAAACGTTTTAGTTTTTACTTCTTTGAGAAATTATAATGTTTGTACTATTGATTTAAATTCTTTAGTTTCTCAAAATGTTTCTTTCTTAAGTTCCTTTCACAATGATTCCGGGATTTCATATAGAAGACTAGCCATTGAAATATCAACTCACTTAAGAATATTTATAGTAAAGGATTAGTTTGGGATCTAACTACGATTGGTTTTCTGACAGATAAAGTCTGTAACCCCTATCAAAAGGGGAAACAATAGAAAGTTTATTTTAAATAAAAGAATGAAGTGTCAACTTCTCAACCTCTTGAGTTGGATCACATGGATTTATTTGTACCTTCTATAGTTTCTAGATTAAATTGGAAGAAAATCTTTTATGTTATTATATAATATTTCTCTAGGTATACTTGGGTACACTTTCTAGCTCCCAAAAGTGATTTTTTCTCTTATACTACCAAGTATGAAAGGTTTTTATAAAATCTTAGTGGACTTAGAATTAAGACCGTAAGAAGTGACCATTTTTATGAGTTTGAGAATAAATATTTTTAATATTTTTTCTCATAAAATGGATAAACTAATAAATTATATACTTCTTGGTCCCCTAAGTAGAATGGAGTCATGGAAATGAGAAATAAAACATTATAAGAGATACCCTAGACCATGTTGAATGAGTATGACCTGCCAATTTCATTTTTTGGAAAAATATCAATACAGTCTATAATATTATAATTTGAGTCTTGATCAGATATATCCTTAAGAATATCCTTTATTAACTTTGTAAAAATAGTAAACCTAAGTTTAATTACTTTATATTTTTTAGTTTCAAGTCCTTTATTTTTATCACTAAGGATAATCAAGATAAAGTTTCCTTCAAAAGTGATTAAGTAATTTTCTTAGGTTACACAATCTCTAGAAAAGCCTATAGAGTTTTCAAAAAGAATTCCAAAATTATGGAAGAATAAGTTCATTTAAAATTTAATGAGACTAATCCACATGATACTAGGACCTCCATAGAAAACCTTTACTATGATATTTCTTCTCAAAACATAAATTCTAAACAATTAGATTCTGATGTTAAATAGTTAAAAAAATCATCCAGTTCGAAATAACTTCTGGAAAATCCTAAACCAGCATCTGTAGAACCCAAATTAACAAGTTCATCCTTTTCATGAGTTTTTATAATGATTAAGTACTATCCTTTAGATTCTATTATAGTATACCTAAAGAAAGTTATACAGAATAGAGGTTCTCTATGAAATTATTTTGAACATCAAGAATTTTTGTCTTAACATGAACCTAAGAACATTAATGAAGCTATTAAAGATGAATTTTGGTTAACATTAATTTCAGAAGAATTGAATCAGTTTGAAAGAAAAAACATGTGGGAACTTGTTGACAGACCCAAGGACACTTTGATTATTGGAACTAAATGGGTGTTTATGAACAAGGATAATGAGTCCAGCAGTATAGTTAGAAACAAGGCTAGACATTTTTAATAAGGTTATATTCAAGAGGAAGTAACAGATTATGAGGATTCCATTTCACCTATTGGGATACTTGAATCCATAATAATCCTTCTTACTTATGTAGGACATCTAGATTTGAAGATTTATTAAATGGATATCCAGAGTTGTAACACCTTGACCCCTATATCCCCGAGCTGGTGCATTACTTTATTATATTGGAATGATTACACGGAATAAAATCATGAAGGAATTATCAGTTTAGTAGTCTTGAAGAAACTAGATAAGTACATGGAACTCATTTTACATTGGGAAAATGAAACAAAATATAATACATAACAAGAGCTAATAAATTGTATCCATGAGAACTCAATAGATAATTTGTTCATCATAACATGTGAAAGGAAAACAAATTAAAGGGGTGATTTAAAATTCTTAATAAAGGATAGATATATCAGAATCTTGAATCAGTAATAATTGAATCATATTAAATTATACATAATCAATATGGCATGTTTAATAAATGAAAAACACACTCCATTAAAAAACTGAGAATGAAAATACATCCATAGATTTTGTCATTGTAAAAATATCATGGATAGAAATAACTGAATAATGAAAAAAAAGAATTATTATTATTTGGGCTTTATGTTTCTAGAACATGAACAATAATACCATTGATATGGTTTAAGTTTGAAGGTAGATTCTTATCTGATTATGTTTTGGAAACAAACTCGAAGGGTTTTTCGCCAACTGATTTTTCTCAAGATACCTATTGATGCATCAAGGGGATATAGAAGGCCCCACTCGTCACTTCCAATCCAAATAATTATTTATTAAAATATTTAATACATTAATAATATACCTTTATTATATTCTTATTGAGTAGAGGATACAGATTCATCAATATTCACACAGTTAATGCAACATTCCACATAAACACCGTATGTAAAATGGTATGTGGATAAGACAATAATCATATCCATGTAATAAGAATATTGATATATAATATAATTAAAATTTAAAATGAAAATTGATCTCAAAGGGTCAGTATATGAAATACATAATAATTATTAGGTGGACAATACAGTGTAAATCTCAATCAAATGGAAGTTGAGACAAACTCCCTTACAACATTGTAATCAATCGAATCGTATGACCAAAAATTAATAATCAAAAAATGAATCATTTAATACCATGAATATAAATATAATAATTATATTATATATCAAATGGTAGTACACATACACCACATATAAGAAATAAGTGGTGAACCATTGAGATCTCATGGAAATAAAAGTGAGTTGAGAACCCCCTTACCTTATGCCCGAATGTGTTTTTATTCTGATCTTAACATCATGGATAGTAAAATTAAATACATTAATTAGTTAATTTAGAATATTTTATACTTGTATTTGGTTAATTATTGTTTTATTAAGTTCATTTATGGTCTTCTTAATAAGTTATAAGATTGAATTTTGTCGTTTTAGAGTGTTCGTTTACTTGATTTTCATGATCGGTTCACTTGAATATGAGTAATGGAGTTCATGTGGACTTGATATAATCATAAATATTTTTAGTTAAATGTTATTAATTAAAATACATAATTTTAAATGGTTATACATGTTATTTGGTTATATGTTTTTAGGATGAATCTTTATGTAAAATTTTAATGATAAATGCTTGGATTATTATGATGGTTTTTCGATCACGACAAACTAATTTTGTATTATAATTAAATTCCATGTGTGAAAAATGATTACAGAACATTAAATCGGATAAGTTACATATATTATGATCTAGTTCAATCATAAAAATATTTTCATGACCAGAATTGAATACGGTAATAGAAATTTAAAACTCATTGTCCTGGAATGTGATAAATTTACACATCTCAGATGATGTTTTTGTTTTTAGTGGGAAAGAGAGATGATAATGAAATATTCCATTAGAATAAAAAAATCCAATACATTTAAGGTAATAGAATTATCACATAATTTGTATGAGGGGAGGTTATGATAGAGAAACAAAATAATATAACTTGTAAAATATGTCGAATGGAAAAGGAAGAGAGGTTTACCTATTGAGTACTCCTCCTTGAGAATCTTTATTAAGGCCATTGTTTTTGGACATTTGGTGAGACCAAAAGGTATTTTATTTGGGTAGAAGGCTTAGGAAGTGTATTTTTTATAACATAGGTAGGGCTCAAATCTTGAGTGGTGTGAGAGGAAGAGGGGGTGGGGTGGTTTATATAGTGGAGGAGAGGAGGGTTTTTGAATTATTTTTATCATTAGTTTCTTATTTTGGATCAAGACTATGAATGGTCTTGATTCATTGTAAAACAATAGTAATGAGTGAATGTGAGTTTGATCCAATTGTCATTTACATCATCCATGACTCAAGAATGATTCTTAAATTTATTTATCTAGAATATTTTGTAAATTATCCAATTTTACTATTCCCTAAAAATTCAAGTATTCCAGAAAAATACCAAAAAATTTCCCTTACCATTTTTTGACATGTAGAATCCAAAAAAATAACTAAATTTCCTGATAGTAATTTTCTAAATTTGAGAAATTTTGTTTTTAATTAAAATCATAATTTAATAAAAAAATATCAATTATAAAATTATAACCGATTTTATGACTCTTTGAAAAATTAACAAAGGTATTATTATCCTAAAATCATAGGGAAATAAAATATTAATTTATGAATATATTTTATGAAAATTAATTAAATTTTAATAATTTTATTAATTATAATATTATAATTAAATATTTTTTATTCCTAAAAATACCAACGCTTAATTAAAATATTCACCTTTATTTATAAAGTGCCTAATTTTTATTTATACTTTCATTGGTAAGGTTACAATTAATAAGGGTAATATTGCTATTCATAATGATAACATTAATATTAATAATGTTAAGTTACTATTAATAAGGGTAAGTTATTATTCATCAAAATTTAAGTTGATTCTATCAGACTCTGAATATCACCCTGATCGCAACAGTGTATGCCCATTTTATGAAATTCAAATCACGGAAGTGTAAAATTTTAGTTTAATGGTTAGGTTATAGCTCTATCATATAACCAAGTGTTATTTCACTAAGACTCATTATTTCATTCATTATAGGTTATATAATGAATTGAAATTATTTAAGAAGAAACATACCATAAAATATGTGGGTGTTATATTCTTCCCTCTTTTGGAAATTTTGTCCTTGAAATTTTTCATGTATAAAACCCTCTAAAAAGATATGGGTGGTTCCTATTCATAACATCCTTATGTTCCCATTTTGCTTCCTCTATTTTATAGTTTCTCCAAATAACCATTACCATTCAAGTTGTCTGATTTCTCAATACATTCTCTCTAGTATGGAGAATCTCGATAGGCTTTTCACAGTAAGACAAGTCAGGTTCCAGTTCTATTTCATCATAGGTGAGGACATGTGTCAGTTAAGGAATGTAATTTTTTAACAAATACATATGGCACACATTATGAACCTTGGAGAGACTTTTCAGAATCGCTAAATGATAAGATAAAACTCTAATTCTATCCATAATTTCAAGTGGTATGATGTACCTAGGGCTCAGTTTCCTTTTCATATCGTACCTTAGGACACCCTCCTTGGAGATACTTTTTGAAAGACATGATCTCCCACTTGAAATTTCAAATCCTTTCTCTTATTATCACCATAGCTCTTATTCCTACTTTTGGATTCTTTAATATGGTCCAAAATTGTCTTTACCTTTGTCATTGTCACTTCAATAAGTTTTGTACCTATAAGTTTCCTCTCCGAAGCTTTGTCCTAACAAGTTCCAGTTTGAAATCTCTTTCCATATAATGCTTCATATGGCACCATTTTAATACTATAATTGAAACTATTATTATAGGAAAACTTGGACAAGGGTCAGTATTGATCCCACATACATTCAAAGTCAAGAGAGAATGATCTCATCATGTCTTTTAATGTTTGAATAATCCTTTTAGATTGTTCGTCGATTTGGGTGTGATAAGTAGTATTCATATAAAGATCAATATTCAAAGCCTTTTGAAGACTTTTCCATAATTTTGATCTAAATCAGGGATCTCGATCGGACACAATCGATAGAGGTGCACCATAAAGTCTTATAACTTCATTAATATAGAGTCTTTACAAGTGCTTAAGTGGTAAATCTTCTCTTATAGAAAGGATATATACCAATTTTATAATATGATAAAAAATTACCCATATTACATCATTTATTCTAGGTTTTCTCGATAATCTTGGTACAGAGTCGATAGTAATGTCATCCCACTTCCACATAAGAATGGGTAGATGTTGCATGACCCCTATAGGATGTTTTCTATCATCCTTCACTTGTTGAAAAACTACACACCTTGACACATAGTCAGCAATTTCTAACTTTATATTTTTCCACCAAAAATGTTCTTTTATATCTATGTACATCTTGGTGCTTTTAAGGTGTATAGAGAAATTTGAGCTATAAGTTTCATTTAATAGTTCTATTTTCAGCTCAGGTATTGATGGAACGCATAACCTCTTTTCAAATTTTAGAACTCCATCCTCAAACATGAATTCTGCCAATCTTCCATCCTTAAAATCTTTACTTCTCTTCAAAAGGTTCTCATCTTCAGATTGAGAGATTTTTATATTCTCTAGAAAATACTTTTTAGAAATCATTTGAAAATTTAATTATGTTTCTTCTTCCTAAAAAATTCAATTAACCATATTTATTATATCCATGAATATAGGATCTCTCTCAATCCTCATTTGGGTCAGAAGTCCATGATCTTTCTTGCTTAATGCATCTTCCACCTTATTTTCTTATCATGGGTGTTATTGTATTGAACAATCATAATATTGGAGTAACTCAATACATTTATTTTTCCTCATGTTGAGTACTTTCAATGTAAAAATGTATTTCAAACTCCTGTGATCTGTATATATCTCACATATTTCAACATAGATATAGTTTCTCCGTATTTTTAGAGTAAATATTATAGCTACTAAGTTGAGATCATGTGTAAGATAATTTTTCTCCAGAGTCTTCAACTACCTTGATTCATAATAAATAACTTTATCATTTTGTATAGGGACACAACCTAGTCCATTTTTTGATGCATCATTGTATATGACAAACCCATCATTTCCATATGGAAGATTCAAAATTGGGTCATTGAACAATATTATTTTCAATTCTCCAAATCATTGTGTACATTATTTTGTCCATACAAACTTAACCCCTTTATGTGTGACCTTGGTCAGTGGGTTATCCAATCAAGAATTTTTTTGAATAAAACACTGATAGTAACCTACTAAGACAATGAAACTATGTATCTAAGTTATGTTCATTGGTTTGTTCCATTCATGGATTTCCTTTGTCTTTGTAGGATAAACTGAGATTCCAACCTTAGAGACAATATGTACAAGAAAAGGAACTGATTGAAGCCAAAATTCACACTTTCAAAACATTCCATATAATTCATTTCTTTTAAGATTTTTTAAAATGATCTTCAATTAATTCTAATGGTCTTCATAGATTTTGAATTATACTAGGATATCATTGATAAATACAAAAAAAAAATTCTTCAAGACATTCCTTGAAAAAATATTCATTAGATCCATGAAAATAGTGGATGTATTAGTCAGTCCAAAAGGCATTATTGTAAACTCATAATGCCCATACCTCGTTCAAAATACTATCTTTGGAATATCTTCCTTCCTCATACATAGCTGATGATATCCAAATCAAAGTTCAATCTTTGAAAAATATTTGGCTCCATGAAGTTGATCAAATAAATCATCAATGTGAGGAAGATGATACTTGTTCTTTATCATAATAGTGTTGATCTCCCTGTAGTCAATGCACAAACTCATAGATCCATCTTCCTTCTTGGAAAAGAGAACAGGTCCCCCCATGGGAGAAAATTAGGGAGAATAAATCCTTTATCACTCAATTCCTCTCGTTTTTTCATGATTTCTTCCAATTCCACAATGGCCATTCTATAAAGATTCTTGGATATAGGTCTTGAACTAGAAATTAAATTAATAATGAACTCAACTTTCTACTCTGGAGGATGTATAGGTAAATCCTCTGGAAACAAATAAACATATTCTTTCACAATAGGTACATCCTCAATTTCAATATTTTTTCCTCACTCATATATATGAGTTCTCATCTTTCCCAATAATTGTATTCAATATAGCTATTGGGGTAGGATCTAGATAAGAATTGGATGGAGAGGTTTCTTCTCTAAAGATAATGGATTCTACATCATCCTCAAAAATTGTAACTTTCTTTTTATTACAATATATTTTTTCATTAGGATATAAAATCCAATTCAAACTGAGGATTATATCAAATTCAACCATGGTATAAGTATAAAATCAGTAGATAACACATGTTTATATGCCATAATGGGAACTACTTGACACATCTTTGTTTTAATGATACTTCCCTTAGGAGTTTTTAAAGATACAACCTTTATAAAATGAAATTGTAAATATATAATTTCCATGGAAAACTAAGAATATATAAAAGAATTAAATGATCCATAATCAAATAAATCATTGGCTAAGTTTGAGGAAATAATTAAAGTACTAGTCACCAAATCATTAGGAACTTCAACCACCACAGTTGTGATTTCATATGCCTTCCCTTGGTCTTGTGCCCTTTTCTGATGTAGGTTTCCTTGAAATCTAAAACAATAATTTTCATAGTTTCCCACCTCCTTGAAATTACCGCATTTGACATTATTTATTTATATCTTCCTCTTACATTCACAAGATCAGTGACCCTTTTCTCCACACTTATAACAAAATCTCATTCCTTTCAATCATTTTCTTGGATTTTTCTTTCTAAAATTGTCACATAATGGGAAATTCTTCATTCCCTTCTTATTATTTGAAGATTAACCTCTTCCATGATTATTAAAAGACCGATTATTCTCTTTTTTCCCTTGAACAAATTGTATCTACAGAATTAATTCTCCATTTTGATGGAACTTAATACTATTTAATAATATGGTGAAAATGTTTGAGAACCTAGTTCCCTTCAAATACATGGATTAATACCTTCAAGAAATGATCAATCTTGTCTTATGAATCACGTATGTAAACTATAGCATACCTCGCTCATCTTGTGAAAGTACCCACATACTTCGCAACAATCTCTTCTTCGATTTCTTTCAAGCTAAGAAAGTTTCTTCTTCATTTCAGTCTGTTGCTCATAAAGGAAATATTTATTGAAGAATAATTCCTTAAAATTGATCCATTCTATATCTTCTATTTTATCTTCATCTATGGTATTCTAGATCAAATACCACCATTGATAAGAATCGCCCTTGAGAAAATATACAATTAGTACTATATTTTCATTTTCATTTCATCTTAATGCCAAAAATACCTTTTTAAGGGACTTGATTCACAACTCAGATACCACTGGATTAGTAATCCCTACTAAAATTTGGGGGATTTTGTTTCATGAAATGATCCAACATAGGTGTAGCATGGTTATTCATCACAGCCTGAGTAATTTTTCCTAATATATTCCTGATCTGATCTACTCCCACACTAACTGTGTTGACTTTCTTAGTGGGTAAATCCCTACATTTTCCATGGGTATTGATTCCCTTTCTTCTATTAGGCATTATCAATAAACAATGGAATACAATAAATTAGGTCATAATTCATAATTTTTAGCTAGAAAACACTAAACATAATTTGAAAATTTATGAACAACAAATCTCATAATCATAAACATGGGTTCTATTTACATTTAAATACTTCATAATGGTTTGTAATGAAAATTTTAATTATCCTAATAATATTTATAAGGCCCTAGCCTTAAACATTACATAATATTGAATTAAGATAATAATTCACATTGAGGATCTTTTAGGTTTAGATTTTTAGAGAATTAGGACATAACTATTACATTACGTCTCAAAAATTACAAAGAAGACAATTATACTATATCCAAATTTTTTCACAAAAATAAAACTCCTTAAATAAAACAAGTATTCTTTTCTTGATATAAATCTTCTTGAATACCTCCTTTTTCTAACCCTTCCTTATACCCTGTGAAAAAAAATTCAAAAAATTGGGATGAGCCTAAAAATTTGAGTAAGGGTTATAAGATAAGGAAAGAAAACTTTATTCCATCAATATATACAAATCAATGAAATCATACTTTTCAATCATAAAACATAAACTCTTTAACATACCTTAAAAAATCATATGCTTTTTGAATAACACATAGAAATCATAAAGGTAACTTTTGGCATCCATATCATACATAAACTGTAGATTTAATAGCTATATAGGGAGTTATGCTTGGAATACTCTTCAAAGTATATTCTCAAAATCTCTTAGTAGAAACATTAATGTTTACCTCTGTCATGTTACCCAATGCATTGGAGAGCTATCTCAAACTCGCCTGCCCTAGGATTATCACGGAACCACCCATATACATAAAATATTTCCAAGAACTATAACATATTTATAAAACTTAAAACAAGAATAATTTAAAGATAACATTTCCACATTTCATTCACAAGATATTTGTTCAAGATATTGACATAATCAATTCATTTAAAACATTAAAAAGAAGAGTTTTGAATAAAAGTTTCCCATACCACTCTGAAACTTTTGAAAAGAATTTACACATTAAAACACTCATGTACATATAAATAAATCCTTAAAATAATTCCTAAAACATAGACATGAAAGATGGGGATTTAGAAAATTATATTTTTAAAATGTTTAAAATGTTGTTTTAGTTAAATAATTTTTACCACATTAGAAACTATTAAATAAAAAACATTAAAGAATAACATAATATAAAAGTGTAAATATCATGATAATATAGAAATTCATGATATAGAATTTTAAAATGGTTGTATATACACCTTATAGGATAATAAAGTTTCACAATATCAAGATATTCGTCAATGAAAGGAGATTGAGACGTAGTCTCTTACAAAGATTATACCATTAGATTAAGGATAAATCAATGAAATAATTATGTGTGAAAAATATAAATACAACCAATATGATTGGATATTAAGTGTAAAACAATCATAGGTTTTTTACACATATTCATAGCATGACATATTCGATAAGTATAAGTTTAACCCAAAGAATTGAAATTGGGTTAAGAAGTTCCCTTACAAAAATTCAGCAGCCTAACGGTGTCACTTAAAAATAAATAATATGTTTTGATGAGAGAGAGAAGGTTCTCTCATCACGCGGACATAAAATTTACAGTAATAAGAATTTATAATAACATATCTCAACATTTTAAAATTGAAATTTAAAGACATAACATAAAATAAGTCTTTGACTAAAAGAGAAGGGTGAAAGGTTCCATTACAAAGATCATTTTGTAAATAAAATAGATAGATTATGTGTATTAACTATAAGTGAAAATAAAGAAAGTATAAATTCATGATATGATAACAAAATTTATTTCTAACATAATCATAGTACAACATAATCAAGAAGTAGAATTTTAACCCAAAGAATGGAAATTGGGATAAGGAGTTCCCTTTCCTTGTGTCTGACTTGACTCGTTCGTTCTTTAATTTCCTGAATAATAAACATAAGTTAATTTCTACTTGTTTAAAACCCTTTTGAGGTTTATTATTCCTTTTATATCACTTATTACCTTTCTATAATATTTAGTTAATTATTTGAGTTCATATCGTACATTTTGTCGATGTTTGGAACTTGAGTCAAAAATTAACTTGTTATAATTATAAATTGTCCATGTGGTCAAAATTCCATTATCTATAGAATTATATTCATCATTAAGATATCATATATATCTATTGTATATATATTTAGAATATTCCATAGCATTTGGATATAATAAATGAAATCCACCGTTCATGGAGACGGTAAGTCGTACGTACGCATGAACGTTACATTCATTTCTTTGAATAATTTAAAGGAATGAAATATAAATTATGACTAGGTATATTATAATTAAATTATAATATATACATTATATAAGTTACATAAGTTAATTAATTCCATCCTTTATATGTTCCATGTATAGCATTAACGAGTTATATCACTTTGAGGGGGCGGTAGTCCGCACTTCCTCAAATGAAATTATTGTATATATACAACAAGAAAAGCATAAAGGTATGTTATAAATAATAATTTAATAATAATAGAGATAAAATAAATATCATATATAATTACATTTCCATAATAATTTCCACCATGAGAGGTGGTACGAGAAGATTGAGTAATCATCATTTCGTGAGCCAGTAGTGCGCCGTCCACCGAAACAGTATATTCTATACCCATTAGATAGAGGTGTGTGTAATTTTAGTTAGAATAATTCTCATAAAAACAACCTATTATATTGAATATACTGGTTTGGTTATGTAAACAAATAATAAGAAGATCATAGGGAGTTTAGAATGAAAATAAAAGAAAAGAACATGAGAAAAGATGTTACCTTTAAATCGAGTAACTCCCTTTGAATTGAAGTAAATAGATTTCTTGAATTGCCTTCTTCCTAGGGGAATTATTATAGGAGGAATAGAGGGATGTTGGGAGCTTATTGAAGCATAGTTTGGATGATCCAAGGGGCTTAATATGTGTGAGTAATGGGTTATAGGTTGTGTCCTTTTATAAGAGGGAGGAGGGGCACTTTTGGAAAGTTTGAAATTATCATTTTATTATAAACTGAATTTCGATTTTAGAAGGCCCACAACTATTTTAATTAAAATATAAAGTTATTATTGTTAGAAATCCTTTCATCCAATGGTTTTTATACATGTTTTTGGCATAAAATTAACCTTTTCTTTTAGGTTTAACCTTTAGTTAACTAATTTAACTATTACCATGTCCTCTTGTATATTCATATTATATGGCTAATATATTTACTATAAAATGACAAGAGACACAAAAATGGATCATTAATGATAGTTTCAATATCATATATCTCATTTTTACTAATCTCATATTTTAAGGATTATTTTATCAATTAATAAATTAGTATTTATTTTAAAAACTCATTTATGTCATTTTTAAACTATTCATATCAAGACTTTTTAAAAATCTATAAAAACATGATTCTTTCAATAAACCTACATTAATTAAAATATAACAAGTTATAATAATCCATAAAATTGGTTTATGGAATAAAAAGTTTCAAAATAAATTTATTTTAATATTTAAATCATTCATTAATAAGGTAATCACTACATCACCATTGTGTCATTCATAATTTTATTTATTTAATGTCTAAAAATTATAAATAAAATACCATGATTTAGTAAATATTTTCATATTTACAATGAATCTTTATAGTAGAAAATATCAATTATATAACCCCATATATATATTGTTTTACTACAAGATATGTGTTTATGTAACATTTTCCTTAACTTTAAATTAATTTTTATAAAATGCCATTTTCACTTACAAGTGGCTCCATGGGGTCCCAAAATCGACCCAAGTATGTCCATGGTCGGAAATGTATCATCCAAAAGGGTTAGGACAAGTTTTAAGGTAATTTAATATTATTATAATATTATTTTTTTACTCTTATTTATCAAATTTTCCATTTAACCATGGTAAATAAAATATTTACTAAGGTTACTATTCATAATGTCTAAAAATAAAAGTTAACTATTTACACAATTTGGACCTAATGATTCCAAATATGGAATCCATTTTTCCAAATTCAAAACACAAAAGTTGCAAAAATTAATTTAAAATTAATTCCTGTTGTCAAAACCAAAAAGCGTGTTTTTAAGAAATAATAATTATCAAAAGATTGACAAGTGTTTCTATCTAATTTCAAAGCGAAATTACTTCAAATGGACACTATAGTATTAAATTATAAAAATATAATCCAATTTCACTTCAAACCCAATTAAGAGGTATATATAACTAGATAAATAAATTATACTAAAGGACAGTTTTGAGTTAAAATGCAGTATTTTTCACTATTCATCATAAAATAAACATTATCAAAAATATACCGAAATTTTACCAAAAGTAAATTTTGATGTCCCTATTCTAAAGAAGAAGTTTATTTTTTCAAATGGAACTTATAAAAGTGAAGAAAAAAACTAGATTTACAAAAGGTTTCTCCATCAAAAAGTGGTAAATCGGCCTTTAAGGGAATATTAGAGTATTTCTTGCTCAAAATCAAATTCATTATTATTTTAAGCCTCTATAATTTTTTGGATAAAATTAAAAACATATAACAAACATATGTAATCATAATATAGTTAGTTATTTTCATTCCCGCCAATACTATGGCTAGGTGTTAACTACAATTTAAAATAATAATAATATTATATTATTTTTTAGTATAACTCAAAGTTGTATACAACGTAAGATTTCAAAGAAACTCATTGTTGCGTGTTGAGTATGCTATCAGACATAGTTTCCCCTATAAAGTAAAATTAATATTTATTTCACAAATATTAATAAATATAAAATTTTAATATTCTTTATTTACCTGGGATGTTACATCTTTCCCTCTATTTGGGAATTGCGTCCTCACAATTTTAAAATTGGGCTTGGAAACTTCATTTAAAGTCCTACATCAGAAAAAGAGTCAATAAAACTATCACTTTAAAAGAAATAAGGAGAAGTACAAAGGTCACCTAAGATAACACATAGTAAGATTCCATGTATGAAAACATGAACATGGAGGATAAACTATGTGTCATGTTCTGATGGAGAGTGATAGAAAACATGATTTGGAGAAAGTTAACCACCAGAAAATCACAAACTTTTAATTGGTTATACAGTCATCGGTTTCCCTATAGGAAAAGTAAACGGACAACATTTTTGTTTTAATTTCCATTTAATAAATTTGGAGAATTTATTTATGAGATTTACTAAGGACATAAGGAATCATTATTACTTATCATGTAGACATTCATCCTTTACTAATTTTCTACTAAAAACTCTTCTTTTCTCCAAATGTTTAGTATTCAAGATGACTTTGTCACACCTGGATCACAAGAATCAACTTCTATAGAATCAAAAAATCCACAAAGATGAACTATATATTTACCCTATCTTTATACATTAACTAAAACCAAAATGGTTAGTACAAGATCAGATAATCCCCAAAAAGGATAATCTTTTATAAAAAGAAATACTACTCTTATTCTCCAAAATTGTAAAAAAATACCCAAATCTCAACAAAGACAATTCAATAAACAATTGACCTTAAAATCCTACAATATAATCCAAACTAAGATTGAAACCCAAAACTCATAAGAATTTAATAACATAGTCTTTCATAGTAAATATTAACATTTATCTCCAAACAATAAAAACTACTCTTAAATTCTTATAATGAAGTGTAATAAACCAATCACATGTTCTCTATGATAGGTTAATCATTTCTATAAATAACCCAAATCTCCATATATCCTCAATAAAAACATAAATTCTTCCAAAATAAAATTTCAACCATTAATCCAAAAATGAAATCTCGTAGTATTCTATTTCCCTTAGGCATGTAGTGTTCCCCAAAAGAGAAAACGTCTTCAAAATAACCTTTATCACTTAATCACCAAATCGTTTTTCTATACTAAAGTTATCTATTTGATATAACATAAGTTCAAAAAATAAACTTATTCTTGATCTATAATATCATTTAACTAAATATGATTAGTCATACTAACTAGGAACTTCACGTAGTCCAGTGTTAGGTGATGTACCCTTGTCACCCTTCGGTTGTGGGTTCGATTCCTACAGCTTTTCCGGGTGTGACAGGTTTTCACCTATGTTTCTTGTTTCCCCTTTTATAAAACTAAAAAATAACCCTAACATGATTTAACCTCAATAGTTTTCTTATACCTCTTATTTTCATCCCAACTCATAATGTCCTTGATATCTCAATTCCTTAGTCTTATATATATTGAAATTGTTTTACCTCCATATGATAAAATAACTCTACTCCCAAAGAAAGAACATCGTATATTGATCATGGTGTCCACTTGGTGTTCAACATATTCTTGTTCACGTAGATAGATGGTCCATGCATTGCAAAAGTGATTTATAGATCCTTCGAAATCATTTGCTTCTTTTATCCAAATACACCTCGTATAACTTGGATCATATGGGTGTTCATGGAAAAATAATTTCTAAAAATAATCATGTATGACATATAATTTCAAAACATATGATAAAACATTCTTTTTATAAAACAATCGGACTGAGTTTGAGTTGAAACATTCAATAAATGGTACTTTTAAAATACCATAAGTAAGTCCAAAAGGATATAATTTAAAAGAAAATATAAATATTTTGTGCAAGGGTCTCCTTCTTTAGAACCTTTTTCTAAATCATAATATTCTTTTAAATCTTGTGATAAGGTAAAATATTTGAAAATTCCTTGATAATATTTACCATTCTTGAAAATATGAGAATATTAAAAATATATGACTTGACTAAATACAACCCATGATCCATGATGGTATCAAGGTATAGCGGATGTGTTTGATATCTCAAACAATTTCTTACAAGTGAGTTGTGTGTTAGAAAATGTTTCAGAGTCGTCTGGACATGACTTTGCAATAATTATTTCAAGCAAGTCAATTGAAAGAGATAATAATTTCATTTGAGATCCTCCTCCTTCCATTTGTAACAGACATTCCTTGATCTAAAAAATTTGTAAAACAGGGATTTCACATAAGAAGTAGACCAAAAGACTAATCATGTGTCTAACAAAAACTCATAATCCCTAAAGTTGGATAAACCTCCCTTTGATACCAACTCTAAGGCCCCAACCTTAAACATTGGATAATATTGAATTAATTTAATAATTCACATTGAGGATCTTCTCAGGTTTATAATTTTAGATAATTAGGTCATAATTATTACATTATATCTCAAAAATTACAAAAAAGACACTTCTTCTCTATCTAATTTTTTCACAAAAATAAAACTCCTTAAATAAACTAAGATTTGTTTCCTGATTTAAATCTTCTTGTGTACCTAATTTTTATTATCCTTCCTTATACCCTATGAAAAACATTTCAAAAACATGGGATGAGCATAAAAATCTCAGTAGGGTTTATAAAATAAGGAAAGAAAACATTAGTCCATCAATACATACAAATCAATGAAATCATACTTTTCAATCATAAAACATAAACTATTTAACATACATTACAAAATCATAAGTTTTTTGAATAACACATAGAAATAATAAATCATAACGGTAACTTGTAGAATCCATATTATACTTACATTGTAGCTTTCACGGGTACATAGGGAGTTACGTTTGGAATACCCAATCACAGTATATTCTCTAAATATATTAGGAGAAACATTAACGTTTACTTCTATAATGTTACCCAATGCATTGGAGAGCTATCTTGGGCTCATCCTCCCTAGTTTTATAACATAACCACCCTTGTACGTAAAACAGTTCCATGAACCATAACATATTCATAACACATAACTCAAGCATAAAAGAAATATAACATTTCCGCATTACATTCCCAAGATATCAGTTCAAGATATTAACATAATCAATTCATTTAAAACATTAAAAAAGAAGAGTTTTGAATAAAAGTGTCTCATAACACTCCGAAAATTTTGAAAGGAATTTACACTTTAAAACACTCATGTCCATATAAATAAATTCTTAAAATAATTTCTAAGTCATGGATATGAAAGAGAAGTATTTGGAAGATTAAATCTTTAAAACATTTAAAACAATGTTTTAGTTAAAGAATCATTTACCACTTTAGAAACTCTTGAATAAAAACCATTAAATAATAACATAATAGAAAACTATAAATATAATTAGAATATAGAAATTCATGATATAAAATGTAAAAATGGTTGTATAAACACCTTATAGGATAATAAATGTGCACAATATCAAGATCTCTATCAATAAAGGAGATTGAGACGTAGTCCCCTAAAAAGATTGTAGCATTAGATTAATGATAAATCAAAGACATAATTATGTGTGAAAAATATAAATACACACAATATAAGTGGATATTCAGTGTAGAACAATCAGAGTTCATTCACACATATTCATATAACAACACAATAAAGAAGTATAATTTTAACCCAAATAATTGAAATTGGGTTAAGAAGTTCCCTTACAAAAATTCGGCAGCCTAACGGCGTAACTTAAAAGTTCATAATATGTGTTGATGAGAAATAAAAGGGTCTCTCATCACAGGGAAATAAAATTTACAGTAATAAGGATATATAATAATATATCCCAATATTTGAAAATTGAAATTTAAAGACATAACATAAAATAAGTTTTTGACTAAAAGAGAAGGGCGAAAGGTTCCCTTACAAAGATCATTTTGTAAATAAAATAGATTGATTGTGTGTATTCACTATAAGTATGCATAAATAAATTATAAATAAAATTTATTATAACAAAATTTATTTCTCACATAATCATAGAATGACATAATCAAAAGTATAATTTTAACCTAAAAATGGAAATTGGGTTAAGGAGTTCCCTTACGTTGTGTCCGACTTGACTCGTTCATTCTTTAACTTCCAGAATAATATACTTAAGTTAATTTCTACTTGCTTCAGAACATTTTCATGTTTATTATTAAATTTATATCACTTATTTCCTTGCTATAATAATAAGTTAATTATTGGAGTTTATATCATACATTTTGTCGATGTTCGGAACTTGAGTAAAAAATAAACTTTTTATAATTATAAATTGTCCATGTGGTAAAAATTACATTATATACATAATTATATTCTGGATTTTGACATCATATATATCATATATTTCCATTATATTTTTTTAATAGTCTATAGCATTTGGATTTAATAAATTAAATGCATCGTTCATGTAGACGGTAAGTTGTACGTACGCATGAATGCTACTTTCATTTCTTTTTCTTATTTAAAGAAATGAAAAAAAATGAAAAATATGTATATTATAATAAAATTATAATATCTATTTTATATAAGTTACATAATTTCATTAATTTCATCCTTTATGCATTCCATGTATAGCATGAACGAGTCTTGTTACTTTGAGGGGCGGTAGTCCGCACTTCCTCAAATGAAATTGTAGTATATATACTACAAGAAAAGCATAAAGGTATGTTCTAAATGAGAATTAAAGAAGAATATAAATAAAAATAAATTTCATATATATCATATATAATTACATTTCCATCATAATGGCCTCTATTAGAGGTGGTAGGAGAAGATTGAACAATCATTCTTTCGTGAGGCAGTAGTTCGTCGTCCACAGAAACAGTATGTTCTATACCCATTAGAAGGAGGTGTGTGTAAGTTTAGTTGGAATAATTATCATAAAAACAACCTAGTATTTTTAGGATACTGGTTTTGTTATGTAAAAAAATAATAATAAGATCATAAGGAGTGGAGAAGTAAAATAAAATAAAAGAACTTGAGAGAAGATGTTACCTTTAAATCAAGTAACTCCCTTTGGTTTGAACCAAAAGGATTTCGTTAATTTCCATATCATTAGAGGAAGTCTTCTAGAATTAATATTTGTATGTTTTTAGATTATTATAGTATAGTTTTTATGATCCAAAGGGCTTTATAGGTGTGATTAATGGGTTATAGGTGGTGTCCATTTATAAGAGAGAGGAGGGGCACTTTTGAAAAGATTGAAATTATTATTTTATTATAGACTGAATATCGATTTAAAAGGGTAACCAACTCATTTAATTAGAATATAAGGTGAGGATGTTTCTAAATAATTTCATACAATGGGTTTGATACAAGTTTTGGTCATAAATGTAACCTTATCTTTAATATTTAACCTTTAGTTAACTAATTTATATTTTACCATGTCCTCTTGTATATTCATACTATATAGTTAATATATTTACTATAAAATGACAAGAGACCAAAAAATAGATCCTTAATGACATTTTTAATATCATATATGTCAGTTGGAAGAATCTTAGATTTTTAGGATTTTTTATCATTTATTAAAATTGTATTTATTTAAAAAACTCATTTCTGGCAATTTATAAACTATTCATATAAAGACTTTTAAATATATATATAAAAACATGATTTTTTATAAAAAACAACATTAATTCAAATATAAAAGGTTATAATCATCCATAAAATTATTGTATTATATAAAAAGTTACAAAATAAATTTATTTTAATATTTATAATCTCATTTATTTAAATCTTTCATTAATAAGGTAATCACTACATCACCATTGTGTCAAAAATAAATTTATTTATATAATGTCTAAAAATTATAAATAAATTACCATTATGTAGGAAATATTTTATTATTTATAATGAATATTTATAGTAGAAAATATCACTTATATAACCCCATATATAAATTGTTTTACTAAAAGATATATTTTTATGTTATATTTTCCTTGACTTTAAATTATTTTTTATAAAATGTCATTTTCACTTACAAGTGGCTCCATGGGGTCCCAAAATCGACCCAAGGATTCCCATGGTCATAAAAGTGTAATCAAATAGTTTTAGTACATGTTTTAGGGTAATTTCATATTATTATAATATTATTTTTTACCCTTATTTACAAAATTTACCCTTTTACCATGGTAAATAAAATATTTAGTGAGGTTACTATTCATAATGTGTAAAAATAAAATTCAAATATTTACACAATTTGAAATTTCTGATTCCAAATATGGAATCCATTTTTTAAAATTCAAAACATAGAATTTTCAGAAATTAATTTAAACTTAATTCATGTTGTCAAAACAAAAAAGTTTGTTTTAAGAAATAATAATTATCCAAAGATTGACATGTGTTTCTATCTAATTTCAAAGTGAAATTAATTAAAAAGACTAATATTGTATTAAATGATAAAAATATAATCCAATCACACTTTTAAACTAATTTAAAGGATAATATAACTATATAAATAAATTATATTAAAAGACAGTTTTTAATTAAATTATAGTATTTGTCACTATTCATCAAAAAATAAACTTTATCATAAAAAGTACCAAAATTATACCCAATGTAAATTTTGATGTCACTATTCTAAATAATAATTTTTGTTTTCAAATTTAACATATAAAAGTTAAAAAAAACTTGATTTAAAATGGGTTCGCCGTCAAAAGGTGGAAAAATGACATTTTAAAGAATATTAGAGTATTTCATGTTTAAAATCAGATTCATTCTTATTTTACACCTCTAAAATTTATTGGATAAAAGTAGAAACATTTAACAAGCATGTGTAATCATAATGTAGTTAGTTGTTTTCATTCTCGCCAATATAATGTCAAGGCATTAACTAGCTTTTAAAATAATTATATTATTATATTATTTTTCAGTATAACTCAAAGTTGTGTGCAACATAATATTTCAAATAAACTCATTGTTGCGTGTGGAGTACGCTATCGGACATAGCATCCCCTTGAAATTAAAATTAATATTTAATTCACAAATTTTAATAAATATGAAAATCTCATGTTCTTTATTTACCTGGTATGTTACAATATTCCCCAAGAGTGTCAAACTACGTGCGTAGTAAGGCCCGTTGTCGTGTACCATGATACCCTGGGACAAGCCTGAAACCCCTTGTCAGACTAGTTACTCCTAGGTACGTTTGGGCCAGAACCACATACACTTGTAACATCTAGATAGGGATATATTTTCTAGGATTGCCCACATAGTCTCTAAATTACCAATATTCTAAGATGTTACTCTATGCTTGTACTCAAAATCTATCTTAGGGTTACGTTTCCTAAGCTATGTTTTCTAAATCCATCTTTTGAGGTTTCTACTAAATTTCCTCTAATACCAACTATAACGCCCCGACCCCTATATCCCAGATCTTCTACATTACTTTATTACATTGGAATGATTTCAAGGAATAAAATATCGAACGACCTATCATATTAGTATTCTTTAAGAAACTAGATGCGTACATAGAAATAATTTTACATTGGTAATGGAAACAAAATATAATACATAAAAAAAATCTAATAAACTACATCCATGAGAAGTCAATAAATAATATCTCCATCATAACCTATGTAAGGAAAAAAAATTAAAGGTATGATCTCAAATTCTTAGTCAATGTTACATATAGCTTATGAATGAATCAATAATTAGTGAATCATAACCAATGTTACATAATCAATATGGCATGGTGAATAAATGAAAAATACACAACATTAAAAAACTAAGAATGAAAATACATCCCTAGATTTTGTCATAGTGACAAAGTCATGGATAGAAATAACTAAATAATGAATAAAAAGAATTGATATTATTTTTATTTCAAGGCACATGAACCATAATACTATTGAGGTGGTTTAATTCTGCGGGTAGATACCCATCCGATTCTGTTTTGGAAACAAACATGACGGGTTTTCCACCAATTGATTTGTCTCGTGAGACATGTTGATGCATCGAGAGGCTATAGTGGGACCTAACCACCACTTCCAGTCCAAATTATTCTTTATAAAAATATTATATCCAAGAACAATATGCCTTTTCAATATCTGTATTGAGTAGAGGATATAGATTCATCAATATTTCCACAGTTAAAACACCATTCAACTTAAACACCATATCTAAAATCTTATATGCCTCAGACAGTAATCATATCCATGTAACAAGAATATAAATATATAATATAATTACAATTTAAAATGATAAATGATCTTAAGGGGGTAGTAGATACACAACATATGAATGATTAGGTGAACAATACAAAGTAAATCTCAATGAAATGGATGTTGAGACAAGGTCTCTTACCACATTGTAATCAATCGAATCGTATGACCAAAAATTAAAAATCATAAAATTAATCATTAAATACCCTGAATATAAATATAATCATGATACTGTATATCAAATGGAAGTGTGCGTATTCTACATATAATAAATTTGTGGTGATAATGGAAATCTCACGGAAATAAAAGTGATATAAGAAACCCTTTACCTTATGCCTGAATGTGTTCTTCCTTTGATCCTAATTTCTTGGATAGTAAAATTTAATCCACTAATTATTTCATTAATAACCTTATCTACATTTATATGATTCATTATATTTTTTTTCAGTTCATTTATGGGCTTCTTGATAAGTTATAAGATTGAATTCGGTCGTTCTGGAGTGTTTTTTTACTCGATTTTCATGATCAGTTTTCTTGACTGTGAATAATGGAGTTCATGTGGAATTGATATAATTATAAAAAATTGGAATTACATTTTTTTAAAAAGTTGGGGACAAATCCTCATTTATGATTAATGAAAATAAAATACCTATTTTACTGGGCAGAGGGATACCCATTACATATCCCGAAGGCGTAGTGGGCATTTATCCCATTACATGGCCTGTAGGCCCAAATTTTTGGCCCAAGGTCCATTCTGTGAATGGTAATGCTACAGTACTCGCGCTGGTACAGTTTTTACACAGTACCTGCCACTGCTACAGTGCAATACTACCACTACAGTGACCTGCCGTCGCTAAAGTGCCCATCGTTGCTACAGTCCACTGCTACTACAATATGCTACAGTTTACTACAGTGCCCTGTGCCCAATGGGTTTTGAACCCTCATTTTACATGTTGGATTACAGGGTTCTTACTGTTAAGCCAAACCCAAACTACATTGAAATTACATGTTATTAATTAAATCCATAATTGTAAATTGTTATACATATCATTTGGTTATATGGTTTGAGGATGAATCATTATATAAATTTTTAATGATACACGCTTGGATTATTTTGATGGTTTTTCGATCACCATGAACTCATTTGGTTTTATAATTAAATACAATGTGTAAAATATTATTCTAGAACATAAAATTAGATATATTAAATATATTAGGATCTGGTTCAACAATAAAAATGGTTTCATGACCATAATTGAAGATGGTAATATAAATTTAAAACTCGTCATCCTTGAATGTGAAAAATTAACACATCTTGGACGGTGTTTTTGTTTTTAGAATAAAAGGAGGGGGAAAGAGAGATGATGATGAAATATTTCATTAGCATAATAAAATTAAATTAAATTCAAGGTAATAGAATTGTCACATCATTTTTTATGAGGGTAGGTTAAGAGAGAAAAATAAAAAAATGGAACTTGTAAAAGAAGTTAAAAGGAAAAGGAAGATAGGTTTACCTCTTGAGTACTCCTCCTTGAGAATTTCCTTAAGGCCTTTTTTTGGCCTTTTAGTGAGACCAAAAGGTCTTGGATGTGGATAGAGGTCTTGGGAAGATTATTTTTTAGAACTTAGGAAAGGATCAAATCTTGAGTGTTGTGGTAGGAAGAGGGGGTAGGGTGGGGGTGGTTTATATAGTAGAGGAGAGGAGGGTTTTTCATTATTTTAATCATTAGTTTCTTATTTTTGGCTCAAGTATACGAATAGTCTGGATTAATGCTAAAAACATTAATAAGTGATTTTGATTCTAAAAAAATGGCCATTTACATCATCCATGACTAAATCATGATGCATAAATTCATTTATTTAGCATATTTCGTAAATTATCGAATTTCACTATTCACCAAAAATTCAAGTAGTTTAGAAAAATCCCAAAAAATCGCTCTAAACCTTTTTTAACATTTAGAATCCAAAAATGAACTCCATTTAATTAAAACAATTCTATAAAAATGAGAAATTTAATTTTTAATTAAAATCATCATTTAATCGAAAAATACAAATTTTAAAATTATAACCGATTTTATGACACTTTGAAAATTTAACTAAGGTCTTATTATTCTAAAATCATAGTGAAAGAAAATATTTATTTATGAATAAATTTTATGCAAATTAATTATCTTTTAAATTGTTTTATTAATTATAATATTTGAGTTAAATATTTATTACTCTCAAAAATATCGACATATAATTAAAATATTCACCTTTATTTATAAGATGCCTAAATTTTATTTATACTTGTGAGGGTAAGTTTATCTTTTATAAGGGTTATATAACTATTAATAAAGGTAAAATTTCTATTCATAAGGGTATGTTACTATTAATAAGGGCAAGTTACTATTCATATGGGTGAGTTACTATTCACCAAAAAATAAATTGATTCTATCAAACTCCAAATATTATAGTGATCGCAATCTTGTATATCTGTTTTTTGAAATTTAAATCACAGAAGTGGAAATTTTAAGTTTAATGGATAGGTTATAACTATCTCCTATACCCAAGTATTGTTTCACAAAGACTTAGTGTTGCTTGCATTATAAGTTATCTAATGAATTGAAATTATTTAAGAAGAAATATACCATAAAATATTGGGATTCTATAAGAGTGCATTATTGAATGGTTTTATAATTGAGTAAGTTTTTGTTAAAGACCCCCTGGTTTTCAAAATCCACATTTTCCAAATCAGGTTTTAAATTTAACTAAAGATTTATATGGTTTAAAACAGGCTCCTGGAGCTTGGTAGGATCGGCTCAATAATTTTCTAATTTCAAAAATATTTTCAAACGGTATAGGTTATCCTACCCTTTTATAAAATTAACTTCGAAATATGTTTTATTAGTAAAAATATATATTGATGATACTATTTTTCGATCATCAAGAAATTATATTTGTACAGATTTTTCTAAAATGATGCAAAATGAATTTGAAATGGGTTTGATGGGTGAACTAAAATTCTTTCTTAGATTTTATATTTTTCAAAATAAATAAGGAGTTATTTATTTCAAATTAAGTATAAAAAGATATTTTAAAATGATTTAACTTGTATAGCACTAAGAGTGGTGATGCTCCAATGAGTACCACCTATAAATTGGATCTTGATGAAGCAGGGGAGCTAGTTGATCAAACCAGTTACAAAGGTATAATTGGAAGTCTTCTATACTTCACTACTAGTTGACTAGATATAATTTTTAGTGTGTTTATGTGTACTCATTTTCAATAAAACCCAAAATATTCACACATAAATTTTTCTAATAGAATTTTCAAATACCTCGAGTATACATCCTATTTAATATTTTTTTACCATAAAAACAGGAATTTTATTTTGTGAGTTATTATGATACTAATTTTGGTGGATGCAAGTTAGATAGAAAAAAGAACTTCTAAAACATATCATTTTTTTGGGAAATTTTATAGTTTAATGGTGTAGTAAGAAGAAAAATTTTGTTTCATTGTCTATTTTTGAAGGTGCATATATAGCTTCTGGTAGTTTTTGTGCACAAATTTTGTAGATAAAACACACTTTAATATACAATAGATATCAATTCTAACATTTCTCTATAAAATATGGTAATAGAAGTTATATAAACATTTCTATTAATAATTTATCTCATTCTAGGACAAAGAACATTGATAAAAAGAATCAATTTTTATGGGATCATTTTCAAAAAGGTGATTTCACCATTGAGTTTATTGGCAGAAAACATTTGTTAGATGATATGTTTACTATGAATTTGAATTCTGAGAGTATGAACAATATTAAACATGATTTAGGAGGGATTAATTTTCGTTAATTTTAAATTTTTCTTGATTTATCATTGGGTATTACACATTGTTGGGTGACACACTATTGGGTGACATGATATTTAGTGACACACCATTGGGTGACACACCATTGTGTTTATCTCACCATTGTGTTTATCTCACCATAGTGTTTATCTCATCATTGTGGTTATCTCACCATTGGGATGTCTCGCCGTTGTGGTCGACATACCATTATCTTTTCATACCATTGGTTTCTTTCCTTTTTGAATTTTTCTATTTCTACTGTTTTTGAACTGCTGGTTTATTTTCTTATGGTGTATGCTATTTTAATAACCCGATGCGTATTTTTTCCAATAATTATATTAAATTTCAATTTTTCTGTATTATTTTTATTTCTATTTTTTGATATACCTAAATCCCAAATGAAAAAAACGAAACTATGTTTATTTCTGACACACCTCAAGCTTAGTGTGATGCTCTTGAGTCTCTAGTGACCTCTCTTATCCCAACCTTCAAACCTATAAATTTACTATTAGCCTTTGAATGATCAAACTCAACTGATTTACATTCCAAGGATGAATCACCCTCCAAATAAAACTCTATATGAATCACGATTAGCTAAGAATTAAATAGGTGAACCAAGTGTTCCTACTCCAGTTGAACCTTTGCATCTTGAGCTTGAAAATAGAGTTATAGTAGTCTAAATGGAATATGAATCAAAATAGATATTATCAAGTAAGTATCTAGTGTTGAAAGTGATATATAACCAAGGATCTCTAGATTATTTTTACTCAAATGAGAGACCTTTCTGTCCTATGTTGGTGCATCTCTTCTATCGGTATGTTGATTTTGTATTTAATAATAAAGGGTACTAAATGAGACCTTGAATAGATGGTTGAAAGATATGTATTCTTCAAAACATTGGGAAAATATTATTGATGTACCCCATGAAGGATTTTATTATAATTATCAAGGATATGTTCCTGGGGATAGTGACATTTTCATTTATAAATATTCTCTTGAAGAACTTACTAGTAATGAGTTAACTAGAAGATTTGTTACGTTAGAGTTGTATAGGGAGTGTAGTTTATTGTTTCAATTCATATAACACATGTTATTCCCCATGAAGGTAATTTTTAAATGATAATATCTCATGATCTCTTCTTACTAAGTCTTATGAAAAGGGGACTTGAGGTCAATCTATATAGATTTATTATGGGTCATATGTTTGAGATGATAAATCCAACTTCAAGATCTAACTCTTTGATATATCCAAATATTATTTCTACAATGTTAATGTAAAAGGGTCTAGTTTCTGAGAATTGAGAAATAATTACATATTATTTTGGTTTCTATACTTCAAGAGATATTTTTTCAAGGATGAGAATTAATTGGAAACACTATAAAAGAAATTGTGTTAGATATAGTGAAATGTTATATGTTGAGCTTAATTTAGTAGACCATCCAAAAATACAAAGAGATGTGGTTAATCTAGGTTTAGAGTTTTATGAGCTTGTTTTTTATTCAAATGAGTAATAAAAAGTTTTTTCAAAAGATGAAGAAGATAAAGAACCATCTCTTCATGAAGTTAATGACTCAAACTTGTCACCTCCATCACTACCAATTACATATGGAGCTCCTTTTCAACCTAGGATACTGTCAAAAAGAGAAAAACTAGTTAAAATTGAAGAAGAGGAAACATAAGTTTCTTGTGAGGACTAATTTAAAAGTAATTCAAAATATTATGGTGAAGAGGATGATGATGAGGATGAGGAATTGGAGTACAAAAATGACAATGGGAATGTAAGTGATGATAATAATTGCAGCTCTAACCTTGATAGATCAGATGGAGAAATTAAAAGGAGAGATATAGTGATGTATTCAATGATTCTTATTTCACCAAGTGTTAATGATGAGAAACCAAATTTTTCTAAAGTAGTCAACCTATAGCTTTAAAAAATATATTCACTTGCTGAGGAGAAGAAATACTCATCTTTGTAACTACTTCAAAATGATAAAGATGTTGATGTAACTAAAGTGAGATTAGTTGGTGATGGTTAGATAGTTTCTGATTCTAACTTAGTTGAGAAGATGTGTGTTATTGTTATTATAAACTAGCATGTGTTTGATAAAATTAAGAAATATATTCCTTCTTTTTAGAAAGGAAGTGATGTAAATTTGAATGATATAGCTATTGATGGGCCTCTAATTGATAGTCATGCAGAGGTTGAACCTATTTTTGGCAGGAAATTTGATGTACATAGCTTATGTGGTTAGAAGTATGATGTATAGATTGAAGAATTTCCAATTAGAGAACAGACCGCTACTACTCAGAGTGTTGAGACAGCTGCTGATACCCCTGCTACCGTTGTACCTACACTTATTTTGGTACCTCTAGCTATGATTTCTACCATTTTTGTACAATATTCATTTGAATTTTTGGTTTCTACTCCTTTTGATAGTTGGGTTGATCCCATGACATAATAATGAGACAAAGTTTTTAAGAGTCCACCAAATAATGGTGGACCTGTGGTTCAAAATGAAATAGATCCTAAGGGATATGTTATTGACCAAGTATACTATGGATGTTTTTTGGAAAAACAATCATCTGTGAGACCTCATGCACCTTAACCTATTTCTCTATTTCCTCCTACTATTCCAGTGGATGTAGTCACAAATGGTGACTTAGATTATTTTGGTGAAAATCTATTTTCATATTTTGTTATGTGTTTGAAGAATAAATCTCCACTACTTACCAAGCTTAGTGACAATGATGAAAGGCATATATTTGAATTGGTAATTAAACATATCCAACCTAAAATGATGTATCAAATATAGGAGATAGAAATTGAGAATAAAATAATAAGTGGTGATCTAGAATCCATGAAGTCTGTTATGGAAGGAATGAAATCTACAGTTATAGTTGGTATGGATGCTCTACTTGAAAGGGTTGAAAATCTTACCTTAGTTTCCTCTAGCTCAAGTGCCCCTCCTCCTCCTCCAATGTTTGATGTTGAAGTGATCAGATCTACTTCTATATAAGAGTTAAGAACTACCTCAGCGAGAGCTTCAAGTGTTCTTCTGGATCATCCCTATGAAACCTTAAGCAAAATAAGATATAACAATTACCATGTTATTACGTTTATTACCTCTTATTCCCATGACATGAAAACTGGCCGGGAGACTGTAAACAAGTGCATTAAGTATTATCTCTCTCATATCTATACCAAGCATGCATGGATGATAACTTCAAGCTTTTAGTAGAAAATTTGAGAATGCAACCAGTTAATCAGTCCTTCAAGGGGCAAGTTATCTAGTTGAAATAAATCACCCTAGTGCTTAATTGGTTTATAGAGGAAAAAATGATACTTTTTAGTGTAATGGAAAGATGTTTCCATATCGTTATGTATTTCATCAATCTAGTGAATCCATTTCTTCATGTTCACAAAACTAAATTTGTTGCTATAGAATCTTTTTCTATTACTCCACATATATTATTCATACTTGGAGTGACTAGGGATCCTCATGCACCTTTACTTTACCAGTTCAAACCTTTCCCTGTTCCTTAAACACAAACTATAAGATAACTCAAACTTGTTATTATTATACAGGATCATCCTTCCCAATCCATTGTTGGAAGACCCATTGGTGTTCTATCTACTTTTCCTACAACACATTCTGATCCTTCTTCCTCTGATCCAGAGAAATATGAGGCCCAAGGAAAAGAACATATGGATCCTTCAACCAAGCCATGAGTCAGTTGCTGAAATTAGTTTTTTTATTTTGATGGGAATTGTTTTTTAATAAATTGTTTCCAAATACTTATTTTAAGGAAATAGTTGAATGTTATTCGACTATTCATATTTATTCTTATTTATTCATTATACCTTTTCGATATTCTCAAAAGGGGGAAACACCTATCAAATTTTCCTATTTTTCAGTGATCTTTATATGCTACCTTTGATACTATTTTTTTAGAACTTCTTTATCTTACCTTTGATACTTAATAATTACCTTTATTTTCTCATAATTTATCCTTAATACAACCTACAAATACTATGAATGATAAGTCATGCTTTTTATTTTTGATTCTAAGTTGAATTTTATATTTTATATTTGTGATACCATTGATTCCATGATTTGTGATCATAAAAAAGGAGGATATTTTTGACTTCCATGTTTTAATGATCACAAAATCATGAGTCTAAAGACATTTATAAGTTTCATGTTTATCTATAAGTACCCTTTACTTTGAGATAGGTGATAGATTTGGCTTAGGATGATTCACCGTTAAGATTGAGACACTACTGAGGATGATTCACCATCATGGATGGCTCACTGCCAAGTTGACATGCCACCAGACATGTCTATACCAAGACAGAATTTTGACAAAGTTTGAGTCACCTTTGTCCATGAGTCCCTGTCACCATGCAAATCTCGCTAAGTCTAAGACACTGTTAAATGAAAACCCACCATAGTGAAATATCGATAAAGAATGAGATACCTCCATAGAACGTAAATTTGTAAAAGTGTAAGACATAGAAAATGATGACAAACAATCATCCAGACACCGACAGCCTGAACTTACATAAGAGGAGTCCCCACCAACATGAAAATTTGGCTAAGTACAAGACACTGCCATCTTTGTGTCACCATTGTAATGAGACACCACCAGACTCTGAGACACCGTCAGATCGAGTCACCACCAGACTCAGAATTCCAGACTAAGACACCACCACTATTTTACTTATCCTTTTGAATAACAATATTCTAATGGTTATATTACGGTAGTGAATTTCAATTACTATTTTAATGATTTTATCTTAATGCTCAACGTAGTTCAATGAAAAGGATGTCAGAAATTCTATATGAGGAAGAGGGATATACATATGCACACAGATATTCTCTTTGTTTCTACTATTAAGAAATGAAGAAAAATACTTTGTGAATAGTAAAAAATGCTCGAGTAATGTAGAACGATATCAAGCTAAGAGATTTCACATACTAAACACACATAAGGCTACAGATATGAACTACAACATCCTATATACAATCAACTAAGGAAGTTGAAGCTCATACACATCTGATGATTTCTTCCAGTAAAGAACAAGATTCTATGACACTCTATTATAATGATGTTTTCAAGATAACATAAATAAATATACAATTTAATATACTTTCAAGGAGTTACAAGCTGCACTACAATAGACCAAGCTCTTTTATCTCGACAATTTTCGATTACTCAATTCTGTTTATTTATTCATTACATTTTGATCAGTGTGTCTGCATACTCTGTTTTATCACATGAAAATTGTCTCATGTGTTTAACTAGAATATACTAGTTATCTTATAAAACTTCTTACTACTGTAATCACATGGATAATAGTGGTATATGTCCTTGTGTGGCATGTTTTTTTTACTTCTACATATAATTATAGAAGAGGTCATGTGTGACCTCGATAGTTTGTAAACTGTTATGAAACCTAGTCTAGGTTATGTAGAAACTTCTTTATTTTATATAAACTTCTTAGTGGAATGTGATCACTAAGTGGAGAGGACTAAGTCTCAAATTGATACTGAACCACTTAATTCAAATTTCTACTATGTTTTTTGTTTACTTTATTTCCTATTTTAAAACTAAAACTGTTTTAACCAAACAAAAACTAATTCATTGATAGTTAATCTTATTATTGTTTTATAAGATTTTAATTAAGAAAAATTATTTCAAATGACTAATTAATATTTTATATTACTTACCTGATAACTAATGGATCTTTAATAAATGTTTTGAAACATTATAACTTATAACTATCATCTATATTAATTAACTGGTTCTTTTTAAATTAATTGGGGTATTTCAAATTAATCCTTTCAAACATAAATTTTTATTGGGTACTAAATTCACCCCCTCTAGAGACACTCACTCCAACCAATATAAATTAATTTATTATTTAAGTTGTGTTTATTTTTTTCTCTTTATACATCAATTTTTCTTGACTATATCAAACATACTAATGAAGGGGGTGTTGATTGATGAGAAGAGGGGGAATTTTCATTTTACTTTCACAAGGACTATTTTAACAGTTTGTTGAAATTTGTGAAAGTTATTTATTTTTCATGGTAAATATATTCAAAAAATTCTAGAATGTGTTTTAAGAATGACATCATATAGAAGGTTTTTTATGGACAACATTAATAGCCTTTATTAAATTCATCTTTTTATATACTGGGTTAACCCAAAAAACTTAGAGAGAACTAACTAAAGGATATTTCATAAGAAACATAATGTAGTTTCATACTTATTTCATAATTATATATAAGTTTCTTTTTAGATATGAAAAGGGAGAAGATAAAGGAGTTCGTGATTTCCTTAAAAGGTAAAAGAAGTGATGAAAACAACCAAACATGGTATTTTCATTTCTTTTTAGTTAGGGGTAGAAATAAAACCACACATATTGACATGATAGATGTGTTATGGTATTTAAAATAAAATCCAAATGAGGAGATTGAATTTATCATTAGAAGAATTTTATTTATTATTAATGAGTCAATTTGTGTTTAGTGAAAGAATTTGTGATTCTTTGAGGATAGTTATAGATTTCATGCATGATAAAACAACAATGCACACAACTATAGATGGATATTAGTGTTGTTACATGAAAAAAATATCTAGATAGCTTCTTATAATCATATTTAATTATGAATATTTTTGTACTGATATTCACTCTGAAGAAATATTTTTGTGGTTAAAGTAATATTGTATACTACATTATGGATGTGTATTGAGAAAACATAAAATTGATGAGAATATATGTAGAGGTTTGTTGGGATAAATAAATTATATATAAACATAAAATAATAATTGTATAAGTATCATTCATTACTATATAAATAGAAAGTGCTCCAGTGTAAACATGTGTCTAGAACTACATAAAGGTGAACTCATTGTTAATCTACATGGTCACTAGTCAGGAACAATCAATTTTTTGTTCATGTGGTTAATTTATTACAAAAGTTGATTCTATACTTCATACCATCAATCAAAAATTGATGATTGGTTTTTACATGTGGTTGATCCATGTGGTCAAGCTAGATTAATCCAGGATGGTCGGTTCTCACAATCTATCCTCATAATAGATTGGACTAAATGTGTGGTTGGTCTAGGAAAGGCACAGCCGATTGGATATCTATTTGTGGTCGATTCACATGGTTGATTGAAAGGTATGGTTTCTTGACTCATCATCACTAGACTGTATCCTGGAAACTTTTCTTCCTCATGGATGATCAAGTAATTAAATAATTTTTGAGTTAGTCTTCTAGGTGAAAATATACATCTCTAAAATTTGTATATTTTGACTAAATGAGAAATCAAAAAATATTTTTATTGTTTTATTCAAATATTAAACATCATGATCACTCATATGGATCTTGATCCAAGACAATATTAGAAGATAATCCTACTAATGAATATTTTGGTGCTGAGATGAGAAACCAAATTGAATAATAGAGGATCCCACTATATGGAGGTGATAAATTATACAACCATGCCGTGGTAAATTATCTATGGTCGTTTTGGTGGGTATTTCATGTGAGGTGATTATATAAGGGAAACATTGACTCAATATACATTTTATAAAATGTTGTGGTTCTTTATGAATTCGTGTAGATATGGAAGAACCTTTTAATGATACAGATTTTGTGGGAAATTATATTGAGATAATAAAATCTCACGTACTGGAATGAAGTGTAAGTCTTCAGGATATTTAGAAGGAAGATTTGTGTAACAACCCAAATTTTTATCATTGAAAATTCTCTCATAATTATTCTATATAGTATAAATCACATAAAATCACATATAAAACACAATAAAATTTTATAAATGAATAATGAATGAAATTAAAAGTATTTCTAGAAGTTAAAGAACCTATAATGATGAAATAGTAACTAGACCTTTGGAATATTAATGTGAAAATTATGAATAGTAAACCATAGAACATAATACTAACCTCACCCGTGAAATTATAAATAAAATTTAGCCAAATTATTAAAAAAAATATGATATAATTATATCATTGTATAAGTAAATAAGTGTTTTAGAAATTATAAATTTAGTGTTTATATTTTAATAAAACATAAGTGTTTTTTTTTTTGAATTTGATAATAATTATAATGTTTTAGAAGAAAATTTATTTAAACAAAATCTTTTCATAAATAAATATTTTTTTATCTTATGATTATATGATAATTTTGTGAGACCTTAATTAATTTTTTAAAGTGTTACAAAATCAGTTATAATTTTAAAATTGGTATTTTACAAGTAAATGGTGATTTTAATTAAAAATTAAAATTTTTAATATTTAGAAAATTATTTTTATAAAATAGAGTTTATTTTTTAATTCTACCCATTAAAAAAATGTTTCGGGTGAATTTTTTGGATTTTTCTAAAATACATAAATTTTTTGTGAATAGTGAAATATAGTAATTTATAGTATATATACATTATAAGTTAAATACAATATTTATTGAGTCATCACTGATATAAGAACCATAATCTCATACTCCCCATATTTATTTTAATATTTTTTGTGACAATTCTCAAACTATTCATAGTCTTGATCCAAAATAATAAACTAATGAATAAAATAATGAGAAAACGCCTCACATGAAACACCCAACAATATCATAGAGTTTCATGTGACAAATAGATTTATCATATTTTGTAATGATATTATTCTAATTTAATAATCCACAGTCAACCCTCTTCTCATATCTATTTTTATTATAAAATGGAAACGTTTTATGTGAGGTTTTGTTTTATTACCTTCAAGGATGACAAATTTTCATTTTTTTATTACCTTCAAGTATGGTCTTAAAACTATTATAGTGGTTAAAAATGAATTTAAAATTTATATTATAACCTTATTTTTATTCCAGAACTAACATGTATACATAATACTAAATGACATAACAAAAATAGTCTGTTGTAATTGAAAACTCCAAAAGTTAACCTAAACGATTTTCAATTAAAAAAATTATCTAATGATTCATCCACATACCATATAACCAAATAATTTATAAGATCATTTAAAAGTTTTTAATATCATAAATCATATAAAAGTTCAATTATAGATAATTACTCTCACTTTACACAATATTCTGTACATGTATACAAGTAAACTGATCATGAAAACTAAGGAAACCAATGCTCCCAAATGATGAAATTGAATCTCATAACCCATAAAAAACGCAATAATTTAACTTAATAAAGTTATAATGAAAAAATTAATTTAGAAAAGGTTATTTATTAATTAATTAATGGATTTAATTTTGATTATCTAGGACATTAAGATCAACTGCCAAACCGTTTTCGGCATAAGGTAAGGGATCCTTTCCGAACAATCATTTTTTCATCGGGTTACGCTATCTCTCTCCTTACCCCAATGAAATTCTTCATTATTTTTATGTAATTATTATAAATTATGTTTATATGTTCCAAAATCAGGTATCCATATCATATCATCCTTCCTTGATGGGTAAATGCATGTTTTAAGAAGGTTCCCCTTCCAAATCTTCCTGATAAGTAAGCCAAATTAAAGGGAATTTCCTAATTTCTTACCCATTATCATGTGTTATAAATAATATATTTTAATCCACCATTATTTTTAGAAAATCAATAATCTTATCATGAAAAAATATCATGGTTCATTTCTTGTTTTTTTAGATAATTATTCATTTTCTATTTTAAAGACGCTTTAATATTTTCTCTTAAAATCGTACTAAAAGTGGCTAATTTATAATGTTTCCTACACACTCTTTTAAAATTTTTTAACATAATTTAAAAACCATTTACCATTATTTATGACTATTTTTCCTATTAATGTCCATTTATGTTCTAAATTCATTCTTTCATGGACATTTTTATGATACACCCATTTCTAATGCCTTATGACATGATTGTGATACATATTTATTTTCATGGGAAACCCTTGTGTTATGTTTGATTATATATGTATGATTCTTCATGTGGAAAAAAAGTTCACAAACATGTTTTTATGGGTGTGACCAAACAGTTCTCCAATATATTGGTTAATTTTTAGTCTCATGAGATGCCATGTTGGTACAGGGAGTGAACCTAATTCCTTTAAGGGACTTTGTCCACCATGTCTTGGAAGCTAACCTTGACTCATTTTTATGTCATGTTATATGTTATTTCCACATTACTATGATGTCATGGTTATATGTTCCCATTTTATACATGTTATTATTAATTATGATTATTCATGTTCCATTCCATTATGTCATCATGTTATGCATTCTATCCCATGTGCTATGTTTGGTTCCTATGCTTATACCCTTACTAGGATTTTTAGATCATGCCTTTTGTTTATGAATTCCTCATGTTATCATATTCATATATACAAGCCCAAATAGAGTTAGTATCTCATTATAAAGATTAAATAAAATATATTTTAATTTTTTTCATGACGATTAATTATGTACTTAATCTTCCAAAGAAACTAGTCTTTACAATATTTGGCTTGTAATTTGATGATTAATTATACTTAAAATCATGTATTGTATGTGAAAAAGGCTAGGGTCTCTATAGTTGGTATCAGAGAAAAAGTTTAGTTATTTTTGGGATTAGGATTTGCAAACTCTATCAAAATACATAAGGATAAGACTAAGTATAAGAAAACATCCCAAAATTTTGGATAGTATAGAGTAAGTTGTTTATCATTAAAATACATCCATGTCAAGATACTACAATTATACGTTGTTCTGGCATAGACGTTCTTAGGAGTAACAACTCCGACGAGCTGTTTTGGGCCAGACTCGGGGTAACATGGTACACGAAAGTGGACCTTACTGTGCACCTTGTTTGACACTTCTGGGGGATATGCTTTGGTAAATTCATAAGCTCATTATGAACCATTATTAAGGGGGGAAAGCCCGTAAGAATATATGTTAGGAAATATATCATGGATAACCTAGATTGAAACATAGAGAATCACATGTTTGGATATAATTTTCATTTAGATGTTTATTCTTATAGATTAAAATTTTCATTTTTTATATGATTATTATATAATTAATAAAGACCTGTAATTTTATTTTTAATATCTATTTAATGGTGTAAAATAATAGAAGTACACTCAGATGTTTTCCCCTTAGTTTGTAAAATGAAATTTCAAGGGAAAATTCTCATAAGGGGGGAAGAATGTAACTATCCAAAGTTTTATAAATGAAATTTCACTTCTTATAAATATTTTATATAGTATAAATCACATAAAATTACATATATAACACTATACAAACTTTATAAATGAAGAATTAATGAAATAAGAAGTGTTTCTAGAAGTTATGGAACATATACCAATGAAATAGTACCTTGGCCTTTAAAATAGTAATGTGATGCTTATGAATAGAAAACTAGAAAATACAATATTAACCTCAAACATGAAAGTATGAATAAAATTTATCCATATTATAAATGAAAATACGATATTATTATATCATAGTATAAGTAAATAAGTGTTTTAGAAATTATTAATTTAGTGTTGATATTTTTATAAAACATAAGTGTTTATTTTTAATTTTATAATTAATATAATATTTTAAAATAAAATTTATTTCTATAAAATGAATTCATAAATAAATATTTTTTTATCTTATGATTATATTATAATCTTCTGATACCTTAATTAATTTTTCAAAGTATTTCAAAATTAGTTAGAATTTTAAAAAATTTATTTTTCAAGTAAATGATTATTAAAATTAAAAAATAAATTTATCATATTTATAAAATTATTTTCATAAAATGGAGTTCATATTTTAATTCTACATATTAAAAAATTGTTAGGATTAATTTTTTTGATTTATCTAAAATACATGAATTTTACGAATAGTGAAATACGATAACTTAAGGTATATATACATTATAAGTTAAGTAAAATATTCATTGATTCATCGCTGATATAAGAAACATAATCTCAAAATAATCTTATTTATTTTAATATTTTTTTGTGATAATTCTCAAAATATTCATAGTCTTGATCCAAATATATAAACTAATGAATAAAATAATGAAAAACACCCTTTCCTTCCCCTAGAAATACCTCATCTCACCACCTCTTTTCCTCAGACCTATAAAGCTTTGATACATGTCCAAATTATACTCAAATATCTTCCCAAGACCCTCCATAATGTCTATGAGCCCTTGGTATCATCAAAATATCAAAAACGTTTCCCTAAGTATGTTCTCAAAGAGGAGGAACTCAGGAGACAAAATCCTCTTTCATTCCTTTTATTTTCATTTCAAGTTATTTTATTTTCTTATTATCTCATAAAATACCCACATAAAAATAGTATGATAACTCCAGTAAATTTAATATAATGTAATTTTATTATGATAATGTAATAATCCATAATCAAGCCTCTTCTCCACTCCCTTTTTATTCTAAATTCGAAACGTCTTTCGTGAGGTGTTGTTTTATCACCTTCAAGGAGGAAAAGTTTTCATTTTCATTTACCACCTTCAAAGATGGTCATAAAACCATTATAATGGTTGAAAAATATTTTAAAATTTATTTTATAACATTTTTATTTTCTGGAACTAAAATATATACATAATATACTAAATGATAAAACAAAACAAGTCTTTTGTAATTGAAAACCGCCAAAATCAACCTAAATGATTATTATTAATTTTGTTATCTAATGAATCATCCTAATACCATATATAAAATTATTTATAAGATGATTTATAAATATTTAAGATCATTAATAACATATAATTTCAAATCTGGATAATTATCCCCACTTTACATGATCTTTCGTACAAGTATACAAGTAAATCGATCGTGAAAACCAAGGAATCCAACGCTCCCAAATGATGAAATTAAATATCATAACCCATAAAAAAGTCCATAAATTAACATAAAAAAGTTATAATAAATAAAATAAATGTAGAAAATTTTATTAATTAATTAATTAACAGATTTAATTTGATTATAAAGGACATTAAGATCAAGTGTAGAGCTGTTTCGGACATAAGGTAAGGGATCCTTTCTAAAAAATCATTTTTTCCATCGAGTTATGATATCTCTCTCTTTACCCCAATATAATTATTATTTTATTTAATTTTTCTATATATTATATATATATTTCAAACTCATATATTAATATAATATCACCCTTGTTTGATGGGAAAATACATGTTTTAAAAAGGATACCTTCTCAAACCATCCCGATAAGTAGGCCCAGTTAAAGGGAATTTCCCGATTTCTTACCCATTATCATATTCTATCAATAATATATTTTAATAAAAAATAATATTTAGACACTTTTATCATTATATGTGCTTATTTTAATTTATTAATTTCCATGTATGTTCTAAATCCATTCTTTCATAGACACTTTTATGATACATCCATTTGTAAAGCCTTATAATATTATTACGATACCCATTTCTTTCCATGGGTAACCCTTATTATATGTTTGATTCCTTATGTATGATTATTCATGTGGTACACATATTCATGAACATGTTATGATCAGTCTGAATAGATAGTTTTCCAATGCATTGGGTAATTTTTAGTCTCATGAGACATCATGTTGGGACAGCAAGTGAACCTGATTCCTTTTTGGGACTTTGTCCACCGTGTATTGGCAGGTAGCCTTGAATCATGTTTATTCCATGTTATATGTTGTTTCCACATTACTATAATGTAATTTTTATATGTTCCCATGTTATTCATGTTATTCTTCCTTATGTTTATTCATGTTTCATGCCTTTATATCATCATGTTATGCCTTCTAACCCATGTGCTATGTTTTATTCCTATGCTTATACCCTAACGGGATTTTTTAGATTATCCATTTTATTAATATATTACCTAGGTTATCCTATGAAGATATAAGGTCCCAAATTTAGTTAGGATCTCATTATAATTATTTAATAAAATATTTTTTTATATGGGTTTCATGATGTTTAATTATATACCTAATCTTCTAAAGAAGCAAGACTTTACGGTCCTTAGAATGTAATTTGATGGTTAATTATGCTTAAAATAATGTTATGATATGTGTAAAAGGAAATGGTCTCTATAATTTGACTAGTGTTTTTTAATATTATTTCATAGAGAATAAAATAAATAAACAGTTTAAGTATTCAGGAGATTTAAATGAGTAACTTTGAATGAGAAATAAAATGGGAATATCATTGTCTACTTTAAATGAGGAGGTTACACCTGCATCCAAAGATCATAGACCATACAAATTTCAAATATGTAGAATAATATTCAAGTAATATTTTTTAAATTAAAAAATATACCTAAAAGTGAAGAAGAAGTGCATAGAAAAATATTAATAACTCACAAACATTGGGTGTGAGAGATTTCTGAGAATCTGATACCTTCTAGTATCAAAGAGAGTGTATGAGTCTAAAGCTGGGAGAATTCTTACTAAAGAATAAGAGAAACTACCTAATTATTTAGAATAAGGAGAATTACTTATATCATGTAAGGTCTATAGAGAGAGTTCTAAGACTAGTAGTGTTGTAGAAGTTCTTATAGGTGTACACGATCAAGACCTATTTATCCAGCCTTCTTGTAGAGGGATGTTAATTTAAAATAGGTGAAAATGAAACATATATCATATTTGGATCTTTCTATAATTTGTTTTTAAGATAATATAATATTTTGATTGGGATTTCTTACTAGTCACATAAGAGGGTCATGATTGGGTTTTATAACTAATTTTTGTTTATAAATGGTATGTCTTTATAGAGACTCAATCTAAATATATCATTATTTTATATCATTTACATAATATAAAGATTATATCTAACAAATAGTCATACAATAAAAATAATGGAAAGTTTAGTGTCTTTGAGGACCAGTTACATAGGCCACTTATCTTAGACAACTTGTAAACATTTCCTCATAATTAAACCACACTATATACTTTCTAGACATCTCATAAGTTATACCCATCTTCATAACCTAGTATATGGAAACATAAGAAAGGGATGATATATGATGCTCAGTAAGGGTAAACGTAAGTTATAAAAAAACAAATATCATAAGTAAGTGTAATAGGATAATATAATTATAATCAAGATACAAGATAAAATATTACCCAACAAATCATAGAACAAAAAACATGAGTCATAGAATAAGTCTTGGAATAACATAATATGTTAATCAAATGAGTGTGGAGAAAATTTTCAATAAACATATACCCTAAGATCATAACATAGGAATAAGAATATGCACAATAGTTTGTAATAAATATAGAAATAAGAAAATATATCATCTTGAACATAGCATAACCAAAATTATTCCCATACATGGTCTTGTGAGCATAGCTTAACCACAATTATACTCATTAATAACCTTTTGATAATACCTTAACTATAAATATACCCATATAAAACCTTGTGAACATAGATAAACTATAATTATACCCATACACAACCCTATAATCAAAGTTAAACAGAATTTATACACACTCAAAACATTGTGAGAATAGATAAACCATAATTATACCCAAAAAAAACTTTTAAACATAGCTAAATAGAAATTATACCCACATAAATCCTTATGAGCATAGCTAAACCACAATTATACACACACAAGATCATTATATCCTGAGATATAAATCCTTAACCAAATAATTAGAGAGAAATATTAGAAACCACCCATAAATCATCCATACATATACATGCAATTTTAAATCAATCAATCGTTATATAATAAAGAACCCATGGAAAGAAAATTGGGTCTAATAAATGTTTCTAGTGGGTACCACTAAAATTGACCATAAGTAATAAAAATATCAATACCCAAACTGTTGGTATCGGGCATAGCGGAAGTGTGAAGTAGTGGGTTATATATTAAAATTTCTCTTAATATTTGATGCTTTAAACCATGATAGAGGATCTTTCACATAAAATTAATAATTAATTTATTTAATATTTGAAATAATAAATACATGGGCTTTGGAACTTTCTTCATTGGTGAATTTTGATCATTCGAAAAGACCCTTTCAGATTACATTCATTATGTTGTGAGAATCCAAGGATATAATCCCTCTAGTAGTGATCCACAAATTCTCCTATTATCGCCAAGAAACACCACTCAATCTTCGGATGCTAGCACATAAAGTTGAATTTATTTCCTTGTTCATTATTGATCATTCATTATTTAGTATTAAAGAAATATCTCTTGAATTTCTCATTACTCAGATGGAGAGGGAAAGATAATATGAGAGAGAATTAGTTGTGCGAATAACTCTCTATTCTCAAATTTGGATGCTCTATAAAATATACATAACCATCTATTTATAGAGTTATGATTTAAGTTAAAATATAATTTAATTTCATTTCCGCCATTAAATAACATTTACTACTTTTAATAAATCCCATTCCATATATTAATAATCATTTTATTTTTATTTTGTGTCATGTTCCAACTAGAACAATAAAAAATATTATTTAACCATCTTGTTAATTAATATTTCTTATCAGACACGGTGTTGGTCCATTCGAACTCCTCTTTCATTTTTTGAACACCTGAATAAAAAATTTATTCCTAAATAATTATTTCATTCATATACCATTGAATAAATATTTATTAAATATTAAATTAAATAAATAAATATATTATTCACATGTCAGTGAATAAATCATTATTTAATTTATGCGATCAATATAACTTTAGTAAAATTATTCCTGAGACTTGAGAATAATATTTATTCCATTAATTAAAATAAAATTTAATTTAATTGATATCAATAGGAACACAAAGTATGTGACCCTCTAGGATTATTTCTCATTTCTATTATGTGGGAATATCAAAATTCCAAGATTGCTATCTAGAAAAGGGTTGGGGAACCCAAGAGGAAGAACTTGATGTTTCAACATCAACAACCACATATGAACTCTCACTATATAATATAATTCTTTTTTTATAATATCTTATTTAGAAGGTTGTGTGATGGTTTCATCAATATATTTACATGATATTTATTTCTCTGACTATCTGAAATAAACACGTCGTTACACCATGGCCATGGAATTTAGTATGATGATTCTATTACAATCAATGGTATGAGATATATGCTTCTATAAATATGGAAGGGAAAAAACCTTCCTCAATATACCCATTAATGACATGTCAATTATGACACACCCAATGTGCCATACTTCCTACCAATATATGGTGTGATGCTTTTGGCTAGTAAATCTATGTGTGAGAGTCATTATATACATTATTGATAATATTAAAGTAAAATGACCATTACAAATTCTCGTAGATAGGAATATTTGAGGACATAAAAACATTTTAAATACCTTCCAGTGGGTCTTTTCTCATAATCTGTCATCATGAAGATTACCAAGTGTAAAATTTATGAGAATAAGTCTCATCCTCTTACAATCACTTTCACCTGAAAGTATAAATACCATGTGTTTCATCATAGTAAATTATTAAACCATTAAATTTTATTAATAATATTGTAATATCACTTCAGGTTTATCATCATATAGGGAACTATAATGACCTTATTAATGCGGCAATACTCTATGACTTTATTACATTAAATCCATATAGAAACAATGAACAATATGTAATAAGATGTTAAAAAAATATTCAATACATCGAATATACTTGTAATCAAAGTACAATCAGTTGATCCTAGGACACCAACTCTACAGACTCCCACATAGACTAGATCCAACTACCTATAACTTTTAATCCTCTAGACCTCACATGATAATCATGTTTCTATTGAGTCAAGGCTTTAGTAAAGGGGTCCACCACAATGTCTTCTATGGAAATAATTCTCACTAGGACCTCACCTCTTTGTGAAAAATACCTCAAGGGGTGATACTTATAAGGTATGTTCTTCATTTGTTGATGTGACCTTGGATCTTTTTCAAGATCCACTACTATAGTGTTATTATAATAGAGTGTGATAGGATATTTACTTCTAGGTATTGCATCATGCCCTTGGATGAATTTGAGCATCCATACTACTTAATTAGCTACCTCAGAAGCCATAATATACTCAGAATCTACTATAGAATCCATGACCATAGCCTACTTTGAGGTCTTCCAAATCACAAAACCTTCATTTAAAGTGATGATGTATCCTATTTATTACTCCATGTCATCTTGATCAGTTTGGAATCTGGAATTGAAATATCCTATGATGACTAGTTCCTCATATCCTCCATAGACCAACAACATATCCTTAGTACGCCTCAGATACATAAGGGAAGTTTTGGCTACAATCCAAAAGTTGTCACCTAGATCAGCTTGATATATTCCTATTGTACCCAATGCATAGGCAACTTCTAGAATAGTATATAGAATAACATACATGACCGGCCCAATCGATGATGTGTATGGAATCCTTCACATTCTGTTTCTTTTCTCACGTGTTTGAGGAAACATTTTTCTGGAAATATGAATTCCATGTGACATTAGAAATAGTCTCCTCTTGGATTGTTCCATACTGAATCTCTTAAATATCTTTTCAATGTATGTACTTTGACTTAGGTCGAGTAGTCTCTTGGATCAATATTTATGGATCTTGATCCTATGAATATATGTTGTTTCACCCAAGTCCTTTATGGAGAATAATTTACTCAACAACTTCTTAATAGTCTGTAAGACAGGTATTTCAATTCCTATGAGTAATATTCCATAAACATATGCTATTAATGAAATGACTACACAATCACAAAACCATTTTTATACACAAGTATCACACTCATTATTTATGAATCCAAATTCCATTCCATCTTCATAAAAATGAATTCTTCATGACCTAGATGGTTTTTTTAATCCAAAAATATATTATTTTTTTCAACTTTTATATCTTATTTTCATCCTTTAGAGTCACAAAACCTTTGAGTTGTGTCATATATACATCTTCTAGAAGTTTAAAATTAAGTAAGGTTGTTTTGAAATCCATTTTGAACATCTCAAATTCATGGTAATCCACAATGAAAATTATAATTCTATTGTATTTCAAAATTGAAACTAGAGGAAAGGATTCATCATAGTTAATGCATTGATGTTTTTTAAACCCTTTTGCAACTAATCATACCTTATAGGTACTAACTTGTCATTTCATTTTTATTTTCTTCATCAATACCTATTTGTAAACAAAAGGTTTACATCTACTAGATAATATGCCAAAATATTGACTTAGTTTGGGTATATGGAATCCATTTTAGAATTCATCAATTTTTTCTACTTAGAAACATCTATGATATGCTTCCTTGTAGGTTATAGTATCAATACTATCAACAAATAATGAGTCACTATAGAATCCAAGACCCTCAATTTTGGATCTGGTACAAAAAATACTGTATTTTTTTAATTAAACGAAACTAAAATATATATATTTATATTTATATATATTTATAACTAAGGATCTTTTGTAGTTTAGGATTTGGAGAAAATGGACCACTTTTACATATTATCAAACTTAAAACAATAAATAAATCCGGTGATGAAACATTGCTTGCGCTAGATACTTGTTGATATAACCTCCTTGAAGGCTCTATATAAACCTGAAAACATTTTATAAAATCATAGGGTGAGAAATGTTGTCAGTAAGGGGTTTTTGAAAATCCTATGAAAAAAAAATTTGAAAATACTTATACCCTTTGAAAAAAATTCTTTTGGAAATACTTTTGAAAATACATTTGAACATAGATTTGAAAATATATTTAATAAATACTTTTAAAATAGATATTTTTTCAAAATTATTTACAAAAACTTTTGAAAATAGTTATAATTTTAAAAAAATAATTTTGAAAACAATTTTAAAAATATAATATCATTTTAAAAACTCTTTTGAAAAATCCTTTGAAAACCATGACTTTGAAAATGCCTTTGAAAATACTAACGCTGTTGGAAACATATAACTATAAAATTTTGAAAATAATTACACTTTTTTAAATGTGTTAAAGCCTATGAAAATAGTTACACTTTTTAAAACATTATATATATATATTTAAAATACATACCCATGAAAATGTTTTAAAATAAACCTGTGGTTTTTTAGAAAATAATACACAAGATTTTTAGAACAAAACATTTTGGGATTCCTAAAAATTGAAGGCTATTTTAGGCCAACCCACTTCTGTTAGGAATGGGTTCACTCCCCACTCCCCTTGTTGTTTAAAATTTCCATGTTCTGTCATTATAAATATATTTTTATCTTTCTTTACATATAAACATTTTCCACTGGGGTTTTTTATTTAAAAACATAACAATGGTTTGAATACACATGCACGTTTATAAATATATAAATACTTAGTTTCTTAGGATCACTTGTTATATTTGGCACTACCAAATCTAATGTCATTTTTATTTTGCATGGTTTTTCGATAAAATAATTAACATCCATGTAATTAAAATATTCGATAAATTACTTTTTATTAAATTTTATCTTCTAAAACTCATCCCTTGATAAAAGTATGAAATATTCATGTATTTAAATCACAATACATTAAATAATATATAATCCATTCACATAAAATGATATTTATTTCAAATTTACAGTCACATGAAATATTTCAAATTTAGTTTTTCTTTCTCATAATTATCATTAGCAAATAAAATATAAGAATTTAAAATAATAGGGTGTGTAATAGTAACTGTAAAATTAGTATTTTCTAAAAATAATCCCTTTAACAATATATATATATAACTTTACTCTTATAAAAAATTATAAGAAAAAGTAAATATACCCTTAACTTATAATTTTAAAAGAAAATTGTATAACACATATAAGGGATATAAAATTAATATTTTTAAAATAAAAAATTCTTCATTGCTTAATGTGAAAATATTTTGTGTGATGGTTTCATGCTTTGAAATGAATTATATATTCATTTAGAAACATGAAATGATAGAAAGGAATATATATATACACACACACATATGTACATATATATAAGGTATATAAACATGGAAGGTTTGAGAATAAAGTATTACATGCACACAATAATTACTTAAACATAAGTATGAAAAATATTTGTATCATATGAGGTATATTCTCATAATTAAAAAAATATATTTGGTTGATAAAAAAAATGAAATGACATTAATGTATAGATATATATATATATAAATCAGAGATTTAAATTCTAAAACATGAACATTAGGAAATTTAAAAGCATATACATGTATAAACACAATTGAAAAAATTAAAAATATCATGTGTATATACATGCTAGTGGATGAAATATGAAAATATTATAAATATCAGTATATAAATATATAAATAAATTAAAATAATCCCCTTACACAATTTCATGACTTAAATAAATAGAATGTAACAAAAATTTAATAAATGTATAATTATACTTAAATAAATTGAAAATAACATATGTATATACATATTGGTGATTGAAATCTGAAAAATATTATATATATTAGTATATATAAAATAGAAGTATTCCCCTTACACACTTACATGACTAAAAGAAATAAAATGTAACTTAAATTTAATATATATATATAATCATACTTAACTTAATTGAAAATAAAATATGTACATACATGTTGGGACTTAAAATCTGAAAAATATTATATATGTTAGTATATGTAAAATAGAAGTATTCCCCTTACTTTATTGTAAACCAAAGGGCGGGGGAGGGGGTGACTAGCTTTGGGTGTCTAGGCAGTTGGTATACGATGTGCCCCAGTCTAGTGGAAATCAAACCAAGGTAATGGAAGTGGATTTCTACCGTTTCAACTTAGATCGAACCAGATGAAATTATGAAGGGAGGGAGCTTCGACTTAGGATGTTCGGCCAGTAGTTCTCCCTATAAATTTCACGTGTGTGTGTGTGTGTGTGAATGTTTGAGTACTACGTGAGTACTACGGATGTCTAGACCTGAAAGGGTTTTGAGAAAATGTTTAAGGTGGCCTTTTGTGGTTTCTGTGTGACTCGCAGGTGGTGTTATGGGTAAGAGACAATGATGGAGGAAGACAATGATAGTGTAAGTGTCAGATTCTGCAAGCCTTGAGGAGGATACCAATGTATAGTGATGGTCTACCTAGATTCCCATAGCTCATTGAAGAATAAAAGAATAGAGATCAGATAGATTGACGTCATTAAACGGATGTGGGGAGATTCATGGTCGACAACAGATGAAGGTAGATTGGACGACACAGGTATGGTGGTCTATAGGGAGACTAGTGGTTGTTCATGTTCGCTGGAGGGTGTCTGATAGTGATTTCCATAGGGTATATGGTTTTCTTCTAGGAGAATAGTCATAAGGAATATGAAGAATTTTCTCTTTTTATTTTATTTTATTTTTTATTTTTTTTATACTTTTTTGTATAGAACCTGCTATATATATATATATATATTGAATAAATAAAACCAACCCAATTTTTTTGATTGATTAAAAACATATTTATATTATATTAAATTTATAAATCACACTTTCATTTTAATTTGCTATAATTTAATATAATCAAACATTATTATTATTATTTCTTATTATAATTTATTTGTTATAAATTTTATATTAAGTATATTTTATAAAAGTATTTCAATGAATATGTCCCAATTATTTTCACCTTTTTTAAACCTCAACTATAAACCAATAGTTTTAATTAGATAACTTATAAATATCTAGCATTGATGTTATTTTAATAAACTATAAGTTCTTTAAAGTTTTCTTCTTTTGGATATGGTTCTAATAATTCCCCTTATTCTTTCTGTAGTCATTATCTCCCTGGACCTATCAATTATACTCATGGTGGATCCCAACGTGTCAGGTTATGATATTTCACTTTTTATGTTCTTGGAAGTAGGTCACCTTGTGTTATTAGTGCTTTTAATGAGTTTTACCATCTTGTTTCATACTTTTGTGAACTATGGTGTCCTTGTATTAATGTTTGGGGTTTTTTTCAACTTTAAAAAAAAGTATCATGTTCTACTCCAATATGTTTTTTCAATACGTGTTTTATTTATATAAATGGTGAATACATAAAATAAAATAACATATTGGGGTGTTACATTCTACCCCCCCCCCCAAACAAAATTTTTCCCTCACAATTCTTGCATAATCAGTTTCCATGTTCCATCATGGAAGTTGTTTGTTCCTTCATCAAGACATTTAGTGTTGGCATTTTTTGTGAAGAGAAAGGGGCTAGGAATTACAATGATACTTCAAAGCATCCTCAAAATCTTATACTTCATCTTTTCAGGTACAAATTGTGTAACACAGGATTAAATAATGAGGACATTCATAAATATACATAAAGGTTTTATTATCAATATAATGTTTTTGAACATCAGGGTGAACCTTGCCTTTATAAAATACTCTCATTGTGTCATCTTCAAAGGTCTCAAAATTTTCTTTGATACTTCCAATGATACAAAATTTTAAAATTTGGTATATATAAGAAGCTCGGAGATCACCCTCTTATGCAGCTACTTCAATATTGGTTATTGATTCCTATGGTTTTGTTAGGGTGAAGAGTTAAAAAAATAACATAGTAATACCTTCCAAGTATATAATGAATGAAAAGATGAAAATACAACATTTTTTCGTATAAAAACAATGATCCTCAAAAAATACAGGGAATATAAGAGATGTTGGATGCCTCGTACAATTTCTTGCAGGTATCTTGGATATTGATAAAGGTCTCAATATCATTTGAACATGATTTCAGGATTATCTTTGAAGTTAAATCCTTTGGAAGTGATAGAAGAGTTGTTCATGACCTTTCTCTTTCCATTTTCAGGTTGTTTTTGAACTGAAAAAAAAATTAATGATGAATTTTTTACTAATGGTATATATTAATCTTATTTTAACCCAATGTCCTAATATCTAAATTTATCTAAACCATTTCCTTTGATACCAACTATAGAACCCCAGACCCAATGTCTAGATCTGATAAAAAACTACCATATTTTTTATTTTAAAAAAACTAAAAAATATACATACATTTAGAACTAAGGATCTTTTCTAGTTTAGGATTTGGAGGAAAAGGACCACATTTACATATTATCAAAGTTAAAATAATAAATAAATTCAGTGATGAAACTTTCTTAGCGCTAACTCCTTGTCATGATAACTTCCATTAAAGCTCTATATGAACTTAAAAACATTTTATAAAAACATAAAATGATAAAAGTTTCCCAATAAGGGGTTATTGAAAATCTAGTTAAAACTATTTTTGAAAATACTTTTACACTTCAAAGAAATAATTTAAGAAACACTTTTGAAAATACTTATGAATATAGCTTTGAAAATTCCTTTAATAAATACTTTTAAAATTGATTGTTTTTGTAAATTCTTTAGAAATATTTTAAAAAAACTTATAATTTTGAAAACATAATTTTGAAAATACTTTTGAAATTATAATATCTTTTGGAAAACACATTTGAAAATCCTTTGAAAACAATGATTTTGAAAATTCCTTGGAAAATAATTACACCTTTGGAAACATATAAATATACCTTTTTAAAAATAATTATGATTTTGGAAATTCATTAATGCCTGTGAAAATAGTTATGCTTTTGAAAATATTATATATATATATATATTTAAAAACTTACGCATGAAAAGGATTCAAAATAAACTAGTGGTTTTTCAGCAAATACTCAACACGCTTTTAAAAACAAAACATTTTGGGCTACAGAAACATTGAAGGTTGTTTGGGGCCTACCCACTTATGTTAGTAATGGGTTCACTCCCAACTCCCCTTATTATATAAAATTTCCCAGTTCCATTTTTATAAAAACCTTTTTAGCTTTCATTATATATATAAATTTTCCACTATGGATTTTTATTTAAAAACATAACAATGATTTGAATACACGTGCATATTTATAAATATATAAATATGTATTTTCTTAGGTAAATCACTTGTTTGATTTGGAACTACCAGATCTCATTTCATTTTTCTTTTTCATGGCCTGTTAATAAAATACTTAACATCCATGTAATTAAAATCTCTTATAAGTTATATTTCATTAAATTTTATGTTTTAAAACTCATCTCTCAATATAAGTATGAAATACTCATTTCCTTAAATCAAAATAAATTAAATAATATATAGAACTTTCACATTAAATGATAGTTATTAAAAATTTAAAGTCCCGTGAAATAATATACATTTAATTTTTCTTTCTTAGAATTATCATTAGCACAGAAAATATAAGAATTTAAAATAATGGTTTGTGTGATAGTAATTGTAAAATTACTATTTAAAAAAATAATATCATTAATAATACATAAATATAAATAGTTTTACTCTTGTGAACAACTATAAGTAAAAGTAAATAAATATACCCTTAACTTATAACTTTAAAATAAAAAGTATATAACACATATAAGGGATATAAAAGTAATATTTTCAAAATAAACAATTCTTCGTTGCTTAATTTAAAAATATTATGTTAGATGGTTTCATGCTTTGAAATGAATTATATATTCATCTGGAAACATGAAATAATGGAAAGGAATATATATATATATATATACATATGTACATATATATAATGAATATAAACATGTAAGTTTTGAGAATAAAGTATCACATGTACACCATAATTACTTAAACATAAGTATGAAAAATAATTATATCATATAGGGTATATTCTCATAAGTACATACATATATTTGGTTGATAAAAATGAGAAGACGTTCATGTATAGATATACATATAAATCATAGATTTAAATTCTAAAACATGAACATGAAGAAACTAAAAATCATATACATGTATAAACACACTTGAAAAAATTAAAAATATCATATGTGTATACATACTGGTTCTTTAAATATAAAAATATTATATATATCAGTATGTATATATAATAAAAGTATTCCCCTTACACACTTTAATGACTTAAAGAAATAAAATGTAAATTTAATTTAATATATGTATAATCATACTTAAATAAATTGAAAATAACATATCTGTATACATGTTGGTGCTTGAAATATAAAAAATATTATATATATTGGAATATATAAAGTAGAATTATTACTCCTTCACACATTCATGACTTAATAAATAAAATGTAGCTTAAATTTAATATATGTATAATCATACTTTAATAAATTGAAAATAACATATGTATATACATGTTGATTCTTGGAATATGAAAAATTATATATATATCGGTATATATAAAATAGAATTATTCCCCTTACTTTGTTGTAAACCAAAGGGCAAGAGAGGGGGTTCCTTACTTGGGGTGTCTAGACAGGAGGTAGACAATGTTATCCTGCCTAGTGGAAATCAAACCAAGGTGATGGAAGTGGCTTTCTGATGTGTCAAACTGGATCAAACCAAATTAAATTTTGAATGGAGGAAGATAGAGGGAGGGATCTTCATCTTAGGATATTTGATCAGTGGTTCTCCTTGTAAATTTCATATATATATTTGTGAAAGTTTGAGTACTACTAATTTCATGGTCATGAAGGGTTTTGAGAAATTTTCGAAGGTGGAATTTGGTGGTTTCTGTGTGACTCATAGGTGGAGTTATTGGAAAGAAACAATGCTAGAGGAAGATGACGAGAGTGGAAATGTCATATTTTTCATGGATTATGAAGGAGACCAGTGTACAATGAGGGTCTACCTAGATTCTCATATCTCGTAAATGAATCAAAGCATAAAGAGTAGATAGATCGACGTCATCGAACGAATGTGGGGAGCTTCATGGTTTATGGTGGATGAAGGTAGATCGGACGACACTGGTATTGTGGTCTATAGGGAGAGTAGTGATCAGCCGTGTTCATCAGATCGTGTCTGTCAGTGATGGTCATAGGGTATACGGTTGGCTTGTGGGAGAAGAGTCCCGAGAAAGATAAAGCATTTCTTCTTTTTATTTTATTTTATTTTTTATTTTATTTTTATCCCTTTTTTACAGAATAGGTTATAAATACATATATCTATATATATATATATATCTATGGAATAACTAAAATAAGCCCAATTTTTTGTTTTATTAATAACATATTTATATTATGTTAAATTTATAAATCACAATTTCATTATTAATTTTATATAATTTAATATAATAAAACAATACTGTTGTTGTTGTTGTTATTTATTTACTATAAATTTTATTTGAAGTATATTTTATAAAAATATTTCAATGGATATATCCCCATTATTTGCCCCTTTTTTTAAACCTCAATGGTTATAAACCAATGATTCTTATTAGATAGCCTATAAATATCTAGCATAGACATTAGTTTACTAAACTATAAGTTCTTTGAAGTATTTATCTTATAAAGATTGTTCTAATAATTCCCCTTATTCTTTGTGTCATCATTATTTCCCTGTCCCTACAAGTTCTACTCATGGAGGATCCCATCATGACAGGTCATGATATTTCACTTCTTATGTTTTTGGAAATAGGTACACTTGTGTTATTAGTGATTGTAATGAGTTTGACCATCTAGTTTCTTACTTCAATGAATTATGGTGTCATTTTATTAATGTTTGGGGTTTTTGTTTTAATTTAAATAAAATTAGCTTTTTCTACTCCCATCAGTGTTTTCAATACTCGTTTTATTTATATAAAAAGAGAATACATAAAATATAAAAACATACTGGAGTGTTACAGTCACTGTCCTCAGTGAATAGAAAAACATAATGTTTTGGTTCACTAATCTCACTTGTGATCATATGCAATACTTGTTTCTCTATATTAGTTTCATCTTATATAGGGCTTTGTGGAATATGTTCATGTACCAACTCTATTGTACCTTGAGCCTCAACTTCATCAAAGTCTATCTTGCTCCAACTATCTCTTTTAGAGATGTTCTCCATCTAAGGGAATGTGGTGTGTCATACCACTATAACCTTTTTTATGAGGGATGATATAAGTAATATCCCCTTGTATCCTTAGGTTATCCTATAAAGGTACACATTGTTCCTTAGGGTACATGTTTGTTTCCTGAACAGGCCTTAAGAAATACTTAACATCCCCACACATGTAAATTCGATAATATGGTTTTTCTTTCAATACAAAATTCATATAGAATACCATTTATCAATTTAGTTAGTAATTACTTTAGTATATGTGTTGGTTTTTGTAATGAATACCCCTAAAACTATAACAGAAGAGTCAAATGACTCATTATTGATCTCTCCATGTCCAATGATGTGTGGTTCCTCCTTTCAGTTACATTGTTCCATTGAGGCATACTAAGTGGAGTATGTTGGGATAAGATCCCAAACTCCTGTAAGCAATCAATGAACTCTTGATTAAGATAATTTTAACTGTGGTATAAGTGGTGTTTCTTAATCTTCTTACCAAGATGGTTCTCAACATCATTCATGTATTCTTTGAATTTATCAATATAATTTGAATTATATCTCATCAAGTAGACATATCCATATCTAATAAAATCATTAGTAAAAGTTATAAAGTATGAGTACCATACCCTTTCTTCAATGGGAAATGGTCCACACACATCAATACAAACTAATTCAAGAAGCTCTTTATCCCTTTCACCTTTCCCACTAAATGGGGATTTGGTCATTTTTCTTGTAAAAATGTGTGACATACACTAAGTGGTTTTAGATCAAAAGAATAAAAATATCCATCTTGATGTAATTTAGTCAAGAATTTTTCATTTACATCACCTAAATGTTGATTCAAAATATTTATGTGGTATGATTTACGTGAATTAACTTCATTATAGAGTATCATTACTTGGTTCATGTAATCAAACACATAAATACCATTATTTAAATATGTCTTACCATAAAAAATGTTACCTTTTTAAAATAAGAATAATTCATATCCAAATATAAAAATAAATCCATCCATATAAAATATGGATAAAAATATAATGTTTTTAGTAATCGAGGTAACATAATAAAAGACATTAGAAATAATGATCATTATGGTCGAAAACATGAGTTCGTAGTCCCCAATAGCTACAACAGTGAGTTTATCTCTGTTGAATACTCATAGAACTACCTGTCATCATTCAATATTTCTAAATCTAATTGGTTTCTGTATTTGAATACATATGTGTGTACCACAAGCTATATCTAATACCCAATTTGTAGAAATAGATATATTACACTCAATAAAAAAACATGAAGATTCCCCTTACTTCTCTAGTTGGGTGTGGTTTTTCTTTTAGTGGCACTTCCTTCCATATATGAAACAGGAAGTATCTTGTTCCCCTTACATTCCCCCTGATCTTCCTCTTCATGGAAGGTTGTGAAGAATATTTGGGCTTAATGATATTTTCTTTCCCTTTCTATTTTTTCACCATAAGGATGGAAGGATTTTTGCACTTCGTATCCTTAACTACTTATCAAGGAATAGTGAGAAGATCTAGGAGAGGCTTATCAAAGTTATTCATATTAAAATTCACAAATAAAGATGGATAATCCCTGTGGGAGTGATTCTAGAATGATATTGATGACTAGTGTTTTATGGAATTTAAAGATTAGAACCTCTAGGACCTCAATTTAGCCGATGAGTTTGACTACATTAGGCCCATTTTGGGAATCCTACAAAACCTTACTCTGAAATAGTTCTTTGTGAATTTATAAATTTTTCTATCTATATCTCTCCTAGTAAAGACCACAAAGGTGATCAAGAATTCTATATGAATTGATGTTATCATGAGACTTCAGGTGTCCACTGTACATAGGAGAAGGCATCAAACATTAAACATCGACCATTTCATTCATATGTTTTTAGTAGACTAGGAACTCTTCCCCACTAGCCTCCTTAGTAGGAAGAGCAGACATTGATAATTATAGCATGTAATATTTATGTTCATGGAATAGAATAACCTAAAGGTGTTTGTTCTATTCTTGGAAGTTACTACCAGTTAAGGGGTTGTCTTTATACAATATCGATCATAGGGATAATTTGTATTATGAGCTTTACATTTTATTATATAATTCAAAAGAAAGATTATTAATAATATTATTGATTACAAATTATCTAAGAAATTATAAATTGATTGATTTTATTAAATTTTCCTCTATTTTATCGAGTCCTAATAAACCTCTCCATTGAACTCGGGATGTCTAGTTATTGGGAAATTCTAGTTGAAAGGATCCATATTCCCCTTCGCATAACCCCAACCAGGGTTGGTCAAGCTACTTGAAGGTATTTAGGTTGGAAGGTATCCTCTAATTGTGGGAATGTGGCTCCTTCTTTTGTTGAGTGGATTTCCCAATCCTAAAATCCTGACATGTATTTCATCAACACATGCCTCTAAGTTACACCAATTCTAGAAAGGGTTACTCCTCTTTATGTGAAATGATTAAGTCTATCAAAAACCTTTATAAGAACTCACCTTATAAAATTACGTGTCCCGATAAGGGTTAGTCAAACACTTAGTTATATTGAGTTTTGTTGTTATTCATGTAATAGATGGCTAAGTGTGACTTAATATTAGGTTTGATAGACTTTAGTCAATTATGAAAAAAAATTATCTTGTTTTATCATTTTCCTGTCCTATTAATATTAAGTGGATGTTACATAATTAATTAACCATGTTGGATGAAAAATTTATTCATAATTCATTTATTTAATTTATTATGTATAAATTTTATCATTTTTTTATATTTTACATGTCTTGTTAATATTAAGTGGATGTTAATTAATTAATCAGCCATACTAGATAAAACATTTACGCATAATAAATTTATTTAAATTATGTATTTTCACATTAATTCATTTATTTATATCATGGTCTTTCATCCATAAAACAAATAATTTCATAGACATAAATAATTAGTTAAATGACTCATTTATGAGCTTTATCTAATTATTTATTTAATAAGCATAAATTATCACCTGAGTTGGTATCATTATGGTTCCATCTTGAACTACCTCCATTAACCTTGGGATACTCCATTAATTAAATGTATTTATGACTTAGATGCAGGTGAGTAGAACCAAATGATTAGTTAAAAGGGGATTACATAAATATCCTAGGACACGCAAGTCCTACATAATAATGGACCGAGTGATGACACATATGAAATCATATTTAATTTAAAATTAAATAATTGAAAACTCATGTAATAAATTAAATTCTAACATCCAACACGTACACAAATCTTGATCAATCTCATGAATGGTCATACATGTAGTGAATATGAAAAAGTAACTGGCTAGCATAGATTTCTTTATTCATTTTTTATTATTTAAGATGAACATGCTTTAATTAATTAATTAATTCCTTTTTCACTTAATGATCATACAAACTTAACTAAAGATACCCATCATCTATTGAATTCATGTAAAATGTGAAATAGAACTAATAATGTCATATTAATTACAGTAAATTAATTTATCATTTAATATTCTTTAAAATTGTTATTAAATATTCGTACACGCATTGGTGTTCCAATCAATAAAATAAGGTTTTAATGATGTAATTTTCAATTTGATGTAATTTTTAATTTTGACATTTAATGTGACCTACATAGAATGTACAGTCTAGCTAGACGTCATGTACCTCAGTTGTCGTGTATCTGAGCCACACTCTTAGGGATTTGGTGCGTCGCCTCGGCTGAACTTCATGGCATGTACAGGCCAGCAACATGCCATGTATCCACTTTATGAGTACCAAGTTATCCCAGTCAACACAGGGTGTGAAATAAATTCACTGCATGTAATTAAATGCTTGGAGCATTGCGGTATAATGTGCATTGGTACACATCATGTTCTTCAACTAAATGCCATGTAAACTAGTTTTACCAGCCAAATATTTGGTGCTTCCCAATGGAATCTCTAGTCATTCTTCATCTGTTATAAAACCTCTAAGAAAATGAAACACTAAACAAACATGATTAATATGTTTATAACATGTTAATTCAATTAGGATTAAATAACTAATAACATGAAATAGAAATATTATCATAATTGTACATAGATCAAAAATAAAATAAATAATAATAAATTTAAATATGACTCCTCTTATACCACTTGTTTTTTTTTGGGTGTAGAGGAAGCATGCGGTGGTGGGAAATATATTTAAATTTCTTTTAATAGTCATCTCTTAAAACCAAGAGGAAAGATATTTCACGTAAAAATAATAATTAATTTATTTAATATTTTAAAAAAATAAATACTCAAGCTTAGGAAATTTATTTATTAGTGAATATTGATCATCCAAAATACCCTTTCAGATTACCTTCATTTCCCTATGAGTATCCAAGGGTAGAATCTATCTAGAAATGATACACATGTGCTCTTATGATCTTAAAGCAACACCACTCAATATCTGGGTTCTAGTGCTATGATTCAAATGTCTTGCATTGTTATTTTTTGATTGTTAGTTCATTGGTATTGAATAAATATCTTTTTTTCTTCACATTCTTGAGAGTGAGAGAGAAGGAGAAGTGAAGAGAGAATTATTTTTTTGAAAATATTCTATATTCTCAAATTTGGTTTCTCTACACAATAGACATAACTTTCTATTTATAAAGTTATGATTTAAGTTAAAATAATATTTAATTTCATATCATCCATTAAATAGCATTTGTTACCTTTAATAAACCCCATTCCATATAATAATAATTATATTATTATTAGTTTTTGGTGTGTACCAACTTGAACAACATAAAATATTATTGAACCAACTTGTTAATTAATAATTTTCAATGGACAGGGTCTTGTTGTGTTTGAACTTCTCTTGTATTTATTGAACACCTGAATAAAAAAAAATTCATACATAAATATTTCGTTCACATAAATGTGAATAAATATTTATTAAATATTCAATAAAATAAATAAATATATTTATTTATTTATTCACATGTCGATGAATGGATATTTATTTAATTTATGTGATCAATATAACTTGAAAAATGTTATTCCTTAGACTTGAGAATAATGTTTATTCCATTAATTAAACACAAATATAACTTAATTGAGATCAATGGAAACACTTAGTGTGTGGCCCTTTGGGATTCTCTCTTGTTGGCATTAGGAGGGATTGCCTAAAGTCCAAGATTATTGTCTAGAAATGGGTCAATTCACCCAAGATAAATAACTTTACAACGTCTACAACCACATATGAATGCTAAATATGTAATATAATCCATTTGTCACAATATCTCATCAATTAGGTTGCACGAAAATTTCATCAACCTGTTTACTCGATACATATTTCTCTGTCTAACTGAAATAAACACATCATTATACCATGGACATGGAATTTAATGTGATGGTTCTATTACAATCAAAGGTATGGGATATATGCTTCCATAAAGATGGAAGGAACAAATCCTTCCTCGACTTATCCATTAATGACATGTCAATCATAACGCACCCAACATACCCTACTTCCTGCCAACATATGGCATTATTTTTTGGGTTAGTAAATATATGTGTGTGTGTTTTCACATATATTAATGATAATATTAAATTCTAAGGACCATTACACATGCTCATAGATAAGAATATCCAATTTCACTAAAACATGTGGAATTCCTACTGGCGGGTCTATTCTCATAATCTCCCATCTTGGAGATTAACATGTAAAAAATATATGAGAAGAAGACTCATCCGCTTATGAGAAATCACACCTAAAGGTATAAATACTATGTGTCTTATCATAGTATGTTATCCAACTGGATATCTATATTATGAATATTGGCATATCACTTCAAGGTTTTCATCATAGCGGGAAACTAGTATGACCTAACAATACTCTATGACATTATTACATAAAATAAATTCATAATCAATGAAAAATATGTAATAATATGTTAAAGTAATAATAAATACATTGAATATCCATGTAATTAAAGAAAAATCAGTTGGACATAGGATACCAACTCTAACAAAAAATTTAGTCACCCCAAAATATTATTTCATAATAATATTTAGAGTATGATTTATGAAAAATAATCAACAATGAAATAAATCCTTTTAATAGAAGAGTAAAATGGTATTTAAACCATAAATGTGTTTTTATAAATCATTTATAACATTTCCATAAAAAAGAAGTTTCAGATCACATTCAAAAGTTATCATTTAAATGGTGAAGTAAAAACTTTGGAAAAACATTAAAAATAATCATTAATATAAATTCCTTGAAAATATATAATGGTTATTAAAATTTATTTGGATTAAAAGATAATATTTTTCATTATTAAAGGATGGAAAAACTTTTTAATATTTTTAAATACATTTGAAGAAAACCCTCATTATAATTTTTTTTAATAAAACATACTTTGGAAAGGAGGATAAGGGAATCATTAAGGTCACATGAGATAACACATAATTAGGTTATCAAATAAAAATAAAAATATTGTTTGGAAGGGAGAACATGGTCATGGAGGAGAAACCATTGTTAAAGAGGGTGGGAATTATTCTTAACAAATATATAATTTTTATAAGGCCCCGGCCTTAAACATTACTTAATCTTGAGTTATTTCAAGAATACACGTTGAGGATCTTTTCAGGTTTAGAGTTTTAGAGAATTAGATCATAAAACATGCATTACATTACATATTTAAACAACGTGGTTACATAAAAGATAGTACTCATTTTTTCCATCAACGGAATCATATTTAAAATAAAACATGGATTCTTTCTTGACACTTCATTGACACTATCATCACATCATGTACCTTTCCCTTGACCTGTGAAAAATATTTCAAAAACATGGGATGAGCATAAAAAAGCACAGTAAGGGATATAAAAGTATGAAATGAAAACATTAGTCCATGTATGAAATCATACATTACTCATAAAACATAAGCATGTTAACATACCTCATCAAATCATGAATAAATCATAGAAATCATAAGACATAAAGGTAACTTGAGGCATTCATAACATTCTTATGTAGGGAGTAACCCTCTTGGTTACGTTTGGAATACCCATCACAGTATATTCCCTAAATCTCTTCGGAGAAACCTTAACGGTTAACTCATTCACATTACCCAATGCATTGGAGAGCTATATCGGGCTCACCCGCCCTTAGTTTATCACAGAACCACCCGTCTTCATAAAAATTCCACAGAACTATAACATAATCGTATCACATAAAACATACATAAAGTAAACATAACATTTCCACATTTCAATCACAAGATATCAATACGACACATTGATATAATAAAAACTTTATGAAAACCATTTTAAATACCAAAATAAAAGAAAATTAAAACATGGTATTTATTTTTCTTTTCAAAAAAAGGTATGGCTTGTAGAGAAAGCCGAAACTGAAATAATGGTCACGGCGGCGGAGAAGTCGTTTTCGCCACATACGTACGACAAAAAAATTCCCTTTTATCATTTAGTAAAACGCTTTGTATAAAAAAGATTCCTTTCGGATAAACATAAAAGTCAAATGTGTTTATACACCATTTAAAAGAAGGTTTTGTATAAAACAAAACATGCCTCAATGAAAGGAGATTGAGACGAAGTCTCATGCCTCGGGTCCGACTTGACTCGATCGTTCTTTAACGTTTTGAATAATAAACTTGAGTTAATTTCTACTTTCTTAAGAACATTTTTCAAGTTCATTATTCCTTTTATATCACTTATTACAATGTTATGAACACTCTGTAATTATTTAAGTTAATAATGGTCATTTTGTCGATCATTGGTACTTGAGTCAAAAATAAACTCTTTATAATTACAAGTTGTTCATGTGGTAAAATATCCATTATATCAAGAATTATATTCATGATGTAGATATAATATATATCATATATATCCAGTATATACATGCATTTATAATATTACATAATCATTTAGAGGTAAGAAATGAAATCCACCATTCATGGAGACGGTAAGCCGTACATACGCATGAACGCAACTTTCATTTCTATGTCATATTAATGGAATTAAAACTAAATTAAATATGTGTGTATATTAATTACAGAATTATATTCATAATTTAGATGAAACATACATCATATATATCCATTATATATATGTACTTATAATTGTACATTACATTTGGGGATAAGAAATGAAATGCACCGTTCATGGAGACGGTAAGTCGTACGTACGCATGAACACTACTTTCATTTCTTTATCATACTTTAATGGAAATAAATAATAATGATAGAAAGGTATATTATAATTTCAGTATAACATCATATATAATAACTTTAACTCCATCCTTTATACGTCCCACATATGGCATTAACGAATCAAATCACTTTGAGGGGGCGGTAGTCTGGACTTCCAAAAATGAAATTATCGTGTTTACCCATAATGGAAACCATAAAGGTATTCCACAAATATCAAATAAAAAAGCATAAGGAAAACTTAAACATAATTTATATCATATATAAATATAGTGACATCTTAATGGCCTCCACTAAAGGTGTTAAAAGAAGATTGAACAATCATCGTTTCGTGAGGCAGCAATTCACCAACCACAAAAACAGTATGTTCTTTAACCATTAGACAGAGGTGTGTATAAGTATAGCTCGAATAAATCTCATAAAAACATCCTAGTATATTTAAGATACTGGTTTCGTTACAAAATAATAGAATAAAAAGACTTTAGAGGGTTGGAGAAGCAAAATAAAACAAAATAATACAAGTGAAGACATTACCTTAAAATCGGGTAACTCTTCTTGGTTTGAACCAAAATGGTTCCTTGAAGAGAATTATGCCCAAGGTAAGGCTTCAAGGATTAAGGGAGGGATGTGGAGAGATAAAATGATCAGATCTTGGCCGAACAAAAGTCTTGAGAGGTGTGGGTAAGGAGGTAGAGGTGGGGGCCTTTTATAAGAGGAGAGGAGGGGCACTCTTGGAAAGTTAAGAAAATATACTTTATTATAAATTTATTTTCGGATAAAAAATGTCCCACAATTATAAATTTCGAGGATAAGGTGATAAGGGTTTGAAATCCACCCATCCAATAGGTTTTTGACAAGTTTAGGTCTTATATTTTACATTATCTTTTCATTTTATTTAAATCGTTAAATAATGAGGTAATCGCTGCATCATCATGGTGTCATAACTAATTTAATTTATTTAATGTCTAAAAATTATAAAAATCTATCAGGAGGTAGGAAATATTTTTATCTTTCCAATTAATATTTATATTCAAAATTAATACTTTTATAACCTCAAGTAAAAATTGTTTTATTAAAACAACTCATGTTTGTGACATTTTTACTTTAACATTAAATAAAAAGTTATTAATGTCATTTTCCTTCCAAAGTGGCTCAATGGGGTCCCAATGTTGACCAATGGATTGTCCTTTTCGGCCATGACCCATCCAATAATGGTAGGACATGTGTCAAGGTCATTTCATATTATTAAAGCATTCTTTTTACCTTAAATTACACTAATTACCACTAATCACGATTAATAAACTTAAAAGTTACTATTCACCAAAAATTATTTTAATCCCATTGAACCACATATTACTTATTAATGACAACCATGTATGTCGGAATTTTGAAAATCAAAACACAGAAGTGTTAAAGTTTCATTTACACCAAATATCATTTTTTTTAACTCCCACTTAGTGGTTTCACTATTCATCAAAAATTGAAGTTTTTCAGAAAAAAATACCAAAAATTTACCCTAAGCTATATTTGATATTCTAAATTCAAAACTGATGTCTATTTTACAAAATTCATAACACATAAGTTGCATTAATTAATTTAATAATTAATTCCCACTGTCAAAACAAAAAGCATGTTTTTATGAAACAATATTTATCAAAATATTGACACTGGTTTAAGTCCAATTTCAAAGTGAAATTAATTCCAATGACCACAATTGGATTAAATGGTAAAAATATAATCTAATTGTACTTTAAAACCAATTAAAAATATAATATGATCATATAAATAAATTATATTAAAAAGAGGTTTTGAATTAAAATACAACATTTTTCACTATTCATTAAAAAAATGAACTTTATCGGAAAAATACCAAAAATTTACAAAAAGTAAATTTTGATGTCCCAATTCTAAAGAAGAGTTTTATTTGGTCCAATAAAATGTATAAGAGTGACAAAAACTATATTTAAAAAGGGTTATCCATCAAAAGGTGATAGTTTGACCTTTTAGTTAATATTAGAGTATATATGCCAAAAATTGAATTCTTTTCTTATTTTAAGCCTTTATATTTTATTGGATAAATGTAAAAACATTTAAAAAACATATATAATCATATTTTAGTTATTTCTATTCATTCCCACCAATACAAAGGCTACGTGTTAACTACCATTTAAAAAAATAATATAATATTACTAGTGTGCAACGTAAGATTTCAAAGAAACTCGTTGTTGCGTATCGGGCACGCTATCGAACATAGAAACCCCTTTAAAGTAAAATTAATATTTAATTTGAAAATATTAGTAAATATGAAAATGTATTATTCTTTATTTACCTGGGATGTTACATCCTTCCCCCCATTTGGGAATTGCGTCCTCGCAATTTTATTCACTTATCAAAATAAGTGGGGGTATTTGTCCCTCATAGCATTTTCAGATTCCCATGTTGCCTCTTCAACCATATGGTTTTTACACAAAACCTTTACCTGGTAAATTACCTTATTCCACAACACTTTCTCTCTATGGTCAAGAATTTGGACTGGTTATTCTTCATAAGAGAGATTCTCTTCCAACTGAACTACCTCTGGGCTCAAAACATGAGATGGATCTGGCATATACTTTCTCAACATCGAAACATGAAAAACATTGTGTACCTGAGATAAACTCGGAGGTAATTCAAATCTGTATGCAACTGATCCATCTTTCTCCAGAATTTCATATGGTCCAATGAACCTTGGACTCAGCTTTTATTTCTTACCAAATATCATCACACTTTTCCATAGCGAAACTTTTAGAAACACATGATCACCTACCTCGAAAGATAGATCCTTCCTCCGGTTATCCGTATAACTTTTCTGTCTGCTCTGAGCTGTTCTCATGTGCTACTGAATCAAATAAACTTTTTCTGTCATCTCTTCTACCAATTCTAGTCCCATCAGCTTCCTTTCACCTACTTCATCCCAAAAAGCTGTAGTTTGACACCATTTTCCATATAATGCTTCAAACAGAACCATCTGTATACTGGAATGAAAAATGTTATTATATGAAAAATAAACCAAAGAAAGATGTTGGTCCCAACTTCCCTGATGATCCATAGATCAAGCACGTAGCGTATCCTCTAAGGTCTGAATTGTTCATTCTGACTGCCCATCTGATTGCGGATAAAAAGTTGTACTAAAATTTAATTCAGTACCCAATGACTTCTGAAGGCCTTTCCAAAAGTTAGAAGTGAACCTGGGATCACGGTCAGAAACAATGGAGATATGAACACCATGTAACCTGATTGTGTCTTTAAGATACAAATAGGAAAGTTTATCTAGGGAAAAATTATCTCGTATAGCAATGAAATGAGCAGATTTAGTCAAGCGATCAACAATAACGTAGATTGCATTATTACCTCGAGGTGTCTTCGACAATCCCACAATGAATTCCATGGATATATTCTCCCATTTCCACTCTGGTACTGGTAATGACTGAAGCATCCCTTTTGGTAACTGCCACTCTGCTTTAACCTGCTGACAGGTCAAACACTTCACAGTAAAATCAGCGATATCCCTTTTCCTTCCGTCCCACCAGTAATACTCCTGAATATCCCTATACATCTTAGTACTTCCTGGATGAACTGAAAATGGAGAACTATGAGCTTCAAATAACAACTCTCTCTTCAACTGTGAATCACAAGGCACACACAATCTCTTCCCAAATCTCAAAACACAATCATTATCAATGTTGAATTTAGGCAACTTACCCTTCTGAACCAGCTCTACCTTTTTCTGCAACTCGCTATCTAGCTTATGTGCTTGCTTAATTCTATCTGATAGAGAAGATTTCACTGATACCTGAAACAAAACAGAAGGAGATCCTGCACCAACAACTTCTATTCCAAAGTTCATAAAATCCTTAACCAAAGGATCACATTACAAACACAACATTTTTAATGAAGCATTACTTTTTCGACTCAGAGCATCAGCCACTTTATTTTCTTTTCCCGGATGGTAATGAATTGTACAATCATAATCCTTGATTAATTCTAGACATCTCCTCTATCTCATGTTCAAATATTTTTGAGTGAATATATACTTTAAACTTTTGTGATCGGTATATATTTCACACTTTACTCCATACAAATGATGCCTCCAAATTTTTAAAGCAAAAAAAACAGTAGCTAATTCCAAATCATGTTTAGGGTAATTTACCTTATGATTTTTCAACTGTCGTGAAGCATAAGCAATTACCTGATCATTCTGCATTAGGACGCAACCAAGTCCTTTCAATGAAGCATCACTTTAGATAACAAGCTCCCCATTCCTGGAAGGTAGTGCCAAAACTGGAGCATTCACTAATCTTCTTTTCAGTTCCTGAAAACAATCATCACATTCTTTTGTCCAGATAAACTTAACACCCTTCCGAGTTAGCTTATTCATTGGACTAGATAACTGTGAAAAATTTCTAACAAACCTTCGGTAATAGCCTGCCAAACCAAGGAATCTACGAATCTCGGTTACATTTGTGGGTCTTGGACATTCTTCAACAACCATTGTTTTTGCAGGATCAACAGTTATCGCATCTTTAGAAACAATATGACCAAGGAAAGAAATTTGTTGCAACCAAAACTCACACTTGCGGAATTTCCCATACAATTTCTTTTCTTTTAAGGTTTGTAAAATAACCCTTAAATGTCTTTCATGCTCCTATTTACTTTTAGAAAACACAAAAATATCATCAATAAAAACAACCAAAATTTTTCACCTGAGTCAACTGAGCCATCACTGCAACAAACTATTTAGTTCTGATTCTGACCATCTCAAGATACTGACTTGAAAGGTCATTTCCCTCTGTATGCCTTCCCATAAAATCTGTTATGTTTCATCTATGAAAAACCATTCTTAACATAGAAATATCTTAGGCGAAGGAACATAGTAATCTTCAAATGCTATATCATTTCAAACATACCATAAATTAACTTATAATTTAACAATTTTCTCACTCCTAAAGTTGTCTAAACCGACCTCTGATACCAACTATAAGGCCCCGGAATTAAACATTACTTAATCTTGAGTTATTTCAAGAATACACATTGAGGATATTTTCAGGTTTAGAGTTTTAGATAATTATATCATAAAACGTGCATTACATTCCACATTTAAACAAAGTGGTTACATAAAAGATAGTACTCATTTTTCCCATCAATGGAAACATATTTAAAATAAAACATGGATTCTTTCTTGACACTTCATTGACACTATCATCACATCATGTACCTTTCCCTTAACCTGTGAAAAACATTTCAAAAACATGAGAAGAGAATAAAAATCTCAGTAAGGGATATAAAAGTATGAAATGAAAACATTAGTCCATGTATGAAATCATACTTTACTCATAAAAAATAAACATGTTAACATACCTCATAAAATCATGAATAAATCATAGAAATCATAAGACATAAAGGTAAATTGAGGCATTCATAACATTCTTACGTAGGGAGTAACCCTCTGGGTTAAGTTTGGAATACCCATCATAGTATATTCCCTAAATCTCTTCGGAGAAACCTTAACGTTTAACTCCTTCACATTACCCAATACATTGGAGAGCTATATCGGGATCACCCGCCCTTAGTTAATTACGGAACCACCCATCTTCATAATAATTCCCAAGAACCATAACATAATTGTATCACATAAAACATACATAAATTAAACATAACATTTCCACATTTCAATCACAAGATATCAATACAACACATTGATATAATAAAAACATTTTGAAAACCATTTTCAATACCAAAATAAAATAAAAGTAAAACATGGTATTTATTTTTCTTTAAAAAAAGGTATGGCTTGTAGAGGAAGCCGAAACTCAAATAATGGTCATGGTGGCAAAGAATTCGTTGTCGCCGCATACGTACGACAAAAAACATTCCGTTTTTTCGTTTAGTAAAAACCTTTGTATAAAAAATATTCCTTTCAGATAAACGTAAAATTCAAAAGGGTTTATACACTGTATAAAAGAAGGTTGTGTATAAAACAAAATACGCCTCAATGAAAGGAGATTGAGACAAAGTCTCATACCTCAGGTCTGACTTGACTCGATCGTTCTTTAACGTCCTGAATAATAAACTTGAGTTAATTTCTACTTGCATAAGAACATTTTTCAAGTTCATTATTCCTTTTATATCACTTATTACCATGTTATGAACACTATGTTGTTATTTATGTTAATAATGGTCGTTTTGTCGATCATTGGTACATGAGTCAAAAATAAACTCTTTATAATTACAAGTTGTTCATGTGGTAAAATATCCATTATATCAAGAATTATATTTATGATGTAGATATCATATATGTCATATATATCCAGTATATATGTGCATTTATAATATTACATAATCATTTAGAGGTATGAAATGAAATGCACCATTCATTGAGACGGTAAGCCGTACATAAGCATTAACGCTACTTTCATTTCTATGTCATATTAATGGAATTAAAACTAAATGAGAGATATGTATATTTTAATTCCAGAATTATATTCATCATTTATATGTAACATAAATCATATATATCCATTATATATGTGTACTTATAATAGTATATTACATTTGGGGATAAGAAATGAAATGCACCGTTCATGGAGACGGTAAGCTGTACGTACGCATGAACGCTACTTTCATTTCTATCTCATAATTTAATGGAAATAAATAATAACGATATAAAGGTATATTATAATTCCATTATAACATCATATATAATAACTTTAACACCATCCTTTATACGTCCCACATATGGCATTAACGAATCAAATCACTTTGAGGGGGCGGTAGTCCGCACTTCCTAAAATGAAATTATCGTGTTTACCCATAATGGAAACCATAAAGGTATGCCACAAATGAAAAATAAATGAGCATAAGGAAAACATAAAAATAATATATATCATATATAAATATAGTGACATATTAATGGCCACCATTAAAGGTGTTAAAAGAATATTGAACAATCATCGTTTCATGAGGCAGAAATTCACCAACCACAGAAACAGTATGTTCTTTAACCATTAGACAGAGGTGTGTGTAAGTGTAGCTATAATAATTCTAATAAAAACAACCTAGTATATTTAAGATACTGGTTTTGTTACAAAAGAAAGTAATAAAAAGATTTTAGATGGTTGGAGAAGAAAAATAAAACAAAAGAACACAAGTGAAGACATTACCTTAAAATCGGGTAACTATTCTTGGTTTGAACCAAATGGGATACTTGAAGAGATTTATGCCAAAGGTAAGGCTTCTAGGATGAAGGGAGGGATTTGGAAAGATAACATGAGTAGATCTTGGCCGAACCAAAGTCTTGAGAGGTGTGGGTAAGGAGGTATAGGTGGGGGCCTTTTATAAGAGGAGAGGAGGGGCACTCTTCGAAAGTTAAGAAAAGATACATTATTATAAAATTATTTTCGGATAAAAAAGGTCCCACAATTATAAATTTCGAGTATAAGGTGATAAGGGTTCGAAATCCACCCATCCAATAGGTTTTTGACAAGTTTAGGTCTTATATTTTACATTATCTTTTAATTTTATTTAAATCGTTAAATAATGAGGTAATCGATGCATCATCATGGTGTCATAAATAATTTAATTTATTTAATGTCGAAAAATTAAAAAAAAATATTATTATGTAGGAAAACTTTTTAGATTTCCAATGAATATTTATAGTCAAAAGTATGACTTGTATAACCCCATGTAAAAATTTTTTTAGTAAACCAACTCATGTTTGTGACATTTTTACTTTAACATTAAATAAAAAGTTATTAATGTCATTTTCCCACCAAAGTGGCTCCATGGGGTCCCCAAGTTGACCCAGGGATTGTCTTGGTCGGCCATGACACATCCAATAAGGGTAAAACATGTTTCAAGGTCATTTCATATTATTAAAACATTATTTTTACCTTAAATTACACTAATTACCTCTAATCGCGATTAATAAACTTAAAAGTTACTATTCACCAAAAAATTATTTTAATCACATTGAACCACATATTACTTCCTAATGAAAACCATGTATGTCAACATTTTGAAAATCAAAACACAGAAGTGGTAAAGTTTCATTTAAACCAAATATCATTTTTTTTAACTGCCACTTAGTGGTTTCACTATTCATCAAAAATTGAAGTTTTTCAGAAAAAAAACTACCAAAAATTTACCCTAAGCTATATTTGATATTCTGAATTAAAAATTTATGCCTATTTTACAAAATTCATAACATATAAGTTTCATTAATTAATTTAATATTTAATTCCCACTGTCAAAACAAAAAGCGTGTTTTTATGAAATAATATGTATCAAAAGATTGACACTGGTTTAAGTCCAGTTTCAAAGTGAAATTAATTCCAATGACCACAATTGGATTAAATGGTAAAAATATACTCTAATTGTACTTTAAAACCAATTCAAAATATAATCTGATCATATAAATAAATTATATTAAAAAGAGGTTTTGAATTAAAATACAACATTTTTCACTATTCATTAAAAATGATCTTTATCAGAAAAATACCAAAAATTTACAAAAAGTAAATTTTGATGTCCCAATTATAAAGAAGAGTTTTATTTGGTCCAATAAAATGTATAAGAGTGACCAAAACTATATTTAAAGAGGGTTATCCATCAAAAGGCGATAGTTCGACCTTTTAGTGAATATTAGAGTATCTATGCCAAAAATTGAATTCTTTTCTTATTTTAAGCCCTTATATTTTATTGGATAAATGTCAAAAAATTTAAAAAACATATATAATCATATTTTAGTTATTTCTATTCATTCTTTCCAATACAACGGCTACATGTTAACTACCATTTAAAAAAATACTATTATATTACTAGTGTGCAACATAAGATTTCAAAGAAACTCGTTGTTGCGTATCGGGCACGCTATCGAACATAGCAACCCCTTTAAAGTAAAATTAATATTTAATTTGAAAATATTAATAAATATGAAAATGTATTATTCTTTATTTACCTGGGATGTTACATCCTTCCCCCCATTTGGGAATTGTGTCCTCGCGATTTTATTCACTTATCAAAATAAGTGGGGGTATTTATCCCTCATAGCATTTTCAGATTCCCATGTTGCCTCTTCAACAATATGGTTTTTCCACCAAACCTTTACCTAGTGAATTACCTTATTCCGCAACACTTTCACTATATGGTCAATAATCTGGACTGGTTGTTCTTCATAAGAGAGATTCTCTTCCAACTGAACTACCTCTGGGCTCAAAACATGAGATGGATCTGGCATATACTTTCTCAACATTGAAACATGAAAAACATTGTGTACCTGAGATAAACTCAGAGGTAATGCCACTCTGTATGCAACTGATCCAACTTTCTCCAGAATTTCATATGGTCCAATGAACCTTGGACTCAACTTTCATTTCTTACCAAATCGCATCACACTTTTCCATAGTGAAACTTTGAGAAACACATGATCACCTACCTTGAAAGATAGATCCTTCCTCCGGTTATCCGTATAACGTTTCTGTCTGATCTGAGCTGTTCTCATGTGTTTCTGAATCAACTGAACTTTTTCTACCATCTCTTCTACCAATTCCGGTCCCATCAGCTTCCTTTCACCTACTTCATCCCAAAAAGCTGTAGTTAGACATTGTTTTCCTTATAATGCTTCAAATGGAGCCATCTGTATACTAGAATGAAAAATGTTATTATATGAAAACTCAACCAAAGAATGATTTTGGTCACAACTTTCCCTGATGATCCATAGAGCAAGCACGTAGCATATCCTCTAAGGTCTGAATTGTTCATTCTGACTACCCATCTGATTGCAGATGAAAAGCTCTACTAAAATTTAATTCAGTACCCAACGACTTCTGAATGGCTTTCCAAAAGTTAGAAGTGAACCTAGAATCACGGTCAGATATAATGGAGATATGAAAACCATGTAACCTGACTATCTCTTTAAGATACAAACAGGAAAGTTGATCTAGGGAAAAGGTATCTCGTATAGCAAGGAAATGAGCAGATTTAGTCAAGCGATCAACAATAACACAAATTGCATTATTACCTCGAGGTGTCTTCGGCAATCCCGCAATGAAGTCCATGGATATATTATCCGATTTCCACTCTGGTACTGATAAATACTGAAGCATCCCTTTCGGTAACTGTTGCTCTGCTTTAACCTGTTGACAGGTCAAACACTTCACAGTAAAATCAGCGATATCCCTTTTCATTCTGTCCCACCAGTAATACTTCTGAAGATCTCTATACATCTTAGTACTTCCTGGATTAACTGAAAATGGAGAACTATGAGCTTCACATAACAACTCTCTCTTCAACTGTGAATTACAAGGCACACACAATCTCTTCCCAAATCTCAAAACACAGTCATTATCAATGTTGAATTCAGGAAACTTACCCATCTGAACTAGCCCTACCTTTTTCTGCAACTTGTTGTCTTGCTTCTGTGCTTGCTTAATTCTGTCTGATAGAGAATATTTCACTGATTCCTGAAACAAAACAGAAGGAGATCCTGCACCAACAACTTCTATTCCAATGTTCATAAAATCCTTAACCAAAGGATCACGTTCCAAACACAACATTTTTAATGAAGCATTACTTTTTTGACTCAAAGCATCAGCCACTTTATTTTATTTTCCCGTATGGTAATGAATTGTATAATCATAATCCTTGATTAATTCTAGCCATCTCCTCTATCTCATGTTAAATTATTTTTTAGTGAATATATACTTTAAACTTTTGTGATCGGTATATATTTCACACTTTACTCCATACAAATGATGCCTCTAAATTTTTAAAGCAAAAAAACAGCAGCTAATTCCAAATCATGTGTAGGGTAATTTACCTTATGAGTTTTCAACTGTCGTGAAGCATAAGCAATTACCTGATCATTCTGCATTACAACGCAACCAAGTCCTTTCAATGAAGCATCACTTTAGATAACAAGCTCCCCATTCCTGGAAGGTAGTTCCAAAACTGGAGCATTCACCAATCTTCTTTTCAGTTCCTGAAAACAATCATCACATTCTTTTGTCCAGATAAACTTAACACCATTTCGAGTTAGCTTATTCATTGGACTAGATAACCGTGAAAAATTTCCAGCAAACCTCCTCTAATAGCCTGCCAAACCAAGGAAGCTACGAATCTCGGTTACATTTGTGGGTCTTGGCCATTCTTCAACAACTTTTGTTTTTGAAGGATCAATAGTTATCTCATCTTTAGAAACAATATGACCAAGGAAAGAAATTTGTTGCAACCAAAACTCACACTTGCGGAATTTCCCATACAATTTCTTTTCTTTTAAGGTTTGCAAAATAACCCTTAAATGTCTTTCATGCTCCTCTTTACTTTTAGAAAACACAAAAATATCATCAATAAAAACAACCAACATTTTTCACCTGAGTCAACTAAGCCATCACTGCAACAAACTATTTAGTTCTGATTCTGACCATCTCAGGATACTGATTTGAAAGGTCATTTCCCTCTGTATTCCTTCCCAGAATATCTGTTATGTTTCATCTATGAAAAACCATTCTTAACAAAGAAATATCTTAGGCGAAGCAACATGGTAATATTCAAATGCTATATCATTTCAATCATACCATAAATTAACTTATAATTTAACAATTTTCTCACTCATAAAGTTGTCTAAACCGACCTCTGATACCAACTATAAGGCCCCAGACTTAAACATTACTTAATCTTGAGTTATTTCAAGAATACACGTTGAGGATCTTCTCAGGTTTAGATTTTTAGAGAATTATATCATAAAACATGCATTACATTCCACATTTAAACAAAGTGGTTACATAAAAGATAGTACTCATTTTTTCCATCAACGGAAACATATTTAAAATAAAACATGGATTCTTTCTTGACACTTCATTGACACTATCATCACATCATGTACCTTTCCCTTAACCTATGAAAAACATTTCAAAAACTTGGGATGAGCATAAAAAGCTCAGTAAGGGATATAAAAGTATGAAATGAAAACATTAGTCCATGTATGAAATCATACTTTACTCATAAAACATAAGCACGTTAACATACCTCATCAAATCATGAATAAATCATAGAAATCATAAGACATAAAGGTAACTTGAGGCATTCATAACATTCTTACATAGGGAGTAACCCTCTTGGTTACGTTTGGAATACCCATCACAGTATATTCCCTAAATCTATTCGGAGAAACCTTAACGTTTAACTCCTTCACATTATCCAATACATTGGAGAGCTATATCAGGCTCACCCGCCCTTAGTTTATCACGGAACCACCCATCTTCATAATAATTCCCAAGAACCATAACATAATTGTATCATATAAAACATACATAAAGGAAACATAACATTTCCACATTTCAATCATAAGATATCAATACAACACATTGATATAATAAAAACATTTTGAAAACCATTTTCAATACCAAAATAAAATAAAAGTAAAACATGGTATTTATTTTTCTTTAAAAAGAGTTATGGCTTGTAGAGGAAGCCGAAACTCAAATAATGGTCATGGCGGCAGAGAAGTCGTTGTCGCCGCATACGTACGACAAAAACATTCCCTTTTGTCAATTAGTAAAAAGATTTGTATAAAAAAATATTCCTTTCAGATAAACGTAAAATTCAAAGGGTTTTATACACTTTATAAAAGACGGTTGTGTATAAAACAAAATATTCCTCAATGAAAGGAGATTGAGACGAAGTCTCATAGCTCAGGTCTGACTTGACTCGATCATTCTTTAACGTCATGAATAATAAACTTGAGTTAATTTATACTTGAATAAGAACCTTTTTCAAGTTCATTATTCCTTTTATATCACTTATTACCATGTTATGAACACTATGTAGTTATTTAAGTTAATAATGGTCGTTTTTTCGATCATTGGTACATGAGTCAAAAATAAACTCTTTATAATTACAAGTTGTTCATGTGGTAAAATATCTATTATATCAAGAATTATATTTATGATGTAGATATCATATATGTCATATATATCCAGTATATATGTGCATTTATAATATTACATAATCATTTAGAGGTAAGAAATTAAATGCACCATTCATGGAGACGGTAAGTCGTACGTACGCATGAACGCTACTTTCATTTCTATGTTATATTAATGGAATTAAAACTAAATGAGAGATCTGTATATTTTAATTCCAGAATTATATTCATAATTTATATGTAACACACATCATATATATCCATTATATATATGTAATTATAATAGTACATTACATTTGGGGATAATAAATGAAATGCACCGTTCATGGAGACGGTAAGTTGTACGTATGCATGAACGCTAATTTCATTTCTATCTCATAATTTAATGGAAAGAAATAATAATGTTATAAAGGTATATTATAATTCCATTATAACATAATATATAATAACTTTAACTCAATTCTTTATACGTCCCACATATGGCATTAACGAATCAAATCACTTTGAGGGGGCGGTAGTCCGCACTTCCTAAAATGAAATTATCGTGTTTACCCATAATGGAAACCATAAAGGTATGCCACAAATGAAAAATACATGATCATAAAGAAAACATAAACATAATATATATCATATATAAATAGATTGACATCTTAATGGCCACCATTAAAGGTGTTAAAAGAATATTGAACAATCATTGTTTCGTGATACAGAAATTCACCAACCACAGAAACAGTATGTTCTTTAACCATTAGACGGAGGTGTGTGTAAGTGTAGCTATAATACTTCTCATAAAAACATCCTAGTATATTGAAGATACTGATGTTGTTACAAAATAAAGTAATAAAAATATTTTAGAGGGTTGGAGAAGTAAAATAAAACAAAAGAACACAAGTGAAGACATTACCTTAAAATCGGGTAACTATTCTTGGTTTGAACCAAAAGGGTTCCTTGAAGAGATTTATGCCCAAGTTAAGGCTTCTAGGATGACGGGAGGGATTTGGAGAGATAACATGAGTAGATCTTGGCCGAACCAAAGGCTTGAGAGGTGTGGGTAAGGAGGTAGAGGTGGGGGCCTTTTATAAGAGGAGAGGAGGGACACTCTTCAAAAGTTAAGAAAAGATACTTTATTATAAAATGATTTTCGGATAAAAAAGGTCCCACAATTATAAATTTCGAGTATAAGGTGATAATATTTCGAAATCCACACATCCAATAGGTTTTTGACAAGTGTAGGTCTTAGATTTTACATTATCTTTTAATTTTATTTAAATCGTTAAATAATGAGGTAATTGATGCATCATCATGGTGTCATAAATAATTTAATTTATTTAATGTCTAAAAATTTTAAAAAAATTATTATTATGTAGGAAAACTTTTTATATTTCCAATAAATATTTATAGTCAAAATTATGACTTGTATAACCCCATGTAAAATGTTTTTTAGTAAAACAACTCATGTTTGTGTCATTTTTACTTTAACATTAAATAAAAAGTTATTAATGTCATTTTCCCACCAAAGTGGCTCCATGGGGTCCCCAAGTTGACCCATGGATTTTCTTGGTCCAACATGACACATCCAATAAGGGTAGGACATGTTTCAAGGTCATTTCGTATTATTAAAATATTATTTTTACCTTAAATTACACTAATTACCTCTAATCGCGATTAATAAACTTAAAAGTTACTATACACCAAAAATTATTTTAATCCCATTGAACCACATATTACTTCCTAATGAAAACCATGTATGTAGGAATTTTGAAAATCAAAACACAGAAGTGGTAAAGTTTCATTTAAACAAAAAATTAGTTTTTTTAACTGCCACTTAGTGGTTTCACTATTCATCAAAAATTGAAGTTTTTCAGAAAAATACCAAAAATTTACCCTAAGCTATATTTGATATTCCAAGTTCAAAATTTATGTCTATTTTAAAAAATTCATAACATATAAGTTGCATTAATTAATTTAATAATTAATTCCCGCTGTCAAAACAAAAAGCGTGTTTTTATGAAACAATATGTATCAAAAGATTGGCACTGGTTTAAGTCCAATTTCAAAGTGAAATTAATTCCAATGACCACAATTGGATTAAATGGTAAAAATATATTCTAATTTTACTTTAAAACCAATTGAAAGTATAATCTAATCAAATAAAAAAAATTAGATTAAAACGAGGTTTTGAATTAAAATACAACATTTTCACTATTCATTAAAAAATGAACTTTATCGGAAAAATACCAATAATTTACACAAAGTAAATTTTGATGTAACGATTCTAAAGAAGAGTTTTATTTGGTCCAATAGAATTTATAAGAGTGACCATAACTATATTTAAAGAGGTTTCTCCATCAAAAGGCGATAGTTCGACCTTTTAGTAAATATTAGAGTATCTATGCCAAAAATTGAATTCTTTTCTTATTTTAAGACTTTATCTTTTATTGGATAAATGTAAAAACATTTAAAAAACATATATAATCATATTTTAAATATTTCTATTCATTCCCTCCAATACAACGGCTACGTGTTAACTACCATTTAAAAAAATACTATTATATTACTAGTGTGCAACATAAGATTTCAAAGAAGCTCGTTGTTGCGTATTAGGCACGCTATCGAACATAGAAACCCATTTAAAGTAAAATTAATATTTAATTCGAAAATATTAATAAATATGAAAATTTATTATTATTTATTTACCTGGGATGTTACACTTTTTGAGAAATAAATTCATAAAGGTAAAATATTTGTATTTAAATTTAGTTTTCCTCTAGAGAAGAAGAAAATGAATATTGAAATATAATCATAGGGTGAAATAAATAAATATTTTATAAATATATGTTCAAGGAGAATCATTTTAACACAAAGAAGGAAGTTGAGTTGACAAAGAACCTTTTAACCTTAGTATCTTATAAATCGAAAAAAAAACTTAAAGAAAAAGAGAAATGTATCTTCAAGCCCCATGAATTACATGAATATGATAAAATAAATTCACTTGAAATTAAACACCCCATATCATATATGTAATGGTTCACAATTAGAAATACATTTGAAAAAATTAAATTTGAGACGCGAAAACCTTACCTTGTTTTACCGCTTAATTCGATGCACTATAAGATCTTGTATAACAAAAAATAATATATTAATAACTTATTTCATCACCATATTCATACCTAAAACTATTTATACTTTTAATTTTTAATCATTATCTACATGTATATTAGTTTTCACCTATTTTTACACATCCTGTTGTTATAGTTTTGATCATTTATACTAGTTTCATAGGAGTGGTTTTGGTATTCATTATTCTTCAAAATTTCATCACTACAATATAATTAAATTTACTATAATGTATGAATTATAATTATTTATTAAATTTAAATTTTATTTTATGAGTCTTTCACTATTTATCCTTGAATATGAAATTGACAATAAGTACACTTTAGTAATTTTCTGAATCAATGAAATGTTTTTTTCTTAATTATTGAGCTAAATGTTGGTGTATAATTTATAGAACCAAAAAAATAATTATATAAATATATATATCATATAATACCATTAATCATGTTTTTATAGTTGATAGAGAAAATATTTTCAATTAAATTTAAATTGAATTTCATTTTTTTTAAACCTACAAAATTTTTACTCTAAGATGAATTGATGCCTTTTTATGATATTGGTGTTATTTTGAGCTGAATAGTAAAAATAGCCCATTTTGGATTTTTAACTATTTTAAATTATTTTTTTAGTTTGGATATAACATTTTCTACACTAATCCAAATTGAAAAATTATTTCCTTTCCAGATTCCAAACATCTAGGGATTAATTTAATCCTTCTGGCTAAAATCTTAATCGACCATATAGAAGCTCAAAATAAACTCACAAAGTGGCTCAAGAAAATTGTTTTCGGTTCTGCCGAGTTTTGTTGTGTGGTACATAACTCATTCTTGGTGGGCCAAACTATTCTGAACATCAGTGGATGGATGCGCAAGTCGTTTGGTTACATCCTTCATGAAGTCAAGGATGCATGAATTATCCATTTAATGGTACATTAATGCATCCTAATCCAGAGGTTTGTGATTTGGAGAGTCTTACTCGATAGAATAAATTGTCAGAGTAAAACGGGCATAACTCTTGGTATACTTGTCCAAATCCGTTGAACTTTTGAGGGGAAACGCAAAAGTTAATTATGAAAAACATTAATGAAAATTTAAATGTGTGAATATGTAATTTAATGGGGCTACAATGCTTCAATATTTGGGGGAAAAATTCTGGTTATAAAAGGAGGAGAGCTCCTCCCTCTCAAAGCACCTCTCAGTCCATCCCATTCCATCTGGGACACCAAGGAGGAGAACTTTTCGGCTTAAATCTTTTATTTCTTATCTTTTAAATAGTTTTGTAATGCCTTATTCTTCCTCATTCATCTTTATTACCCTTACCATGGAGGGGTAAACATTTTTAGTGATTGGAGAAGGGTTGGTTATCTATTTTGTAATGCTTGAGTTCTTGGATGTGGTTGAATGAAATTTATTTCTTCTTCGAAGTTGTTTTTAATTTAATATAGTGGATTTTATTATCAAGTACAATCGTTCATGAATTTTAATTTCGTTATTGATTTTTTCCATGGTAAAATAATCATTATCTCCCTCCACTAATTTCTGGTTTATATACGATGGAATAGACCAGGGATTAGTGGTGAAGTACTCAAAGATCGTCAGTACGTGTAAAAGGGGTAGTGAATGTTATTGATTGTTTGGGATAAACAATCCCCCATCAGGTATTCCCCATTTCAATTAAGGATATTCTATAATACTATTTTTCACATGGATGGAGAGTTGACCAAACAAAGATCTTGGTAAGGTTTACTCTCATCATCATAATTTCACCAAATAAGTGAGAGGAAATAATTGTGGAAACTCATTTTAATCAAATAAGAAGAAGAGTTTTGAATTAAATTGGGAAAGGATAGTATTAAAATTAAGAAACTGACCCCGACATAATCACCCTTTTAATATCATAGTTTTCAATCATTTGAATTTGAATTTACATTGAATCATTTTCTAAAAAAACACACCATTTTTACCCTCGTTTAAAAGTGAAAAACCATTTTGTGTTCACTCCTCTTCAGGATACATCCTAGGTCTACCAAATTACTGCATTTCAACTTAGGAAATAATTTTTTCCACACCCTATAATAGATGTGCGTCAAACATGGCGTCATTGTCGGGGAGGCAGTGCCACAACCTAATTATAAATATTTGACTATTTTCAAATTAAAAAAAAACAAAAAAAAACAATTTTCATGTTGTTTTCAAATGACTATTTCTTTAATTCATGGAATAATTACCCATCGATTAAAGAACCAATTATTGAATCGCCTTGGTCTATAGAGTATAGAGTTTCTTTCTTGGATAAACAAATTTGGGTAGCTCGAATCCAAATCATCAAGGATGAATTCAAAGATCACATTCAATACCTTAAAGAGGACCTCGAATACCCAGGGTTGGACGGTTTGTCCATAGAATTAATTTAAATCTTGTAGTATTTTCTAGAAAATTATCAAGAAATGAATAAGGAAGAAAATGAGATTTCACAGGTGAAACACCAAGAAGAAAAATTAAATGAGGATCTTGAAGCCCAATTTGAAAGAATTAGTCAAACAGTTTAAAACCTGGAGACCACACTAGAGTGGATAGCAGAACAAGTACATGCATCCCAGGATCAACAACTAGATCCAAAACAAGAACGAGAACCAGAAATATTGATGGAAGAAGTAGCCCCACAAATCCTTGAGGTTGAAGAACCCATGGAGGACTTCATGAAATTAAAAGAAGACGCGTTGTTCCCAGCTCAATCAATGTTAGAGGAGATTTATGAAGAAGATTTATCTATTGAAATATATATGGGAGATAAAAAAGATCTGGATAACTTCTGGAATGGGTGTGAGGAACTGCTTGATCCAACTATTACTCATAATGTAGAAGATTCAGCATCTTTGAAGGATGAAACCACCCTAGAAGTGGAATTTGAAGAGAATACAGATGATTCTGACTACCTACCTCTATTTAGGGAAATTCAACTACAAGTGGAACCTCCCATTAAAGAAGAAATTGAAGGCAAAAAAACTCAGGGAGATAATATTTTCATAAACTCGTTATATTTTGATTTTTTGAAACTGAATTTAGTATTACCTCCCCTTGTTTTAATTTTTTATTTTCATCCACCACTTGTATTTCCTCGGAGAGAGAATATGCATATGAAGACAAATATATGGAGATCCATAAACCTATTAAACATTTATTGAAGGGAGTACCTAAGATGATCAAAGTGGATTTTCTAGAGGAAAATGAGACACAAGCTACTTACTTTGAAAGGGGAGAATTTGATATTGATTCTTCATGCTAAAATTTTTTTCAAATATAATTAAACTCTAACATTCCATTAGATTTTTCCACTCATGTATCATACCTTCAGTACCTATGGGAGAATAAATAAGATGTTGTTCAAGAAGAACCCAAGAAAGAGGAGGGCCCATTCCTTGTTCAAACCCCACCATGATTGTTGTATCTCATTACAATGGGGGTGGACTTGGTGTATTTTATTGACGGATTCCTCAATAAAAAGGAATCAGTTCATCCTGGAAAGAAAATTTTTTGTTGGTTCATGAGTAAGAAACTTCACCCCCCCCCCCATCAGATTGGGGATAACCGATAAGATTTTCCCCTCTGGAGGCAGTCAAAACCCAGGGCCCACTTGGGGGATTAAACGAAGTTTTATCCTTCTATTCTCATCCCATTTCTACTTTTGTTTCATTAAAAAAATATCATATGTTTTCTTTTATTTTATGGTTTTCAGATTGCAACACTTAGGAGCATAAATCAATATTTCAATGTAAATAAGTCAGGTTGTACCCCTCCTTTATAATTAATTCTTTGTTGTGAATAAATCAAAAAATTTCTTACATGTTAAATCCATTTTAATTCACTGAGGAAACAACATCAATTAATTGTGGGAGAGGTAACATTTGTAGTTTAGGATTTTCATTTTTTGTTTGTTTTTAAAAAATAATTGTGTGTTTTTATATTTTTGTGTGTTTATTTTCTAATTTTTGGTGTGTTTTTGAAAATTTTGATCTGAAATGATTATCATTACCATTGTTTTAAACCCATGTCAATGACTGAACAAATATATTCCCTAAATGAATGCTGAAATAACTTTGTTTCAAGTTCAAATATTTTGGAATTTAATGAAAAGAACACTGATTTTTGAATACCATGCCATATTTCACTGTCTATATCTTTGAAATAAATTTTATATGAGGCTTCTGAACCATTTTTGTCATATTCTTTTCATTCGCCTCATTTATTGAGAGAACTAGACCATGCTTTCTTTAACAAGAATTTGATTTATTCCTTTCAAAACATGAGGGTTTGGGGTACATGTGTTTTAAATGATTGAGGCGTTTATTTGGTTTTAATCGCCCTTTTCAAAATAATCCTTTTAATTATGGACTACCATATACATTAATCATTGAATCCCCTATAATCTATGAACAGCTTATTAGGTTATCCACATTACAAGACAATTTTCCATATCCAACCTACTCTTGAAGTGAAATTGCATGATCTAGTTGAACAGAAGTGTGGGGGAAGATATCTTGTGGTGTACTACCTCATTTGGTGATACTTTTTGTGGAATATTAAATGTTAAAGAGCTGATGTTTCTTTTGAGGATTTCATTTTTTTTAAAATGTGTGCCTTTCTGGAGAATTCGTGATAAAATAAGTTGTGCCTTTCTGGATCTTCCAAAGTAGAAAGAAAGTTGTGCCTATTTGGAGATTTTAAAAAAATGTTTGAGAATAAATTTTTGATGTTGAAATGATAAATGGCATGAACTTTCCTTGAGTTTTCATGATGAAGGAGCCAATTTTATAAAAAGTGGAAGAGAAGGAGATCATACTTGAGGTAAAATTAGAATCTTTCAACTTTTCTTCATAAAGAGCCAAGCCTCCCTTTTCGGCCTCAGAATTTTTAGCATATAAATCCTACCAACCGAAAGCCACAGAACGACCCTAATAGTCCTAATGAGAATCACATGTCCTTGACTCGCATCAGGTGGAGAAGTTGGAATTCATAAATCCTATGGTGACTCTTGTGTGAGTTTGGATGAGAAAATCCTTGTTAAACATTTACATTTGTGAGATGAGAGAAAATTCATGTGAGGTAGGTGTTTTGTGTGCATGGGATATGAAAAGAAGTGGAAATATATTACATAATCTAAAATTGAGAACTTTAAATATTTTTTTTTGATGAGGCATGTTATCTTTTTGTATCTTAGTATGGATTTGGTAGATCTCATTGGTATGTGTTTTGGATTTGATTTGATTTGATTTTGATGTTTACTTGTCTAAGAGTCCAAGTGCTAAGTGTGGGGGAATTTATAGAGAAAATATTTTCAATTAAATTTACATTTAATTTAATTGTTTTAAACCCACAAAAGTGTTACTCTATGATTAATTGCTGCCTTTTTATGGTATTGGTGTTATTTTGATCTAAACAGTAAAAATAGCCCATTTCAGATTTTTAACTCTTTTAAATTATTTCTGTGGTTTGGCCATAACATTTTCTACACTAATCCAAATTGTAAAATTATTTATTTTACAGATTACAAAAATCTAGGGTTGCATTTAATCCTTCTGGACTAAAATCTAAATCGACCATATGGAAGCTCAAAATAAGCTCACAAAGTGGCTCAAGAAAACTGTTTTCAGTTCTTCCGAGTTTTGGTTTGGGGTATGTAACTCATTATTGGGGGGGAATTGTTGTAAAATTAAGTAAATGGAAGAGAAATGGGTTTGGTAACATCTTTCATGAAGGAAATTACACGTGAATTATCCATTTAAAGGTTCATTAAAGCATCCTAATATGGAGGTTTGTTATTTGGAGAGTCTGACTGGATATAATAAATTGTCAGAGTAAAATGGGCATAACGCTTGGAATACTTGTCCAAATATACTGAGATTTTGAGGGGAAATGCCCAAGTTAATTATTAACAACATTAAAGAAGTTTTAAAGGTGTGAATATGTCATTTAATGTGGCTACAACGCATAAACATTTGGGGGAAAAATTCTGGCTATAAAAGGAGGAGAGCTCCTCCCTCTCAAATCACCTCTCATTCCATCCCATTCCTTCTGGGAAACCAAGGAGGAGAACTTTTCGGATTTATCTTTTATTTATTTTATTTTACATAGTATTTTAATGCCTTATTCTTCCCTATACATCTCAATAATCCTTACCATGGTGGGGTAAACATTTGGAGTGATTGGGGAAGGTTTGGTTTTCTATTTTTGTAATGCTTGAGTTCTTGGACGTAGTTGAATGAAATTCCATTCTTCTTCAAAGTTGTTTTCAATTTCATATAGAGGATTTTATTATCAAGTACGATAATTCCTGAATTTTAATTCCGTTATTGATTTTTTCCATCATAAAATAATCATTATCACTCTCTACTAATTTCTGTTTTATATACGATGGAATAGACTAGGGATTAGTAGTGAAGTACTCGACCATCGTCAGTACCTATAAAAGTTATAGTCAATGTTATTGATTTTTTGGGATAAATAAGACCCGATCAGGTATTTACCATTTAAATTAAGGATATTCAATAAAACTATTTTTCACATGGATGGAGTGTTGATCAAACTAAGATCTCGGTAAGGGTTTCTCTCATTATCATAATTTCACCAAGGAAGTGAGAGGAAACGATTGTGGAAACTCACTTAAATCAAATAAGAAGAAGAGTTGTGAATTAAATTTAACAAATATATAATTAAAATTAGGAAGCTAAACTCGTTCTAATCATCCTTTTAATATCATAATTTTCAATCATTTGATTTTGAATTTCCATTCAATCATTTCAAAAAAACACACCATTTTTACCCTCGTTTAAAAGTGACAAATTGTTTTGTGTGTACTCCTCTTCTGGAGACATCCTAGGTCAACCACATTACTACATTTTAACTTATATAAATAATTGGTTTTCCACTCCCTACGACAGGCTTGTGTCAATAGTCATCCATGATATAATTTCACATCATTTTTCAAGCAGGTGGTCAAACCTACAAAAACATGAACACACCGTGATTAATGGATGATTATGGGATAAGTTATTTAGAATATCATTATATCAGTATAATGATGATATAATTTAGTGTTAATTAGTGTAATATATCACAATTATTAATAATTTGGAGAATAATTTTTGGATATAAAAATATTATAAAATATAGATAAATGATTTCCCTTCTTTATTCATTTTTTAGATAGATAATTTTATAATAATTGTATATCATTCATATCATTAATAGTTAATTCAATCTATATTACCAAAAATGTATTCCTATCATAAAAATAAAATTTATTGTTAAAAAAAATCTTATAACCATCCATTAAAGGTGGTAATGAAAAACAAAATGCATCATTCTATGATGGCAATAGTCTGTATGTACGCATGGATGATGATTTCATTTTCATAAAATGGGAGAGAGAATTAATATGGTTTATCATTTAAGAATATTAAATAATTAATAAATATAAATATTATACATTAAATTCCCTTTTTAACTAGCCATGTTAATAAGTGATGGAAAATAGACATGTTACTTCATGGAGGTTGTAGTCTGCACGTACGCACGATTCATGTTTTCATGTTTCGGAAAGGAAAAAAATAAAAGGTGGTTAATTATTGTACCATAATTATAATAACATATTAGTATAATAATGATAATTATTTTAAAATTTTAATATGGGGTAATTAAATTTATGTAATAATAAGGGCACATAAATATATAGAAATGAGAAAGGTGATATAATAAATATATACCTCACTACTTGGATTATCTCCTTTGTGAAGTGGTTTAAACCTTCTAGGTATGGTATTTTGAGAAGCACATACAATATTTAATGTGTCTATAAATTTTTAGGAGACTTTTGGGTATATTTTTTCTGAACTAAGTGGGTTTGGTGTGAGAGGAATTGAGGAGAGGAGTTCCCCTTTTCTAAGTGAAAAGGGGGGGTCATTTTTGTAAATACCTAATACATTTAAATAATGGGAAGTAAATTTAAAGGAAATCATATCAAATATTTGGAAATAATATATGGTTGGGGGATAACGTTAATAAAGGCCTCAAACACCCATTCTTACGCATGTTTTAAACTTGTTTTTGGCTTTTCCCTCTTGGTTAAACTCTTTTTACCCCTTTTGATTTTTACTGTGGTAACAAATTTTTCCTAAAGTAATTTATCATTTATGCATGAAAATAACATGGTCCAAATTAAATAATTTATACCTAATTATTAATAATTTTAAATCTATTTTATCATATAAATTTTATAACAATTTTATAAAGTACTTTTAAAATACTATATGTTTAATGTATTAAAAAATTGAAAAATATAACTTAAGTTATAAAATGTCAAATATGGGATTTTAATTAACTTAATCATTTTTAAAATTATAATTTCTCTTATTAAATATATATTTGGTCTTATAAAAAGGTTTTATGAATTTATAATTCATACTTATATGCAAATAATGTCATTAAGTCTTGTTATTTTTAAAAATGATATTATGCACTATTCACATAAAAATCTATATGTTTACAAAAATCCCAATAAGTAATCCTAAGATAATGTTTATCTTTTTAATAAAAAAATATTTTTTTTTCAAATTAAAATTTTTAAATTCATAAATTAGATTTAAACAGAAAATACAATAAAAAGTGTTTTATTAAAAAATTCCCATTTTAAACATAAAGTTCTTTTAGTCTTATTTCCTATGGATTTATAAATAATTTAATAATTATATATTAGTATATAAATCTTAATAGTATCTGTTATGGAAAACAATTAAATATGATTAATGTAATTTATTATGGTAAAATACAATACCCCCTTTTTAGATGGTGCTTGGAAAGTCATACTTTAAAAAATATTAAAAAAATAAAATAATAAGATGTAATTATTTTAATTAATTATTATCATTTTATATACTAATGGATATATTATTAATGTAACTTTAATATTTCTTATTTCATTTTAATTGATCATTTCATTAGTTAGGTTTTGTGTGTTACACAGACTATTGAAGATAGTATTAATTTAAAGGGTCCAAAGTCTTGGGTAATTACAATCTAACCAGTTTCTCAAAGATTGTATATGGGGTTTCTAACAAACTATTGTTGTATCCACTTTGATATTTATTATAGAATTCATGTTAGGTCATCTAGCCAACTTGGAAAGGACTGGGATTTTATGACAAACCTTGTAAATACTATGTGTTTCCCTCTCTTACATTACTATTACACTCCAGGTGACATTGTGAGATATCATTGATTGCATCAAGAACCTTTATGAGTTCAATAGGTAGAATTAAATGGAAAATATAATTTTTAAAAGATAGAATCTAGTTCACCTCTCCCATCATAGTGGTAAATATGGAATGGTATCTATAGGGCCACCAATATTGGTGATTTAGAACATAAAATATTTTGGTAGCCCTAGAGTGAACGACCAAACTAGATTGGTTCCCACTTTCCATCAACTCTAGCCTCTGATCCAAGGGAATGGAAAGTCTCTTTAGAAATAAATATCACTCTTTAGAGAGCTAGAACAATCACATGAGGTCTCCTCACCATTTCAAACTCTTATAAGATACTGACATTTGGGATCTGTTGCCATTTAGATCTGAATTTGGTCATCCAAAGAAGATGTAACTTGCAAAGTAACAAAAAAACATATTGTAACAACCTGACCACATTTACCCATAGTTGGTGCATTATTTTAATACATTGGCATTATTACAAGGAATCAAGTCTCGAAAGACAGATCAGTTTAGCAGTCTTGGAAAATAGATTACATACATGAACTTTATATTACACATTAGAAAATAAAACACAACATAAATGTTCCTTTGAGAACGCCATTAATCCCCTATATTAACCCTAATTATAAATCATAATACACTTCATGGAATCCTAGGAAAATAAAACATAAGAATGGGGTGAGATCAGATGCTCGATAAGGATAACAATATAGTATAAATTTTAATAAATAAGCATAAACATTTAAGGTAATGTTTAAGAAAAAAAATAATCCTTTTAAACATAAACTTCTGTATAATATGGGCAATATAAATCAAATAATTAAATTTACTTATTCACATGGATATTCTACTAGTCGAATAATCACATGAAATATCAATATCCACTTTCATAATGATGGAATGCATAATGCCAAACTTCATAACCACATATTCAAGGCCTTGTGCCAGGACTACAAATAAGATTTTTTCAAGTCCTTATGCCAAGATACTAGTTTGTCTCATTAGACCTACCGATGCATCGATGTGTAATAGCGGGATCCACCCGTCACTTACTATGTCCAATTCATTCCTCATATGAAAATGTTTAAAAATAACATAAACATTCGTATTAAAACTAGCATGCGAAATGTCAATAATTTATCAATAAACTATGAATCGTATAAAAATAACACATCCAAAGTCAAACATATCACAAAACCTTCAATACAATATGGAAGATTTGTATCATAATAAATCAACCACGATCAAGAATAATATCCTGTAAAGGATGTTGACATAGTTGAAAATGATTAGTAAAAATCTTTGAGTGAAATATCCATTTTCATGAAATCATTTAAATGTCACATAATTTATAATGGAAGTAATTTAAAAGATATTTTTCAATAAAAGTTCCCCATACCACATTGAAACTTCTAAAAGGAATTAGCATTTTAAAACATTCATGTCCATATAAATAAATACTTAAAACCATTTTGAAAACATGGAAATTAATGAGAAAGGTTTAGAAGAATAAATCTTTAAAAAAATTAAAATGATGTTTTTTAAAAGTGTCCATTAAAAATAATACCTTTGAAAACTCTTTTATGAAACATGGACATGAATAATAAATATTTCCTCGTAGATACTCACATAAAAACAACCTCAGATAATAAAGAGATTGTGGAATTAACCCTTACCTTGTACTTTTCTTTGGCTGAGGGTACGTTAACCTCTTTTATAATAGTTAATGAATTTTTATTAAAATATAAAAGAATAATATACATAAATATGATATCATATATGATCTTCCAATATTACTGTGTTAAGAATATTTTAGTAGTATCATCGTTTCGGGTGTTAACTGATCTGTTTTCCTTTATATTATTGGTTACGTAAGCCATTTTTATTATGGATAAGATGTATTTGATTCCTATCCAGAATGATATTAAGTTCTTAAAAATTATTTTTATTCATAAAATTAAAATTATTGTTGAATGATTATGATGGGGAATGAATCTCATTGCGTTTGTGGAGACGGTAATCAGTACATACGCACGAGCGACAATATCATTATATTAATGGTGAAATCATATGTAATTGGATGGTATATAATATATACTGAATCATTAACATGTTATTCTTATTATTTAAATTAGTTATACTCATTATTATACCCATCCAAATAATTAAGTGTTTGAATAACAAACTACACCACGACGTGGAGACGGTAAGCCATACGTACGCACGTATGGTGATTTTGTCATTTATAAGATGGATAGAATAACGAATATGGTTCTACCATATTAATAATAACATCATAGTATTTTTGAGGTACTGGAGTTATTATTTTGGTACGAAAACAACAAAGAAAGAGGAAGTGGAAAAAGAAAATAACTTGAAATTGGGTGGTGAAATTATTACCTCTTCTTCGGGTGTTTCCTTTTGAGTAGATCAAAAGGGCTCCTTAGATTGGATTTTTTTATCAAAATAAGGACTCTAGGGTGATGTGAGAGAAGTTGGGAGGATATTTGGGTAGGTTATGGCTGATCCAAATGGAATTGGGGGTGTGATTTTGATATAAGGGTAAGTGCCCTTTTATACGAGGGGTGAGGGTCACTTTAAGAAAATATTAAAATATTAATTTATTATACAATCATATTCGGTTTATAATGGCTCCAAATGAATCTATTTCGAGACTTAGGTGGTTATGGGTCTAAATACGCTCAAACAATAGGTTTTAGGAAAGTTTAGGTTAAAATTTTTACCTTATCTTTTAGATTTAACTCTTAGTTAAGTAGTTTAACTTTTACCATGTCTTCTTGTATTCTTACATTATAGAGTTAATAAACTTACTCTAAACTTCCAAGAGAACCTCAAGTGGTTCATTAATGACATATATAATATTATTCAAGCCCTTTATCTGAAACTTGTATTTTTATGAATGTAATTCCCCGACCCCAGTTACCCAGAGTCGGTGCATTATTACATAACATTGGCATGATCACAAGAAAGATCAAGTCTCAAAAGACCGATTACTTTAGGAGCCTTGGAAACACTAGATATATTCATAAAGTTTTACATTACATCATAAAAATGAAAACTACAACAACATAGTCTAAATAGTCTACACTCTTATCCCCTCATACTATCCCTGCAGGTCATTCATAATTTACTTCTTCACATCCTGGGAAAAATAAAACATAGAAAATGGGTGATCTCAAATGCCCAGTAAGGATAACAATATAGCGAAAACTTTCATAAATAAGAATAAACATTTAAGGAAATGTATAACTAAAACAAAAGCCTTTTAAACTTGAACATCAACATAGTATGGAAAAAATAAAATGAAATAATTTCATTTACTTATTGACATGGATATTCTACTAAACGAATAATCACATTCCATATCAATAACCACTTTCATAATGATGGAATGCATAATGTCAGACTATCATAACCACATAGCCAAGGCCTTGTGCCAAGACTACAAATAAGATTTTGTCAAGGCCTTGTGTCAAGACACTAGTTTGTCTCATGAGACCTACCAATGCATCGAGGAGTTATAGCGGGCTCCACCTGTCACTTACTAAGTCCAATTCATTCCTCGTATGAAAAGTTTGAAACATAACATAAAAATTTGTATTAAAACTAGCATAAGAAATGTCATTACTTATCCACAAACCATGAATAGTATAAAAATAGCACATCCAAAGTCAAAAATAACTCATTCGATACAATATGGGAGATTTTATTGTATCATATTAACCTCAATAGAGAATAATGAAGGATATTGACATAGATGAAAATAATCATCAAAATTATTTGAGAGAAATATACCCCTTTTTCTTGAAATCATTTTAAAGTCACACTATTTGTCAAGAAGCCATTTAAAAATATATTTTTGAATCAAAGTTCCCCATACCACTTTGAAACTTTTAAAAGGAGTTTTAATTTTAAAACTTTAATGTCCATATGAATAAATCCTTAAAACCATTTTTAAAACATGGACATTAATGAGCAAGATTTATAAGAATAAGTCTTTAAACATTTAAAAATCGTATTTTAGTTAGAGTTTCTAACCAAAAGAGAGACACTTGAATAAAAATAATTGAGGTAATCAAAACTTTTTAATATCATGAGAATAAAGGGATTCATGATATACTATGTCAAAGTACATTATATACACCACATAAAAGTGATTTGGTGTATAACAACAAAGAAGTCTCAATGGAATGTAAATTGAGATGAAATCTCTCAAAAAAGACATATCATTAGGTTAAGGATAAATCAACGACATAATTATGTGTGAAAAATATAAATACCGTAAATATGATTTGGATATTCAATGTAAAACAATCAAAGGACATTCACACGTATTCTTGTAAAAACAACACCAATGAATTGGATGTTTATCTCAACAAATCGAGATTGAGTAAAAATTACTCTTATCAAGTTCATACCGATGAATTGAGAATTTATAAATGGAGTTATTATGTGTATAAAAAGTATATCCATAGAAAGGGGAGTGGAAATTATGACATAATCAAATGAATAGTGATTATACACATAATCTTGGAGTAAAATAATCAATGAAGTATGCGTAAAGCCGAATGAGTGGAAATTGAAATTTTAAATTCCCTTATTGATTTGGTAACTTACAAACACATACACCCATGAAAGTATGATCATACAATGATGATGTAAATATACATGAATTAAAGTATATTACAAAATGAATACAAACATGTGCAGTACACACATCACATGTAATAAATAAGTGGTGAACAATGGAATTCTCACGGAATTAAAGGTGAGATAAGAAACCTTTTACTTTTTACTTTTTCCCTGGTCGACAGTAGGATAACCTCCTGTATAATGGTGAAATAATTTTTATTTAATTATACAAGAATCATTTACATTAATATGATATCATATATGATCTTTTAACATATATTTGTTAATAATATCTTAGTATTATCGTCATTTCGGGTGTTAACTTACTCGTTTTCCTTTATATTCTTTGTTACGTAAGCTGTGTTTTTTATGGATAGGTTGTATCTTATTCATATCCAGAATTAAATCAAGTCCTTAAAAATTATTTTTAATCATCAAATGATAATTATACTTGAATGGATATGAGGAGAATGGATCTCATCGCGATCGTGGAGACGGTAGTCCGTACGTATGCACGAGCGACAATATCATTCTTTTGATATTAAAATAATATATAATTGAATGGTATATAATATATATAGAATAATTATCATGTTATATTTATTATTTACATGAATTACACATCATTATTATACCCATCCAAATAATAATTTATTGAATGACAATTACACCACGACGTGGAGACGGTAAGCCGTACGTACGCACGTATGGGGACATGTCATTAAAATGATGGATAGAATACTGAATATGGTTATACCATATTTATAATAACATCACATTATATAGAATATACTGGATTTTTTATTTTATAATAGAACTATCAAAGAAAGAAGAAGTGGAAGAAGAAAGGAACTTCAAAGAGGGTGGTGAAAACATTACCTCTTCTTCGGGTTCTTCCTTTTGATTTGATCAAAAGGGATATTTAGGTTGGCTTTTTGACTAAAAGAATGCTCTAGGATGAAGTGAGGGAAGTTTAGAGAGTATTTGGTCAGGGGTTGGCAGAACCAAAAGGCTTTGAAGGTGTGAATTAATGAGAAGGGGGGGTGCCCTTTTATAAGATGGGTGAGGGGCTCCTTTGGAAAAACTAGAAATATTAATTTATAATAAATTCATATTCGGTATATAATGGCTAAAAAGTGGATTATTAAAAGGATAAGATGGGGAGAGGTCGAAAACCACTCAACCAATTTGATTTATACAGGTTTGGGTTACTATATTAACCTTATCTTTAAGTATTAACTCTTAGTTAATTAGTTTCACTTTTACATTTTCTCTTTGTATTTTTATATTGTATGGTTAATAAACATACTATATACATCCAAGAGACCCCCAAATGGTCCATTAAGGATAAACCTATCATGATATAAGTCTCTTGGATGAACCTTATATTTTTAGGAATTTAAGATCAATTAATAATATAATATTTGTTTTAAAAACTCTTTTATGTCAATTTTGACACTATTCAATAGTTGATTTTTGTAAAACTCATAATAGAGTGATTATTTCGAAAAAAGTTAATTAAATAATTCCTAACATATTATATTAACCTAGAAAATTATTTTAATTCATAAACGTCTCAAATTATATTTATTTGGGTATTTATAATATCAATTATTCTAATTTTTCATTAATTAGTAAATTACTGCATCATCATTGTGTCATATATAAATTACATTATTTAATGTCTAAAAATTATTAATAAACTACCATTATGTAGTAAACCTTTTTAGCTTTCTAATGAATATTTATAGTAGAAAATTCAACATATATAACCCTTTTTAAAAATTGTTTTTCTAAAAGATATATGCTTATGTCATTTTTGTATTTATTTTAACTTAATTAAAAAAAAGTGTCCCTATCACCTAAAAGTGGATCAATGGGGTCCCAAAATTGACCCAAAGATGCCCATGGTTGGACATGTATCCACCAATAATTTTAGGACACGTTTTAAGGTAATTTATTATTATTATAATATTATTTTTTAACCCTTATTTAATAGATTTACCCTTTAACCATGGTAAATAAAATATTTACCTAAGTAATTATTCAAAATGTCTAAAAATAAAAGTTACCTATTTACACAATTTGGACATCCTAATTAAAAGAATGGAATCCATTTTTCCAAATTCAAAATACATAAGTGGAAGAAATTAATTTAAAATTAATTCCCGCTGTCAAAACAAAAAGCGTGTTTTTAAGATATAATAACTATCAAAAGATTGATACTTGTTTATGTTTGGTTTAATTGTGAAATTATGTCAAATGACCAAAATTTTATTAAATGATAAAAATAAATTCTAAATATACTTTAAAACTACTCAAATTCATAATTTATCACTATTAATTATTTTGATTAAAAAATTTGTTTTTAATTAAAATTTAGTAATTTTCACTATTCATCAAAATATTAAAGTTATCCAAAAACTACCAAAATTTCACCCTAGGATAATTTAGATATTCAAAATCCAAAAATGAAGTCCATTTTGAAAGATAAAATGTATAAAATTTCAAAAAGTAGGTATTGCTATTCATAACGGCTAGTTTGATTGGTTGTGGGGTGTGTTAAAACTCGATGTTGCGTACAACACACGCTATTACATTATTCAAAGAGACGCGTAATGTAGAAACTTGGGGTGTTACAATGAATATTATATCAACCAATGATATATTATTTTTTTAAAAATTAATTTTTGTTAATTTTGATACTATTTGGTATTTTGTTTTTGTGAAAGTCATAACAGCGTGATTACTTCAAAAAAAATACATTGAATCATCCCTAACATGTCATATTCACCTAGAAAATTCATGGATGTCATCAAAAAATTTAAATTATATTTATTTTATTATGTATAATACCATTTATTTGATTCTTTCATTAGTAAGGTAATTACTGCATCATCATTGTGTTAGAAATAAATTTAATTATGTAATGTCTAAAAATTATAAATAAACTACGATGATGTTGGAAATCTTTTTAGATTTCTAATGAATATTTATAGTCAAATTTATTTTATGTATAACCCTATATTAAAAATGGTTTTGTTATTAAACTTTGAATTTAACACTTTTAACTCTTCTTTAAATAAAATAACAATAAATGTATTAATCTAATCCAAGTGGACCAAAAGTATCATATTTTATTCCTAAGTTTGTTTTCGGACGATTTAAACTTATCCAATTGAATTATGACATGTTTTAGGTTAATTATATTATCATTTTTACCTTTAATTACCCTATTTACATTTAACCGTGGTAAATAAAATTCAAAAGTTACTATTAACCAAAAATTATTTTCATCTTATTGAACCACAATTCACTTACTGATGTCAATCGTATCTCTCAGATTTTTGAAATTCAACTCACATAAGTGGTAAAATTAAGTTTTATGCAAATCTGCAAATGCTCCTAGAAACTGGGTAAAAGACGGTAAAAAGTTCAATAAAAATTTATACATCTAATTTTATTATAAAATGAATCCAACTAATTACATTGAACTTATATAGGTATTATATATCTATTTTGACTTAAAATACATTTAAATAAAATAAATTATTATTTAAATAAAAAGTCAGTTTCAAACAATAACGCAGTGTTTTCACTATTCATCAAAAATTGAATGTTTTCAGAAAAATACCCAAAATTCACTCTAAGCTAATTTTAATATTCTAAATTCAAAAAAGAATTATATTTTACCAAATTAAAAACATATAATTTTCATTAATTAATTAAAAATTAAATCCCGTTGTCAAAACCAAAAAGCGGGTTTTTAAAATGTAAAAACAATCAAAAGATTGATATGTGTTTATGTCAAATTTAAATGTAAAATTTCTTATAATGACCTAAATTTTATTTAATGATAAAAATATAATCTAATTATGATTAAAAACAATTCAAATTTATAATTGAACAGTATAAATTATTTCAATAAAAAAAGTTGTTTTCAATTAAAATTTAGTATTTCTCACTATTCATCAAAATTTGAAAGTTATTAGAAAAGTACAAAAACATTATCCAAACTATATTTGTAAAGACCCGGAAATTTCAAGGAAAATTTTTTCTTAATTTTCTTTGGAATTTTAAAAGAATGCAGTTTCTGACGACACCGGATTCCGAGGCTCGGTGTGCCCGGAATCAATTTCCGAAGTTTAGCTCGGGTACGTTCAGTGAACAAACGAGCGGGTTTTTCTAACTTTTGAACTGGTGCTCGAAATCAAATTCTGAGGGCACCGATGGATTCGCAGCGCTGGTAATTGCTTATGAAGATCTTTTCCGGAGTTGCGTTTTCACGGGAGTAGTTGTTTAAAATTTGTGGAAGATAAAATAAAAATTGAGTTACAATTTTTATTTCTTTAAAGTAGTTATATCCTTTTAGTGGAAGTTAGGGAACTACCCTTGAGAGGATTAAGGTGGGGTGGGGCCCCCACAAGCCCAACCCCTCACCTTCCCCTAACTTCATAACTTTTCCACTCTTAAATTTTGTAACTCTCAAAAAGAAACTCCTTTTTTAAAATAAAGCCAACTCCTTAATTGTGTAGGGGTTTATTGCTTCTTGTTCGTGAAACATCCTTTGTCGTTCCTCGTCTTATATTTTTGGGCCGCTTGTTATCATCTTAACGTGAGGAGTTCGGACCGCACAAACATGGTCGACCCTCCTCCCCCTTTGTTGTTGTGTTGTTGCGGTTCGGAAGATGGCGGCATGGTGCGACGGCACCGCGCGGGAACCTGGAGGAATGCGGCAAGGATGCGCGTCGCCGTCGCGGCACGCCGTTGAGGCCGAACGAAAGTGTGGTCGTAATTGGGACCGCGAAGGCGAACGGAAGACTTCGTAGTTTGTTCTTTTGACGTGCGGAATGACGGGAATTGACGGAACGGGACGCAGAGACGATTTGATGTTTCCGCAGTGAAGAACGGGACCTAGGATGAGAATCAGCACAGACGGAATTGAAAACGGACCACCGGAGCAACTCCGGTGGCCTGCGGACACCACCGGCTGCGCGGGTCGCCGGCGCGGCAGCACCGGCGGCCGAAGGCGGCGGCCGGCACCGGTCGGCCGCCCGGAGGAGGCGGCGCCCCGGCGCGCCGCCTGGAGAAACCGCCACGGCAGCGAGCAAGTGGATCCCGCGGCCGTGCGGGATCCAGGGGGACACGGCGCGCGCCGCGTCCGCGAGGCGCCAGCTCGCTGGCTGAGCCAGCGAGCCACCCGGCCTATTGACACACCGTCTGTTGCGTTCAGTCTCCTGTGACGAGGCGGTCCTTTGAGATACTTCTTCGTGGAACTTTGTGATACTTGTAGTATCAACCAGTATCTCGTGGAGCGGACCCTCACGAAGATGAGCGTGCGGAGTACGGAGACCGTGTAGCCGGCTAAGACCTGGTGACTGCTTGACCGATCGACTCGGTGTGTTTCGGATAGCCCAGTGGAGAGCACTTGGTTGTAGCGGTAGACCCACAGCGGAGGAGCGCTTGGTTGTAGCGGGAAACCCACGGTAATCAACAGAAGGAGTACCTCTAGAGGCTATGAGGGGGAGCGCTTGGTTATAGCGGCAGACCCACGGCGTAGGAGCGCTTAGTTGTAGCGGCAGACCCGCGGTACTCAACAGAAGGAGTACCTCTAGAGGCTATGAAGGGGAGCACTTGGTTGTAGCGGCAGACCCATGGTGGGAAGCGCTTGGTTGTAGCAGCAGGCCCACAGTACTTGACAGGAGGAGTACCTCAGCAGTCTTAGGTTAGTGAGCAGTACCTCGGAGTCGTGACAGGACCACTGTACACTCCAGAGACGGGGCTCTTCAGCAATTACGGTTTTGATAATGAAAATCCTGGTTTGAGCTAAGTCTATGACCTTTGTGTTTACCTCATGATTGAGATGGGGTACTTGAAAACTTAGGTATATGTATGGGCATATACCTGGGTAGTGGTTATCCATTGATTTCATAATCTTGTGTTTCCTCATGATTGAGATGGGTTACTTGATAACTTAGGTATATGTATTGGCATATACCTAAGTAAAGGTTATCTGTTGAGATCTTATTTGTGGTTATCCTTGTTGGTTTTAGTGAGACCTTGAGGTTCTCGGGGTCCCTACTGAGTATTGTTATACTCACCCCTACACGGGCTATGCCCGCACCTCGTTGTGTTGGTTGCAGATGACGGGTAGTGCTGACGGAGGCTGAGTGTTCGAGGACTGGACGGTACCCGGAGGTGGACCACCCGACGAGTCAATATCCGGAGGTGGACTTCACGGTGAGATGACACTCGGAGGGGGTTGATGGGTGAGAGCATTGAGGAGCTGCGCTATCTGTACCTACCCTTTAGGTAGGATCCGTGGTGGATGATCCAGGAGATGCGCTATTTGTACCTACCCTTCAGGTAGGGTCCGAGGAGGACGACCTAGGAGCTGCTTCCTTTCTTCCAGTTGTTGTCTTTGTTGTACTTTCTTTCAGTTGTAGTTGTTCTTTCGTTTGGGTTTGTATTCTGGCCCATTTACTTTTCATCACTTATTTTTTTGTACTTGGTGTTTTAATTCTACATATACTCTATGGTGTTTTTTTACTTTTATAAAGGCAATGCCTTCCCAGTTATCGGGATTTACGCCTTTGGTGCTAGTCGCCAACCCCTGGCCTATGGAGGGCGGGCTTGGGGTAGTCGCGGCACGGGCCCCGAGGACGGGTCATGACAAATTGGTATCATAAGAGATCGCTTCTACTGCAGAACTCAAGACTCTGATCTTTTTCTATGTGAAGCAATAGTGTTGAGAGTATTGAGTGCGGTTATCAATCCAGGGAGTCATGTGTTGGTGTGGCGGCCGACGTATCCGTACACTATGACCCTGACTTCTGATTTCTGACTTAATACACGAAAAAATTTATTGCATGTGTGTTCCAAGTTTTCTTTGTGATTACTTTGTGTCATCTCACTAGGTATACTGTTCTGACCGTGGCGCACATGTTTCTTTCAGGATTCCTTTTCACGGATGACCAGCTAAATCCCAGAGGGATGTGCGTACTGACAGCCAGCCGAGCGACGAGGCTTCGGTACAAGGCCCTCTTGCAGTTGAGGCACCAGCGGTACTACCATACGTTGGGCCACTGATGCCACCAGCCCCAGCAGTAGGCGATGCATGCCACTTGAGCGTACTGCTTGAGTTCCAGTGCCAGAGGCCACCCAGTTTCTGGGGAGAGACGGACCCGCAGGCGGTTGAGGTTTGGCTGGAGGCTGTGGTGAGAGTCTTCAGGCTAGTGGGGATGCCAGCAGACTTCATGGTGATCTTTGCTTCCAGCCTTCTCCAGGCTGCAATAGGAAGGTGGTGGAGCCACTTGTTCTGGTTTTTCAATGAGATGACCTTCACATGGGAAGACTTCGAGACCTTCTTCAGGGTGGAGTTTGTGCCAGTAGTTGTACACCCCGAGCGTGTACAGGAGCTGCTGCCTTTGCCGCAGGATTTTAGATCAGTAGCTGAGTCATCTGTGGGCAGTAGCTAGATGATGCAGAGGTCCAAGAGGACCAGAGCCAGCAGTACGAGGAGCAGGAAGTGTTATGAATGCGGCAGGAAGGGTCACCTGGCACGTGAATGTCCGACCCCCCGCACAGTCGATCCGCAGGCTTTAGAGGAGCCACCGAGGTGGAAGCAGCGGCAGGTGCTTGAGAAACAGCCGAGCAGTGGAAAAGGCAGTAGAGCTCCGGGAGCAGGTGGACAGGAGTGGAACTAGTGGATATGTCCCTTGTACTTCTAGTTCCTTGTTGTTGTTGTTTTCGTTTCTTTGTACTATGAGCTGCAATAATAAAAAGACACTTATCTTTGTTTGCTTTCCTGGCCTTTTGTTTGGTTGATACTGAGTGGTCCTGGTTAAGACTGTTGACTTGACCCTCACTTTCGAGATTTCTACTGGAGTAGACCCAGTGACCTCACACTAATGGCGACAGTGTGACTCAACCCTTGGAGGTGACAGTGACAGTTGGATCTCTTGGTAGTTACGTCGAGGCCTTACGACATCATCCATGGCATGAATGCATCATTCATGTCAGGATTGACTGTATTAGGCAATGGGCGTGGTTCATCCAGGGGATGAGACCGAGTTTCTCTTTTCGGCAAAGGAGAAATTTTAGCAGCTCTTTCAGATCATAGGCAAGGAAGGTGTAAATCATCCAGGACCGGATGAAGACTGCACCGTGCAGTAAGAAACGGGAAACTGGCGCCAGTCTTAGAGACTCGGGTGTGTTAAATGTTTCAATAAGAGGAATCTTAAAGGATAGATGAGTCTGCGAAGCAGCAGACATGGAGGTAGATCTAGGAGAGAAGCATGAGGTGGTGTATGTTTTAACATGCTACAACCACCCGCCTTAGTTGTCCCCGCCAGGCTCAGGGAGCTGGAGGGCGAGGGAAGAGAGTAGCTGCATGCGGTTAGGGAGAGTGACCCAATGGATCTAAGAATGATTCGAGGGATAGTCTGTGTTCACCACTAGCTTCCGTAGTAACAGACGTTGATACGAATCATTCCTTCCTTCCACGAATCTTTTCCCAGACCTAGAGTTTCCGGTAAGCCATAGACTTGACCCTCACGTCTGGAGATACCTTGGGAGAAGACTCGATAATCACACTTACGCCGACAGTGTGGTCAGACCCTCGAGGCGAGAGTTTCGGTTGGAATCTCTTGGTGGCAGCATCGAGGCCTTACGGCGTTGGTTTGAGTATGGATTGGGCAATCACAGTTCATACACAGATTGACAGTATTAGAAAAAAAGGTTGTGGTTTAACTACGACGTCAGGATGAGTTTTCCTTGGTCAGCAAAAAGGAAACCCCAGGAAGCACTGGATAAACTCATGCACAGGAGGGTGTGACTGATCACTCTTGAGTCGGTCAACCTTACCCTTGTGGCAGCAGTCGTTTTGAGTTTCAGTTCTAATAGGAATTGGAGACCTTTAGAGTTAGATGATGATGATCACGTCCTTATACGGGTCTCACCTTGACGAGGTTTATGGAGATATGGTCGAGGCGACAAGTTATCATCGAAGTTCAAAGGACCTTTCTAGGTCCTCAGCTGGGTAGGCGAGGTAGTTTACCGCTTGAACCATCCACCTCAGTTGCACCAGGTGCACGACGACTTCCACATATCTCAACTGAGGAGATACGTTCATGATCCTTCACATATCATCGACCATGGGGAGATGGACTTTGGCGATGGGGTGACTTTCATGGAGGTTCCAGTGGGAATTGAGGATCGACAGGAGCGGATTCTATGAGGATGTTGGATTCCTCAGGTGTGCTTTCACTGGCATTACAGGAACCTCTAGGTGAGCACATGAGAGCGGAAGGCTCAGATGCATGCTCAGTACCGTGTTTGTATCCCTAGTTTGTGTTAAAGCTTTACGGGGACGTAAATCCCTCAGGTGGGAGTAATATAAAGACCCAGAAATTTCAAGGAAATTTTTTTCTTAATTTTCTTTGGAATTTTACAAGAACGCAGTTTCTGGCGGCACCTTATTCCGAGGCCCGGTGTGCCCGGAATCAATTTCCGAAGTTTAGCTTGGGTACGTTCAGTGAACGAACGAGTGGGTTTTTCTAACTTTTGAACCGGTGCTCGAAATCAAATTCTGAGGGCACCGATGGATTCGCAGTGCCAGTAATTGCTTATGAAGATCTTTTCCAGAGTTGTGTTTTCACGGGAGGAGTTGTTAAAAATTTGTAGAAGATAAAATAAAAATTGAGTTACAATTTTTATTTCTTTAAAGTAGTTATATCCTCTGAGTGGAAGTTAGGGAACTACCCTTGAGAGGATTAAGGTGGGGCGGGGCCCACATGAGCCCAACCCCTCACCTTCCCCTAACTTCATAACTTTTCCACTCTTAAATTTTGTAACTCTCAAAATGAAAGTCATTTTTTTAAATAAAGTCAACTCCTTAATTGTGTAGGGGTTTATTGCTTCTTGTTCGTGAAACATCCTTTGTCGTTCCTCGTCTTATATTTTTGGGCCTCTTTTTATCATCTTAACGAGAGGAGGTCGGACCGCACGAACACGGCCGACCCTCCGCCCCCTTTGTTGTTGTGTTGTTGCAGTTCGGAAGATGGCAGCATGGTGCGACAGCACCTCGCGGGAACCTGGAGGAATGCGGCAAGGATGCGCGGTGCCGTCGCGGCGTGCCGTCGAGGCCGAACGAAAGTGTGGTCGTAATTGGGACCGCGAAGGTGAACGGAAGACTCCGCAGTTTGTTCTTTTGACGTGCGGAATGACGGGCATTGACGGAACGGGTCGCAGAGACGATTTGATGTTTCCACAGTGAAGAACGGGACCCAGGATGAGCATCGGTGCAGACGGAATTGAAAACGGACCACCGGAGCAACTCTAGTGGCCCGCAGATACCACCGGCGGTGCGGGTCGCCGGCGGCCAGCACCGGACGGCTGCCCGGAGGAGGCGGCGCCCCAGCGCGCTGCCTAGAGAAACTGCCGCGGCTTCAGCCGCGGTGGAGAGCGAGTGGATCCCGCAGCCGCACGGGATCCAGGGGGACGCGGCGCGCGCCGCGTCTGCGGAGCGCCAGCTCACTGGCCGAGCCAGCGAGCCGCCCGGCCGAGCCAGCGAGCCGCCCGGCTGAGCCGGGCCGGCTTGGGCGGACCGGGTCGGGCCGCGCCCAGCCGGGCCGGGTCACGCCCTTCCAGGTCAGACCCAGACCCGGGTCAGGTCAAGCCAGTTTGGGCCGACCCAGGGGGGGTTGGGCCGGGTCAGACCGGGCCCAGACCCCCCCATTTTCAGATCACTTTCGGTCTTTTGACCATATCTTAGGCTACGGACCTCCGATCAATGCACCGTCAGTTGCGTAGAGATCCTTGGATTGAGACGGTCGTTTTGGTATATTACACTCAGGGTTTCGGAGGACTTTGGGTTTGGCTGGGTTGGTTCGGATACGAAACCAACCAGGCCCTCAGAGCGGAAACGCTTATATCTTGAGCTCCGGACATCTGATTGACGTGCCGTCGACTTTCTTGGATTCCTCTTGATGAAACGGAACTTTTGGATTACTCCTCTCGAGGTTTGGATGCCGTCAGAGTGCGGTCGCCTTGGTTCGCTCACTAAACCAACCGGGCCTCTAAAACAAAAAAGCCAATAACTCACAGACCGGGCGTCCGATTGACGCGTCGTCTGTCTTGTTGATTTACTCTTCATGAGACGGAACTTTTGGCATACTTAGCTTGAGTTTTGGTTTCTGTTGGATAGTGGCCGGGTTGGATTGCACCTGAAATCCAACCGGGCTCCTGGAACGGAAAAGCTGATACTTTCAGACTGGACGTCCGTTTGATGAACCGTCAGCGGCGTTGGTGATCACATGGAGAAACGGTCCCTATGAGTTTACCCTATGAGATTTCAGGGTATAGTTGAGATACGGCTGGATTGGTTCGCACACGAAACCAACCGGGCCCCGGGGACGAAAAGGCAAGTAACACACAGACCGGGCGTCCGATTGACGCGCCGTCTATTGCGTTGAGTCCCCTGTGACAAGGCGGTCCTTTGAGATACTTATTCGTGGAACTTTGTGATACTTGTAGTATCGACCAGTAGCTCGTGGAGCGGACCCTCACGGAGATGAGCGTGCGGAGTACGGAGACCGTGTAGCCGGCTAAGACCTGACGACTGCTTGACCGATCAACTCGGTGTGTTTCGGATAGCCCAGTGGGGAGCGCTTGGTTGTAGCGGAAGACCCACGGCGGAGGAGCGCTTGGTTGTAGCAGCAGACCCGCGGTACTCAACAGAAGGAGTACCTCTGGAGGCAATGAGGGGGAGCGCTTGGTTATAGCGGCAGACCCACGGCGGAGGAGCACTTAGTTGTAGCGGCAGACCCGCGGTACTCAACAGAAGGAGTACCTCTAGAGGCTATGAGGGGGAGAGCTTGGTTGTAGCGGAAGACCCATGGTGGGAAGCTCTTGGTTGTAGCAGTAGACCCACAGTACTTGACAGGAGGAGTACCTCAGCAGTCTTAGGTTTGTGAGCAGTACCTCAGAGTCATGACAGGACCACTGTACACTCTAGAGACGGGGCTCTTCAGCAGTTAGGGTTTCGATAATGAAAATCCTGGTTTGAGATGAGTCTATGACCTTTGTGTTTACCTCATGATTGATATGGGTCACTTGATAACTTAGGTATATGAATGGGCATATAACTAGGTAGTGGTTATCCGTTGATTTCATAATCTTGTGTTTCCTCATGATTGAGATGGGATACTTGACAACTTAGGTATATGTATGGTCATATACCTAAGTAGAGGTTATCTGTTGAGATCTTCTTTGTGGTTATCCTTGTTGGTTTTAGTGAGACCTTGGGGGTCACGGGGTCCCTACTGAGTATCGTTATACTCACCCCTGCACGGTCTATGCCCGCACCTCGTTGTGTTGGTTGCAGATGACTGGTAGTGCTGAAGGAGGCCGAGTGTTCGAGGACTGGACGGTACCTGGAGGTGGACCACCCGACGAGTCAGTATCCGGAGGTGGACTTCATGGCAAGACGACACTCAGAGTGGGTTGACGGGCAAGAGAATTTAGGAGTTGCGCTATCTGTACCTACCCTTCAGGTTGGATCTGTGGTGGATGATCCAGGAGCTGCGCTATCTGTACCTACCCTTCAGGTAGGATCTGACGAGGACGACCCAGGAGCTGCTTCCATTCTTCCAGCTGTTGTCTTTGTTGTACTTTCTTTCAGTTGTAGTTGTTCTTTCATTTGGGTTTGTATTCTGGCCCATTTACTTACAAGCACTTCTTTTTTTGTACTTGGTGTTTTACTTCCGCTTGTACTCTATGGTGTTTTGTTACTTTTATAAAAGCAATGTCTTCCCAGTTATCGGGATTTATGCCTTTGGTGCTAGTCGCTAGCCCCTGGCCTATGGAAGGCGGGCTTGGGGTAGTCATGGCATGGACCCCGAGGACGGGTCGTGACAATATTTTTATGTCTCGATTCTAAATAATAATTTAATTTCATTAAATTTAATATATAAAAGTGTCAAATATTTGTTTTAGAATGTATTCTCCATTAAATAGGCAGTAAAATTGCATTTTTCTGAAAAATGCTTCTTTTATCTGAAAAATTGAATTTATCCTTATATTATGTCTACAAACACAAAATATGAATGTTAAAATAATATAAAATATATATATAATTCAAAATATAGTAAATATTATTCATAACTACTTTTTTAATGGCTAGTTTGGTAAGTCGTGGTGCGCTCGAACTCATTGTTGCGTGTAGATCAAGTTATTGAATTGCATTGAAGAGATAACATACTATGAAATATTAGGGTGTTAAATTATACCCTCTTTCAATTAATTGTGACCTCACAATTTGAAATTGTTCTTCGAAAATATAAGGTTAAAAATAGAAGAAAAAAACACCTTTGTTGAAAACCCACATCAGAAGTTGGGTTAATAAGATTTAGTCTTAATAAGAGGGATAGAGAAATTAAAAAGTCACCACCAAATTATGATCTTGATTAGGATAAAATTGGTGGAAATTAGAGACACATAATTGGATGAAAAATGTAAATATTTATATGGAGTGATTGAGGTCATCGATCACAAACAAGTGTTAAATTGAGGTCCTTAAAACCATCAATCTAAGATGATGTAAAATATCATCCGTTCAACAAAACATAAGGAATTAGGATAACACATTTTTTGTATTGAGATCTCTTACCTAAAGTTTAAGAATTAATCTCATCATAGAATAAAATAAAAAATATATATATACTTAACGTGTAGAGTTCCATCCTTTAATTAATTTCTACTACAAACTCATCTTTCACTCTAAAAGATAATAGGATTTAAAAATATTTTATTTATCCTAATTGTATAGAGTTCCCAAAATAATGAATTTATAATTCCTTTTTCAGCCTATATAAAATAAACTAAATTATACAAAATTGGACATCACATAGGCTAGTGGTAGGTGATGCACCCTTGTCGCTTTTCGGTTGTGGGTTCATGTCGTGCGGTCTTGTCGGACGCGACAGGTTGTCACCTGACCTCCAGGTTGTCCTTTTTATAACAATCCAAAATAATATTAAGAAGTTTTTTTACCTTAAAAAATAGTATCCAATGTTTATCATAATACATTCCAACCTTTATACTTATCCAAAATACTTCTATCCAAACTCACATTCGAAAATTTATAAGGAAGGTAAACACAATGAAGATCCTTTTTCCCCTGTAATAACATGTGAATACCTTCATCTTGTGTTCTTTTAAAACACGATCCAGAATTACCATAAATCTTAATTGATTACATTCATTATCCCTTATTCCTTATAGAATACCAGATATACTCCTTATAACCAAAAATGTTGTAAACTCCAACAATGATGGAATATACAAATCTTTAATTAGTTTCAAGGTAGTTAGGAATATCCAATAAAATTTATCCAAATCAATCATATCTTATTCCAAAATCAATACCTTAGTTTCAGAACCATATTAAGGTTTATCATTCTCTCAATCATATATTTTTCCAAAAAAAATAACCTCTTATTGAGGCACTTTTCTTGGTTCCACACAATCTCAAGTCCTTAATGAAATAGTACTGCAATACAATCCTTATATACTTTATAATTCTTATAACATGTACATCATTAATACAATACTCAAATGGAATAATAATTTAACAACATAAGAACTCTAATCATTCCTCTTCATCTTCGGTAGTATCATAACTTGATTATTATCCAATAGCAGCATTTGGGGTATAATTTGATGATTTGGGCATCGATTCACCTAGTGTCCAAACTTCTTATAGATAAAGCATTGTACATTTGAAACCTTTTTCTTACCCTTGTAATCATGTACTTGGATTCCTTTTTCTCCACACTTATAAAAAACTCTCATTCCCTTCAATCATTTACCAAAGTGATTCTTTCCACAGTTATCACATATAGGAAAACCGTTCTTTCCCCTATTCCCTTTATCCACAATTCTCTCTTCCATCCTTTTCTTCTCTTACTTCCCTTAAAATCCAAGGACTCATAGAATTATTTACTTATCTTATTAACACATTATATTATTTCTTCATATGATGAGAATATGTGGAAGACTATTTTAATTTTAAATGTTGTCATAATACCAAGAAAGATATGATTCTTATTAATCTTTCGATCATGCGTATTGCGAGAATTCTCATTCCTTCTACTGGGTTCCATTTCTAAACAATGGCATACACTAGGTTAGTTTATGAATTTCAATGAATAATTAAAAACTTGTAAAATACCAAATGTAAATTGAAAAGATTATGCATATAATCTATAATCATAAAATATTTCCTTTGAGGAATTATCTACTCCTAAATCTTTCATAATGGATTATTATGAAAATGTGAATTAGCATAAGCATATCCCCCGGGAGTGCCATTACCAAGACTGCATTAAGGCTTGTTATCGTGTACCAGGGTACCCCAGGTCAAGCTCGAAACTCATTTTTAGAGTTTTCACTCCTAGGTACATCTGTGTCAGAGCTGCCACTACCTTCTTGTATCCATACAGGGATTTATTGCTTTGAAAATAATAAAAAATCTCTACATTACCAAAATTCTAGGAAGTTCTTCTATATTAATCCTCAAAGTATATCTTAGGGTAATGTTCTCTAATCAGAGTTTATCAAAATATATTTCCAAGGTTGTTTCTCAACTTCTTCTGATACCAACTGTAACAACTCGACCCCAGTTTCCCAAAGTCTGTGCATTATTTTAATACATTGGAATGATTACGAGGAATCAAGTCCCAAAAGATTAATCATTTTAGAAGTCATGGAAAATAGAGTACATTCATGAATGTTAAATTACACATTAGAAAATAAAACACAACATAAATGATCCATTGAGAACTCCATTAATCCCCTAGATTAACCCTACTTATCAATCATAATACACTTCATGGAATCCAGGGAAAATAAAACATAAGAAAGGGGTGCTCTCAAATGCTCAGTAAGGATAACAATATAGCGGAAACATTAATAAATAATCTTAAAAATTTAAGGAAATGTATAAGATTAAAACATAAGCCTTTTAAACATAGAATTCTGCATAATATAGCCAATATAAATCAAATAATGTCATTTACTTATTCACATGGATATTCTTCCAGTCGAATAATCACATGCAATATCAATAGCCACTTTCATAACGATGGAATACATAATTCCAGACTTCATAACCACATAGTCATGGACTTTTTCTAAGACTAAAAATTAGATTTTTTTTCAAGGCCTTGTTCCAAGACACCAGTTTTTCTCATGAGACCTACTGATGCATCGAGGAGCTATAGCAGGCTCCACCCGTCACTTACTAAGTCCAATGCATTCATCATATGAAAAGGTTTAAACATAACATAAACATTCATATTTAAAATAGCATATGAAAGGAATCCATTTTCATGAAATCATTTAAAAGTCACATAATTTATAAAGGAATCCATTTATAAATATTTTTGAATCAAAGTGTCTCATACAACTTTGATACTTTTAAAAGGAATTAACATTTTAAAACATTCATGTCCATATAAATAAATCCTTAAAACCATTTTGAAAACATGGACATTAATGTGAAAGGTTTGGAAGAATAAATATTTAAAACATTTAAAATGATATTTTAGTAAAACAATTCCCTTAAAAAGAATACCTTTGAAAATTCTTTTATGAAACATGGACATGGATAATAAATTTTTCCCATTAGATACTCACATAAAAAAACATCGGATAATAAAGAGATTGTGAAATTAACCCTTACCTTGTACTTTTCCTTAGTCAAGGGTATGTTAACATCCTATATTATAGTTATATAATTGTTATTAAATTATAAAATAATAATATACATAAATATGATATCATATATGATCTTCCAATATTGCTTTGTTAATAATATTTTAGTACTATCATCATTTCTGGTGTTGAATGATCTGTTTTACTTTATATGATTGGTTACATAAGCCATGTTTGTTAGGGATAGGATGTAATTGATTTATATCCAGAGTGATATTATGTTCTTAAAAATTATTTTTAACCATAAAATGAAAATTATTCTTTAATGATTATGATGGGAAATGAATCTCATCGCGTTCGTGGAGACGCTAATCCGTACGTACGCACGAGCGACAATATCATTATATTGATGGTGAAATCGTAAGTAATTGGATGGTATATAATATATACATAATCATTAACATGTTATACATACTATTTACATTATTTATACTCATTATTATACCCATACAAATAATAAAGTGTTTGAATAACAAATTACACCACAACGTGGAGACGGTAATCTGTGTGTACGCACATATGGTGACTTTGTCATTTATAGGATGAATAGAATAACGAATATGGTTGTACCATATTTATAATAACATAATAGTATGTAGTAGGTACTGGAGTTATTATTTTTTTATGTAAACAATAAAGAAATAGGAAGTGGAAGAAGAAAAGAACATGAAAGAGGGTGGTGAAATTATTACCTCTTTTTCAAGTGTTTCCTTTTAAGTTGATCCAAAGGGCTCCTTAGGTTGGATTTATAATCGAATTAAGGACTCTAGGTTGATCTAGAGTAACTTGGGAGGATATTTGGGTAGGGTTTGGACGAGCCAAGTGGCTTTGGAGGGGTGATTGTGAGATAAGGGGAAGTGCCCTTTTATAAGAGGGGTGCGGGTTACTTTAGGAAAAGATTAAAATATTAATTTATTATACAATCATATTCGGTTTATAATGGCTCAAAATGAATCTATTTAGAGACTTATGTGGTTATGGGTAGACATCCTCTCAACCAATAGGTTTTAGACAAGTTTAGGTTACCATTTTAACCTTATCTTTTAGATTTAACTCTAAGTTAAATAGTTTAAATTTTACCATGTCTTCTTGTATTCTTACACTATATCATTAATAAACTTACTCTAAACTTCTAATATAACCTCAAGTGGTTAATTAATGACATATATAATATTATATAATCCCTTTGGCCAAAACTTTGATTTTTATTAATATTATATCAACCAATAATATAGTATTTGTTTTAAAAATTAATTTATGTCAATTTTGACACTATTTGGTATTTTGTTTTTGTGAAAGTCATAACAACATGATTAAATCATAAAAATACATTTAATCAACCCTATACTGTCATATTAACCTAGAAAATTCTTTTATTTCATCAAAACTTTGAAATTATATTTATTTTAATATTTATAAAACCATTTACTTGATTTTTTCATTAATAAGGTAATTACTGCATCATCATTGTGACATAAATAAATTTACTTATTTAATGTATAAAAATTATAAATAAAATACTATGATGTATTAAATACTTTTATATTTATAATGAATATTTATAGTAGAATTTATTTTATGTATAAACTTATATTAAAAATGGTTTAGTTATTAAACTTTGAATTTAACACTTTTAACTCTTCTTTAAATAAAATAATAATAAATGTCCTAATCTAATAAAATTAGACCAAAAGGATCATATTTTATTCCTTAGGTTTTTTTGGCCGAATTAAACATATCCAATAGAATTAATACATGTGTTAGGTTAATTATAATATCATTTTTACCTTTAATTACACTATTTACATTTAACCATGGTAAATAAAAGTCAGAACTTACTATTCACCAAAAATTATTTTCATCTTATTGAACCAAATTTTACTTATTTATTTCAACCATGTATCTTGGATATTTGAAATTCCACTCAAGGAAATTTTAAGATTAATTTTTATGCAAATTTGCAAATGCTCCTAGAAGCTGCGTAAAAGACGGTAAAAAGTTCAATAAATATTTATACATATAATTTTATTATAAAATGACTCCAATTAATTACATTGAACTTATATAGGTATTATATATCTATTTTTACTTAAAATAAATTCAAATAAAATAAATTATTATTAAAATAAAAAGTCATTTTTAAACAATAATGCAGTATTTTTCACTATTCATCAAAAATTGAATGTTTTCAGAAAAATACCAAAAATTCACCCTAAGATAATTTTGATATTCCAAATTAAAAACATATAAGTTTCATTATTTAATTTAAAATTAATTCCCTTTGTCAAAACCAAAAAGCGGGTTTTTAAAAAGTAAAAACTATCAAAAGATTGACATGTGTTTATGTCAAATTTAAATGTGAAATTACTTATACTGACCTAAATTGTATTAAATGATAAAAATATAATCTAATTATGCTTCCAAACCATTTAAATTTATAATTTAACACTATAAATTATTTTGATTAAAAAAGTTGTTTTCAATTAAAATTTAGTATTTTTTACTATTAATCAAAATATGAAAGCTATCAGAAAAGTACCAAAACTTTATACAAACTAATTTTTTATGTATAAATTTCAAAGAAGAATTTAATTTAATTAAATTTAATATATAAAAGTGTCAAATATTTGTTTTAAAAAGGATTCTCCTTTAAATATGTAGTAAAATTGCATTTTTTGAAAAATACTTCTTTTATCTGAAAAATTGAATTGGTCCTTATATGATGTCTAAGAAAACAAATATGAATGTTAAAATTATATAGGATATAAATAAAATTCAAAATTCAGTTAATACTATTCATAACCACTTTTTGAACGGCTATTTTGGTAAGTCGTTGTGCGCTCGAACTCATTGTTGCATGTAGCGCAAGTTATTGAATTACGTTGAAGAGATAACATACTATGAAATCATGGGGTGTTACACATATTCTACCTCTTATTCAACATTCTAGTGCATATTTTCAAACACAACCATTTGGTTTAATTCATCCTCTGATTCTCTCACTACCTAAATTAATAGTTTCATGATCAAAGTTTCATCTACCACATTCCCCTTTTTTATGGTATAAGCTATATTGAAACCAAAGGTTAAGAGATATTTAACCCAACATATTTTTTAATGAATCAAATCCATATGGGTGAAGATATAATTCCATATTTTATAGTAAAAAAACATAGTACACTAATCATTGACAAGATAGTGTAACCATGTCTTCAATGAATGCATTACAACAACTAACTCAAGGTCGTTATTAGTGTAATTATTCTCATTTAGGTGTAACTGGGGAGATCCATATGTTGCCACATGGTCAAGATGTGTCAACATGAACCCCAATCCTAAACATGAAGAATCATAATACATGAAATAATAATTACTGGACTCAGGGAGAATTATAACTGGAGTTGAATTCAACCTCACTTTCAGCTCCTCAAAAGACCTCTAACATTTCTCATTGAAGTTGAAATTCACCCCCTTTTCAGACATGGTTGTTAAGGGTGAATCCAAACTAGAGAAGTCTGGAATGAAATGCATATAGTATCTGACTAAACCTATGAATCTCTATATATCAAAAAAATTCTTGTGTTTCTCCCAATAAATCGCTACCTAGATCTTCTTGAAATCCACAAAAATCGTTTTCTCAAATATTACAAGAACCAATAATATCTATTCTTGAATCCAAAACTGAAATTTAAATATTTTAGAATATATAATATTCTCCTTCATGGTTTCCAAAAAATAGCTATATGTTCCTCGTGTTCCTCCCTCTAATTTGAGTACATCAATACATCATCCACAAACACAACCACCAAGGAATCCAAATAGTGATGGAATATATGATTCAGCAAATCAATGAAAACCATAGGAGAATTGGTATGTCCAAATGGCATAACCAAATACTCATAATGGTCATACCCTCTTCTTTAGGCAGTCTTAGGAATGTCCCCTTCCCAAACCCTCAATTGATGATACCCTGATCTCATGTATATCTTGGAAAACAACTAGTTGAGATTCCAGTAATTAATTAAAATTTAGAGACTTATGCCTGCCTTCTTTCCAAAGAGAATTGGTGATTCCTATGCTAACAAACTCAGTCGAACAAATACATTTCCTTCAATATCCTCTAACTAAACATGTAACTCTATTATATTGGAAGGATCTATTTCGTAAGATGGAAGAGAGATCAGGCTCATCTTAAGAAGTATGTCGATATAAAACTCCACCTCCTTTTGAGGAAGAATTCTTGAAAAATAATCTAGAGAGACCACGGGATACTTGTATTCTATTACTAGAAGATTAATGATTGAGATTTATTTAACGGACTTAAAGATAAAACTTGATTGTGGGCATGAGATCTACCCAATATTTGGAACAATAGGTCATGATCTTCTTGTCATGGGTTCTCACTCACCCTGAAATATGTAAGTGTTCCCATCCTAAGAGAAGAACTAAACTTGATAATGATAGTAATCAATCTAGGTCTTAAAACTAGTCATTTTTTTCATGTTGATAATAATATCAAAAAAATTGAGGTCAAGAACCAAGAAATCTCACATGATCTCAAAATCAGAAATCACAACACAAAACTCTAGACACTAGAAGCCTTACTAATTTTTTCCTAATGAAGTGAAAAGTTCTTACATAAATGGAATCAACTCTGATCAAAAACCCAAATCATCAATCAACTTGAAATGGATAAAATATTGGGATGAACCTACACTAAATAAATCCAAATCTATAGAAGAATAAATAAATATTTTACCTCAAATGTGAAGATTTCACAAGTAATGAAAGAGTCCACTATGAAATAGACAATTGGTCTTTTGTCAAATTCAATGGATAATTCATAATGAACATTATGTTTAATTATTGACCAATGAAATATTTATTATGGAATTGATAAATGGATTCGAAACTAAGATTATCTTTTATCATTAAATTTATAATTAATTTGAAACACAAGAAGAAAAAATTAAATTTCATTGTTCACCTTGATCACATTATGTTCTTTCTAGATTGAAGGAATCTCTCTTGTTATTATCATTCATCAGAGGAAGATTGGAGTAAGAGGTTCTCTCGAGCTTGATAGAATCACATATATAATTTCTTTGTTGAGAGAGAATTCTCTAGGTTGGGAATTTTGTTCACAACGATTAACCAATTCACAAATAACATAATTGTCTATTTATAGACTTGGGGTTAGGGATAATTATTTATTAACTACCAATAGGCCTTTAATAATATATTAAACCCATGAAGAGCCCCATTACATGTAAAATAATATTATTATTAGTTTATCTCATTATAAGCAGAGACTCACATAATGATAAATATTATTTTACAGTCTAGTAAATAAATATTTATCACTCGACCCAAAACTCGGTATGTACGTCCTCTCTATTGTTTATTAAATTCTTGAATAAATATTTAAATAAATATTATTTATTTAATAATTAAATAAATACTATTTATTTAATAACTAAATAAATATTCTATTAAAATTATTATGAAAAAAAGTTATTTAATATTCATGTAACTAAATAAATTATTTATTTAATAAATAATTATATTTTACCTTATGAATAAAAATGAAAAACAAGTATTAAATATTCATGTAATAATTAACAACCTGGTGAATAAATATTTATTTAATATTTGATATCAAATTAAATATCCTAAATAAATAATATTCCTTAGTTTGGAGAATACTATTTATTCTAGCAGTTAAATTCAAATATAATTTAACTGAGATCAAAATATATACATAGTGTATGACACTTTAGGCCTCTTTCTCAATGGCATTAGGAGGGATTTCTTAAATTACAAGATTACTATCTAGAAATAGGTCAAGGTTCTTATAGATAAATAATTTAATGTTACAAAAATGGATACCATACATGAATGCTTACTGTGTAATATAATCCTTTTGTCTAAGTTTCTCGTCAATACGGTTTTACACTTTGTCATCAACCAATATGCTTTATATGTGTTTCTTTGACTATCTAAAATGAAATTTTAAATATAACATGGCCATTGAATTTTATTTAATGGTTCAATTTCTATTAATTTTTCAATATATCAACTTTCATTAATATAGAAGGTAAAACCCCTTCCTCAACTCATTAATAGTGTATCACTTATGGAACACCCAATATACCCAACATCATTGTGAACATATGGTGTCAGAGTTTATGGAAATACATATAAGTACCTGACTCATGATATTCATTAATAATAATCTTAATGTATAAGGATTATTATATACAGTCACTAATAGGAAAATTTAATGTCACATAAACATGTGGATTTCCTATAGGTGGATATTGTCACATAATATCCTCACATAGAGATTACCAAGTATGAACTTAATGAGATGATATCTCAAAAACTTATGAGTAATCACACCATATGATAAACATTCTATGTGTCCCATCATAAAATTTCATCCATCCATAGAACAATATTTAATAATATTTATATAGTATTTCAATATTATCATCATGGTGGGGAACTGTTATGACCTTTTCATTGTGACAGATACTCTAGGAAATTATTTCATTAAATTTATGTAGAATGATGAACAATATATAATAAGAAATTTAATTAATATTCACTTATTTGAATATATATGTAAGATAAAGTAAAAATAGTTATCTTTAGGACACCAACTTCAACAAACTCCCATTGGACTATAGTGAACTACTTACAACTTTTAGTCTTCTATCTCTCACTTGATGATCATGTTTATATTGAGTTAATGATTTAGTTAAGGGGTCCTCAGCATTGTCTTCTATGGAAACTCTACTCATTATGAAATTACCATTCTAAGAAAAATACTTCGAGAGATGATATTTTTTGAGTATATGTTTCATCTATTGATGCAGGATCCACTACTATAGTATTATCATAATAGAATGTGATAGAGTATTTAGTGATAGGTACCACATCAAAATATTATATGAATTTTCGTATCCAAACCAGTTCACTAGATGCATTATAATTCAAAATATACTCAAAATTCACTATAGAATTAGTGACCATGGATTTCTTTGCGTACTTCCATCTCACAGCACCTCCACTAAGATTGAATATGTATCTCGGTTTTGATTTTAGATTGTCTTGATTTATTTGGAAACTAGAATTTGTATATCATCTGATAACTATTTCCTCATCTCCTCCATAGACTATGAACATGCCCTTGGTATAACTCAAATATTTAAATATGGTCTTGATTTTCATCCAATGTGAATCACCTAGGTCAACTTGATATCTTTCTACCATGCTTAAGGTGTAGATGACATCCATCATATTATATAACTTAGCATACATGAACGATCCAATCACTAACGTGTATAGATCGATTTATATACTTTGTCTCTCCTCATGTTTTTAAGGAAACATTTTCTTGTAAATATGAATGCTATGTGACATTTAAAATAATACCCTCTTGGATTGATCCATACTGAATCTCTTCTGTATCTTATCAATATGTGTACTTTGACATAATTCAAGAAGCCTATTCAATCTATCATGATGGATTTTGACCCCAAGAATATATGTTACTTCCCTTAATTCCTTCATGGATAAGAAATTATTTAACCAATTCATAACATACTATAATACCGGTATCTCATTTCCTATAAGTAATATGACATTAAAATAAACTATAAGAAAAATGACTGCACTCCCACTAAACCTCTTATAAACACAAGGCTCGTCTTCATTCTTTATGAAGTAAAATTCCATTAGGGATTCATAAAATTTTGTGTTCCATGATCTAGATTCATGATTTAATCCATAAATTGATCATTGTATCTTTTATAACTTTTTGGAATATTTTGGAGTCACAAACCCTTATGGTTGTGTCATATAGACATCTTTTTAAAGGTTCTCATTAAGGAAGGTTGTTTTGACATCCATCATCCAAATATCATAACCATGGAATGAAATTATGGAAATTATAATTCTAAGGGATTTCAGTATAGAAACTCGTTAAAAGGTTTAATCATATCAATACCTTTAAATTATTTAAATCTTTTTGAAACAATCCATGCCTTATAGGTACTGACTTGTTTATCCATGTCCAGTTTCTTCTTGAATACCCATTTGAAAACAAAGGACTTTATATCCATCAGAGGATTCTCTAAAATCAATACTTGGTTTTGGTACATGGAATCCATTTCAAAATTCTTGGTTTCTTTCCATTTAGTATATTTTGTGCTACTTAATGCTTCCTTGAAGGTTATATGATCATTATTATCAACTAATATTGAACCACTATCCTTAGTAAATATAAATTCATATTTTTTAAGTTATGTGACCTATCTTGTACTCTTATGTTGTACTTGTGTCTATAGAACTTCCTTTTCCATTGGGATTTGTGGAAAATGTCCCTTTTCCAACCCTTATATTTCTTGAGCATGGACTTCATCAAATTTTATCTCACTCCCATTATCTATTTAGAGATATGATCCCTCTCAAAAAATGTGGGTTGTTTTTCAACCAAAACATTTTTATCTGAGGGGTTGTATGGTTAATATCCCCTTGTTTCATTTGGGTATCCTATAAGGATTCACTTAGTGCCTCACGATATAATCTTTTTTTCCTAAAATATCCTTACCAAATGTTTACCAACTCCACCCACATATATCAAACAACACAGGTTTATTTCCATACCAAATCCCATATGTAATAATTATGTATTCTTTATTGGAACTCATTTTAGAATGTATACTATTGTCTATAACATATATCCCCAAAGGTATAATATAAGACTGGCATAACTCATCATTGACCTCACCATAACTAATAGGGTGTGTTTTCTCATTTCACTTACACAATTAAATTTTGGTGTATATAGAGAAGTGGATTGGTATAGAATCCTAAACTCCTATAGATAATCAATTAATACTTGGTTAAGATATTCTATGACTCAATTTGAGTGGAGTTTCTTTATCTTTTTAATATTTCATTATTAAATTCATTAATTTGTTCTTTAAATCTATCAAAAGAATCCAACTTATTCCTCATTAAGTATATATATCCATATCTAATATAGCCATCATTAATAGTTATTAACTATGAGTATACACCCCTTGATTCAAATAGAAATTTTTTGAATACATCCGTATGTACCAATTCAAGAATCTATGTGGCACTTTCACATGTTCCACTAAATGTTACTTTGGTTATTTTCCCTTGAAAACAAGTATGACATACAAAAATTCAATTTAGGTCAAAAGAATCTAAATATCCATCTTGATGTAATCTGGTCAATCATTTTTTGTTTACATGAGATATTCAGTGATTCCATAGTTGGGTGTTATATGAGTCATGTTATTTTGATTCATTATCAATCTTAAATACTTATTTTTTGTAATTAAACACATAAATACCTATATTTAGATTTTCCTTACCATTATATACACTCTATTCATAAAAGAAGCAACATTTATTTACAAATTTGAAAACAAAACCATCTATATCATGTCTGAAAAAAATTGGTTATTAAGGGAATATAATAATAATATTTCAACCCTAAGATCATTTCAATCAGAAATGTGAGGTGGCGGTCTCCAATAGCCACAATAGTAAGTCTGAATCTGTTCGATTCTGTATGATCCACCTCACCATAGAAAATCTTCCAAAATTTACTTGGTTCCTATATTTTAATACATATGTGAGAACTGTATGTTTTATCTCAACCCTAATTTGTATAAAAAGATAGTTTTAACTTGATAAAAAATACACCTAAAGTTCCCCCTTACATCTTTGTTTGGGTGTATTTTTTTCTTCTAGTAGCCCTTCTTTCGACATGAAAAACCGATGGAATCATGCTCCATTAATTTCCCTTTAATCATTATCTTCTTGGAATGGTGTTGTGTAGAAGATTTATACTTGGATTTAGTCTTGTATATCTTTACATTTATTTTCCTTTTTTTTACCATAATAATAGAATAGCATTCACACTTCATATCCTTTTCAACTTGGTGAAGAAAAGTGAGGTAATTTGGGAGAGACTTCTCATTATTGTTTATAATAAAATTTACAACAAAACTGGAGAAGACCATAGGGATTGATGAATTAATGATATTGGTGAAAAATTCTCCTAGTATCATAAATCCTAGAACTTCAGGATGATCAATGTAACCAATTATTTTTAACTATGTAAGGCCCAATCGGCGCACCATCTCAGTGTTTTCTCATGAAGAGTTCCTTAGATATCTCAAATCATTAATATCTACCTCTCTTCTAATAAATATAATAGAGATTCATGAGCATACTATAGGAATCCATGTTCTCATGAGACTTCATAAGAATACAATATATTAATGATATGATTAAACCCTAAACATCTAATGTATCAATCATGTTTTTTTATAGATAGTTAACTCTTCATCACTTACCTCTTTAGTGGGTGGATCGGGGACTAGGGATTCTAGAATGTAAGACTTCCATTCATAGAATAGTACCACCCATAAACATTTGAACTATTTATAGAAGTTATTTCCAATTATAAGATGTCATTTCTCATAAATTGATCATATGGATAATGTGGTTGATTATTTTTATTTTATTTTTAAATTTGGGGTTGAAGCCTCTTTTTATCTGGGTAGATGGGGGACCCATTTCGTAGCTCGTAGGCCTAAGTCCATGTGGCCCATAAACATAGCCTTAAGGCCATTGAAACATCATTCCTACATCATCCTTATTGTGTTAAACCCAATAACCCTTACTGTTTGATTCATAATATCCTATTTCCTAGACATTTTAGTGGAAGGGATCCTTATTTCCCTTCTTATAATCCATATAGAAGACATAAAAATTATAATAAAGTAATTAAGTTGACAGTCTTTCCAACTATATACTAGAATCTCCTTCATATTTTTAGTGGACTACGTAATCCAAAAAATATTTACTCATATTTCCACAACACTTTCCGTCAAATTTGAATTGCATAGACTAATATCATTAAACCCAATATAGATTTGGTTAAGTTGACCCACTATCTTAGTTAAAACTTAATGTTAATTTAATGTTACCCCAATAGAGGTTGAACCACCAGTTTAACTATGGGTCTATCTTAATTAAGATGATATAAATTGATGGATTTTTTTATTATGAATAATTTTTTTTATCCATTTACATATCTTGTTAATATTAAGTGGATTTTGAATTAAGAGATTAACGATGTTCTCATAAAATAATTATGCATAATTCATTTTTTTAATTCTTTCATTACATGTTTAGTTCATTTATATATGTGACTGTGGTTTAGAAACCATAAAATAAATCATGAATAATATTGAAATAAAATAAATAAATGAATTGATCATGAGATTATCTAATGGTTGATTTATTTTGAAAACAATAAATCAACCTATAACCCTTGTAAAAAACTCTTTGTGTTAGTTTGGGAATCAGATGTTACATTCCACCTATCCTCATATGTATCACCTTTCATGTTTTATCCTTTGTACCTCAAATCTATCTTGAAACGTCTCCATGCGCATGGGAGCTCTATATTTACATATGTATTTACTTCACACACAGGTGAAGGAACCCATAAGGGGGTTTATATAAAATAAATTATGGGCATGTAGGACCTTACATAATGAAAGTGGGGGGGGGGGATGACACACATTCCATAAAATTTAATATAATAATAAATATTACAAAACCCATAAAATTAATATTGAATTAAATAAAACCAAAAAATACATAAGTCTTGTCTAAGCTCATGATTGGTCACAAACATGAAATGATTATTCATTTAAAATAATTGGATAACATTTATTTCAATTTGATCTTCATTAAGATAATACATGTGTGAATTAATATGATTAATTAGTTAATTCATTTTATCTTAATCTCCATCCAACTTATTCTAGAGATACTCATCTACTGTAATTTTGAAAATATTAAATTAATTACTTTTATTTAAAATTAATTAAGTATATGGCATATACTTGGAGGCAACACAGTGTGTAGCCTTATGAACTACCCAACATGGTCATTGTTGTATATGGTGCAATCACATGAAATATCATGTCCACGCCATGTGATTTAATTTCACAGTATGTACTTTTAATAAATGGTACACGTGATGTATGAAAATTACACTACGTGTCCTATCAATAAATGACCAAAAAACATTTTAATTAGGTTTAATGTTGTTATTAATTAATTTCCATTCTATGCAATTAATTTATGTGGTGTACAAATCGGTTTGCATTGTATTCTATATAAATGGTTATGAATTAATTATACCAATTGGATTTAATTGCACCGAGTGTTAATTAATTGTGTTGTATGTGAGTTAATTACACTGTGTGTACATTAATTACACTATGTGTGTATTAATCACATCATTTGGGTATTAATTACCCCTCATGTAAATTAACTACCTTGTTCGTGAATTAATTACACCACGTTAGAGTTAATTACCCCACATGTGAATTAATTACATGGCATATGAATTAATCACACCGTGTGTAAATTAATTACATCATGTATGTATTAATTTTATTTCATTTGTATTAATTACAATTCATGTAAATTAATTATTCCACGTGTGATTTAATTAATTAATCTATGTTTATGTACCACACAACCACCGGATCGTGTGAGGTTACCCATCATGTTGCCAAGTTACATGTCATGTATCCCTGAAAATTATGTGTTACCTATATATAGTTCATTGGATGTTTTCATTTATTTTTAATTGGTTGTAGATTATATGTACATGAAATAAATATGGAAAAAAGAGATATTTTTAATTTTATTTAAGAATAAATCAATTTTGAAATGAAAAGTAACTTTAAATTCCTATAAAGACCAATAATAATTAAATAATTATACATTTGAATGTGATTGCTCTGATACCATTTGAAGGTTCAAAGAACAACGGAAGAACCTATTGGTTAATATCCAACATAGTTTTTTAGATTCAATAGATAATTAAAAATATGCATGATGTGTAATGACATGAACCACAAAACATTTCCAATGAAATTGACAAAAAGTGTAAAAAAATAGGATTATTATTTACATTAAATTTGTAATTAGTTTAAAACACAAGAAAAAAATATTACTTGAAACGTGAGTTCAATATTTGCTAATGGTGTTGATATTTTGTGCACATTATGTTTATCTTCATTATATCATAAGGGTCCAAAGTAGAGACCCTCTAATTTTGATCCAAACTTTATCCTTTGATCTCTGAAAAATGGTAGTGAAATTCCATGTGCTAACAAGGATGATTAATAGTCTTACTTTATTCACCTTGATCGCTTAACATTCCTTCAAGATTTAATGAATCTCTCTTGTTCTTCTTGGTCTTAAGACGAAGAGACTATGAAGAAGAGGTTCTATCGATCTGGAGAGAAAACCCTATATAATTTTTTCATTGTGAGATAATTATCTAAGAATAAAATGTTGTGCATAATGATTGAAATCTTAACAAATGACATAGAAACCTATTTATAGACTCAAGGTTAGGGTTAAATATTTATTAATTACACATAGTCCTTAAATAATATATTAAACCTATAAAGAACTTCATTCCAGGTAAAATAATTTTATTATTATTTTATCTTATTGTACGTGCAAACACACACAATTATAAATATTATGTTACATTCTAGTAAATATATGTTTTCCATCGAACTCAAAACATGGAATATTGTTCCAACTCGTCCTTTATTGAATTCTTGAATAAATATTTAAATAAATATTATTCATTCAATAAATAAATATTCTATTCATAGTATGGGAAATAAATATTTATTTAATATCCATGTCACTAAATAAAATATTTATTTAATAAATAATTATTTATTTACATTTGAAAAATAAGATATATATAAATATTAAATATTTGGGTAATAATTAATTACTTGTAAAATAAATATTTATTTAATATTTGTGATCAAATAAAATATCTTAAATAAAAAATATTCCCCAGTTTGGAGAATACAATTTATTACAAGTGTTAAATTAAAATATAATTTAACTAAGACCAAAAGATGCGCTTAGTGTGTAACACTCTAGGCCTCTTTCTAAGTGGTATTAGATGGTTTTTTCAAAATTCAAATATTATTGTCTCGCAAAAGGTTAATGAACCCAAAGACGAAGAAGTTAATGTCACAATGATGAAACCCACAAACAAACACTCACTATTTAATATGATCTTTTTGTCTAGATATCTCATCAAGCATGTTTCACACTCATTTCATCAATATATATGCTTGATACATCTTTCTTTGACTATTTGAAATGAACTCATCAATATATAATGGTCATGGAATTTAATGTGACAATTCCATTTCAATCAAATTAGAAAGATATCAACTTACATAAATATGGAAGGAAAAAATCATTCCTCAACTTATTCATTAATAGCATATTTATCATGATGCACCCAATATACAAAAACATTTCATGAACATATGGTTTCATGATTTACATCAATGCATTTATGTACGTAACTCCTTATATGAATTAATAATAGTCTTAATGTCTAAGGATCATTGCTCATGCTCACAAATAAGAAAATCCAGTGACACATAAACATATGGATTTCTTACAGGTGGATATGCTTTCATAATCTCCCAATTTGAGGATTACAAAGTGTGAAAATCATAAGATAAAGTTTCATATACTTATCATTCACACTTTACAGTCAACATAATATGTGTCCCATCATAGAATTTTATCTGACTATAGAATAATATTTAAGAATATCATCATAATATTTCATGTTTCTAATCATGGTAGGGAACTTCCATGACCTTTTAAATGTGATGGATACTATAAGACATTATTATATTAAATACATGATGAACACTAAAAAATGTGTAATAAGATATTTAATTAATATTTAATTATTTGAATATATATGTAATATAATGTAAAAAATGGTTGGTTGAAGGACAAAAAATCTAACATAAAAGTAGTTAGACCAGAAGACACCTCCTCTAGAATATGCTCATATGTATATAAACATCCAGATTCAAATCTATTTTGTGTCTTGTTTTTCAGATAAGAATCCCCCTTTGTCTAAGGATAGAGTCTCACACCCTTAGAATCATCAAATAAAACATGATATCTCCTTGATATAGAATATATGACTCTTCTTCTCTGAGGGGTTCTCTATAAGAGAATTTGATATGACCCATATATTCATATTGGTGTCATGCCATGGGTGTCTCTTCTCATTTTGGTTTAGTGTACCCAACTTTCCCATACTGGAAGTTGGCCACAACAATTTTCCCTGAGTAATCCACTGGTAAAAAATATTATGAAGGATGGGTATCCCCTACCAATGTGCTGGAAAAACTTCTCTCGCTTCCACTTCTAGCCAGAAGATGATCTTTATCTTCCCCCTATTTTTGAAGGGGTACTAATTAGGTGTATCAATCCTAATATATTATTCTCAACCATCGCATCTCTATCCATTTCAAAGCATCTAGCCTTGTTATAATCATTCATGATATGATCTGGATAAAGATTAACTAACTCATAAAAACGATTGGCATACTCCATCATTGAATGACTCCCTTTCTCACAAACTCACAAAACTTCACCACCATCAATGTTTTTAGATATAATTATTGATTGAACGCCTTCTTGAATGAATCCTAGGTGAGATCCCCATGCAGCATGGCATGTACTATGGACTCCCAGCACCTCTAACTGGTTCCTTTCAACATATAGGTTGTGAATTAGACTTTAGATATTTCTAAGGTATTAAGTAAATGGAAGATATGTTTGGTCTTTAAATTTTATATACTCCTCAGGATCTTGAGGACCTTATCACTAGGAAAGGTTGATGGATTATTCTTAGTGAAATCTTGAGCATGGTCCAACATCAAAGCTTCATCTCTTCCACCCTCTTGGCCCAAATACTAAATGATATAAATAACTAATTCAATAACTATAGAATATTATAAAAGAATAGACAATATAACATACTCTGAAAATCCCTCTCTTCGGTTACTAGGGGCCTTTTGGGAGGCATGATCTATAAAACAGAAGACATAAAATCAATTAATATGATATTTAAATTAAAAAACCATCAATTTAATCATAAAAATTCATTGAATTACTCTTAAATAATTAATAATATCAATAATAGAAATTTCAAATTCCAAAGGGGTGAAAATTTTGAAAATTTAATCATTTTTTCACTATGAACGGTTTTTTCAAATTGTTTGAAAAAATGTGATCCTACCATGTGAAAAAAAAATTGGAAGGGTTATAGAGATATACACATCGATGTCATACAGTTTCTAATAACAATGCACCGAAGTTGTGTGCCTTTATTTTTCTCCGCAGTTTTACTCAAAAACTCAAAGAATTTTAAAACCACACATGGGTTATTCCCAAAACTAATAACTAATAATGAAAAAAATCAAATCTTATTAAAAAAACTCAAAATAAAGCTCAAATAAAATATAAAACTACCAACCATCCATGGTAACTCAAGGTTCAATATGAAGAAAAGTTTTTCAAGCACTCCCCCACACCTACCACTCAAACTCTAATGCTCTTATCTCCATTATAAATTTACTCCCCCATTACATGACAGATTAGATAACATTTTTTAATGAACCACCCTGGGATAACTTGAACTATCACCTGAGCTAGCTATCCACAAGGCCCAATGTAAGATCTCAGACTTCATAGAGGAATTTCCTTATTTAAATTTTGGTTTCATTCTATTGTTTTGGGCCAATAAAATGGTTCTTAGGTGTATGAGGGGCCTCAGGTGTGGTCTGAGGGGTTTGGGACATAAGAGGAAGTAAAAATAGACAAACTTGTGCAAGGTGCATGGTTTTTGAATGGTTAAGTAAACTGTGAGGAATGCCTAAGAAAACCGTGCATCCTTAGATAGAGGCATATCGCACAGCTTTCACATGGCTTGTGCATGGCTTGTGCACAGTTTTTCAAAACATGTGGCCGGTCCGGGTAACTGTGTGACCTAGATCCCCTTGGAAAATGTCTTACGTATGGTTTGTGCACTGTTTGAAAAACCATGTAGGTAAATCATGCTACCCTGTAAAAGTTGGAAAAAAGTAAAAAATTTATATTATCGGATTTTAAAGCCTCGTCCGATTTTCTCACCCATTTCCTCCCTTGCAACCCTAATAATGAACTCAAGTGACCTAATTTTTCCAAGGGTGGTTATCCTTATATTATTTTCCATTTAGATCATTTTTTGTTATAGAACAAAGACCCTAATAAGTTTAATCTTCCTCTTACTTCCTTTTTCCAGATTAGGGCTCATAATTTCTTCAATCATCTTCTAAAGCCCTAAAACCCTCTCTTTCCTGTGGAATCTATGATGGGATTCAAAAGGTATTTGGATTGAGATATAAGGATACATTTAAGAGTTTTTTCATCATAATATTTTAGTTAGGTGGTCTATAAGTTATATACTATAGTTTTGTTATAGATTTGTGTATGTGTGTTTGGATATTTCTTCCCTCTTATTGTGCATTTTTTACCTAGAGTAATTTTCGGTATAATGGTTGACTAAATAATAATTTATAACCCTCATAATCCATATGGGATTCATTTAGTATGATTAGAATGATTTAGGGCCACCCAAGGGGTGCACCATCATTCCTAAACCTAGAAATTGTCAATGTTAAGTGTAGAGTTGATGCGTGATAACATAGATCCCATGAAGAATGTGTGAATATAGTTAGTTGAGTTGAAATAGAATAATGATATTTTTTAGTGGGTTAGTAATATCATAATGGTTAGTTGGGTTGAATACCAATGGTTTATATGAACTATGAAATGTAAAAAAGGGTAATGGGATGATGGTCTAAGTCTTATGAATGATAAATGAGTTAAATGAGTTAATTGAGATGGTGTTTAATGGATTATGAATTATGTTGAAATGCCAAAAAGGATTAGAGTATATTAAATTATGATCATGTTAAATTGAAAATGGATTTTTAATTGAAGAACATGTAAATGAGTTTGCATAAGGGAATTCATAAATATGTTGAATGGGTTAATACATGGGAATTATGGGCTATACCTAATGGGTTTAATGTAATAAAATGGTTGTGATATGTGACATAAGAATTGTACTTATTAAATGTTAAATGGGATATATGGGATAATGTATGAAAATGTATGAATGTTGGATAATGTATCGGAATTTTTTAATATGCCTAATGGGCTAAGGCATGAGAATGGGAATTAGGCTAAACAGAAATGAAAAGTAAGTGTAAAATGTATTAATGGGTTATGGAATATTATTAATCACTATGTTGATGCTTGTATAATCTAATTTCTAATTTTCTTGGTTACGTTTGGTTTTTATATGGTATGTGTGTGGTGAATGGATATTTATAAGAATGTGAACTTGGCTTGGTGGTGGGATAAAGGATTGAGGCTCCTCCCATGGGTCGAGTTGGACTGATGCTCTAACTATAACATCCTAGGTAAATGAAGAATAAGACATATTTCATATTTTTTAATATTTTTGAATTAAATATTAATGTTACTTTAAAGGGGTTTATATTTTCGATAGCGTACCTGATATGCAACAACGAGTTTCTTTGAAATCTTACGTTGCACAAAAATAATATAATATTATTATTCTAAATGGTATTTAACTCCTAGCCATTGTATTGGAGGGAATGAACAAAACTAACTACTATATTATTATACATGATTGTTAAATTTATTTACATTTATCCAATAAAAGTTAGAGGCTTAAAATGTGAATGAATCTAATTCTAAGCATAATTTACATTAAAAGGCCAATTTATCGCCTTTTAATGGAGAACCCTCTTAAAATATAGTTTTGGTCACTTTAATACATCTAATTGAACAAATAAAATCCTTCTTTAGAATGGGGACATCAAATTTTACTTTGGGTAATTTTTTGGTATTTTTCTGATAAAGTTCATTTTTTAATGAATAGTGAAAAATATTGTATTTTAATTCAAAAGTGCCTTTTAATCTAATTTATTTATATGGTTAGATTATCTTTTTAATTGTTTTTAAGGGAAATTAAAAGATATTTTTACCATTTAATCCAATGTTGGTCATTGTAATTAATTTCACTTTGAAATTGGACATAAACAAGTATCAATCTTTTGATAGTTATTGTTTCTTAAAAACACGCTATTTGTTTTGATAATAGGAATTAATTTTCAAATTAATTAATGCCACTTCTATGTTTTGAATTTGGAAAATTGGACATCATTTTTGAATTCAGAATATCAAATAATGATTAAGCTAAATTTTTGGTATTTTTCTGAAAAAATTCAATTTTTGATGAATAGTAAAACCACTTAGTGGTAGTTAAAAAAACTGAATTTTTCATTTAAATGAAATTTTACCACTTCTGTGAATTGAATTTCAAAAATCCGACATACATGGTTATTATCAAGAAGTAAAATGTGGTTCATTAAGATGAAAATAATTTTTGTGAATAGTAACTTTGACTTTTATTTACCATGGTTAAAGGTAAATAGGGTAATTCAAGGTTAACAAAATATTATAATAATTCAAAATTACCTTAACACTTGTCCAAACCTTATTGGATTATTCATGGCCTACCATGGGCATTTTTGGTCTATTTTGGGACCCCTTTGATCCCCCTAGGAGTGAAAATGACAATTTAGATCAATTAATTTAAAATAAAGGCAAAATAGACATAAACAAAAATCATTTAGTAATTAATTTTTATATGGTGTTATATAAGTCCTATTTTTGACTAAAAATATTCATTGGAAATATAAAAAGATTTCATACAAGGTAGTATTTTTTTATAATTTTTAGACATCGAATAAATTAATTTATTTATGACTCAATAATGATGCAGTATTTACCTCATTAATAAATGATTAAAATAAATAAGCTTATAAGGATTAAATTATTATCCGAAACATGTAAAATTCTGATTCGATGATTTTATTTCTATTATCAGTCATCTTATCTTCGGCCTTAAGGATTTTTGGACCATTAGAAACCAAATATCATTATATAATAACATAATAGTTTCACACATTCCTAAAGAGCCCCTCCTCACCCTTATAAAAGGAGACCACTTCTAACCAATTCCTCACACCGCTCAAGCCATTTGGCTCATCCAAACTCTGCCCAATTAATCTCTCAACATCCATCTCCTCCTCCTAGAAGCCTTACCTTAGGCATAAGGCCCTTCAAGAAGTCATTTTGGTTCAAACCAAAAGAATTTACCCAAATTAAAGGTAGCAGTTTCTCTTAAATTGTTTTCTTTTATTTTACTTCTCCAACACCTATAATCTTTTTATTTCCTTTCTTTTGTAACAACACCAGTATCCTAAATATACTAGGATGTTTTTATGAGAAATATTCAAACTACACTTACACACAACTCCATCTAATGGATGAAGAACATAATGTTTCTGTGGATGGCAAACTAACGCCTCACGAAACGATGATTGTTCAATTACATCTTACCGCCTCTCATGGTGGCCATTATGATGGAACTGTATTTATATATGATATATATTATATTTATGATTTCATTAAGCTTCTGTACTTCACAATTATATCAAGACTTTATGGTTTCCATAGTGGGTTAATACGATAATCTCATTTGAGGAAGTGTGGACTACCGCCCCCTCAAAGTAATGTGATTCATTAATTCCTTATATGGGATGTATAAAGGATATATATAATGATATTATATATGATATTATACTGAAATTATAATATAACTATGTATCATTATGTTTTAATTCCATTAAAATAAGAAATAGAAATGAAAGTAGCGTTCATGCGTATCTGCGACTTACCATCTCCATGAATGGTGCATTTCATTTCTTACATCTAAATGTTATTTACTATTATAAATACATGTATATGATGGATATATATGATATATATGATATAAAAATCATGAATATCATTATGGATATAATGAACCTTTGACCACATAAACAACATGTAATTATAAGAAGTCCATTTTTGACTCAAGTACCAAATATCGAAAAAACGAACATTATTAACTTAAATGAATACATAATGTTTATAACATGGTAATAAGTGATATAAAAAGGAATAATAAACTTTAAAAAGTTTCTTAATCAATTATAAATTAACTTTAGTTTATTATTCAGGAGATTAAATAACGATCAAGTCAAGTCGAACACGAGGTAAGGGATTTTCTTATCTCACTTTTAATTCCGTGAGATTTCCATTGTTCGCCACTAATTCATTTCATGTGGTGTATTGTGTACTACCATTTGATATATAATATCATGATTTTAATTATATTAATTGTACTCTTTGATTCATTAGGTGGTTATTAACTTTTGTTCATACGACTCAGTTGATTACAACGTGGTAAAGGGTTTCGTCTCACTTTTTATTCCCGTGAGATTCATGCTATATTTGCCACTATTTCCTTTTGTGTGGTGTATCTACTGCCCATGATTTTACTATTTATGTAATATACTTTCATTTATGAGTATTTACATCTTAATTGTATGATCCTTCTTTCATGTGGATTATGTTTTGTACGTTACCAAATTAGTAAGGGACTTCCACTCAATCTCCTTTCATTGAGGCATATTTTGTTTTAATACACGACTTTCTTTTATATGTTGTATAAACACCCTTGAATTTTCAAAGGGAATCTTTTTCTACCAAGTGTTTTACTAAACGACAAAAAATTATGTTTTTTTTTATTGTAAGCGGTGACAACGACCTTTTCTTCCGCCGCGAGTATTATTTGATCTTTGGCTTCGTCAAGAAGCCATAATGTTTTTTTAAAATAAAATAAATAACTTATACTCTTTTACGTATTTTTGTTACAGAAAATGGTTTAGAAAATGGATTTTTTTTGTCAATATATTTAAGTGATATATTGTGATTGAAATGTGGAAATGTTTCCTTTTAATTATATTTGTTGTATGTGATATGATTTTATATTGGTACTTGGACATTTGACGGGTGGTTACATGATAACCCAAATGACAGGTGGTGCCGTGAATACCAGGACGGGTGGTTACGTTATAACCTCCAATGCATTGGGTATGGAAGTTGGCCGTATAGATATTCCATTTAGTGATATGTATGGAAGTCGGTCGTATGGCTATTCCATTTAGTGATATGTGTGGAAGTCGACCGTATGGTTATTCAATTTAAGTATGTTTGTGTCCCAAGTTACCTTTATATGTTATGTGTTATTTATATGGGTTTTATGGTAATCTTTTGGTTACAAAAGGGTAAGTAATGATCTTTTATTCAGTGAAGAGTATTTACTACTTCATAAAGGTTAAAAGTATTACTTATGTTAAAGTATTCATGGTTTACTTGTTGTTTTGAAAAACTAATAGTTTTCCTTCTTTGTGTATCCCTTACTGAGCTTTTTATGCTCATCCCAATTTTTTGAAATGTTTTCCACAGGACTTAAAGATTAATAGGTTCAAGGATGGGATCAAGGAAAAGTCATGCTGTCTAAAACATGGAACTAGATATGTTTCTTTTAAGAGTTTATTTTATTAAAAAAATGGATACTGAGTAGTAGTGTCTACTTGTAATATTCAAGTTGTTATGTAATAGTTATGGCCTAATTATCTAAAACTCTAAATCTGAAAAGATACTCAATGTGAATTATTCATTTAATTAAATTTTATGTAAGGTTTAAGGATGGATCCTTGTAGTTGGTATCAAAGGGAGGTTTAGACAACTTTTGGGATTATGAGTTTTTATTAGACACATGGTTAGTTCCTTTGTCTATTATTTTAGTTAAATCCTTGTTTTATAACTTTTTCAGATCAAGGAAAGTCAGTTACAAATGGAAGGAGGAGGATATCAAATGACATTTCTATCTCTTCCTAATGACATGCTTGCAATAATTATTGCAAAGTCATGTTCGGATTATTGTGAAACTTTTTCTAGAATACAACTCACTTGCAAGTAGTTGTTTGAGATATCAAACACCTCCACTATACCTCGTTATCATCGTGGATCATGGGTTGTATTTAGAAAAATCCTATTTTCACAATATTCTCATATTTTCAAGAAAGGTAAATATTATGAATGAATTTTAAAATATTTTACCTTATCACAAGATTTTGAAGCATATTATGATTTTAAAAAAGTGTTGAAGAAGGAGACCCTTGCACAACCTATTTATATTTGACTTTAAAATATAGTCTCTCAGCACATACTTATGGTATTTTAAAATGACCTTTAATTGAAAGTTTCAACTAAAATTTGGTTCGAATATTTTATAGAAATCATGTTTTATCAGATGTTTTGAAATTATATGTCATACAAGATTATTTTCCAAAACTGTTTTTATGTGAACACCCATATGACCCATGTAGTACAAGGTGTATTTGGATGGAGGAAGAAAATGATTTTGAAGGATCTCTAAATAATTGTTGCAATTCATGGACCTTCGACCTACATGAACAAGATGACAATGAAACCAAATGGAAACCATGATCAAGGTATGATGTTCTTCATTTTGGGGATTGTTTTATTTTATCATTTGGTGGTGAAATAAGACTTCAAGAATTAATATGTTAAGATCACAATGAATTTGGTTGAAAATGAGAGGTATAAGGAAACCATTGAGGTTAAAACATATTAGGGTTATTTTTGAGTTTTATAAAAAGTACAACCTGTAGAATGGGTGACAACTCGTCGCATCTGGAAAGGCTATAGGAATCGAACCCACAACCAAAGGGCGACAAGGGCGCATCACCTACCATTATCCTACTTGAAGTCCTTGGTTAGTATGACTAATTATTTTTAGTTAGATGATCTTATGAATCAAGAATAAGTTGATTTTGGGTTATCTATGGAAATGATTAACCTATCATGGAGGATATGTGATTAGGTTAATTAATTTTCAGTATGAGACTTTAAGAGTAACTGATGTTATTTGGAGATAAATGTTAAGATTTAACTTGGAATACTATGTGATTAAATCCTTCAGATATTTGGGTTTCAATCTTAGTTTGGATTAATTTGAAGAGTTTTAAGGAAAAATGTTTATTTAATGGTGTTTCTTGAATCATGGGTTCTTTTTGTTGAATTTTGGATATTAAGAGTAGTATTTCATTTTATAAAGGATTATCCTTTTGGTGATTATCTGATCTTGTACTAACAATTTTTGTTTTAGTTGATGTCTAAATACAAGGGAAATAGATAGTTCTAATTTTTTTGGATTATGTGATTCTCTAGAAGATGATTCTTGTGATTTTGATGTGACCAAGTCTTTTTTAATGCTCATCGTTTAGATAAATGATTAGTTTTGGTAGAAACTTATTAAAAGATGAAACTCTACTTGAAGGTAAGTATATTTCCTTATGTTTTTATTCTATGTAGAAGATGAATTCCTCAAAATTATACAAAGGAATGTAAAATAAAAACGTTTTTGGTTTACGTTTCCTACTGGGTAATCAAAGACTGTTTACACACATCATAAGTTTGTGATTTTTTTGTGGTTAACTTTCTCCTAATCATGTTTCCTATCACTCTCCATCAGAACATGACCCTTTTTTTCTCCTCCATATCCATGTTTTCATGGAATCTTAGTATGGGTTAACTCGAGTGACCATTTTACTTCTATTTCTTTCTTTTAAAGTGATAGTTTTACTGACTCTTTTTTTCTGATATGAGACTTTCAATAAAGTTTCGGAGCCCAAATTTTAAAATTACGAGGACACAATTCCCAAAAGGGGGGAAGGATGTAACATCTTAGGTAAATGAAGAATAATAAATATTTCATATTTATTAATATTTGTGAATTAAATATTAATTTTACTTTAAAGGGGTTGCTATGTTCGATAGCGTACCTGATACGCAACAACGGGTTTCTTTGAAATTTTACGTTGCACAAAAATAATATAATATTATTATTTTAAATGGTATTCAACTCCTAGCTGTTGTATTGGAGGGAATGAAAAAAACTAACTACAATATTATTATATATGATTTTTAAATGTATTTACATTTATCCAATAAAAGTTAGAGGCTTAAAATGTGAATGAATCTAATTCTAAGCATAATTTACATTAAAAGGCCGATTTAACGCCTTTTAATGGAGAAACCTCTTTAAATATAGTTTTGGTCACTTTAATACATTCTAATTTATAAAATAAAATCTTTCTTTATAATGGGGACATCAAATTTTACTTTGGGTAATTTTTTGGTATTTTTCTGATAAAGTTCATTTTTTAATGAATAGTGAAAAATATTGTATTTTAATTCAAAAGTTCATTTTAATATAATTTATTTATATGGTTAGATTATCTTTTTAATTGGTTTTTAAGTGAAATTAAATTATATTTTTACCATTTAATCCAATTTTGGTCATTGGAATTAATTTCACTTTGTAATTGGACATAAACAAGTATCAATCTTTTGATAGTTATTGTTTCTTAAAAACACGCTATTTGTTTTGATAATGGGAATGAATTTTAAAATTAATTAATGCCACTTCTATGTTTTTAATTTGGAAAAATGGAAATCATTTTTGAATTCGGAATATCAAATAATTCTTAGGCTGAATTTTTGGTATTTTTCTAAAAAACTTCAATTTTTGATGAATAGTGAAACCACTTAGTGGTAGTTAAAAAACTGAATTTTTCAATTAAATGAAATTTTACCACTTCTGTGAATTGAATTTCAAAAATCCTACATACATGGTTGTTATCAAGAAGTAAAATTTGGTTCATTAAGATGAAAATAATTTTTGATGAATAGTAACTTTTGACTTTTATTTACCGCGGTTAAAGGTAAATATGGTAATTCAAGGTTAAAAAAAATATTATAATAATTCAAAATTACCTTAACACTTTTCCAAACCTTATTGTATGAGTCATGGCTCACCATGGACATCTTTGGGTCTATTTTGTGACCCCTTTGATCCACTTGGGAGTGAAAATGACAATTTAGATCAATTAATTTAATGTAAAGGCAAAATAGACATAAACAAAAATCGTTTAGTAATTAATTTTTATATGGTGTTATATAAGTCCTATTTTAGACTATAAATATTAATTGGAAATATAAAAATATTTCCTACAAGGTAGTATTTTTTTTAATTTTCATACATCGAATAAATTAATTTATTTATGACTCAATAATGATGCAGTATTTAAGTCATTAATAAATGATTAAAATAAATAAAATTATAATGATTAAAATATTATCCAAAACATGTCCAATTCTGATTGGATGATTTTATTTAGATTATGAGTCATCTTATCATTTTCCTTAATGTTTTTTGGACCATTAGCAACCGAATGTCATTATATAATAAAATAATAGTTTCACACTTTCCTAAAGAGCCCCTCCTCCCCCTTATAAAAGGAGACCCCTTCTAACCAATTACTCACACCTCTCAAGCCATTTGACTCATTCAAACTCTGCCCAATTAAGCTCTCAACATCCCTCTCCTCCTACTAGAAGCCTTACATTAGGCAGAAGGCCCTTCAAGAAGTCCTTTTGGTTCAAACCAAAGGAAGTTACCCATATTAAAGGTAACGGTTTCTCTTAAATTATTTTCTTTTATTTTACTTCTCCAACACCTATACTCTTTTTATTTCCATTATTTTGTAAAAACACCAGTATCCTCAATATACTAGGATGTGTTTATGAGAAATATTCTAACTACACTTACACACAACTCCATCTAATGGATGAATAACATAATGTTTCTGTGGATGGAAAACTAACACCTCACGAAATGATGATTGTGAAATTACATCTTACCGCCTCTCATAGTGTCCATTATGATGGAACTGTATTTATATATGATATATATTATGTTTATTATTTCCTTATGCTTCTGTACTTCCCAATTATATCAATCTTTTACGGTTTCCATAGTGGGTAAATAAGATAATCTCATTTGAGGAAGTGCGGACTACCGCCCCCTCAAAGTGATGTGATTCGTTAATGCCTTATGTGGGATGTATGAAGGATAGCGTTAATGATATTATATATTATATTATACTGGAATTATAATATACCTATGTATCATTATGTTTTAATTCCATTAAAATAAGAAATATAAATGAAATTAGCGTTCATGCGTACGTACGGCTTACCGTCTCCATGAACGGTGCATTTCATTTCTTACCTCTAAATGTTATGTCCTATTATAAATACATGTATATGATGGATATATATGATATATATTATATCCAAATCATGAATATCATTCTGGATATAATGAACCTTTGACCACATGAACAACATGTAATTATAAGAAGTCCATTTTTGACTCAAGTACCAAATATCGACAAAACGAACATTATTAACTTAAATGATTACATAATGTTTATAACATGGTAATAAGTGATATAAATAGGAATAATAAACATGAAAATGGTTCTTAATCAAGTAGAAATTAACTTTATTTTATTATTCAGGATATTAAATAACGATCAATTCAAGTTGGACACGAGGTAAGGGATTTTCTTATCTCACTTTTCATTCCGTGAGATTTCCATTGTTCGCCACTTATTCATTGCATGTGGTGTATTGTGTACTACCATTTGATATATATTATCATTATTTTCATTATATTCATGGTATTATGTGATTCATTTGGTGGTTATTCACTTTTGGTCATATGACTTAGTTGATTACAACGTGGTAAAGGGTTTCGTCTCACTTTTTATTCCCGTTAGATTCATGCTATATTTGCCACTATTTCCTTTTGTGTGGTGTATTTACTACCGATGATTGTACTATTTATGTAATATAATTTCATTTATGAGTATTTACATCTTCATTGTATGATCCTTATTTCATGTGGATTATGTTTTGTAAGTTACCAAATCGGTAAGGGACTTCCTCTCAATCTCCTTTCATTGAGGACTATTTTGTTTTGATACACGAATTTCTTTTATACGCTATATAAACACCCTTGAATTTTCAAAGGGAATATTTTTCTACTAAGCGTTTTACTAAACAACAAAAAATTATATTTCTTTTTAATGTAATCGGTGACAATGACCATTTCCACCGCCGCGAGTATTATTTGATCTTTGGCTTCATCAAGAAGTCGTAGTGTTTTTTTTAAAGAAAATAAATACCTTATACTCTTTTACTTATTTTTGGTACTGAAAATGGTTTTTAAAATGGATTTGTTATGTTAATATATTTAAGTTACATATTGTGATTGAAATCTGGAAATGTTTCCTTTCTAATATATTTGTTTTATGTGATATGATTTTATATTGGTACTTGGACATTTGTCGGGTGGTTACGTGATAAATCAAATGATGGGTGGTGCCGTGAATATCAGGACGGGTGGTTACGTTATAACCTCAAATGCATTGGGTATGGAAGTTGGCCGTATGGCTATTCAATTTAGTGATATGTATGGAATTCGGTCGTATGGCTATTTTATTTAGTGATATGTGTGGAAGTTGACCGTATGGTTATTCCATTTTAGTATGTTTTTGTCCCAAGTTACCTTTATATGTTATGTGTTCTTTATATGGGTTTTATGGTAATATTTTGGTTACAAAAGGGAAAGTAATGATATTTTATTCATTGAAGAGTATTTACTACTTCATAAAGGTGAAAAGTATTACTTATGTTAAAGTATTCATGGTTTACTTGTTTTGAAAAACTAACATTTTTCCTTCTTTGTGTATCACTTACAGAGCTTTTTATGATTATCCCAAGTTTTTGAAATTTTTTCCACAGGGCTTAAAGATGAATAGGTTCAAGGATGGGATCAAGGAAAAGTCATGCTATCTAAAACATGGAACTAGACATGTGTCTTTTAAGAGTTTTTATTTTATGAAAAAATGGATACTGAGTAGTAGTGTCTACTTGTAATATTCAAGTTGTTATGTAATAGTTATGGCCTAATTCTCAAAAACTCTAAACCTGAAAAGATCATAAATGTGAATTATTCATTTAATTCAAGATTATGTAAGGTTTAAGGCCATGTCATTATACTAAACCCACCAAGAAATGAATAAGTTTGGGAGTCGGACTTATTATCTAGGTCCCCAATGGTTGTATTTGATGGAACTACCTAGACTAAGGATCTAATGTAAGTGAGATTTATTGATTGTGTAATTTTTATCCCTAGGAAAATAGGGACATGACATGATCCCTTATGCATGTTGAAGTAAATGAATAACCCATGGAAAATATGTTTAAAATGAATTAAGTAATGGAGAAGATATAAATGATGGAAATTAGTACTAATGTTTGAAATGGGTAAAGTAAATATTTTTAACCAATGGAACCGGAGACCTTCCTTATTTTAATTGTCATTTATTTGATACTTTAATTCACTATCTATTTAGACTAGATATTTTTTAGACACTATTGGTGGTGGTCTAATGAGTTGTACTCACAACATGCTCAGGCCACCGTTGGGTACCCGGGTAGATTTCATACTTACAGGTCAGGACAAGGGAAAAGGCCTGTGTAAAGATGCAGAAATTTCAAGGAAAAGTTTCTCTTAATTTTCTTTGGAAATTTACAAGAACGCGGTTTTTGACGGCACTTGATTCCGAGGCCCGGAGTTCCCGGAATCAACTTACGAAGTTTGGATCGGGTACATTCAGTGAACGAGCGAGCGGGAATTTCTATCTTTTGAACCGGTGCTCGGAATTGAAATCCGATGGCACCGATGAACTCGCAACGCCGGTAATTGCTTAAGGGGATCTTTACCACAGTTGCGTTTTAAGCGGGTTGAGATTTTTTTTTTGGGGTTTTAGTTTAAAATAAATAAAATTGTGTGAACAATTTTATTTTATGTCTTTGGGAGTTATTCTCTCCCATGGGAAGTTGTTGGTCGAGCCCATGACCAACCAACTTCCCATGAGTGGATACTTGAAATGTGGGGCCCACACGAGCCCCAACCTTTCACATCCCTATAACTCTCCTTTAACCCCCCATTTAATCTCCCTTTAACTCTTGAACTTCTCCCCCTCTTAAGTGCATGCCAACACTTTTTAATTAATGAGTTCAGCTTCTTAAATTAATTAAGTTATTTGAATTTTGGAATTTGAAAAGCTTGGCATGTGTTAATAAAATAATGGGAGAGATTATTTTATTAGGTTGCTTGGTTAAGTGAGGATATTGAGAGATGAAGCTCTTAGTTTTGAAGAACTCCATCACCATCGTTGAAGAAATTCGAGACTTTGACGAAGAATGTGATGAACACCGACCCTCCGACGGAGAACGTGAAGGCACCAACGACGTGCCTTCTCTTCTTCTTTCTCCGCGTCAAGAGAGCAGGCATCACCGCGGGGAACGTCGCCATCGACGACGGCGCTCACTCCGACGACGACGGAATTGATACCGTTCTACAGCGACACTACCATCCCGCGACTTTGTCAACAACGAAGGACAACACGAGGTAGGGGATTATTTTATTTACTTATTTCCATTCATAATTGTAGTTATCGATTGTCGTGGATTTTTCGACTAGATGACATCGATTAAACGAGAGGGGGGATGGACCGCACAAACATGGCCGAACCCCCCTCCTATGTTCATGTTTATTTCCTTGCGGATGGAACGAGATGGTGTCGTGCCGTCGCACCACGCGAAAATCACTCGGCAAGTATTGTGTGGCGCAGTCACGCCGCGCCGTGGAAAGAAATTCAAGAACGCGACGCCGTCGCGCCGCGTCGAATAAAACTGAAGACGCCGCGGCCGGAGCGAGGCCGTGGCCAGTTCCAGGCTGCGGCGGAGCAAGGTGACCGGCGTCCGGACCGGGCCGCCGGCGTCAGAGCTGGAAGGGGACCAGCCTTTGCCGGTCCCGTTGAGCAGGAATCGGCCGGCCAGGTCGGGCCGGCCGAAAGGGGAGGAACCGGGGGAAATAAATTCCCCCGGCTAGAATCAAGCGGCCCCAATTAAAGGGGTCGCCGTTTCATAAAAGAGGGGCAACTCCCCTCCCTTGGCTCGCGTGCGGCACAAAGGCCGCGCTGGCCTCTGCGCTCGCCGCGCCGACTGGCCGTCGCGTTAGCCGTGCAAGCTGGCCGCCGCGCTTGTCGCGCCGTCGCGCCACCGCGCCGGGCCGGGTTTTCGGGACGGGTCGGGACGGGTTTTCGGGATGGGTCGCCGACCGGGCCGGGTCGACCCGGTTCGGCCGACCCAGGGGGGGTCGGGCCGGGTCGGCTCGGGCCCGGACCCCCCGTCTTCGGACCACTTTCTGTCCAAAGCCAGTAACTTGAGCTACAGCCCTCCAAACGACTCGCCGTCAGCGGAAACGCGGTCCTTGGATCGAGACGGTCGTTTCGGTGTATCACACTCAAGGTTTCGGATTACTTTGGGTTCGGCCGGGTTGGTTTGGATACGAAACCAACCGGGCCCTTGGAGCAGAAACGCTTATATCTTAAGCTCCGGACGTCCGATTGACATGCCTTCGACTTTGATAGATTCCTCTAAGTGAGACGGATCTTTTGGATTACTCCGATCGAGGTTTGGATACCGTCGGAGTGTGGTCGGGTTGGTTCGCTCACAAAACCAACCGGGCCCCTAGAACAAAAAAGCCAATAACTTCGGACCGGGCGTCTGATTGACGTGCCGTCTGTTGCGTTGTGTTCCTGTTGAAGATACGGAAATTTTTGCATCCTCCGCCCAAGTTTTGGATGCAGTTGGGTTATAGCAGGGTTGGATTGTACCTGAAATCCAATCGGGCCCCTAGAACGGAAAAAGATGATATCTTTCAGACAGGATGTCCGTTTGACGAACCATCAGTGACGTTGTTGATCTCATCGAGAAATGGTCCCTATGAGTATACCCTATGGGAGTTCGGGGTACAGTTGAGATATGGATGGGTTGGTTCACTTACGAAACCAACCGGGCCCCTGGGACGAAAAGGCTAATAACTCACAGAACGGGCGTCCGATTGACGCACTGTCTATTGCGTTGAGACCCCTATGATGAGACGGTCCTTTGAGATACTTCTTCGTGGGACTTTGAGATACTTGGAGTATCGACTTGTAGCTTGTGGAGCGGACCCTCCCAGAGTCGAGCATACGGAGTACGGAGACCGTGTAGCCGGCAGAGACTTGAAGAATGCTTGTCTGATTCGATTCAGAGTGACTTACGTAGCCCAGTGGGGAGCACTACGTTGTGAGGTGGCAGACCCACAGCGGAGGAGCACTACTATGTGAGGTGGCAGACTCACGGTACTTGACAGGAGGAGTACCTTTATAGGCTATGAGGGGGGAGCACTACTGTGTTTGAGTGACAGACCCCGGCGGGAAGCACTACTGTGTGAGGTGGCAAGCCCATGGTACTCGACAGGAGGAGTACGTCAGCAGTCTTAGGTTAGTGAGTAGTACATTGGAGTCGTGACAGGACCACTGTACACTCCAGAGACGGAGCTCTTCAGCAGTTACGGTTTCGATAATGAAAAATCTTGGTTTGAGCTGAGACTTTTGACCTTTGTGTTTCCTCATGATTGAGATGGGTCACTTGATAACTTAGGTATATGTATGGGCATATACCTGGGTAGTGGTTATCCGTTGATTTCACAATCCTTGTGTTTCCTCATGATTGAGATGGGTTACTTGATAACTTAGGTATATGTATGAGCATATATCTAAGTATAGGTTATCTATTGAGATCTTCTTGTGGTTATCCTTGTTGGTTTAGTTAGACCTTGAGGGTATCGGGGTCCCTACTGAGTATCGTTATACTCACCCCTACACGGGCTATGTCCGCACCTCGTTGTGTTGGTTGCAGACGACGGGCAGTGCTGACGGAGGCCGAGTGTTCGAGGACTGGTCGGTACTCGGAGGTGGACTACACGATGAGTCAGTACCCGTAGGTGGACTAAACAACGTGACGACTCACAGAGGAGTTTGACGGACGAGAGTGTGGAGGACGCTATCTGTACCTACCCTTCAGGTAGGATCCAAGGAGGATGACCCAGGAGATGCTTCCTTCTTCCAGCTATTTGTCTTTTTACTGTTGTACCTTGTTCAGTTGTAGTCGTACTTTCTTTTGGGTTTGTATTCTAGCCCATTTACATTTCATCTTTTCTTTTGTATTTAGTGTTTTGCTTCCGCTTGTACTCTGTGGTGCTTGTTTTCTTTTATAAAGGCAATGCCTTACCAGTTATCGGGATTTTACGCCATTGGTTTTAGTCGCCAGCCCTTGACCTATGGAAGGCGGTCTTGGGGTAGTCACGGCACGGGCCCTGAGGACGGGTCGTGAAAAATTGGTATTAGAGGAGTTCAGTTCTACCACAGAACTCAGGACTCTGATCTTTCTCTAAGTGAATCAATAGTGTTAAGGTTACCGAGTGTGGTCTTCAGTTCAGGGAGTCCAGTGTTGGTGCGGAGGCCGACGTATCCATACACCAGGACCCTGACTACTGATTTCCGACTTTGTACAAAAAAACACTGATTGCATGTGTGTTTCCAAAGTATTAAAGTCAGCTCAATCTAGGTCAGCTCACCAGGTATAAACTTTTACCGTGACGCATCTGTTCAGGATGTCTCCACGCAAACAGTCAGTTGGAGTTCCGAGAGAGTACTCGATGATGGCTCACCGAGCGACGAGGCTCTGGTGTAGGGCCCTTTTTACTATGTTGGCACCCTCGGGTGGTGTACCAGACGCACCACCACCTATTGGGTAGCAGATGCCAACAGCTATACTAGAAAACCGTGCACGCTGGCAGAGCACGTTGCATGAGTTCTAGCAGCAGCGGCCTCCAAGGTTACGAGGCGAGATAGATTCCCAGACAGCAGAGCAGTGGCTGGAGGCGATTGCTTGGGTTTTCTGCCTAGCTGAGACATCAGTAGAGTTGATGGTGGACTTGGCCACTAGTGTTTTCCAGTGAATGACCATGAGGATGGTCTGCATAGTGATGAGGCTTCAGTACGTGGACCGATGTCTGAGATAGTACCTTTGGGTAGTGTGTCAGCTATATATCACTACATGTTGGTCAACAGTTACAACCGGCGGTACCGATAGGTGACACATGTAAGCTTACTGCCTTGCATGTGTTTTAACATCATATACCCTCAAGTTTTGAGGCGAACCTGACTCACAGGCGGCTGAGGACTGGCTTGAGGGGGTGGTAGAGAGTTTTCTAGAGCTTATACAGTTTCGGCGGGACGACGTGTTGATAGCTGAGAATTCATCGAGGCATACCGAACATATCGGGTACTCGATGGATGCGTTTTGATCAGTGCAATAGAGGCCGGACCTCTGAGCATGATATGTTTAAGGGCTTCTGATCCAGCACCTTTTCTCTATGCATTCCTACTTAGGCTAGGGTGATAGAAGGAACCTTTGTGGTTGAGAATTCTTTGCTGAACAAATACAGCCAAAGAATGATAGATGTTTGTAAAGCAGGAAACTAGCGCTAGTCTCGGGGACTTAGGCGTGTAAAATGTTTCAAGAAGAGGAAATGTTAAGGACATATGAATCTGCAGAGCAGCAGACATGGAGGCAGAGCTAGGAGAGCAGCTTGTGGTGGTGTACATTTCAACATGTTACCATCACCCGCCTTTGTAGTCCCCACTAGACTCAGGGAGTTGGAGAGCAGGGGAAGAGATTAGCTGCTTGCGGTCATGGAGTTCGACCAAAAAGGGCTCTAAGGATGATTCGAAGTGCGGACTTTTTCTTCTACTAGCTTCCGTAGCCACAGACATCGATACGAATCATCCCTTCCTTCCATGAATCTAGTCCCACACCTAGAGTTTCCGGTTAAGCCGTTGACTTGACCCTCATGTCTGGAGATACCTTTGGGAGGAGACTCGATAGTCACACTTACGCCGACGGTGTGATCTGACCCTTGAGGCGAGAGTCTCGGTTGGGACCTCTTGGTGGCAGCGTTGAGGCCTTACGATGTTAGTTTGAGTATGGATTTGGCAATCATTGTTCATACTCAAATTGACGGTATTAGGCAAATGTCGGGATGAGTTTTCCTTGGTCGGCTAAAAGGAAACCCTGGGCAGCACAAGTTAAACTCATGCACGGGAGGGTGCGACCGATCACTCTTGAGTCGGCCAACCTTACCCTCATGGCAGCAGTCGTTTGAGTTCCAGTTCTAACAGTAATTGGAAACCTCTGGATTTCGAGGATGACGATCACGTCCTTATACGGGTCTTACCTCGACGATGTTTACGGAGATGTGGCCAAGGTGGCAAGTTATCTTCGAGGTTCAACGGACCTTTCTAGGTCCTCATCTGGGTAGGCGAGGTGGTTTACCGCTTGATCCATCCACCTAAGTTGCACTAGGTGCACGACGTCTTCCACGTATCTCAACTGAGGAGATACGTGCTTGATCATTCACACATCATCGACCTCAGGGAGTTGGACGTCGATGACAGGGAATTATGCACGGAGGTTCCATTGGGGATTGAGGATCGACGGAAGCAGGGCCTACGAGGACGGTCGATTCCTCTTGTTCATTTTCATAGGCAGCACGGAAACCTCCAGGTAAGTACATGGGAGCGGAAGGCTCAGATGTGTGATCTGTACCGCTTTTGTGACCCTAGTTTGTGTTGAAGCTTTGCGGGGACGTAAAGCCCTGAGGTGGGATTAATGTAAATACCCGGAAATTTCAAGGAATTTTTTTTTTAAATTTTCTTTGGAATTTTACAAGAACGCAGTTTCTGACGGCACTTGATTCCGAGGCCCGGAGTGCCCGGAATCAACTTCCGAAGTTTGGATCAGGTACGTTCAGTGAACGAGCGAGCGGGAATTTATATCTTTTGAACCGGTGCTCTGAATTAAAATCTGATGGCACTGATGAACTCGCAACACCGGTAATTGCTTAAGGGGACCTTTACCACAGTTGCGTTTTAAGCGGGTTGAGATTTTGTTTTTGGGGTTTTAGTTTAAAATAAATAAAATTGTGTGAACAATTTTATTTTATGTCTTTGGGAGTTATTCTCTCCCATGGGAAGTTGTTGGTGGAGCCCATGACCAACCAACTTCCCATGAGTGGATACTTGATTGGTGGGGCCCACACAATCCCCAACCTTTCACATCCCTATAACTCTCCTTTAACCCCCCATTTAATCTCCCTTTAACTCTTGAACTTCTCCCCCTCTTAAGTGCATGCCAACACTTTTTAATTAATGAGTTAAGCTTCTTAAATTAATTAAGTTATTTGAATTTTGGAATTTGAAAAGCTTGGCATGTGTTAATAAAATAATGGGAGAGATTATTTTATTAGGTTGCTTGGTTAAGTGAGGATATTTAGAGAGGAAGCTCTTAGTTTTGAAGAACTCCATCACCATCATTGAAGAACGTCGAGACTTTGACGAAGAATGTGATGAACACCGACCCTCCGACGGAGAACGCAAAGGCACCAATGACGTGCCTTCTCTTCTTCTTTCTCCGTGTCAAGGGAGGAGGCATCACCACGGGGAACGTCGCCATCGACGACGGCGCTCACTCCGACGACGACGGAATTGATATCGTTCTACAGCGACACTACCATCCCACGACTTTTTCAACAATGAAGGACGACACGAGGTGGGGGATTATTTTATTTACTTATTTCCATTCATAATTGTAGTTATCGATTGTCGTGGATTTTTCGACTAGATGACATCGATTAAACGAGAGGGGGGTCGGACCGCACAAACACGGCCGAACCCCCCTCCTATGTTCATTTTTGTTTCCTTTCGGATGGAACTAGATGGCGTGGTGTCGTCGCACCACGCGGGAATCACTCGGCAAGTATTGTGCGGTGTCGTCGCGCCGCGCCGTGGAAAGAAATTCAAGAACGCGACGTCGTCGCTTCGCGTCGAAGAAAACCGAAGACGCCGCGGCCGGAGTGGGGCCGCGGCGGAGGGGCACTGTGCCACCGCACCACACCGGACGACAAGGGTTGCGGCCGGTTCCAGGCCGCGGCAGAGCAAGGTGACCGGCGGCCGGACCGGGCCGCCGGCGTCGGAGCTGGAAGGGGACCGGCCTTTGCCAGTCCCGTTGATCAGGAACCGGCCGGCCAGGTCGGGCCGTCCGGAAGGGGAGGAACCGGGGGAAATAAATTCCCCCGGCTGGAAACAAGCGGCCCCAATTAAAGGGGCTACCATTTCATAAAGGAGGGGCAACGCCCCTCCCTTGGCTCGCGCGCGACACAAAGGTCGCGTTGGCCGCGCAGACTGGCCGTCGCGCTGGCCGCGCAGGCTGGCCGCCGCGCTGGCCGCGCCGTCGCGCCGCTGGCCGGGTCGGGGCTCCGGGCCAGGTTGTCGGGCCGGGTCGCCGACCGGGCCGGGTCGACCCGGTTCGGCCGACCCAGGGGGGTCGGGCCGGGTCGGCCAGGGCTCAGACCCCCCGTCTTCGGACCACTTTCGGTCCAAAGCTCGTAACTTGAGCTACGACCCTCCAAACGACTCGCTGTCAGCGGAAACACGATCCTTGGATCGAGACGGTCGTTTCGATGTATCGCACTCAAGGTTTTGGATTACTATGGGTTCGGCCGGGTTGGTTCGGATACGAAACCAATCGGGCCCTTGGAGCGGAAACACTTATATCTTAAGATCCGGATGTCTGATTGACGTGTCGTTGACTTTGATAGATTCCTCTAAGTGAGACTGATCTTTTGGATTACTCCGCTCAAGGTTTGGATACTGTCGGAGTGTGGTCGGGTTGGTTCGTTCACGAAACCAACCGGGCCCCTGGAACGAAAAAGCCAATAACTTCCAGACCGGGCGTCTGATTGACGCGTCATCTGTTGCATTGCGTTCCTGTTGAAGATACGGAACTTTTTGCGTCCTCCGCCTGAGCTTTGGATGCAGTTGGGTTATAGCCGAGTTGGATTGTACCCGAAATCCAACCGGGCCCCTGGAACGGAAAAAGATGATATCTTTCATACAGGACGTCCGTTTGACGAACCGTCAGCAGCGTTGTTGATCTCGTCGAGAAACGGTCCCTATGAGTATACCCTATGGGAGTTCGGGGTACAGTTGAGATATGGCCGGGTTGGTTCACTTACGAAACTAACCGGGGCCCTGGGACGAAAAGGCTAATAACTCACAGACCGGGCGTCCGATTGACGCGCTGTCTCTTGCATTGAGACCCCTATGACGAGGCGGTCCTTTGAGATACTTCTTAGTGGGACTTTGAGATACTTGGATTATCTACTTGTAGCTCGTGGACTGGACCCTCCCAGAGTCGAGCATATAGAGTACGGAGACCGTGTAGCCGGCAGAGACCTGAAGAATTCTTGTCCGATTCGATTCGGAGTGACTTACGTAGCCCAGTGGGGAGCACTACTTTGTGAGGTGGAATACCCACAGCGGAGGAGCACTACTATGTGAGGTGGAAAACTCGCGGTACTTGACAGGAGGAGTACCTCTGTAGGCTATGAGGGGGGAGCACTACTGTGTTTGAGTGGCAGACCCCGGCGGGAAGCACTACTGTGTGAGGTGGCAGGCCCGCGGTACTCGACAGGAGGAGTACCTCAGCAGTATTAGGTTAGTGAGAAGTACCTCGGAGTCGTGACAGGACCACTGTACACTCCAGAGACGGAGCTCTTCAGCAGTTACGGTTTCAATAATGAAAAATCCTGGTTTGAGCTGAGACTTTTGACCTTTGTGTTTCCTCATGATTGAGATGGGTCACTTGATAACTTAGGTATATGTATGGGCATATACCTGGGTAGTGGTTATCCGTTGATTTCACAATCCTTGTGTTTCCTCAGGATTGAGATGGGTTACTTGATAACTTAGGTATATGTATGAGCATATATCTAAGTAGAGGTTATCTGTTGAGATCTTCTTGTGGTTATCCTTGTTGGTTTAGTGAGACCTTGAGGGTCTCGGGGTCCCTACTGAGTATCGTTATACTCACCCCTGCACGGGCTATGCCCGCACCTCATTGTGTTGGTTGCAGACGACGGGCAGTGCTGACGGAGGCCGAGTGTTCGAGGACTGGTCGGTACCCGGAGGTGGACTACACGATGAGTCAGTACCCGGAGGTGGACTACATGACGTGACGACTCATAGAGGAGGTTGACGGACGAGAGCGTGGAGGATGCTATCTATACCTACCCTTCAGGTAGGATCCGAGGAGGACGACCCAGGAGCTGCTTCCTTCTTCCAGCTGTTTGTCTTTTTACTGTTGTACCTTGTTCAGTTGTAGTAGTACTTTCTTTTGGGTTTGTATTCTAGCCTATTTACTTTTCATATTTTCTTTTGTATTTAGTGTTTTGCTTCCACTTGTACTCTGTGGTGCTTGTTTTCTTTTATAAAGGCAATGCCTTCCCAGTTATCAGGATTTTACGCCTTTGGTGCTAGTTGCCAGCCCCTGGCCTATGGAAGGCGGGCTTGGGGTAGTCACCGCACGGGCCCCGAGGACGGGTCGTGACATCCTGGTACTAGGGAGTTGATTCATTCTTGTAACATGCATGGATGAGGATCAAAACGTGGGTTAAGACTGTTTTGGGGATTCATCTATTATATTTATTTTTTTGGATTTCCTGCACTTGTAAAACTGCTTAGCATGAAAATACATATTTTACTATTTGGTTTCAAACATGTACCCTATTTGGGAAATGGTTTTTTATCAATGTTCATTAGATATTACATATTGTGTCAGTGATTTCATTGTTTTTTCTATGTCTTACTCTGGTAAATAGGGTATAGTCTCTCCACATGACTTATTTGACCCCTGTTTCCAGTCAGCAACCTATGGCATATGGGGATTGTGCTTGAGGCCATGTGGAGATCAAGATCAGAGTACCAGATTAGTAGATTCCGGGTTGGGGATGTAACAATGTTTTATTAGAGTAGTTCTTTTCTGTGATTTTACTATTTGGGATGGTAGACAAGAGAATAGGATGTGTCGGTCTTTAGCAATGAGCTCATGCTTGGGAGTAGCTAACCCAAGTACGTGGGAAAACCCAAGTCACCCAAGGAGGGAATTTTTGTTATTTATATGAATTGTTACATTCGATGATATTTCACCATTGGGTGATGTACTTGTTGTTGGATGTTAATGTTTTTATGATATTTTTCTCATGGCCAAAATTGCATGAAGTTATGCATTCATGCATCATTCTAGGAACTTAGGGATATAAGTGGCATGCATCATAATAGGAACACATAGGATTGGTGTGTAGGAATTGAAGGGTAGGATTCATTTTAATTTCTTTAAATTGGATGAAAATGGTTTCTAATAAATATGATAAAAATGGGTAAATAAAAGGAATGTAAATGAATTGTTGAAGAATAGTGTGTTTAAGGAAACGTTATAAATGGGTTAAAATTATTGTTGGTGGTAAATTTTAATGATTGAATGGTGCCTAAAATAGAAATATTTACATCTTGATGGTAATATCACTAAATAATTATTCTTTTAAAAGGTAATTAATGAGTCAAAATATGGGTTTTAATAAGTTGAAAATGGGATAGGGGCCAAAATGGAAAAGATTTTCACTGTGAAAAGTGGAAATGGTTTCAAAAGAGGGTGTCTAATGAAAGACTCATACCTATGATAGTTGGATCATACAATTTTGACCATGAACTACATTAGGAATGGTTGAGGGTAGTATTATAAATGTGATCACTTCTATTGGGATAGTGTATGTGGAGTGGGTTGATTAAGGCAGGAATTATATCTTCTGTTGTGTCGTACAATGATTGGACTTTCACTGAGATGTTTGTTGATAAAATTTTCTATGAAGGATGATATTGAGTATTATTGGTGTTTTTTATCTTCCACTTTGTATGGATTGTTTGGGTAGTGACAGTTCCCTAGGACAAGACCTTGATTATATGTCGGGTGGCATTGATGAGTCTCGATGTGTCGATAATGGGGTGTTCATTGTTATGATTTTAGTAGGTTGGTGACCTCGATGTTTTGAGATATTTTCGGATGTTGTGAAAGTGTTAACCCTTATGGTTTTTAATTGTGTGGGTTATATGTTTGACTTAAGTATGGGTTTCTTGTTTGTGGTGTCGTTAGTTATGGGTGTTTTTCATAGTTGTGGTGACCCAGGTGAGTTTAGACCTTGAGGGTTGTGTTTTGGACCCTAGAATTGGGTGTTGGATCTTGGTGATGATATATGTGTGTGAGTGTGTTTATTGTGAAACCTAAAGTGAATGTTACATGGGTGCTTCTAATGTAGTGTTTCTGAATGAGTGTGGGAGATCCAATCATGATTGGTGACTTGTTCGCTATTTATTTTACTTTTCCTCGAGAGAGATAGAGAGATAGGGTCTAGGGGATTGTTACCCTTACCTTAGTTATGAAGTTGGTATCGTTCATCCCGTGATGTATAGTGTGTACCAAAAAGTCTCAATAGATGGTATGGTTGCACCTTGATCCTTTAAAGGGGAACCTGAGTGCTTATGGTGGTTTTAAGGGTAGTTTCAAATGGTTGTATCATTTGGATTATCGGCTCATCTATTCAGGTGATGATTAGTAAAGGACTCGATGTTGATTTCAGGTAGAAGGGAAAAGGGTGACTAAATTGAGGTTATATGCTTTTATTAAGAAGGTGACACCTGAGATGAGGGTGGTCACATGGTTGAGCTTATTTGTGTGAATGGTTTGATTGGTGGCTGAGATATTGGGATACCATGAGGATAATGGGGCTAGTGGACTATGAGGCATGGTCAAATGAGTAAGCGGGAATTAGGGTAGGCTTTGTTGATGGTTTTACAAGGTGATCAATAATTGTTTTAAGTGCGCGACCTCGGGAAGGTGTGAGACCTTGAGGGATCTAATGAGGTCCAGATATAGGAATATTCTAGTAAGACACGAGTTCATTCAGTATGGGAAAATCGGTTACTCAAAATAAGCACCTGTCATTCTCTGCAAAACCAAAGTGGGAATTGGGGATATGTGATAGACCGTTGGTTTTTCTTTTCATGATGTATAGTTTTGGTTTGGTTTTTAACTACTAGGGTCATTATTGAATAACTCGAGAGGTGTGGTGGAAATAGTTTCATATGAAATATTGGTTTACGGCTATTTGGGGGATGTTCATTGATTTATGGTGACTTGTGGTTGGAAACATGCCTAAGTGGTGGTGTATAGGTGCTAATGAGACGTTTTCAGGCATGGGAGGTTGAAACTATTTCCATTCCATGGTTTCCCGTAGTGGGAGGTGATACCAATGTTGGATAATTTTTGGTAGTGTTCTTTGAAATCAACTTAGCATACTTTTATCCAGTGATGATCATGCCCAATATCTGGACATTATCTTTGGTACACTGAGGAAGCTCTATATTTACACCTAGAGACTTGAATTATTTTGGTTGGATATGGGACATCATGGACTTTATGATCATAGGGTAGTATATGTGAAGCTGGATTGTAGGATGTAAACCATGGATATTTTATGGGAGAGGTCCTCAGGATAGACCAGGTGTCAATGAACATCATAAGTTCTATTCGTGAAAGTGGGGAACGAGAATCAGGTGATGTTTATTATAAGGTTCTAGGAAAAATTTGGATAACCATGTCCAAGTTTTGGGGTTCATCTTATGATCCAATTAAGAACCATGATTATTTTAATTCCATGAGGAGATTGATGGTAACAACACTCCTAAGGTGGGGAGTGATAATTCATTCCTAGATGGGTAAAGTAGATCATGGAGTTGGTGTCGTGGAATTGGGATTACAATGATATATCAGTAAGGCACATGTTGGGTCTCTCAGAAAATCTAGGTGGGCCCTGTTTGTGGTAGTTTTATGAGTTGAGTGTTGTCTTGGGGATCAGGTTGATTCCAAATGAAATTTGAGATGCCTATGAGGAAGTATTTAAAGGGAATAGCAGGATGTGATGATGATTCATGTTATGGAAGGATGATTTATAGGACCCCATCAAAATGGGAATGAACTGATGTAGGTGTGTTTGGGTGAACATAGAGTGTCCTTAATCATTAAGTCATCTTGGTGAGGTAAGACAGTGTCATACAAATAGTGAATCCAAGCGTCACCATGAAGGGTCATCCAGGGAAAGATTGACTCAGTAGGGATCAAAGAGTGCATTCAAATTTTGGAGTGGTCTTGAGTAAGAACCAAGTTGTCTTTAGTTGGTGTTTGGATAGTAAGACTGCTTTTGTTGGGAAGTTCGATGGTTACGGAGAGCTCAAGGATTTTTTAAAGGATAGTGGATGTCATAACGCTGGGGTTCTACCGGAATATGTGGAATGGTGATAGTAGATGTGTTAGATTTTTGGTGATAATACTTAAGTCAGTAAGTATAATGGGAAGATGGAAGGGGTATTGTGCCAACAGTTGAGGATGGATGTTTCAGGATAAGCTAGTCGGGGGTGGTTTGACATGTTATAGTGATAAAGGAATGGATGTGGTAAGTTTTGACCCACATCTGGTTTGATGTTTAGGGTGACAAGTGTGTTTTGTGAAATAATTCATGCTTGGGAAAGGTCAAATTGGTCTTAGTCCGCAAATAGAGGGTGTAGGGGTGACCATTTTTGTGAGATTTGTCTTGGGTTTTGATCGATTGAGTGTCTCGAGTGTTTTGGTTGTCATTTGGACATACAGGTATGGAATGGGACAATCATGACTTGAGTGGTGTATTTAAAAAGTTAGATAATGTAGTTAAAAAGGGTTCTGTGTTCCCTTAGGTGATGCTGAGTATTAGTCACCATTAGAGTTTTACAAATAGAGTAAAATGGAACCAAGTTATTTGGGTTATGAGTTTCCAAGAGGATAAGACCGATGGGGTGTTGATGTCTATTCCATGATAGTGTGTTTTTTTGTGAAGTTTACATGTGTTTTGATTTATGAAATATTGCCTAGGCTTCCCTATGAAGTTCTAGGGGTTTATGTAGGGTTAGAAGTTGATGCATCCTTGAGGAGTACCCAGTTCGTTTTGTGGATCACAGTGAAAAAATATTGCAGGGCAAGAACGATCCATTGATTTGAAACTTGTGGAAGTATGGTAATATTAAATGGGAAACTTGGAAAGTATGAAAATGAATAGGTGGGTCTAGAGGCCTAACCTTGGATGTTTAGTGATGCTTGGTAAAGTGGCTCAAGGATGAACTGTTATAAGGTGGGGAGGTTGTAACATCTCAGACTTCATGGAGGTATGTCCTTCTTTAAATTTTGGTTTCAATGTCTTTTTTTCTTCCAATGAAATGTTTCCCAGGTTTAATAGGGGATTTGGGAGTGTTCTAAGGGGTTTGGGATAGGAGAGAAATTAAAATAAGTTCAACAAGTGCAAGGTGCATGGTTTACACATGGTTAAGTAAACTGTGTGGCCTACCTAGGAAAACTGTACAACCGTAGATAATGGAATATCACATAGCTTGCACATGGTTTTTCAAAAAATGAATCCTGGCTAGGTTTCCATGGGAACGATATCCCCTTGGATAGTGTTTTGTGAATGGTTTGCGCATGGTTTGGAAAACTATGCTGGTAAACATGTTCCCCTATAAAAGTTCAAAAAAATTACAAAATTTCCATTAAAATATTTTAAATCCCCAACCAATATTCTCCCCAATTTCCTCCCTTGTAAAACTAGAGATGAACTCAAGTGACCCAATCATCCCAAGGGTGTTTCTCATTCTATTATTGTTTATTTGGAGCGTCATTGGTTTCAAATTGAAGCCTAGGGTAAGTATAATCTTCCTCTTGCTTCCTTTTTCTAGATTAGGGCTTGTAGTTTCTTCAATATTCTTATGAAGCCCTAAAACCTTCTCATACCATTGGAATATAGGTTAGGTATTCAAGTGGTGTTTGGATTGGGATCTACGTCTATGATTAAGAGTTCATTCATCATCTAATTCTAGGTAGGTGGTCTATAAGTTATATCCCATTGTTTTGTTATAAATTTGTGTATGTGTGTTGAGATATTTCTTCCCTCTTGTTTTGTATTTTCAACTTGAGTAAGGTTTGGTATAATGGTTGGATAAATAATTATTTATACCCCTCGCAATCCCTATGGGTTGTATTGAGAATGAATAGAACAATTTGGGGCCACCCACGGGGTGCATCGGCATTCCCAAACCTCGAAATTTTTAAGGTTAAGTGTAGAGTTGATGTGTGATAATGCAGATCCCATGAAGGACATGTGAATACGGTCAGTTGAGTTGAAATTGAATTATGATAGTTGTTTCTTGGGTTAGTAATTCCATAAGGGGTCTTCAGGTTGAATACCAATGGGTTATATAAACTATGAAATGGAAAAAAGTATACTGTGTCGATGGTCTAAGGATTATGAATGATAAAAGAGTTAAGTAAATTAATTGATATGGTGTTTATTGGATTATGAATTATATTGAAATTCTAAAAATTATTGTGTATATGAGATTATGATAATGTTAAATTGATAATGCCTTTTTAATTGAAGAACATGTAAACGGGTTTGCATAAGGGAATCGATAAATATGTCAAATGGGTTAATACATGGGAATTATAAGGTATACCTAATGGGTTGAATGTAATAAATTGGTCATGATATGTGATATAAGAATTGTACTTGTCAAATGATAAATGAACTATATGGGATAATGTATGGTAATGGATAAATATTGGCTAATGTATGGGAATTGTTGAGTGTACCTAATGGGTTAAGGCATGAGAATTGGAACTGGGCTAGAGGGATTTGAAATGCTAATGTAAAATTTGTTAATGGGTTATGGAATATTTTGAATAACCATATTGATGGTCATAGAATGTGATTGATAATTATCTTCGTTGTGTTTGGTTTTGAGATGGTATGTGTGTGGGGAATGGATTTGTATAATCATGTGCACATGGATTGGTGGTGGGAGAAAGGACTGAGGCTCCTCCAATGGGTCGGGTTGGATTGATGCTCTAATACCATCTAGGAATGCATGGGTTGGGGAGTTAGAATGATTCTCAATTCCCCCAACAGTTGTATTCTATAGAACTATCTGGACTGAGGCTCTAAAGTAAGTGAGATTTATTGATTGTGAAATGTTTATCCCTAGAGAGATAGTGAGTTTATGTGATCCCTTATGCATAGTGAAGTAAATTTATATCCCATGGAAAATATGTTTAAAATGAATTAAGTAATGAAGAAGATGTAAATGATAAAAATTGGTACTAAGGTTAGAAATGGAAAAAGTAAATATTGTTAACCAATAGAACCCGAGTTGTTCCTTATTTTACTTGTCATTTATTTAATACTTGCATGAACTATCTATTTAGACTGGATATTTTGTAGACATCATTGGTGGTGTCCTACTGAATTGTAATCACACCCTTCTTGGATCACTGTTGGGTACCTGGGAAGGTTTCATACTTGCATGTTAGGGTAAGGTAAAAGGCTCAGTACTATGGAGTTGAGTCGGGATTGGGACATGCAAGGATGAGGATCCAGACTTAGGGTCAGGACCGTTTTTTGGATTTAGCTATTATATTTATGTTTTTGGATTTCCTACACTTGTGACGCTACTTAGCACGACATTACATATTTTACTATTTTGTTTTGAACTTTTACCCTATTTGGTAAATGGTTTTTTTATGCATGTTTATTGACTCTTACATATTGTTTTTATTATTTCATTGTTTTCTACTATGGATTACTCTGTTAAATAGGGTACTGTCTCCCCACATTACTTATTTGTCCCTCGTCACAAGTCAGCAACCTCTGGCATATGGGGCGGCACTCTTGAGGTCATGTGGAGACCCTGCTTGGAGCACTAGATTAGTGGCTTCCAGGTCAGGGATGTTACACCCAAAGAATGTTCCTGATCACCACAAGCTAGAAAAAAGAACCAAGAAATCAAATTTTACATATTTAAAATGGTTTCTCCCTTGGAAACCAAATAAAAATTATACAAATTCCACTTGAAATTCTAAAAATAAACTTCTATATATTAGAAACAGACATCAACAAATAAACAATTTTAAAATATGAAGACAACCAAATAGAGTGCAAGTAATGGAAATATCCAATAAAACATAAACATATGATCACATGCATGATATAATAGTTACCAATTTCTATATGAAACATGAATCCAAATAAGAAAAAGCCTAATGTTCCTGATACAAAATAACCTAAAATCACTAAGGATCCAAAAAGGTTCCATATGATCCCAACCCCCTCATATCCCATGATCACCATCATAAAATTAATTGATAAGGAAAAAGATACACAATAAGATCCATCCAATGATATGTTACCATTTTTTTACTTGTATCCTAAAAAATAATGTATCTACCTAAATGCATATGCATGGTGTGAGTAAATACCTAGTAGGATACCACCATCATCTACATTATGTCTATCACTATGCACACCATTAGTTTGAGTTTAAAATAAAATGTTTTAAAATAAATTTATTTAGAAACAAATCATAAATACCTTTTGTTTTATAAAATAAATATAGGTTTAAAAAATAAGAGGAATAAGGAAAAAATGAATGAAAATGAGGGAAATATGGAATATGAGATATCTTAAGGTCAAACATTCAATGTGAAATAAGCAACAAAACACAAACACCATGGGATCAACCTATATGTCGAAGGGTACTAATACTATATCTATGAAGTCAAACCTATATAGAAATAGCTATCTATATATCCTTAATATATTAATTTTCTCAATGAGGTACTAATATATCATGTTATCTGTAGAGACCCAAAGCTTGACGTAAATGGACATTACATTACTTTTTTAGAATACTTAATACATAACAAGAACCAACACTCAAGGATCGTAATAGTTAAGTGTATTTGGAAACTCGAAACATAATATTTTAATCATGGTGAAAGATCTTCAACATCTCCCATAAATATCTTCCCCTTTTGTTTTCTTACCTAAAACCTTTCTTTATATCCTGGGGAAAAGAAAACATATAAAGGGTAATCTCAAATTCTCAGTAAGGGTAAGCATAGGGAAAATAAAATAAACCATATACATTTGAACTTAAAAACATGAACATAATGTTTAAACATCAAAATCTTGAGCAATGACATAAAACATGGAAGTACATAAGGCATAGATCATAAAGGAACATAAATCGTGATAAAATAGCATGGGAATAAAACATGAAATTGTGGAAAAACATTAAGCACATGATATGATTTCTATATTATCAAAGGCATTGCTTCCAAGACCATCTTAGTGGACAAAGTCCCTTTTCGAATTGAGTTCATTCCTCATTCCAATCCTGTATCACTGAACTGGATTAACTTACCATTCCAGCCATGTCTATATCATGAGATATAAATCTTTACCCAATGCATTTGAGGGAGATATAGGTCCCACCCATCTCATAATGAAATAATTCTTACATGTTCCACAACATAAACATAAATCATTCATCATAACCCAAAGAATAAAGTGGGTTTTATAAACATCATCCCATCACAACATAATCCATATAAAACAAATGGATATCATTTCATCATAAGAAAAATGAAACCATGTAAATCATAGAGACATTATACTTGAAACATACACATATGAAATAATGTCATCTTGGATGGAAAATGGTTTTGATAAAACACTTGAAATGAATTCTTGAGGAAAATATCCTTTCTTTTTCAAAATCATTTTCTTCTCACAAAATGCCATGAAAATTTAAAAGAAAAGTATTTTGTTGAAAATGGTTATGAAATATTGTAGAGTAAGCTTCATGAAAATAAGGCATTATGAAACCGTAAAAATCCATTCATGTCATATAAGTTAAAAAAACATTCCCCTCGTACGTTTGTCAGAAAAGTCAAAAAGTTCCTTGTATGATAAAAAAAAGATTCCTTCCATAAAACGTGGTTAAAGTAAAATTGGGTAAAAAGGGACCTTAAACATACATGAAACCATTTTTAGAAAACAGGGACATGGATTATAAATATAACCCCAGTAAATACTTACGAATAAACAATCTTGGATAAAAACGAGATTGGAAAAGTTATCCCTTACCTTATGTCTGATATGATTCATATGTATCTGAACCTTATGTATAATGATTTACATAATGTCATTGACTTATTACAGAATCATATTCATTGTTATGATATCATATATGGTTCACTTATGACTTTATATTACCCGTTCTTTTGTAAATTCCATGTTAAAGCAGCGTTTTTTGTAAAATCATTTCATTTATCGTACGTCTTTCGATTTTTTGTTCTTGATATTATTACTTATATCCAGAATGTAAAACATGATTTATATATAATATATATTCATCATATAAATATATATGATAGATCGATAAATGTAATGAAATACACTGTTCATAGAGACGGTAGGTCGTACGTATGCATGAATGCTGTTTTCGTTTCATTATTGAATTGAATGGAATTAAGTAAATGAAACATATATGTACATAAATAAAGTATCATTATTATGTAATATATTTCATTATTATTTATTATTTATTCTTTATAATCATACTTTAATGGTTAATCAAGGAAAATGAATCTCATCGCGTTCGTGGAGACGGTAATCCGTACGTACACACAATCACTGATATCGTTCCCATAATTATTGAATGGAATTGGAGTGGATAATATTTTAGAATAATTATTATGGTATAATATACATATATAGTTATTATTTATACCATTATACCCATCCAAGTAAGGTGGACGTGGAAAAACTGATTACACCACGGCGTGGAGACGGTATTCCGTACGTACACACGCGCGATGATTTCATTTTCCGTAGGATGGATAGAAGGTGAAATGTGGTTGTTTCATATTTATAATAACATATCAGTATATTATTGATACTGATTTTATTACTTTATAATGAAAAAACTAAATAAAAAAGAAGTTTAATAAGAAATAAACTTGAATGAATCGGTAGAAGAGATTACCTCTTCTTTGACGCACCTCCTTTAAGCTTCCTCTTAAGGGACTAGAGTTGGTATTTTGAGAAGAAAAAAACCTCAATAATGTTTCTAGGGAAGTTGAGAAGATAAATGGGTAGTTTTTGGACGATCTTGAAGGCTCAATGTGGTGTGAGGATGAGAGGGAGGAGGTGCCCTTTTATAAGGGAGGAGAGGGGCACCTTTGGAATTATAAGAAATATTAATTTATAATAAATTCCAACCCCACATAAAAACCTTAAAAATGACTTAATTAGAATATGATATGAGATAGGGTTGTAATATAATCATCCAATAAAATTTAGACATGTTTTCAATATATTTTAAACCTTATCAAATTGATTTATCCTTATTTAATCTATTTAATTTTTTTGTGGTAATAATATTCTAATTTTAAATTGATATAAATAATTTCTTATGTGATATGAATTATCCATAATTGGGTACTTTATGAAATTTTAGACCATATAAAATTCAATTTATAATTTTTAAATATTTATGTGATTTTTAATCAATTTAATAATATGTTATTTTTATAAAATAACAATAGTGTTCATTTTAACACTATCCATTTATTTAAATTTAAATAAAATCCAAACAAAGGATATATTCTAAAATAAATGTTTAATAGATTCATAACATGTCATATGAATCTAGAAAATTTTTGGAGAACATTAATTAGTTCATATAATGTTTAGTTTAATATTTATAAAACCATTCATTTGATATTTCTCTTAATAAAACAATTACTACATCATTTTTGTATAATCATAAAATATAATTATTAGTTTCATAAAAATTAAAAATAAAATTATATGATTAATATAAATATAATAAATTTAGTAAGAATATTTTTACTCGAATTTATCATCTTAAAATCACAACATTTAAACTGTTATATTTATTAAATTATGAAGGTGACATCTTTGACATCATTTAAAATAGAATAATATAAATGTTCTAATGTATTTTATAAGGATAAAAATGATCCAAAAATATACCCTTGTATGATTAGTGTACATATAAACTCGACCAATAAGGTTTGGTCAAGTTTACAGTCCTTTTGATAGGTATTATTATTTTAATAAAAACTATATTATTGATTTTTCACTAAATAAATAATTTCTACTTCATTAATGTATAAGCTATTAAGGAAATTAAATATTTCTTAAAAATTAAAAATAAATTACCATAATAAAGAAAAACATTTTATCTTTCAAATGAGTATTTATAATCGAAATTATATTCTTTATAACCTTATATTAAAATTAATCTTATTATTATAGTTTGAGTGAGACATATTTCACTTTCTTTAAAATAAAATAAATTAAAGGTCTAAATCACATCCAAGTGGGTTCCAATGGATTTTATTTCGACCAAAATATGCCTTAGGACGAAATATAATCATCCAATTATATTAAGACATGTTTTAGGGTAATTTTATAATATTATATTTACCCTTAATTACCTGATTTACCTTTAACTATGATAAATAAAAATTATCATAATTACTATTCATAATATCAAAAAAAAATTAAAGTAACCTATTAACATAATTTGGACCCACTTAATTAAAATGTGGAATCCATTTTTCAAAATTCAAAACACATAAGTTGGAGTAATTAATTTAAAATTAATCTCGTTGTTAAGAAAATGGGTTTTAAAAGTTAAAACATTGCCAAAGATTGAAATGTTTTTATCTATAAATTCAATGTAAAATTAATGGTAATGAAATACATTATATTAAATGGTAAAAATATATTCTATTTATACTTTAAAACCATTAAATATTATAATTTAATCATATAAATTATTGCGATGAAAAAATTTGTTTTTAATTAAAAATAGTGTGTTTTTACTATTCATTAAAATATGAAAGTTATCAGAATAATATGAAAATTTTATCCAAAGTAAATTTTTATATCCTGATTCCAAAGAAAAATTATATTTTCTCAAATTGAACTTATAATCATTTCAAAAAATATATTTAATGTGGGTGCGCCATCAAATGGTGGCAAAACTGCATTTTTTTAAAAATACTTATTTTACCTGAAAATTTTATTTTGTTCCCATATAATGTTCTAGAAAATGTGTAAGATGAATAATAATGTTATAAAATTAAAAATTTAGTTAATACTATTCATAATATCTAGCTTATAATAATATTATAACCATATATCGTTGTTTAGTGAAACCCGGTATTGCGTACAACACACGCTATCGAGGAAGGTCATGATTGCGTGTAATGCAAGCCATGTCAGGGTTGCGTATAGTGAGAGACTCCTTTTTTGTTGCATATAATATAATACAAACATATTTCATTTATACATTGAATATATATATATAGATACACTCAATGTTTCATAGAATAACTACTATTAAACGAACTTTAAATTGTGTGTAACACGATCCAAGAATAGTGTTGTGTATACTACAAGCTAATACGGTGTTGCGTATAGAGCATAATAATCTTGGTGTAGCATAGAAAAAAAGATATTAAAAAAATTAAAATGAATATATCTCATAAAATCTCAGGGTGTTACATTCTACCCCTCTTAAAATGAATTTCACCCTCGAAATTTATCGGGGTTATAAATGGTTTACTACCTAAAAGTTTCTTTCATAGAAACCCACATCGTAAAAAGGAATACTAAAACATAATTTTAAAAAGTGAAGTGTGAAACATAATGGTTACCCTAATCAACTCATCACTGGATTTCCACATATGAGAACATAGGTGAAAATATGGATATGGAAGAGAAATCTAACCATCAAGTTCTGATGAAGAGTGGTATAGAACATGTCTATGAAAAATCCAACAATCACAAAGCCATAAATTTTTGATTATCTAAGGTAGCATCTGATTCATCAGATATGAAGGAAATAGGACAACATTTTTGGTTTTCAAGATCATTTCCATAATGTTGAAGAATTTTTGAATTAAAAGAAATACTTACTTGATTTTGGTACAATCTCACTGTTGTTCATGCCTTGAACAATTTTCACCTCATCCCTTAAAGAAATGAAGTTGAATTTGTCTTCCGTGAAGTGTTAGCGGATCATTCGATAGAATGATAGGTCATTCCATCTGTATCAAACATAAGGTTAGAAATAGTTATATACATAAGTCCATTTATAGTGAGATTAATCGTATACGGTTCCAAAAAAGGACTTATACTTCATCTATCATAACACATAATAAAATAAAACTAATTTCTACAAACCAGGGACTTCCTATAGGCCAGTGGCAGGCGATAAAGGCCTGTCGCACTTCGGTTATGGGTTCGATTCCTGCATCATTGTCTGACGCGATGGGTTGTCTCCCATCCTATGGGTTGGCCTTTTTCTAAAACTATACTATTATAACATAACAAAATGTTCTAGCCTTAAACAATACTATCTGATTTCTAACTTAATCAATTCCAATCATTATGTTTATTCAAAATACTTCTGTCCAATCTCATAGTATAAATAAAATGATTACTAGAAAAGTCATCTACCAAGTATTGAATACAATCATTTATCGCCCGTATATCATAAGATATATATATCTTGTTGGTCACAATCCAAACATGTTTATTCCTCAATCATGTATTCTCTTGAAACATGAGTACCCATTGAACCTTAGTGAAAACATGAATGTTGTCAAAAGTAAACTCATTCAACATACCAAAATCCCAAAATTTTGTATACTCAAACCGTGATATCACTTTGTCCTTATACCAGTCATGAACTCATTAATATAATAAAACATTTCATCATCTCCTTATCCTTTCATTATACACATATCATCTACCTTCCAAAAATATTAGAATAACCTTTCATGGTTACCAGTACCATTCATCAAATACTTTCAAAAACTCAAGGAAAGACAATAGTGTAACAATCCTTAGATTTTTCTTTGTTCCATAGTACCATACATTATTCTTGATAAACATACAATCTTTCTACTACCTTCTTAAACCACTGACTGAGCTTCATCATTTATTTCATCTCATATATCATTTTTAGTCTCTTCATCATCATCCACATAAATACTACCCATATGACCATGTTGATTCTCTTCATGAGATTTTCCCTTAGGGCATTGGATTGCATAATTCTCATACATTCCACATTTAAAACATTTAACCATTTTTGATGCCTTAGTAATACCATTATCCTTGTATATGGTGTTAACTGAACCATTTCCTTTACAATTACTGGCTTGGTGTCCTTCTTTTCCACACCCAAAGCATCTTCCAGTTCCTTTGAAACATTATCCCTGATGCCTCTTCCCACATGATTTACATGAGGGAAATTGAACTTTCTTTCCTCTATGATCATCATGAAACTCTATCTTTCTCTTATTAGCTGAGTCGGTAAACTTAACAAAGTTGATATTATTAATCATATTATGAGATTTGTGATTAGGAATAATAACGATATGTAGACTTCCAGATCCAATTTCATTTGGTTTCTCATGAATAATATCATTCCATTGTCCATCATATCCTCCATTATCGTGAATCTTCATGTTTCCAGCCATTTTCTAAAACCCAAAAATAATAGTGTGAGAGGCCAAAATCATAATCAAGGGGGAGTACCTTTAATATCTAACATCTTAGGTTTAATTCAAATATAGTTTCTTTAATTATAGGACTATAAACAATACTTATACTTAACCTTAGGGACATCCATAGACATACCTTAGAAATATCACTAGGGATCTCACTAAAGTTCTCGCATCCTAGTTTCCAAAGGTTAACTAAAATTTCCTCTGATACCAACTGTAGAGACCAAAATCTTGACGTACATGGACATTACATTACTTTTGCGAAATACTTAATACATAACAAGAACCTACACACAAGGATCGTAATAGTTTAGTGTCTTTGGAAACTCAGAAGATAACCTTTTAATCATGGTGAAAGATCTTCAAAATCTCCCATAAAGATCTTCCCCTTTTGTTTTCTTACCTAAAAACTTTCTTTATATCGTGGGGAAAAGAAAACATATAAAGGTTTATCTCAAATTCTCATTAAGGGTATGCATGGAGAAAATAAAATAAACCATATACATTTGAACTGAAAAACATGAACATAATGTTTAAACCTCAAAATCTTGAGCAATGACTTAAAAATGGAAGTACATAAGGCATAGATCATAATAGAACATCAATCATGATAAAATCGCATGGGAATAAAACATGTAATTTTGGTAAACCATTAAGCACATGATATGATTTCCATATTAGCCAAGGCATTGCTGTCAATACCATCTTAGTGGACAAATTCCCTTTCTGAATCGAGTTCACTCCTCGTTCCAGTCCTGTATCACAGAACCGGATTAACTTACTCTTCCATCCATTTCTATCTCATGAGATATAAATCTTTACCCAATGGATTGGAGGGATATATAGGTCCCACCCATCTCATAATGAAATCATTATTACGTGTTCCACAACATAAACATAAATCATTCATCATAACCCAAAGAATAAAATGGGTTTCATAAACATCATCCCATCATAACATAATCCATATAAAACAAATGGATATCATTTCATCATAAGAAACATGAAACCATGTAAATAATAGAGACATTATACATGAAACATACACATATGAAATAATTTCATCTTAGATGGAAAATGGTTTTGATAAAACACTTGAAATGAATTCTTGAGGAAAATATCCTTTCTTTTTCAAAATCATTTTCTTTTCAAAAAATTCCATGAAAATTTAAAAGAAATTGATTTTGTTGAAAATGTTCATGAAATCTTGTAGAGTAAGATTCATGAAAATAAGGTGTTATGAAACTGTAAAAATCCATTCATGCCATATAAGTTAAAAAACATTCTCCTCGTACTTTTGTCGGAAAATTCAAAAAGTTCCTTGTATGATAATCAAAAGAAAGATTCCTTCCATAACACGTGGTAAAAGTAAAAAATGGGTAAAAATGACTTTAATCATACATGAAACCATTTTTAGAAAATAGTGACATGGATGATAAATATAACCCTAGTAAATACTTACAAATAAACAATCTCGGATAAAAACGAGAGTGGAAAAATTATCCTTTACCTTATGTTTGATATGATTCATATGTATCTGAAACTCCTATATAATGATTTAAATAATGTCATTGACTTATTACGGAATCATATTCATGGTTATGATATCATATATGGTTCACTTATGACTTTATATTTCCTGTTCTTTTGTAAATTCCATGTTAAAGCAGTGTTTTGGGTAAAATCATTTCCTTTATCGTACGTGTTTCGATTTTTTGTTCTTGATATTATTACTTATATCTGGATTTACTTAATTCCAGAATTTAAAACATGATTTATATATAATATATATTCAGAATATAAATATATATGATAGATCGATAAATGGAATGAAATACACCGTTCATGGAGATGGTAGGTCGTACGTACGCATGAACGCTGTTTTCGTTTCCTTATTGAATTGAATGGAATTAAGTAAATGAAACATATATGTAAATAAATAAAGTATCATTATTATTTAATATATTTCATGATTATCTATTATATATACTTTATAATCATACTTTAATGGTTAACCATGGAAAATGAATCTCATCGCGTTTGTGGAGACGGTAATCCGTACGTATGTACGAGCGATGATATCATTCCCATAATTATTGAATGGAATTGGAGTGTATAATATTTTAGAATCAGTATGATGTTATAATATCCATATATAGTTATTCTTTACACCATTATACCCATCCAAGTAAGGTGGTGGTGGAAAAACTGATTACACCACAGCATGGAGACGGTATTCTGTACGTACGCACGCACGATGATTTCATTTTCTGTAGGATGGATAGAAGGTGAAATGGGGTTGTTTCCTATTTATAATAAAATATAATTATATTATTTATACTGTTGTTATTACTTAATAATGAAACAACTAAATAATAAGAGGTTTAAGAAGAAAGAAACTTTAAAGAATCGGTAGAAGAGATTACCTCTTATTTGACGCACCTCCTTTAAGTTTCCTCTTAAGGGACTAGATTTGGTATTTTGAGAAGACCAGAACCTCCCGAATGTTTCTAGGGAAGTGGAGAAGAGAAATGGATAGGTTTTGACCTATCTTGAAGGCTAAAAGTTATGTGAGGAGGAGAGGGAGGAGGTACTCTTTTATAAGGGAGGAGAGGGGAACCTTTGGAATTCTAAGAAATATTAATTTATAATAAATTGAAACCCCACATAAAAACCTCCAAAAATGACTTAGTTCTAAGATTATATGAGATAGGGTTGTAATCTCAATAACCAATAAAATTTATACATGTTTTGAGTATATTTTAAACCTTATCAAATTGATTTATCCTTATTTAATCTATTTAATTTTATTTGTGGTAATAATATTCTAAATTTTAAATTGATATAAATAATTAATTATGTATTTTGAATTATCAGTAATTAGGTACATCGTGAAATTTTAGATCATAGAAGTTTTAATTTATAATTTTTAAATATTTATGTGATTTTTAATCAATTTAATAATATGTTATTTTTAGAAAATAACAATAGTGTTAATTTTGACACTATCCATTTATTTGAATTTAAATAAAATCCACAAAGAGGATATATTCAAAACAAAATGTTTAATAGATTCCTAACATTTCATATGAATATATAAAATTTGTGGAGAACATTAATTAGTTCATATAATGTTTATTTTAATATTTATAAAATAATTCATTTGATATTTCTCTTAATAAAACAATTACTACATTATTTTTGTATAATCATTTAATATACTTATTAGTTGCATAAAAATTAAAAATAAAATCCTATGATAAAGATAAATATAATACCTTTCATAATAATATTTTTACTTTAATTTATCATCTTAAAATCACAACATTTAAATCGTTATATTTATTAAATTATGAAGGTGACATCTTTGACATCATTTAAAATAGAATAATATAAATGTCCAAATCTGTTTTATAAGGCTCCAAATGATCCACAAATAGACCCTTCTATGATTAGGGTACATATATACTCAAAAAATAATGTTTGGTCAAGTTTTCGGTCCTTTTGTTAGGTATTATTATTTTAATAGAAATTATATTATTGATTTCTCACTAAATAAATAATTTCTACCTCATTAATGTATAAGCTATTAAAGTAATTAAATATTTCTTAAAAATTAAAAATAAATTACCATGATAAAGAAAAAAAAATTAGATTTAAAATGAGTATTTATAATCGAAATTATATTCTGTATAACCTTATATTAAAAATAATCTTATTATTATAGTTTGAGTGAGACATATTTCACTTTCTTTAAAATAAAATAAATTAAAGGTTTTGATCACTTCGAAGTGGGTTCCAATGGATTATATTTCAACCCAAATATGACTTAGGACAAAATATAATCATCTAATTATATTAATACATGTGTTTGGGTAATTTTATAATATTATATTTACCCTTAATTACCTGATTTACCTTTAACTATGGTAAATAAAAATTACCGTAGTTACTATTCATAATATCAAAAAAAAAGTAACCTATTAACATAATTTAGACCCACTTAATTCAAATATGAAATCCATTTTTCAAAATTCAAAACACATAAGTTGCAGTAATTAATTTAAAATTAATCCCATTGTTAAGAAAATGGGTTTTAAAAGTAAAAACATTGCCAAAGATTGAAATGTTTTTATCTATAAATTCAGTGTAAAATTAATGGTAATGAAATAAATTATATTAAACTTTAAAAATATATTCTATTTATACTTTAAAACCATTCAATATTATAATTTAACCATATAAATTATTGCGATGAAAAAAGTTGTTTTTAATTAAAAATAGCGTGTTTTTACTATTCATTAAAATATGAAAGTTATATTAATAATATGAAAAATTTATCCAAAGTAAATTTTTATATCCTGATTCCAAAGAAAAAATTTATTTTGTCAAATTGAACTTATAAACATGTCAAAAACTATATTTAAAGTGGGTGCGCCATCAAAAGGAAGCAAAACTGCATTTTTTTAAAAATACTTATTTTACCCGAAAATTTTATTTTGTTCCCATACAATGTTCTAGAAAATGTGTAAGGTGAATAATAATGTTATAAAATTCAAAATTTAGTTAATACTATTCATAACTGCTAGCTTATAATAATATTATTACCATATATCGTTGTTTAGTGAAACCAGGTATTGCGTACAACACACGCTATCGAGGAAGGTCGTGATTGCGTGTAATGTAAGCCAAGTTAGGGTTGCATGTAGTGAAAGACTCCTTTTTGTAGCGTATAACAGAATCCAACCATATTTCATTTATACATTTAATATATATATATATATATACACACTCAATGTTACATAGAATAACTACTATCAAACGAACTTGAAATTGTGTGTAACACGATCCAAGAATAGTGTTGCATATACTGCAAGCTAATACGGTGTTGTGTATAGTGAAAAATAATATTGGTTTAGCGTACAATAGAAGATATGAAAGAATTCAAAAATAATATATCTCATAAAATCTCGGGGTGTTACATTATCACGCTTAGTTTAACTAGCCCACTAACCCTAGTTAGCCCACAATCTACACTGGAAGTTACATCTATCCATGTTACCAACTCAACAAACGTCTGTCATGTGATTAAAATAATCAACATACATAAAATTAATTCTTATAATCACATAAAAAAGGAAACTTCAATACTAAATAAATTTCAATGTGAAACACCCGTAAAAAAATCATTTTAATCTTATTTTCTTATTTAAAATATTTAACCAAACACTTATTTGGTAAAAACTTGTTTTTTAAGTAAATATATTTGAAAATAAATTTAAACCCAAATAATCACGAATAATCACAAATAATATTAATATAACAACCCTTAATAGCTCATAACAATCATAATTAATCAATTTAAACTAAATGGAAACTAAGAACTAAGAGGATGCCTTGGGAAAGTCACATTAGATAAATACACCCACCTCATGATTCAATGAAACCTCATTGTATTCATCTAACATTACTATATTGGGAATATTGGATTCATCAATATCATAAAACAATAAGAAATTTAATAAAACCTCTACATCTAATCCTGGATTCAACACCATGGTGAACTAGGGTTCTGAAATCCATGAGAAATTAAATAAAAAAATGATAAGAGGATAAAAGGAGGAAACTGTCATAAATCACACATTACATTGAATAAATCGAGTATGATCTAAAGAAGATCATCATGGGAGAAGGGGGGAAAATATCCATGAGAGGGGAGGTTAGATGCATTAATGATAGAATATAGGGGAAATGGAGAGTTCTAATTAATAATGTAAAATGGTAAATTTCAAAAAATAAATTAATAATTTTGGGAACGTCATATGATTTTAATGCATGGATTTGCGTATTTTGTAAGAGACACTAGAATCCTTATATAATTTTTCATGGTTTGGTCACACGGTTTTCACTAACCTTAAACCAACCATACAGGTCATCCCCTAGAATAAAAGCAAGATACATGGTTTTTTTAGAGAGTCTTAATGGTTGAAAAAACTATGAGGTGACCATAAATATGGCTCTAGTCTCTCCCAACCCCTATCACATGGTGAGGTTCATGGTTACTACTAACTATGCACTAACCATGCACACTAACAAACTCCCTAAAAAATCTATATTTTTAACCCCTTATTCCCAATAACTCTAAAAATGAATAAAATTGGAATTAAATTCAAAATTAATACATACCAATGACTCGTAGTGTTTCATAATATATCATATATAAAAATAATGATAGTGGATCATATACTCTAGAATATTCTATGAGGATGTGGATAATAAACTTCAAGTGCATAAAAGAGTAATTTTAGAATACTCAAATATATTTTTTTTCTTCTATATGGGATAAGAGTAAAGGATGAAATCTTTAATGGGTTCTCCATCTTGAGGAAATTACACTAGAGATTAGTCATCGGCCTATTTCTTTAATCAGAGCTATATCAAATTTGAAACTTAGTTAAAATCCATCAGGTTGTATGAATCAATATGAACTTTATAATTTTAAATTTAGTGGTATCTTAATCTCATTTTGGATTTGATTATTGGTTTATTCTTAAAGACCAATTCATTATATCTATTACATATAAAATTCATAATAATTCTTTGGAGTTTCTATAAAATTTAATGTGCCCCTATGCTTTGTAAGATATATGATGAGTTCCTCCAATTAATAAATGAATGTTCTAGTACTTATTAGAATCTATTTTTATTTATGGGGTTGTTGTAAGTGGTTGAAAAAAAGTTGAGGAAGAAGAATTATTTTTATTTAAACACTCCTTTCAACTCTTGGATCAATATCTTTTTAAATCCTCATGGTCTAAAACCAAAGGTAAAGAGATTGAGAACTTGTTTAGACTATAATTCTAAATACACAAGGGTACATATTGTTCATTTTTAGATGAATTAAAACGTACAATGTGAGGCTATTAAATAAAATCTAAATTATATTCATGTTATAAATTATTAGGGATTTTAGAAATAGTCCATATAATGTGGTTATTACTATCCAGAGATGCTCACGTTGAAGTTAGAACAACCACTTTTATTATATATGTATATTTAGCATCAGGGAAACATAAAAATCTTATCATGTTGGTGGTATGCAGACTTTATAAAATACTAAACCAAGTTTAATGTGGTTACACATTTGACTTATAAACCAATATAATTCATACATGGTTGAGTAAAAACACGTCCTGAAACTTATGAATTCTACAATACTATATTAGTCCCCCGCTCTGAGTTCAGACCAGCGTTACTATATATCACTGGTGTATAAAAAAATACTATAAATGCTCTAGATTTGGATATTGAATTTATGTATCATTATAAATATATTTTTATTCTATATGAATCATGTAACACCATGAAATTTTAGAATATATTTCTCTTTAAATAAATTGTAAGTGTATGATATTATGCTTAACATGAAACACTAAGCTTAAAAGGAACCATGATATATTATAACATAGCCATTACATTGATGGGTATGAATGGTATTAACCAAATTATGAAATATGTATATAAATTTTTTACATAATTAATATTTATTAGTAATGCATAATATATAGGTATTAAATCTTTATTAAAGTCATTTTATGTTTCAAAAATGGATTTTATTACAATTTATGTGAAAATATTATAATTAATTTGCATCACTTTTAGAAATTTAATCTGGTAAAAATTATATCATTTTTGAAATAATAGTATCAAAATTATCTTAGGGTGTAATTTTTTGATTTTTCCGAAAAGATTGATTTTTCAGGGAATAGTAAAAAAAATACCATTTTTTATAAAATTATCATTTGTTTTATTTGAAATTACTCATGATAATTTTAATTTTACATTAAAGTAAAATTTTAATTCTTTAACTTTATATAATATTATTAATTACATATGAATTATCATTATACTTTATTTTTATATAAGTTCATTTTTGGTCTTAAAAGCACATTTTTTCCAAAAAAACTATTTTCATGTGTGTAATGTGTTTTTATCCTAATTAATTAAATAAATCACTCATAAATAATTATATTAATTAAATTTATATATTATTTATTCAATAAATTTATTTTACATTTATTTTATGTTTTTTAAAATCAGGGAATAAGAATAAGTCCAGTTTTGTGCTTAAACCCGTATTTTTTCTAAAAATAGTTCTTGTTATGTTTATTGAACTTATTTTAAAATGAACTTATTCCAATTACGAAAATATAATATTAAAAATTTTATTCCAAATTTGGAATAAATATTATAAAATTTAATAAATAGTTCCATTTTATTTTTTTCCATTATTAATAGTAACTGTGGTAAATATTGGTCACCTCGGTGTGGGTAAAATGGGTAAAACAAGGTTATAACTTTGGGATAAATCTTTAAAATTTCTTTAAAACTTATATTTACTATATTTTATGACTTTATTTTGGTAATAATTATCTAATCTTAAAAAATATGGAAACATTGTTCCATTTTTCTTTGATTAAGACCCTTATAAAACTTTAAGAAATAGATAAATACAAAGTTTTACTCTCTTGACTTTTATATCTTTAAATTTTTATCATAAGGATAAAAGGAGGATAATTTTAGTTATAATTGTTTATTTTAAATATTTATTATTATTTTTTATCATTCTAATTTATTGTTAAATTTTATTTATGGAATAATAACCTTAAATGCTTACACGATGTTAACACAATAATTATATAATTAATTAAAAAATAAAATGAATTATTTTAAAAAAAATAAAAGTAATAAAATTTTAGTGAATTATGGTTTTCTAAGAATTTTAAGATAAATTAATATAATAGGTATGTTTCAATGGTTTATATTTGAATTTCACTATTATCTTGATGAATTTAAATTCAAAGTAAATGAAGATTGTTAAAAATGACATTAATGATATTTTATAAAAATGATATTGTACTAAATTATTTAAAAATCATAAAAATATTGAAATATTTAAATTATGATTAAAATGGCTTAAAATTTCATTCATTTTCCATTTACGATCCAATTTTGACCTTATGATTAAAATTATAACCCTTTAAGATTAAAAAAGTTGTTACCAAGTTAAGGTTGAAAATTGTTAAGGGTTTAAACCAATATATAAGGTTTAAAATGACTCCAAAACCAATATAAATTGAATTTTATGAGGATATTTATATCATACCCTCTTTTTATTAAAATTAATTTCTTTTTTGAAGCATTATACTTGTTAAATTTGTTAATTATATTTATGTCATTTAAGTAAATTCATGTGTGACCACTACCTCCCTTATAAAAGGACACCCCTTATCTAATTTTTTTACACCACTTTGAGAAATATAGATAACAATAAATATATAAAACTATCTTATAAACTCACATAAACATTAATTATAGGTTATTATATTCTTAAATTTCCATTTCAAGGTTCCTTAATAATAGATCTAATAGAGGCCTACCGAATAAGATGTAATCATCATACCCGACATCTTTTAATTTATTTATTATTATACCTCCTATAAATTTGGGGTATTCTTCATAAAATAGTTCCTCAAATATACTAAATATATTTAATGTTTATTATTATTATGTAACACCAATATCTACCCTATATTCCATAAAATAGGAAGTGAAAGTATCGCTCGTGCGTACGTATGGACTACCGCCTTCATATAGTGATACAATTCATTTTTCATCACTATATTTAATGGATGGGTATTATGATGGGTTTAATATTTATAAATTATAGTTATAAAATAAATCATCTTATGTAATTATAATATCCAATCTACCTTCTTACCATAAAAACCATTTGAAAATGATAATGTCAGTCGTGCAAATGTGTGGACTACCACCTCCACAAAGTGATGTGGTTTGTTTTTGATTTCTCTTAACATGGTTGGTAATAAGGATAGATTTAATGAATATATATGATATATATTATATAACAATAATTTTTAAAGGTATGTTTTTTATTTACCTCTCTTTTTTTCCATACCTCAAAAATTGAAAATAGAATTCATGCATACATATGGCATACCGTCTCAATGAACGGTGTAATTCATTTTTATATCTCTATCCTTTATGGATGAATATAATTATATATACTGGATATATATTACATTTATATAATCATTAAAATTATGGATATTATTGAACCATGACCAAATTACAAGGATTTTAACTACCGAATCAAAATTCTTATAAAAGTGAAAGAGTTAACACCCAGAAATGATGATTTTAATAAGTAATTATTCATAAATAGGTTTTGAAATGTGGTAAATAGGACATATATGATATTATAATAATTTAAATGACTATGATATATAATTAAAATAATTTTAAATTTATTATTTAGGGTGTTATATAATTTTAGAATCAATTCAAACTCAGGGTAAGGGTTTTATGTAACAGTCTCATTGTTTATCAGGATCATTTTTTATTAAGTTTCCAATGTTGAATTTTCATAATATATATCTCAATAGTCTCATGAATTTTATTATGCTCTAGTTATTTATATATATTACATGTTCCTCTTTAAATTTCCTTTCTTTAATTACTCAATATATCAAAATAATGTATTTAAGGAAAACCAATTGTATTTCTCTCTTCAGTCGAAAATATTTTTTTCCATGTCCATGTTTTCTACAAATATTTTCAAGAATGTTTTTAAAATTATCATATGATTTTTTTAAATAATTTTTACCCATATTGTAATTTTTTAAAAAAAATTATTTAAAATGAATATTCATGTCCTTTTCCAAACAGGCTACTTTTGACTTTTATCAAAAATGTGAAAGGAATATTTGTTTTAACATACATGTCAAGAACAGAATTTATCAGTATCATAACCACTCGATTATTTTAAGATTACATTATAATTTTCCAAAAATATTTTCAAAGAAATTTCTTTCCTTAATATTTTGGAAATTTTTATATTTTAAATAAGTGATTTCAAATTGAAAGGGATATTTTCCTCAAGAAATGTTCTGGTGTTCTTTTAAATGAATTATTAATCTATGATAACAACCTTTGATATTACTTATGTTTTATTAGGGACATGATCCAATGATACCCTAAAATTTCATTATTTGGATGTCTTATTATGATGATGATTGAAGGAAGATTCTATAAAACATGTTTCATTCCCATGGGTAAATTAAGTTATGATTAAACCTTTATAAAACCCATTTATTTTCTACAAGTTATGCTATGATAAAATAATGAAATTTTTATGAAATGAGTTTCATTTCCTTGGGATATGAAACAGTAAATGTTTTATGGTCTTTTGGCATTAATATGCCTAATTTTCATTATGTTATAGGTGTTCATGGAATTATGTATCTCTTTAATGCATTGGGTAATGATGGATATCAAATAAGATAATAAAGACTAGAATGGGGAGTGTACCAAGTTCAGTAAGGGACTTTTACACTATGTTAGTCTTGGAAATGAACCTTGACTAAGGATATGATGGTATGGGTATTTAACCCAAACTACTATGATGGTATTGGAAGTGATCCTAGACTATGGTAATTATTTTCTATACTTATTTATATTCCAAAAAATTATGTCTTATTCCAATGTTATTCTCTCATGGATCATGTTCTTTGATTTCTTTATGATTTATTTCTTGTGAACTATTATTCTTTATGCCACGACACAAGATAATGATCTATTATATGAAAGGTATTCTTTTCAAATGTTAATATCATGTTCTAATACACTTATTCACATGTTATGTTTAAGTGATCATTTATATCTTCCTTCATTACCCTTACTAAGAATATGAGATCACCCTTTCTTATGTTTCCTATCCCCATGTTATGAAAAAAGTTTTTAAGTATGATATGAATTATAAGGATTATAGTTATGATGAACTTAGTGGGGGATAATGTAGATCTCTTATGAACTAGACATTTATGTATCCATGTTTCCAAAGACTCTGAACATATAAGATTTTGGATTGGATCATAATGTTATGTAATGAATATTCATCTATTAAGATGTAATATCTATTTATGAAAAGTATGGGTCCCTATAGTTGGTATCAGAGAAAGGTTTAGTTACCTAGGGAAACTAGATGTGAAAAATTTCGGGAGAACCCTTAGGAAAATCCTAAGTTTAGCATCTCAAGTTATAAAAAAGAAAGGAGTGTGGATTTCCTTAAAAACATATCTTTTGGATACTACAAGTGGATGTGGTTTTGGGACATATTTATCTAGGGGTAATAACCCCAAAAATAGTTGGTTGAGTATATCTTGACGATAATTCTGGTGCATAGTGAGTGTACCCTTACTATGAACCGATTTTTACACTCTCAGGAGATTTTATTAGGTTAAAAAAAAAATTTTATGAACCATTATAAAGTATTTGAATAGGTGATAACCAAGGATGGCCTAGGATAAACCTAAGGTGTCATAGATTGGAAAGAATGTGACATGTTTTAGACACTCTATAAATTATTTTTCATGATCTCTTGCTATGATTTTTTTTCTTGCTCTATGGTTTTTTGTTTTAGACAATGGATGGAACCAGGAGGATTCATGTTAATTTTTAATGGGTAAGACAATGGAATAATTTTCCATATGTGAAAATAAATGAAATAGGAACTAATAGAAACCTTGTGACTAAGCATAATAATCTATCATGATATATAATTAACAATGTAAATTTTAGTGAGTTTCACAACACATAAAATGAGAAGAAGATGTAATATTCTGAATGTTCATGTGGTAATTACCATAGAGTAAATAAAATTTAATTTTCTTCATTTCAATATTGTGGGAAAAGGTAGCCAAGATAAAATCTGGAGGGGATGGGAAGATTTTTTCTATGTGTAAATTAAAATTATAGAGAAATTAATTACCACGAAATTTAATTTCTTATGAGTGGGGAACTTGGGAATTATACGATTCAATTCCCTAATACAAGGGTTAACACCTATACCAAGGAATAGCCTATGTTATGTTGATTATTGAAGTGGAATAATTAATATGTTTATGTATTTAGATTCAAACATTATTTTTTATAAGTTTTTTATCAATGATATATTGGCTATAATAATTATTCAACATATCTGGATTGTTTCATAGTATTTTTTTTTTCTAAGGATTCAAAAGAATGTGCTGAATAATATCGATAACCAAGAAAATTTATTTAGCTGTAAGTTTATTTTTTTAGGGAACACATGATTAAGGGAAAGATCACCGTTAAAATGACCCTAATGTAGATTTAATAATTTTTAGTTGGGAAAAATAGATGGCTGATATTGATAAAGTATATAGATAGTATTGGTGACCTTAGAACTAAAACGTTAGTTAATGAATAAGTGGTTTAAGTTATTTTTTATGGAGTTTACTGCATTTTTATTTTTATGGAATATTTTTAATAATATATGATTTTTTAGGAATAATGATGGCACTAATTTTTTGAAGAATTTATGTTTTTATTGAGGTTTTAGGGTGACTCATGTTATTTTATTGTTTTAAGGGAATCAAGATATTCAAATTTTTGGTTTATGGAATTATGAGGTACATCATGTTTTCTGGGTATAAATGTTATAGTTGATCTTCAAAATAAATGTGATAACTTTTTTTATATTTTTTGGTTTTTAATTTGTTCGATCATATTTTTGATGATTCTTAATGTTAAATATTTATGGAATGGATTAATTTGAACTTTGGGTGTTGTTTTTTACGATTTAGAGATTAATGTACTGTATTTATCCATATTAGAAAACTTAGACTAACCATTTTGGTTTTGGTAAATATCTAGAGACTGGTGGAATTAATTTTTATTATTTTATGGATCATATGATCCATTAACAATAGATTTTAGTGATTTAGAAATGAAAAAATCATCTTAAATATTCATTTCTTGGAGTATGAAATGAAGTGTAAATTCATCGAAGCACAACCAGATGATGAAATTGTGCTTCAAAAATGGAAATAAATCAAGTAAGTATATTTTATCATGTACTCTATCATGATAGTAAAATAATACCTCAAATTTAGGAAAAGTATATTGAAATAAAATAATTATCCTTTTTACCTTTATTTCTGATGAATTTATCATCTTTTCATCCCTCACTGATTTATGTTTTTGTGGTTATTAACTTTCTCACGTCCATGTTCTATATCACTCTCTATTAGTCCTTAGATGTTAGTTTTCTTATATATATACATATATATATATATATATATTTACTTCCCACTAATGTTATCCTAGTCTGAGAACCCGATTATGTGTTATTTCAAATAACCTTTATGTTTCCCACCTCCCCTTTTCAAAGAAACTTTTATAATCCCTTTATACGATGTGGTTTTTCAACAATGGTATTTTAAAATTTTGAAAAATTATTTACTGAGATTAAAATTTGGAGGGGTTAATTTATTTAAGGAGGTTATAATGTACCACACATAAGATGTTATAATATATTTCTCTTTAAATAAATTATAAATGTTCGATATCTTGCACGACATGCAACATCAAGCTTAAAATGAGTCGCGATATATTATAACTTTGTTATGAAATTGACAGGTATGAATAGCATTAACCACATTATGAAATATATATATATATATATTACTTAATTCAAAATTTATTACTTAAGGCATAATATAAAAATACTCAATTTTTAGTAAATTCATTTTATGTTTCAATGATTTTTTTTCTTCAAAAATGGTTTTTATTTTATTTTGTGTGATAATACAACAATTAATTTCTACAAATTTTAGAAATTAAGTTTGATAAAAATGAAATAAATTTTTAAATAATAATATCTAAATTATCTTAGGGATAAATTTTGGTATTTTCTAAAAATATTAATTTTTCAATAAATTGTGAAAAAATACAGATTTCTATAAAATTATAGTTTATTTTCATTTAATGGTACAATTATGATTTTAATTTGATCTTAATATAACATAATACACCTTTAATTTTATAGAATATAATTAATAAAATAGTCATTAGTATTAAACTTGTATTTTTTATAAGTTTATCTTTGGGCTTAAAACACATTTTTTCTAAAAATTATTTTTATGTGTGCAATGTGTTTTCATCATAATTAATTAAATAAATCACTACTAAATTATGATGTTAATGAAATTTATAGATTATATATTCAATAAAATTCATCTACATTTATTTTATGATTTTTAATAGGCATGGAATAATAATAAATCCAATTTTATGATTAAAAATGAATTTTTCTAAAAACGGATCTCATTGGGTTTTGTACGGTTATTTTAAAATGGACTTCTGGCACTTCAAAAAATATAATATTAAAAAAATTATTCTATATTTTCAATTAATATAATAAAATTTGGAAAATATGACCTTTCATTTTTTTTATTATGAATAGTAACCACGGTAAATATTTGTCACATTGGTAAGGGTAAAGTGGGTAAATATGGTTAAAACTTTGGGATAAGACTTTAAAATTTATTTAAAGATTTAATTTATACTATTTTATTATTTTATTTTGGTCATAATCATAAAATATTATAAAATATGGAAACCTGGTTCTATTTTAATTTGATTAAGAATCTTATATTAATTGAAGAAAATAATAAATACCAAATGTCACTCTCTTGACTTTTGTAACTCTAAATTTTTTTCATAAGGATAAAAACAGGATAAGTTCAGTAATGAATTTTTATTTGAAATATTAATTACTATTTTTTTAATCACGGTAAATTATTTTTAAATTTTAGTGATGGAATAATTACCTTCAATGCTTATGCAATGTCGACGTAATGATAATTGAATTTATTGAAAAATAAAATAAATTATTTAAAAAATACTAAAAGTAATCCAATTTGGGTGAAATATTGTGTTCCACAAATTTTTTATATAAAAAAATATTATGGATGTGTGAAAGGCTTTTATTCTAAGTCTATAGCTATATTGATAACTTTAATTCCAAAGTAAATGAATAGTCTCAAAAATGATATTAATGATATTTTATGAGAAATAATATTTTAATGAATTATTTTAAAATCAAAAAATCTTAAAAGAAAAAAAATTATGATTATATATGGTCTAAAATGTCATCTATTAGACATTTATGATCCAATTATGATTATATATGGTCTAAAAATTCATTATTACAGTTAAGGTTATAATTGCTTAATGAAGGTCTTAAACCAAAAGATATGCTTTTAAATGACACCAAAACCTGTAAAAATTTAATTTTCTGATGATATTGAAACCATATCTTATTTTTATTTTTATTTATTTATTTTTTAATCATTATACTTGAAAAACACATTAATTATATTTAAATATTTTTAGTAATTCCATGTGTGTATTTTCTCTCCCTTATAAAAGGACACCTCTTCTCTCTTTTCTTTACACTAATTTAAACAATCTATCTCTCCTTAAATATATATAATTATCTTATAAACTTTCATATCCATGAATTAGAGGTTTTTTTCTTCTTAAAATACCATTCCAAGCGTCCTTAAGAAGGGATCTAAAGGAGGACTACTAAAGAAGAGGTAATCATCTTACCCGACCTCTTTCAGTTTATTTCTTCTTTTACCTCCTATAAATATGTTGTATTCATCATAAAATAATAAAATAAGTATAATAAATATACTTAAATTTTATTATTATTATTTAACCACAGCTATCCACCCTATATTCCATCAAATGGGAAGAAAATGTATCGCTTGTGCGTAAGTGTAGACTACCGCCTCCACATAGCTATACAATTTATTTTCCATCACATTCTTTTGTAGATGGGTATTATGATGGTTTTAATGTTTATAAATTATATTTATGACATAATTATACTTTTTTAATTATAATACTAAATCCACCTTATTACCTTCCAATCTGATGGAAAATGATAATGTCACTCATGTGTACATGTAGACTACCACCTTCACGAAGAGATGTTATTCATTTTCTGATTCTTCTTTACATATATGGTAATAAATATGGATTAAATTGATATATTTGATATATATAATATAATAATGATTCTAAAAAGTTTAATTTTTATTTTCCTTTGTCTTTTTCCAACCTTTAGAAAGTGAAAATAGTATTCATGCATACATACGGCCCACCGTCTCGATGAACTGTATAATTCATTTTTCTATATATATCATTTATAGATGAATATAAATATATATAATGAATATTAATGGGATTTATATAATTATTAACATTCTGGAAATTATTTAACCACGATAAAATTATTTGTATTGGAACTGTTGAACTGAAATTCTCATGAAAAATGAAATAGTTAATACCCAAAAAATGAGATTTTAATAAGTAATTATTAATAAATGGGAATTAAAATGTTATAAATAGATCATATATGATATTATGAGTAAGTAAGTTAATTTTTTATAAAATTATAATAAATTTAAATTTTTTTATATAGGAGTTTAGATTACTTTCAAATCAAGCCAAACTCGAGGTAAGGGTTTAATGTTACAATCTCATTATTTACTGGGATTATTTTTGAATGGGATTTTAAAGATGAAATTTCATAGAATACCTCTCAAGATTATCGACAATTTTCTTATTATTTGGTCATTTATATAAATTAAAATTTTCCCTTTCAGTTTACTCTCTTTAAGTAGTAAAGATATCAAAAGACTATTTTTAAAGAAAACCGACTTTATTTCTCTCATTAGTGGAAAATCATTTTTCTTCCATGTCTATGTTTTATAAAAATGTTTTCCAGAATTTTTTTAATATTCTACTATGATATTATAAAATCATGTTTACCCATTTTTAAATTTTTAAATTTTTTTTTAAAGAAATATTTTTTTCAATTTTCGAGCGAGGTATTGTTGACTTTTACCAAAAATGTGAAAGGAATTTTTGTTTTAGTGTACATGACATGAACATAATTTCCCACTGTCATAACCACTCAATTATTTGAATCATCCTTTATGATTTTCTATGATTATTTTCAATGAAATTTTTCCCTTAATATTTTTTAAAACAATATATTTTAAATGAGGGATTTCAAACTGAAAGGGTAGTTTCTTTAAGAAATGTTACGATGGTTTTTTAAAGGAATTTTTCATCTATGATAACATCCATTGATGTTAATTATTATTTACAAGGGATATTTTCCAATTATACAATACACATTCATTCTTTGGATGTCTTATAATTATTATTATTTAAGGATGATTCTATGAACCATGTTATATTCCCACAGGTTAATTAAGTTATGATAAAACCTTTATGAAACTTGTTTCTTTTCTACAGGTTATGATATGATGAAATAATGAAATGTTTATGAAACTTATTTCATTTACATAGGTTATACTATGTAAATTTTTTTATGATCTTTTATCACACATATGTATGATTTTCATTATGTAATGGATAATCCTAGAACTATATAGCCCTCCAATGCATTGGGTAGAGATGGCTATCTCATGAGATAATAAGGACTAGAATGGGGAGTGAACTCAATTCAGTAAGGGAATTAGTCTATTAAGATAGTCTTGGGAGTGAAACTTTAATAAGGATATGATATAATGGAGAGTGAACCCAATTCACTATAATAGTCTTCATAGTGAACCTTGACTAAAGAAATGATTTTCTATAATTATGTGTTTTCCAAAAACGTTTTTTTATGATGATGTTATGATCTCATGGATCACATTCTTTGATTCCTTTTTAATTCATGTACTATGAACTATCAATATTTATACCCTAAATCAATATTATGATCTATGATATGAAGGGTATGGTTTTTAAATGTTAATTTCATATTCTCATACCATTATGCTCATGTTATATTAAAGTGATCATTGATATTTCCCTTTTTTACCCTTAATGAGCATTTAAGCTCACCCTTTCTTATGTTTACTTTCCTTAGGTTATAAATAATGATTTTAAGTATGATATGTGTTATAAGGGTTATAGTTATGATGAAATTAGTAGTGGATAATATAGATATCTTATTAACCTGTTATTTATATATCCAAGTTTCCAAAGATACTAAACCTATATAATTCTAGTGTTGATAATAATGTTATGTAATGAATTTTCATCTATAAAGATATAATATCTATGTATGAAAATTATGAGTCACTATAAATCATCTACTAAAGTGTAAATAAATTATGACAGTGGCATAGTGGATGACCATTCTTATATAATCTCATTCTGAGATGAGGTCCACATAGCCCATGTTGGAAGGAAATAAATTTTTGAGTCTTACACAGTATGTTCATTTGAATGGGAATTCATATGTATTCATAGAGTTAACTCATCTATATACTATGTTATATGTGATTATAAATACCACTTGATCATGTCAAAATTTTGTTTATTTCTAGTAGGTGAGACTAATGACATCTAGATCAATCTACCAAAAATCGATGCTCTGATTGGTTTATCCAAGGAATATCCTTACACCTAGGTCAAATGTTACAAAGGTGTGGCTCTAATAGTGGTAGTTACTCAAATAAATAGACCACATTTTATGGTAGAAACAATATTAAATTATTCTACTAATCAAGTGACCAAGATATAAAATAATCGACGTAAATATATGAGGTGGTTGAAAGTTCCTCATAGGGTATAATGGGTGATAAAACAAATTGGGATGATAATTTTATTGATTTAGATTACCAAAATGATGAATAGGGTATTCCAGATGTGGGAGATAATAAATGGGGTATTATAATATTAATCTAACTTATATAAACCTAAAAATTCAACCATAAATCATTGTTAAAAAATGTGGTACTTTACTATTCACCTGTGTATTTTATTATTCATGAAAAATACCAAAACATCACCCTTACCTAATTTTAAGATATTGGTTTAAAAATTTACATCCATTTTTCTAAAATATAAATATATATTTGGTAATTTTAATATTTAGTTCAAGTATAAAAACAACTATTTTATTAAAAAATGTAAAACATGTTTTACTAAGAATGTACACTTTATGATAGCCTCAGTGTACAATGTTGGTTTACTGGGAGTCGGGTGAATCAATGAACAATTTTCTGTTTTTTTATGATTTCTTTTAAAATAAACCTCAATTTATTATTATATTTAATGATATTATTGATGAACTCCCCACACACTGAAGAAATCAAAAAAATGAAGAACACCAGATTTACAAGGTTCACTACTTAAAATATGTAGTTATGTCATTAGAATGATCTAAAATCACCTAAAATCATATATCTCATTATAATTACAATGCAGATTAAAAACTAAGGGTTTTTCCTTAAACTCATGTTAAAAGAATACAATACAATATTCTCTTGATACAAGAATTAAGGATCCCACCTTGATTAAACTTGTTGTTGATGTTGTTTTGTCTTCAGTGAGGTAGGTATTATTATTTTCCTATAAATTATTATATCAAAATAATTTTTAGTTCTCCCACACTACTTTACAATGTATAACAAATTTTAACCTCCTTCTTCCTCAACACACAACACATTTTTTTGATTACACACAAACCAAGTGTGTGTTATTCTTCTTCTTATTATTTTTATTATTTTTTTTATTTTCATTCTATTCTTTTCTATGCACACTTAACTTGAACACTTTTGTTCTTATATTTTTTTAATTCATGAAATAAACCTATTTCAAATTATCTTACACAATAATAGACTCTTATTAAATTTCAATTTTTAATTTAAAATTAAAATTCAAACTAAAAAATTCCTTCAACTTCTCCAACATTTTTTGAGCCTTTAGATCATTTAATAAATCTTAACCACTATTGATATGTTAATCTGACTTTAGATATCAATTATGAGTATCCCAAGAGTTATGAAATGACCTATATCATTAATTACACACAAAATATATAATTCTTCATTGGAAAATGAATATTCAACTTAACTACAACCTGTTTTATACTGTTTCAGTTCAGACTACTCTAAAAAATTTTAAAACCATTTTCAGAAATCATTATAACATGATGTGTTCCCCCTTCATCATTTTAGATAGGGATTTTATTATCACACTATGGAATGTTTTAGGTAATATGACTCCCCATTTTAACCTTGGACAATAGCTTTGAATCAACCAATACATTTCACTTCCCTAAGTATAAGGATCCTTTATATTATATGGACATCTCAAAATGGACACCATCAAATGAACACAACATAGTAGATTCTATTTGATACCAAAAAACCGATCAATAGTTACACTCATCATTTCACCATCTAATCAATTTTTCTTTTCCTCCAAGTTAGTCTCACACAAACCAATTTTCATCCAGATAAATCATATGCACGGTACTATTTTTTTTCTCTTCCTTAAAAATAATAACATGTGACCACCACAACTTCAACAACAGTGCATACGAGCCTCATCATTTCTCATAATGAAATTTCTCAATTTAAATTCCTTCCTAAATTTATTTTTTAAAGATAATAACCATGTTTTACATACTATGGAATGTACTTCACTATTTCATGATGTATTGGGGTATTATTCCTTAGATAAAAACTAACAAAAATTTCCATTTCCAAATAATTCATTACATTTCACTTCCCATACTAGTGACATTCCTATTTTATATTTTGACCACAACATAGTGAGGTCGATTATACTTCAAACAGCACCAAACACCACTCTTTAACAACAAAACTATTTCCATGTTCTTTCAATCACTATAAAACCATGGAATCAACTTCACCTCAAATGAAATGCCATATAACACTTGATTTTAAACCTAATTTATGTGTTGAAAATAAAAAAATAACAAAATAATTATATCTACTTCATATCTTCTCAAATTATTCTCTCCATAAAAACACCACAATTCTATAGAATTATTCTTCAACACTTGATCTCATCAAACTCCCATTGAGTCACAACAATATACACATGGTCACAGTAGTTATAGATTTCAATATCTTCCTTAATCATATATTGGTCTCAACACACTTATACTTACATTATTTTTCATTGATTAATTATATATTTCATAATATTTTGATACTTATGTTTACTCATTTAATTGATGGTAAACATCATTTAGAATGTTATTTCATCATTTACCCAAATTATCATTTTACTATTCTAAGGTTCATGTTATTATTCTAAGATTCATATTTCCAATAGACATATAATTCTACACATCTTATAAATACCTCTTATTTACATCATTATTCAATAACTAAATATTCTCTCATATACTTTATTTAAAAAATGAAAATAATATTTATATTTTTGTTCTTTATTTTTATAGTGTTATTCATGGGTGTGAAAATTTTAGGGGACAATGACACACCAAAATTTCAAATTCTAGCTATTTTATTTTATTTTATTTTATTTTATTTTATTTTATTTTATTTTATTTTATTTTATTATTCCATTATACTATTTTTAATTTTATAGAGTTTATTTATCCATCGTAGATAATAATCTGTATTTAATAAATTAAATAATTTTCCTTTTTTATGGGATAGATGTAGGACCTCAGAGCACCCTGAGAGAGGAGGGGTGAATCAAGGTGTCAACTTTTTCTTTTAATGTTATAAATATTATTCCCATATTGGTAGAAACTCATTAAACCTATATAATGGATTTGAGCAGTAATAAAACATTCACATGAAGAAATACAACACAACATTTTTACTTGGTTCACCACTAACGGATAGTCCAAGGACCATATGCCAACAATGTTTCATTCATACCCAAATCCACTAATCTTCACTAGATGTGGAATATAAGAGTTTAGACACATTCACTCGATTATAGGAACACTTATTTTACAATATTTTAAGGATAAATCATTGCATCCCTCAGAGAACTTTCATCGACTCCCCCATGCTCGCTGCCTTGGGATAAGTCTTTCTCATTTTATCGACTTGATATTATCTTCAATATATTGGAATTGAAGTCTTTGTACCTATCTAGAATGAGACTCTACTTGCATATAATTTCTAAATTGATGCCATTAAAAACACTGAACAAACAAAATAGATATTCAAAACCTGATAAAATCTCAACATAACACTTGTGCGTAACACCTCTTCTTGCGTGCAAGTTTTTGGATTATCGTGCGATATATCTTTCACTCAACCCTTATATTTCATGAAACTACACCATTAGATTCAATTGTTCTTGATATACTCAAGGGACATTCTGAATGTAAGATTTACTATGTGAAAGACTTATACACGCAACTCTTTCATGTGGTAGTGACACTAGATATTCATTGGAAAAATTTATAATCCTTGAGTAGGGGTAGTCTCCTATTTATAGGCCTCGATGACCCTACACATAATTTCCTTGCACGTAAACCCCTATGTGCATAATCCTAAATATGATTTCGCATTTAGTGTGTAAGATCCTTCTATGCAGCCCATGACTTTTCCATATTTTGAAGAGATAAACCCAAAACTCCTCTTGCATGAAACTCACTTTTGATGTTACATTGGGCACATAAGATTTTTCATTATAAAAACTAATCTTGAGAATGATTCTTTTCTATATCATATTTTTATGAGACGATCCAGAATCATACATTATACACAACTTTCAGATGCAACTTCAATCTTGCACACATCTTCCTTTTCTAAAATCACCTTTCTCCATTCTCCAAATTTTAGACCCAAAATTTTGGTAAACACTGGGAATCAATTCCACCTCCAACACTATTGTCATCATGTACTATAAGATCACTTGTCTTTCAAACTCCTTGATTAACCCAATGTCTATTAACAACATACAAAAACTAAACTCTATTTACAGTAAATAATAGCCTTAGTTCTAACAATATATGATTTTTAAAATATAATTTGTAGCTAAATGTGACACATGCATATATTTAGGTGGAAAATTTTATATAGAAAAGTTTTGGTCATTAAATTCTTCACAATTTTATAAATTTCATCCTTTAAATTTCAAATCAAACTCTAAGATGAATACATATGGTGGCACTTTTTTCATTATATATTCAAGTTCTCATGTTACCTATTTGTACCTATGGTATTTCTAATGTACTCTAATAATGTGAGTTTTCCTTTTTCATATAACTTTGTATTTATGATTAATGATCTTCAATGAAAAATCATCATACGAGATATCATGCTATAAATACACCACCTATGGATTTAGTGCCTATGAGGGATCTATTGTATACTTCCTTAAAAGGGATACATGGAACATGTCATATACTCGAGATAGGTTTTGTGGGAGTTCATGATGATAGGCCATGGCTCAAATGTGATCAATAATCTCAAAGGGTATAATGTATCTAGAACTTAGCTTCCCCTACTTCCCAAACCTCATGACTCTCTTCTATAAAAATATATAAAAGAACACTTTATCTCGAACCTCAATCTCTAGGTCCCATCAATTATTGTCATCATAGATATTCTATCAACTTTGTGCTAATTTTATGTGTCACTGAATAGATTTAACCTTCTTTATTATCTATTTTACCAGTTCAGGTCCCGATAGCATATGATCTCCAAATTTATCCCAACATATTGGAATTATATACCTCTTACCATAGAGGGCTTCATATGGATCCATATGAATTGCTGAGTGAAAGTTATTATTTTATGAGAACTCGACTACAGGAATATGTTGATCCCAACCACATTTGAAATATATAGAGTTGGATCTAAGCATGTATTGCAATGCTTAAATTCTACCATCAGATAAATAATTTTCATGAGGGAGATATTTAACATTGAAGTTCAATCCTATATTCAAAGAAATTTGAATACTTCTCCAAAACTCAATTTTTAACTTTAGATATTAATCAAATATAATAAATAGTGGTGTTCTATACAGTCTCACTACCCATATTATGTATATCTATTCAAGTTAACTATGGTAAAAGTCTTCCCAAATAGATATTAAGTGATTTTTCTTTATAATAATATCCACTAAAACACATATGAAATTTTTTCCTTTATATTCCTTAGAAATTCCCCTAAAAAATACCATGGTGATGTTCTCCCATTCCCATATTGGTATGGGTAATGGTTGCATCATCCTCTTGGACTTTTTTCATTCTCCCTTAACTTATTATAATATTAATAACCTTTATGTATATTTAATAATATTATTATTTATATTTTATAATAATAAGTTCTCTCAAATATATCTATAAATATTTATTCTCCCTTGGTGGATAAAGAATTTTGATCTATGAGAATGTTTGAATAGCATATTCTTTATCTCAGGCTTTGATGGTACTCATAATCATTTCCCAAACCATAAAAATATATCTTTATCATTGTTTAACTCTAATAATTCACATTTCCTTATTACTTCCCCCTTTTTATCTCTATATTATCCCTTTTAGATTCCTTAATCTTCATTGGAATAGATTATTGAGAAATCATTTGAGAAATATAGGATATTTCCCCTCCCTTTATGATTCCCATGTCTTTCCTTTTTATGTATAAGGAGATTATATCCTTCTTAATCCTAATCATGGATAAGGTTACATGAACTTTTTTTACTTATAGAATCTACCAATTTAGTCACTTTTCAATGATGGTAATGGATTGAGCAATAATAGTCTTTTATCAGCTCTAAACATCTTTATTGGTGCATATTGATCTCATTTTGTGTAAATATATACTTTAATATCTTAATATCTATATATATACCACACTTCTCTCCATATATTTAATGATTCCAAATATTTAAGTTAAAGATCATCGCTTCCAACTCTAGATCATGTATTGGATAATTTTGTTCATGTACCTTTAATTTCCCTAAGGCATGGGATATCACTTTATAATTTTTCAAGTGTAAACAATCCAAAAACTTCTTTAATGAATCATTGTATATCAAAAATACTTCCCCACATGATGGTTGTGTGAGTATAGGTACAATTATTAGTATCTTCTTTAATTCCTCAAAATTATCTTCACATTCATTTAACTATACAAACTTTACTCTTTTCCATGTTAACTTGGTTAATGGGTATGGAAATCATGAGAAGTTTTTCATAAACTATAAATAGTACCCAAATAATCCAAGGAAACTATGGATATTTATTTCATATATTGTTATGAGACATTATTTTATTATCATTATATTTAAAGGGTCCAAATATAATACTTTTCTTGTGGTAACATGCCCTAAATATTTGATTTTATCCATCCAAAAGTCACATTTACAGTATTTTTCATAAAACTTCTTTATTTAATAATTATTTATCATATTAATCAAATTAAATTTATATTATTTATTTCTATTGGATTATATAATAATATCATCTATAAATACCTCCAAAAATTTATTAAGGTAATCTCTTAAAACTCTACTAATCAAATCCTTGAAAAATTCTAAAGCATTAGTGAATCTGAATGGCATCACTATATACTCATAGTATCCATATCTTGTATAAAATACAGCCTTTGGAATATATATTTTTTACCTTTAATTGATGATATCTTGATCAAAGGTCCACCTTTGAGAAGTGTTGATCCCTACATAGTTGATTGAACAAATCATCAATCTATTACTGAGGATGGTATTTATTTATTGTGATTTTATTGATCTTACAATAATCAATATATATATATATATGTATTTTATGGGTTTAGGGAGATCATATAATTATTAAATTTAGAAAGAAAAAATCATGAAAGCCTTGATTTATATTTAATAGAAATATCATGTAAATAAATGAAAAATAAAATAAGCATACTTTCATTGTTGTAAAATCCAAGTTTTATTTCTCTAAATTTGATGGAGATCGCTAAAGAAGCATTCAAATGACTCTTGCCTATGAGTTTGATACACCGACCAATGGATCATTGATCATATTGAGAATATTCTAATTATTCAAAATGATATAATCACTTTTGGTGAAAATTAATAAAGAATGTGAAAATGAAGATAGTTTTGTCTAGATTTCCATGTATCAAATATATACAAATAGGAGGGGTGACGTCCCTTTTATAGCCACTCTTCAACAAATGAAGAGTTCTAAATCATCTAATATTACTCATGGAATTTGAGTGTTATTTCTTATTAGTGTAATATTCATTTAAAATTAAATTTATAATAAAATCCATTGATAATCCAAATTCATTGAATTATAACTGGGGAAATCAGGTGGGAAGTGGTGAATAAATGTATGCATATGATATCTTTTATCACATTTTCATCATTATATACAATGGTAGTGTATCATAGTTTATGATATATAAATCTCCATTCATATAATTCAACCTTATTATTTAGATGTATTATAAAATATAATATCTCTGATTTTATGAATTTTCAAAAAAAAACTCCCATTTACATAAAATCCTATCAGTAATTAATCAAAAACATTACAACTCTTTGGGAATCCATAAAAAACTATTTTGAAAATAGTTTCTCAAACTCTATTCATTTTGGAGCAATTTTTTTTCCAAAACTTAATTCTTATCCAAAGGCCTCATTGTGTAATAATGTGGGCCTTAGTAGTGTTGAAAATAAAGATGAAATATTGATTTTATAGATGTAAGTAAAGAGCATCCTCTAACAAATCATCAGTGTTACCCAAGCTATAAAGGGGTATTCTGTGATCTTGATAAAACATAATCATATATCTATATGAACATGTCCACCATAAGATATATCATACCCATCATATATATACCTATATAATCCCTTATTCCATGACATCAAGTGATCACTAGACATGGAATAATGTCAATATAGTATAGGCCATTTCATTCTTTCTTGATTCTATAAAAAATAATAACTTGGTTAATAAATACCTCACATGTCATTCATTTGGAAGATGATGACACCACTTATCCCTCATCCAATTATTTGATCACATCACATGTGACCCAACTAAACATGTCAATGAATTTCCTCAAATTAATTAAATTAAGGGATAGATTTATTTTCTCATCATATGAGTGTAAAAATCCCATCTCAGTTAATATCCAACTGACAACATGATCAACAACATACCCAACCACTCCCTGATTAGATAAGCCTCAGTTATTTCATAATAAATGTATCAAATTATAAATCTTTTAATTTTAGGTATATATCTAGCCTCATGTAAAAAGGATTGATAATAAGTATATACCCCTAAGTATATCAATTATTGTATGAAATTCCTTGGGCTATACTTTATTTATTCTATCCAAATAATAAGCATCCACTTATTATATCTTAAGTACAGCACTCATGATAATTTTAACATATCATTACAACTCATAAAACTCCATGGTGATCATATATTAGGGAAAACTTATAGATGTACTTTGAAGAGATATTATCATTCCATTATTCATTGAAAATTAATTTTAGCACACATGAATTAATAATAAATATAGATAGAATTTATTGTTAAATCATAATACATTATTCAACCATTACATTCAATATCATATTTATTATATAAAAATATATTTAACATGAACCTCATGCTATATTTTTTTTCATGGATTTATCAATGAATCTACAACATTATCCTTTATAGTCATCCAGTATATCCTAACATCACCCCTCTCAACGATCACTCAAATGAGATGGTATTTTTGAATGATTTGTTTCATTTTTTGGTGATATTAGGGTTCCTTAATCTAAGAAATGTATCTATTTTTTCTATGAACCATCTTAAGTTAAATTAACTTACCGATCCAAACAACTTTCTTTGCAGTATCTAGTGCAATAATGTAGTCTACCTCAATTATCGAGTCCACCAGAGTGTCTTACTGGGAAATCTTCCAACTGATATCTCTATCATTCCGGAAAAACATAAAACCATATTGTTATATCTTTTTGTATGTATCATATTATAAACCTACATTATTGTAACCCTTTTATAACGAGATAATACACTCCTCTAAAGATCAAGAACTTATCCTTATTTTTAAATTGCTTTACGGTGTTCTTAATAGCAATCCAGTGACTCTCAGTAAGATTTCATTAGTGTATAATTTTTATGATAAGATAATTGGATACATTAATTCAAGTAAAAACATGGAATATATGGTAGATCTTAGTTTTTTTAACCCATACCTTTCTGAGAGAATCATTTTCCCGACCATATCGTTATAGATTGTAAAGTGCAGTCATCATTTCTGATAGAAATTATGTTATCTATATACAATATCGTAAATGCTAAAACACTCCCACTGATACACTTTTATAAAAAAGAATAATTTTTATTCTTAATGAAACTAGTCTGTTTTATTGTATCGTCAGACTGGATATTTCAACTCTAAGAATATTTATTCAATCTATAAATGGATGGTTGTATCATTCCTAATTTAGAAAACTAATTTGGAATGTCCAAACCTTAAATATATATCATGTACATATCATATACTAAATTCCCATTAAGAAAATTGGTTTTAAAATCCACTTAATATATCTCATAATCATAATGATTCTTTATGGAAGGAAATGTTTTAATGGACTATATCATCATTATAAGTGAATAGGTTTTTTTATAGTCAATACCATGAATTTTATTATAACCCTTTTCCACCAGGAATGCTTTATAGGTTGAAACTCTACTATCCATTTCAGTTTTCATGTTGAACACCCAATTACAACCTATTGGTATTACTCCTTCAGGTGAATCAACCAAGTTTCAAACATAGTTAGTGTACATGGAGTCCATTTCACATTCCATGTATTTTAACCATTTCTTGAAATCGGAACTCTCAATGTTATCATGGTAGGTAGAAGATTCAGCTTATATGAACATTTATTCATCATAATTTTTCACAATAAATCCATATCTATTATATTTCTGATGAATCCCACTAGAACTCCAACTTTATTATGTAATATGACACAATTATTTGTGGAACCGTCTCAACCTCTATCTCAAAAATAGTTTTTATTTATTGGTATTTAACTTTTATAAGATTAAATTTCCTACAATTGATTCCTATACTGCTATATTTATCATAAATTAATATATAAAATCAATACACAAAAAAATTCTTAGTATGATTATTGAAATAATATCCCTTAGTTTCCTCAAGATAACCAATGAATAATCACTTACCAAAATTAGGGTTAAGATTATCAGAATCTGGTCATCATAAAAATGATTCATAACCCCAAATCACAATGAAAGATATATCACAATGTTTCTAAGTACATATCTCATATATAGTCTTCATGACTACTTTATATGGAATAAAGTTAAGTAATAATGTAGTAGTCTTTAGATAATAACCTCAAAATTAAATAGTAAGGTCTCACTAACTCACCATCAATTGAACTATGTCCAGTAGGGTACAATTCCTCCTCGTTGTCACACCATTACACTATAGTGGTCTAGGATAAGGGAATTATAGAATAATTACACAAATACTCATATGATTAGTGAATTTTGGCTAAAATATTCACCCCCACCCCCCAATATGATTGGAGAATCTTAATAATTTTACGTTATTGGTTGTTTACTTTTTTTTGAAACTCTTAAATTTTCAAAATTATCATGATTATGTCTCATCAGAAACACATAACCATACTGAATAAAATCATCAGTAAAAGTAATGAAGTGTGTAAACCTTCCAATTTCTTGACTACTCCTTGCTCTACATGCATCATTGTATATGAGATCTAATAATCCACTGGAATTTTCATATTTTCCACTAAAAGGTGTTTTGATAAAAATTTCCTAATAAATAAGATTTTTATATATTAAATGATTCATAATAAAATTTCCATACAATTTATCTCTATGGAATATTTCAATGAATTTATTATTTATATGTCCAAGGAGAAAATGCAGAAGGTAAGTGGGATTAGAATCAACCCTGGCCTTCTTATTCTGAATGTTATAGACATGATAAATTATATCCATAATGTATAATACATTTACTATATTCCCAATTACATAAAACAATTCATTCTAATATATATAAAATTTCATGCTTAATAATGAATGTAAAACCCATTTTTTCAAACAAGATTCAAAAATCAAATTTATGTTTATGGATGGAACAAAATAGGAGTTCAACGAATCTTAAACTAATCCACTTGGTAACATAGATCATAAGTTTTGATTTCCAATGAAATAACTATTTATCTATTGACAACATGAAAATATAATTCACCCTTTTACAATTCCTTTAAATCTCTATGTATGTGTTTATCAGCACAAATGTGTGATTCAGACTTGATATCCAATACCCATGAGTTAGAGTTTGTGAAATTGACCACTATAATATTCACATTCAGATACTCAAAATTTTTCTTTTTTAGAACAATTCTCAACCATAGATAATATTCTTGAATTTTTTTCATAGGTGAATCCTATAATGGATCTCAAAATTATTAACATACAGTATGACATAATCTATAATAAATACATATTTATGGGTGAGTATCATGTTTTATATCTTTTCATCAAGGAATTTTAATAAAATTACTCCCACTAAAAAGATGAGCCCATGCATCATAGTCATTTACTGAGCCAATATCCATATTTCTCTAAGTAATGAGTCTAATTTAGAATTCCTCTCACCACATATTTATTTTGGTAATAAATTATCCCTATCATAATAGTTATGGTTCTTGGATAGTTGAGTGGGAATCTTTTTTCACAAATCAATCATATGGAAAAACTTAATTATACTCCTCTAGTATCCTAACACTTAGGGTTTCTCTGATAAATGTCATCCAAAGCTCACAGTTGGATTTGGTTACCTAAATTTTATGGTTATCCAATTCCACCACACCTTACACAAGATAATACAAGGGCACCCTTCTTTGTTAGAGCCTACATATTTGAATGATCAAGGTCTTGACATGTGTTTACTTTGGAAGGAATCTCATACTTAGGATCTAAAGGGTTTTATTTCTTACTAAATTAATATAAATCATATGTATATTAGAATCATAATCTCATGTTTTACTCAATTTTATATCTATTATTCTAACTATGTAGTTTTCGAATCCATATTTCATCCATAAAATTGATATGTTTAGACCATATTAATGTGTATCTATTTATAGAACCCAAAATTTTATGTTGATCACCTAAAAGTATAATTCATTCATATTCAATCATATCTAAATTCATATCATTCATAAGGTATATGAACTATTCATGTAATTTTTTATAATTATATGTGATTAAAAATCTTCACATGGGTAATCCCATAGTCGTATATAACTAAAAAACACCTTTCTAGAATAAAAAATAAGCCTCTGGTCAAGCGGGAAGTCTGGCCCAAAGTCCCTCTATAAGGGGATTATTTACTTAAGTGAGAACCAATTCATAAAAATTTTATAACCTAATATGTAAAAATATTCCTAATAATTGAATTCAAGATAATAACATTAATAATAAACAATGGTCAAGGTAGATAAAAATTTAGCGTCGGTTTTTTACCTTGACATCGGTTATAAAGTGACATTAATATAGGCAACATTGAAATTGTAACTTTCCATGTCGGTTTTTATAAACCGCTATTGAAAACCCTTTTAAAAGGTGATATATAGAAGGATTTAAATATCAGTTTTACCAATAACTGACATTGAAAGGTTTTATATGAGGCTTTCCTAACAATATTTTGTAATACTAACATAGAAATTCCTCATGGAATTATTTTAGTGTTAGTTTTTTTAAAACCAATGTTGAAATCCATCCAGGATACCTTTAGATATTATTTTTATAGAAAAATGACATAGAAAGTTGAATTTTAAAAAAACACTATAAAATAACATGATCTCACACATAAGAACTCAAAATACAGAACTAAAAATATCAAAAAGAAAAATAAATAGAACAAGAGTAGAAAAACTAATTGATAAGTTTTACAATATTTTTTACAAATATACAGCTAAATGAAACTAAAAATCTAAATTAGTAGAACACAAAAAATATTTTTTAAATAAATTTTGAAGTTTTTTCAAGTTTTTTGATGTATGTGGAGAAACATCATCAAAAAAATAAAAAATAGATTGTTATGAATTTAAAAAATTAACATATTTGATTAAATTATAAATTTTATAATGAAAATAAACTTTTCAAAATTTGTTTTTTTTCTATTCATTATTATATCATAAATGAATCGTAAAACATAATATCCACATTCAACATCCACTTTTGGATGATGAAATAGTGTTTGTGAAGTAATATTTTAATATAAAAACACTTGATATGTAATAAAACAAATATTCACTGATATAATAGTTAGATGCCTAAACTTTCACATATTCAATTTGTTTTGTTCAACTATTGAATAGTGAGCCATGTTGAACTTAATCCCTGATTTATTGTAATTTATAATATTAATTATCAAAACTGATGTAAAATGGAAAATTTTAGATTAAAGAACTAATATATTAGAATAAAACTTACTTCTTTAACAACTATAAAAATATTCTTCAAACACCACCCAATAAAGAGCATAACCAATATGCTTGGCATTATTTTGGGAAAAGTATACATAACATCCAAAGTCCACTAAAATATAAAAAATTCATCATTAATAAAAATATTTCTAAGATAAATAATTAGAAAATTAATTAATTAAGTCAATATAACAATTCTTTACTTAACGAAAATAAATTAAATAATGAAATTTACTTACAAGGAAAACAAATTCAATACAAGTACACTCATCTAATCACCCTTTACAACATATATGTTGTCATTTTTTAAAATATTTGACATATATTATCTTCCAAATATATCAATATTTATCAGAAAAGTTTAATAATTGTCTAATATAGAAACAAATTTGTGATAACTTTGTTACCCAAGCAGCTTCTGGAGGAGTATCTGAAGGTATTAGAACCTTAAATTTTCCTTTCCTTTGTAGTGATTCCTTTGACTTCATATACTATTATATAATTTAAGTGTAAGAAAATATTATAAGTAATTATTAATTTAATGATAAATAAAAATGGGAAATAATTCATACCTCATATGTCACCTGAAGACAAATATTAGCCGACCAAAGTAAAAAAATAACTAATACTATGTCCAAGTATGGAAACCTCCTTGATAGGCAGTAGAAATGGAGTTTTTGGATCAATAATATCATGTACCACTACTTATACTTAACCTTAATGTATATGAATATGATGTATATAATCCATAGATGATATTCAATTCTGTATGCTACAATCCATATATGAGGATCCCCAGCATGCAACCCATAGTAAACTGTCAGGTCTGAATTAGAAGGTGGTAGATCTGGGTAGGTAGGTTGTGTAGGTTGTGTATGTCTCATAAATTCTACAAGAACAGCCAATACAGATGATTTAATTCTATCCTCTAATGAATTATTCAAGTTTTATAGATCAGCCTCCAAATAATCAATTTATTCCTTTTATAATTCCCCCATCATAGCCACACTAGGGGCATGACCTAAAAAAATGAAAACCAATACCCTTCTAATACCCTCTAACATGGACCAAGTGTTCCAGATTTTCTAAATTAGTGGAAAGAATATTCATCCTACCCTATGTCATTTTCTCCTAAAGGGAGTCTGGAATTAATATTTTCAAATGTAGTATTAGTGAAAAATTTTACTAAATAGTAATATTGATGAAAATTAATAATTGATTACTTAAATTCTTATCAGGTACTTCCTATGTTGTATTGGTAATATAGTTCCATTTTTTGGTCATTCTCTTCCTTTTCCATTTTTTATGATGATGAGGATGATATATAGATCCAAGTTGAACGTATTTGGAGCCGCTGCTTGACTTAGATATTAAATCACTAAATTTTTCATTAATCATTTGAAGCTATAATAAAGTATACACTCCATGTTACAATTTATAAGGGTATAAATTGTGAGGCTACATATCTTAGTGAGTTTTCCTAGAGGCCTATAATATAATAAAAAATAAATAAGTAATGAAGTAATTTAAATTAATTTAAAAAAATTGTATACATACTTTACTTTATTTTACATTAACTAGTTATAATAAATACATTTATAAGTAAATAATTATAAATATACATATTAAAAAATCATACCATAAATGATTCCTCCCACCAGATGAATATAAAATTCAGCCATTTCCCCTATCTATAAACCCATATTTAAGGCATGGATCTTGATTTCATTTACTTGTAAAAATATAAAATGAGTTAAAATTCACCTTAAAATCTCTCCATATTGTTGCCGCAAAAGCTAGACAGTTTTTATTATTTATTTTTATATCTTGAAAGTTAAATTTCATCTATAATTGTATAAATAAAATATTTAGAAATGTGTAATATTTAAACCATTAGAAAACTAAATAGGTTTATAAATTTTAACATTATGGACTCCTAGAATAGATATTTCACTAAATGGTCAATGCTCCTCCAATTAGGGGATAAAATAATTATCCTAAAACAACTCTTCATTTTTACGTAAGTCTTAAACTACATGACATGTGGGCCAGTTGGGTGGTTGTTCTCATCAATGTTAATTATCACCCTATTATCCCTACATGCGAGTAAAAGCATTTATAAATGAGTAATCTCATTCCTACCATCTTTAGTTATTTTCCACTCAAGAAAAGATTAAGGTATGTACAAAATTTTAAGAAATATGTGTTTAATTTCATTAAATAATTTAATTACTATATATATATTTATATGAAAATAATTTCATACCTCGGCTCCCCAACCTTGGTGTCTATCATTTTGAAATATGTATTCTACTTCAACAAAATTATGTGTACCTATATTTTATTAAAATTAAATAATTGTAATAAATTAAAATTTTATTTTTAATAATAGAAAAAAAACATTGAATGTTTTATTTTTCAACCAAAGAAATATTTAACTAAAACTATTGTATATTAAAATTAATGAAAACAAAAGGAAAAAAATGATTATCGTCTAAAAATGGGAAATTTTATGTACCTATATTTTTTTATAAATAATTAAATATTATAACTAAAAAATTAATTTTTCATAATTGGAATAAATTTATAAATATTTTGTTGAATAAAATCATATACCTAAAAATGAAGAATCTAAAGAAAATAGTCCCAACAAAATTCTAAAGGAAAACAAATTCAAGCAAAAAACTAGAATCCGGATAAAATGAATATAAAAAATACTATAAAAATATCATGAATATTGAAAATCTATATAAGATCCCATATTTTGATAGGTATGTTCCTCTTTGAGTTTTTCATCAATCATTTATGGTCGAGTATCGTTCGAAGATAGATAGCCTTTGTTGGAAAAAATGACTAAAGTTCTAGGATGCAAGTTTATTTGAATTAATGGAGTCTGGGTATAAACATGTTAGATGATATTATTATGATTTTTCCATGGTTTAGAAAGGTTCATAGGTTTTTCAAGCTATTATACATAAACTGGTCTAATAAATTTATGTTGTACATTTACACATCGTGAACATGTTACACAACATGTAAATACATAGCCAGATATCGTGACTCAGTGCAGGGCATGAATTGGTTACACATTTCGTAAACCATTCACATAATTTAAAAGTTGATTAGGGTTAAATATTTACCCAAGATGATAAGTTTTTCAAATTATCCATTTAAAAATAAATACACTGTGTGTAAATGGATTACATGCTATGTAAATATCACGAGCAATGGTTTTAAGTAGCATAGTACACCTATTTATCATTCCACCATTTTTTCCAGTCCCTCCTCTCAAGTCCTAGGTGACTCTTGGTGATTATGAGGTGATTTCATCACCTTCAAATTTTGTAGTTTGGTGTTTGATCCATGGTTCTTCTTGTTATATTTCATTACATCATTCTTATTATCATTCTTCATTAGAAGGGTTGTGTTAATCACTGGTTAAAGGAAGGGGTATAAACCTAACCCTATGACTTGTTTAATGGTGAATTATATGAAATATGGTGATTGTTCCAACGTAACATTTGCTCTAATTAATTTAGTCTTTGATAAATGGTAAATTATGTATTGGGGTATTGGTTGGATCTATTTGGATTTAATTTTTTGTGATACCTATCTTATTGAAACTTTTTGGGTGAGCGAACGTTTTAATAATAAGAACTTGGATAATGGTTTAAAGTGTGTTTAGGATGACATGGGACCTTAAGTGATTGATTGATATAGAATCCCTAGGTAACGTATTATTGATTATTTTATATTATTTTTGATAATTTGAGTTATAAATTAAATTGTAATTTAAATAAAAGTGGTAATTTACATAATTAACCATTGAGATTTGTATTATGATATTGTGATATCCATGTTGTTATGACATGTTGTGGTGATACTGAAATGATTATATAAAGGGATATTCCTAGTGGCCAAAATGATTATATAATGTGCTTGGACCAGAGTTCCATGGTGAAATTATTATATAGTGATCTTGGCCTAGAGTTTCATGTTGAAATGCTTATACATAGGGTTATGCGTGGAGGTTGAAATGCTTATATATAGGGATTTTCCTAGTGATGTTGTGTTACTTATAGTGCTTTTATAGGCTGTTTGATTATTCCATGGTATATGGATATGATTGGGATTATTATGCTATATGATTTGAGAGATTCTGTCATGGTGGTGAAGCAGGCTGTTTGATGTACTATATTAATTGATTAATTAATACGCATGTTTATCAATTTTTTTCATACACTTATTATCATACTGGTTTTGTTTAGACACATCATTTTTGGCCTACTAATTTTTAATCACACCCTATTTGGGACTCCATTTTGTACCTGAGAATATTACTTGGATGTAGGTTTAGACATGTCAAAGGACCTTGTCGTTGATTATTTTGTTGCTTTCTATATGGGATGGAGTTTTTTGATAGGTCCAACATGGGGATTGTGACCAAGTTCTTTTAGGATTATTTTTTTTCATCTGATTATTTTATTGTATTGTTTTTAATTTAACATTTAAACATATTTCATACCATCATTACCTAATTCATTATTATTAGTTAATTGTTTCTCCTTTACCTTCCAGTTGTATTACATTTGATTTATGTTATTCTTTATTACAAAAATATTTATCATTAATTATTTCATTCCATTTTATTTTACTTCATAACAGAGGTTATAATCTCTCCACTATACATATCACACCCCCACTATTATTTAGATGCAACTGGCATATGTGGAGGCACACCTGAGGTCTAGTAACTATCGCATTTTGTCCACATGAGAGAGTTTCAGAATAGGGGATACTTCAAATTGGTATCATATGGAGGCTATTTTTACTTTCAATTATTTTACTACTTAGTAATGGTATAAAGGATACTAGGATGTGTTATGACATGGTAATGAGATTTTTTATGGGAGTATTTAACCCATGTGCAGGGGAAATCCAAGTACTGATGGATGGGATTGTTGATTATGGTATTTGATTGCTACAATTGATGTTATTTCACCTTAGGTGATTCAAATTATTCATGATGTAATTTTTTTCTTTAGATTTATACTCATGGATAGTATGTCATGAGATGATTATGCATGCATCATGATAGGCACATAGGAATATATATTGACATGCATTATTTATGATAGGTTCATATTTATTGAAAATGTTATATACTTGACTATATGAACTATGGTGTGAGATACCTGATATATTTGATAAATGGAATTAAGTGAACTATTATTTAATGATAAAACACATTTAATCCATTTTAGGGAGATCAAGAGTAGGGTTTCTTTATTTTTGTAACATGTTCAGGTTGACCTTGTTGTTGTAGCCAATGTTCTAATGAGTGTGTTTGTTTTTTATAGAAAATTCCCCCTCATCATCTTTGATTCGACCATCAGGAGAGTGGAAATAAGTACTCTCCTAATTATCTAAACTATATCTTCCTATGGATCCTAAGGGTAAGATGGATGTTCAGTTTTTTAAAAACATATTTTGGTTCATACAATCCCAAGAAAGGAAGACTATTCACATTGTGCCTTCAATGCCTGAGCCTATGGGAGATTTCTAACTGTAGCATTCATCTATATTTATAGGGGATAGATGCCTCTAAGAAGTTGAGTTTTGGATTGAGTCTATCCATAAAATATTCAATAATCTTGAGACACCCACATATAGAAGGGTTAGGCTTGTTGTGTATATGCTCTGTGGGCCTTCCAAGCATTGGTGGGATTTTCTAGAATAGGCTGGGCAGTAAGAGGAGTTACCACAAAAGAAATTTGAGGTGAATTTTTTGATACATTTCTATCCAAATATGTTCAGTGATGAGAATTCATGCATTTTCATGAATCTGAAACATGAGGGAAAGTTAGTGATAGACTATGTTGAATGTTTGACCAACTTGTAGCACTTTACGCCATCTTTATCTGCTAATGAGATCTCCAGGGAGATACATTTTCAAGAAAAAAATTTCTATGAGATTAGTTCATAGTTGAACGTTTTTAGTCTGGGTATTTTTTTTAGACGTGATGAATTAGGTACTAATTACAAAAGGAAATATGAAAGAATCATTGAGTAGTAGGTAGACTATTCTAGTAGGGAAAATTGGGAGCTCTTCTTCAAGTGGAAAGAAGTGTCGTTATGATAGTTTCTGCCAAGCCAATAGTGGGAAGATTGGTCAAGGTAGTGGTTTTCCATCTCAAGATTGTGTTTCATTACAATGCAATCAGTGTGGAAATATGGGCCACAAGTGGCCTGAGTGTCTGGATGAGGATGTTACAAAGTGGTATCATAGGAAGGTTGTATTTATTTTCTATTACTTTACTACTTGGGAAAGGTTGAGAGGATACTAGGATGTGTAAGGACTTCTTAATGAGATTTTTCATGGGAGTATCTAACCCATGTGGGGGTGGGGAAATATGAGTACCCAAGGATGGGATTGTTGATTATGATGCTCACATGTTACAAATTGATGTTATTTCACCTTGGATGATTCAAATGATTCATGATTTTATTTTTTCTTGATATTTATACTCATGAACCAGTATGGAACAAGATAAGTATGCATGCATCATGATAGACACATAGGAATATATATTGAAATGCATTTTTCATGATAGGGACATATTTATTTCATGTGTTATATACTTATCTATATAAATTGTGGTATGAGATACTAGATATATTTGATAAATAGAATGAAATGAGATATTATTTCATGTTGAAACACTTATAATCCATGTTTAGAGAGATCTAAAGTAGTTATTATCTATTTTTTTCACCTGTCGAGGTTGACCTTATTGTTATAGACAGTGTTATAAAGAGTATGTTTATAATGTAAAGAAATACATACTCTTCATCTTTTAGTTAAGTATCAGGACATTAAAAATAAATACTCTCCTAACGCAACTGAACTAGAGATTTGTGTGCCTCCTAAGGATCATATGGATGTTCATCTTTGTGACAGGTTTTTGAGGGTCATATGATTCATGGAAAGGGAGATTTTTTGCACCATGTTTTTTATGTCTAAGATGAAAAGAGATTTCCAGTTGTAGCATCCTCTTAGGTTTACTAGGGAGAGAGGCCCCTGTGTAGCTAAGTTTTGGATTGATTTGGTCCAAATGATCTTCAAGAATCTTGTGATGCTCACAAATAGGACTTTGAATCCTTCTGCGTATATTCTATGTTTTCCTTCCAAGAATTGGTGTGATTTTCTAGAGCAGGATGGGTAGTATGAGGAGTTACCATGGAAATAATTCGAGGTGAAGTTATTGATCCATTTCTATCCAAATATTTTTAGGTATGAGAAGGATCATGATTTCATGCATCTGACATAGAAGGGAATGTTAGTGATAGGAAATGCTAAATTTTTCACCGACCTACTACACTTTTCACAATCTTTATCTACTGATGAGATCTCCATGGAGAGACATTTTCATGATCAACTTCAATATGAGATCAGGTCATAGGTGAAAAAAAATTTATGAGTAGTTTTTCTAACATGATGAATTAGTCACTCATTATTCAAGGAAATAATGATAGATGCCCCAATTAGTGGCCAAGCTATTTCAGAAGGGTGAAATAGGATCTCTTCTTCTAGTAGAAAGAAGTGTCTCTATGAAAAATTCTTCTAAGAATATAGTGGATGGGGGAATCAAGGAAGTGGGCATCCATCTTAGGATCATTTTTCATTAGAGTGATATCAATGTGGAAAGAATTTCCATAATCAGCCTTAGTTTCTATACCTCGATTTGGAGTGCCATGCATGTAAAAGGATGGGTTATCTTCATATTTTTATAGGAAACTCTCACATAAGAGAAGTGGTAGGGGATCATGAAAAGTACTAGAGTTTAAAAAGGTCTCATCTACTCCTGAGTAGATAGGTAGCTAAAGTTCCATAGGAACTTTAGGTTCAGGTTGGGGGCATTGTACCCTAGTGTAAGAATGGCAGTATGATGAAAACGGAATAGATCAGGAGAGTCAAGATGGAACCCAGGGAAGAGAGGATGGTTAGCTACACGTTATGAAGACTAATTTGGCTATTTTGGATGCAAGATCGACTACTTTTTAGAGGTACAATTCTTGTATCATATACCCTTTCTTGTGTTGTATTTGATATAGAATCATTTCATTCCTTTTTATCTTCTCTCTTCACTAACATTTTGGGCTTAGTGGTGGAAATCTTGGATAGTGATTTGACCATCAATACACCATTGGGAGTTTGTTTGGGGAATATCAAACATTTCTAGGCGTGTTCTCTAGAGATTGGTGGTTACCGTTTCTTATGGGAATCATTTTTTCTAGAAATGACATGTTATGATTTGATTTTGGGTGTGGATTTTTTATTCCTATACATATATCACATTGAATGTTACTGGAGGAGATTTACCTTTCTCTCTCCATAAGGAGGCAGTTATTCTCACTAGGTTGAGTGGGATCTTCAAGCTGGTCATACAGGACCAATTTATTGAAGATTGGGTTGTCTCACGGCTCAGATATAAATTCTTATTCTAGATGGTGGTGGATTTCAGTAGGATTCTTTTCCTCTAGTGGTAGACTATTTTTAGGATATCTTTTTAGATGAGTTCTATGACTTATCACCCAAGCGGGAGATCAAATTCACGATCAAGTTGGTGTTGGGAGTAGATCTAGTTTCTATTCCACCATATAGAATGGAGCCTATAGAGATTTGGGTCTCATACAATATAGTACATCTCCTTGGGCTTATCCAGATCTTTTCACCAAGAATCCCGATGGTACCTTACAATTATTTGTGGATTATTGGAGACTGAAACAGATGATGCTCAAGAACTGGTATCCTCTTCCATGCATTGATGATCTCTTTGATTAGTTGACAGGTGTTAATATCTTCTCCAATATAAGTTTGAGATTAGGATACCACCAGTTAAGGGTGAGACCATTGGACATACCTCATACTTCTTTTAGGAGTAGTTATGTCTTGTATGAGTTTTTAGTGATGTCATTTGGTTTTAACAATGAACCAATGATATTCATAGCCTTAGTGAATCAGATCTTTCATCCTTTTCTAGACCAGTTTGTGATGGTTTTTGTTGAAAAAACTTTAGTTTTCTCATAGACTGCAGAAGATAATGTCAAACATATTGAACTAATTCTGGGTATATTTAGAGGGCAATGTTCTTATACCAAGATAACCAAATCTAGTTTCTGGATTGACAATGAGAACTTCTTAGGTCATGTTATCTCAAAAATAGTTTCAATGGACCCATTAAAATTTATAGATATGGTATCATGGGAGAGACACATGAATGTCTTCAAGATTCAAATATTTATTTATTTAGTAGGTTATTATCATAATTGTATCTAGTTTTTATCCCATATTGTAGTGTCGATGTCGGGGATGACCAAGAAATGGGAGATTTTTGTTTGGTTGGATTCTTAGAGAGAGATTTACCAGAGTTGAAGAGCATGCTTACCAAAAAATCTATCCTCACTTTCCCTATGTCGGGTAAATAATATAATGTGTACTATGATGCATATGATGTTATACTCAGAGAAGTTATAATGTAAGAGGATCAAGTGGTTTTTGTGGCTCTGTAAAGCTGATACTAAATAAGAGGAATTACCCTACACACAATCTAGAGTTAGATGTGGTGGTACATGGTGTGACCACTTTGTGAATGGATTATATTTGTTTTCAACTGATTGTTATTGGTTTTAAATGGTGTTAAATGAGATATTAATATATAATTTCTTCCAATATGATGAATTAGTTCCAAAGTTTTAATATAGATTGAATAAAGTCCTCAAGTATTGATATTACAAGAAAACATGTGAATTTTTTGAAGACTTTGAGCTTCATGTTGATGCTTAGAGAATTGATACGGATTCATTTGATGACATTGGATGTCATAGTTGAATAATTTTCCTAGATAATATGATAATTCTTTGCTGATTTTTATTTCACAAATATTGTAAGTTGTTTGGAGAACTTTTTATGAACACCTTATGAAGGAGTGGGGGAGTACAGGTGGTGCCAATCGTATTTAGGATTGATTGGAAAGAAAGATATTGTTGGAAGATAGTAAATTTGCAATACATTACTTTGAAAATATGATGATGCTAAAGGTGATTCATCAAATGATAAATATCACAAGATATTGGTCTTATGATATAACCACAAATCAGTTTGAATGGTGTTGTCAAATAAGATTTTAAGGTGGTGCCATTTCCTAGTGTTTACTAATTTTTTTGGTCAAACAATTTGAGAATGAAAAGAATTTGTTTTGGAAAAGGAATTTGTGTGCAAGTGTTAAGGGGGTTTGGAAAGTTTCATGCAAGTAATATTTCGATATCACACTACAAAAAAAACTGGGTTTAGCGGCGGTTTTGTGGCGGCGGTTCACAAAACCGCCGCTAAACATTTTCAGTGAAGGTTTCGCGGCGGTTCTTAATAAACCGCCGAGAAACCCAAATTTTTTTAAAACACCACGACCCTTTCCCCCACCCCGACCGCATTCCCCAAACCCTCATCTTCCCCGATCCCCCCCGGCCTCAGCGACCGCTGCACCCCCCGCACCCTCCGGCGACCCCCGCACCCCCCGCACTCCCCGCGCCCTCCGGCGAAACCCGCACCCCCCGGCGCCCCCCTCGACCACCGGCGACCCCCGCGCCCCCCGCGCACCCTGTGCCATCCGGCGACCCCGACACCCCCCACGCCCCACGTGGCCTCCGGCGACCCCCGCACCCCCAGGCGCCCCCCGCGACCCCTTTCGACTTTGGTAATTTTTAGTTCTTCCTTGATTCTTTGATTGCTTCTCATAAACGATGGATAAGTCATGCATAGTAATTGTGGATTATTTATTTTTGTGGTTTATATATTTCTCCTACATTTATTCATGTATTCATTACTAAAAGTCATGCATAGTAATTGATACCTCAACCTTGTTCAGTGTGTTATTTGATTATAGTTATTCTAATTATTTTATGTCTTCTTGCTTGGTATCCAACATAGGTTTGATTGTTGAATTTTTATTTAAAGTTTTCTCTCTAAATAATTCATTGGGAAAAAGAGAGGATCCCATTAGAAGTTCCTAAATTATGTAGATGATATTTTTGGATATGTATATCTTTGGAAATTGGTCATTATAGTGATGAAATATTTCATTGTAATATTTAGTATAGACTAGTTATCACATTTTAAAGCATATATTTATTGTTATTAGAAAAGAGAGAAATTCTCTCCATCTTATGATAAATCATATGTTATTCTGGGTGAATAAGATTATAATTCCAATTGATCAAGATATGATTATTGGAAAATGGGGATTACTATATCTCTAGTGGTATGGATGGATCTCAGGTTAGCTAATGGTGTTTCAAGTGTTGTTTTCCTCCTGCAATTAATAAATATCAGGATGTTTTTTTAGGACTTTATAAGGTTACCTCTAGAGATGGAGGTGGAGTTTATGATTGAATTAGTACAAGGTATCGAGACTATCACAATATCCCATTACTATATATCTCTATGGGATATTATATAGATAAATATTTAGTTGGGAGATCTTTAATCCAATGGATTTATTAATCTGAGTGTGTCTACATAGGGTTATCCATTTCTTTTTACCAATATTGCAAGAGTGAGTTATTGATTTTATATTATATATTATAAATTAAATCATGTTACTCTTAATAATTGGTATCCTTTTCTATGAATTTATGATTTATTCAATCAGTTTAGAGGTTCTTTATGGATTTTGAAGATTGTTCATCGATTAGGTTATCAGCGGTTAAAGGTTTGATCTAAAGGTGTGTCCAAGATAGAATTTCAAACACTATATAGTAATTTTGTGTTTTTGGTAATTCTATTTAGGGTAATGGAGAAACCATATGTATTAATAACTTTGATAAACCATTTTTTATCCTTTTTTCTCATTCGGGACTATATTTATCAATGATATATTGGTATGATCATGATCTTATGAGGAGCATGAAGAATAGTTGGTTATGTTCTTAGACACATTGAGATATAATCATTTATATGCCAATATATTGAAATTTTATTTCTATAATCAATAGGTGACATTTTTTGGTCGTGAGTTCTCTAAATCTAGGATATTAGGGGATATTGAGAAAGTAGAATCTATAATTTCTTAATATATTCATACTAATATTGTTGAGATTCATATTTTCATTGGTCATGTGGTTTCTTATTCTTGCATTATCTTGGAGTTTTCTCACATATTCATTAAAAATATAGTATTGACTTGGAATGGAGTGAATTTTTAGTGGGATGATAAATAAAAAGATTCATTTTATGAGCTAAAAAATATATTGACATCTACACATATTCTTATTTAAACAAAGCCAAGGATGCATTATAAGGTCAATAATGAGGCCTCCAATGTGATGTTAAGATTTATGTTGATATGGAGGAATGAGTTTTATTAAATGGGTCTTGAAACTTATAATAAATGATAACAATTATCCAACTCATGATATTGAGTTAGTCATGGTTATGAATGCCCTCCAATGTTTATGAAATTATTTATTCAATGAGAATTTTGTGGCATTTACAAATAAAAAAACATGTAGTAAATATTTTATCATAGGGATAAAAATTTATGATAGAGGATATGGGATGAATATATTTAGTCATTTTATTTGGATTTTAATTATACTCCAAGAAAGTGAAATTTCATTATTGATGCTCTAAGTATAAATTATCAAGTGCATGTAGTTTGTATGTCGAAAGATGAATGTAAATTTATATTACTTTTCTCAGAGATTCATCATGATGTAGTTAATTATAAATTTCATGTCATTATAGAAACCTTGACCATCACTTTATCTTTATTTTTTTATTTAAAGAAGGTATGATTTCATATTATGGTATTGGGTTTTCCATGAACGGTTTTATAGTATGGATTTTATACCTAGGTATATGCTTAGTGAGAATTCTCTATTGTATTTTCATGGGTGTAATTTTTTTATTGACCCCAACACCCCCCACGCCCCCCGTGGCCTTCGGCGACCCCCACACCCCCCCGGCGCCCCCCGCGACCCCTTTCGACTTTGGTAATTTTTAGTTCTTCCTTGATTCTTTGATTGCTTCTCATAAACGACGGATAAGTCATGCATAGTAATTGTGGATTATTTATTTTTGTGGTTTATATATTTCTCCTACATTTATTCATGTATTCATTACTAAAAGTGAGAATATCCATCCACAATTTGAGTAATTTCTTGGAATTTATATTGAGCAGTTGGTTCCTTTGGGATATCACTTAATATTATTTACACCTCAACTCTTTCCAAGAATATAGATATGTTCAATAGATTAATTCCCATCCTATAGACCAATTTCAATTCCAATGGTTTATTTTACAAAAATCCATGTGACTTCTCTCCCTTTTAAATTTGGTCCATAACGACATGTCTTATCATGGATAATGAATTAATTAGGTGCTTCATGTTCTGTAAACATATCCCATTGGAAACCATAAAAAATAGTTGGGTAGATAGTGTTATGATAAGTGTGTAACCCGATATTCTTATTTCTCCTCAATGAGGTGTTGACGCTGTCTCTTATGGACCAGACTTGTTCGGTTGGTCTGAAGTGGTAAATGTGATCAATGAACCATATTTATTATATTATTCATACTTTATGATCAATGGTTCATCTTTATTATATTATGTTTCTATAATCTTACACTATCGTATATTTTGTGTAGGCACATTGTGATATACATGAATAAAAGCTAGGTCACATTACCGAGGAACACACCTCAATATGTTAAGGGTTTGAATGATTTTTTAGATTTTGAAATTTCTAATTGATCCGTTGAAGGGAGAATAAGATGTCCATGTCCTAAATGTAAATTTAGAACATGGTTGAAGAGAGATGAAGTTTATGAACATTTAATACTGAAGCAATTCCCTGATCAATATTTGTGTTGGATTTGGCATGGAGAATCAAACAATACAGAAAGATTGAGGACTGATGTTAATCCACAGAATGAGGTCCCAAGTTTGTCTCCAATGGAAAATGAAATGCAAAAACTCATAAATGATGCATTCGGCACTCCAAGACACCACTATGAGCATCAAAACATATCAGAACAACCAGAAGAGGGTGCTACAAATTGCAACGTGACAAGTGATGTTTTTGAGACTGTAACACAAGGAGATCAAGATTGTAACATATCATTGGATCCTCCTCTTGATTCTGTGGAGCCAAATGTAAGGGAAAACTTCAGTGAGGAAAATGCATTTCATGATTTATTTGACGATGGAAATCAAGAGTTGTATAGTGGGTGTTTGAAATATTCAAAGCTTTCATTTCTGCTGAAGTTGTACCATATCAAATGTCTATGTGGAATTACAAATAAGGCAATGTCCATGTTATTGGAATTGATTCGTGATGCATTTCCTGAAGCAAAAATCCCAGAATCGTTTTATGAGATGAAAAAAGTTGTAAACAAGCTTGGTCTGAATTATACAAAAATACATGTGTGTCCCAATGATTGTATGCTTTACTGGGGATAGGATTCAAGTAGACAGAATTGTAAGAAATGTTCTTCTTCTAGATGGTAGTCAAAAGGTGATGTTGGAAGTATGATTGACCATAATTTCATGGAGAAGAAGAAAAGGAACACACCTGCAAAAGTTTTGCGTTACTTTCCTTTGAAGCCTCGATTGCAAAGATTATTCAGGTCATCTAAAACCGCCGAACACATGAAGTGGCATTCTATAGATAATAACAATGATGGGTTAATGAGACATCCACAAGATTCCCAATCGTGGAATACATTTGATTCATTACATCCAGATTTCTCAGCCGATCCTAGGAATGTTCGATTGGGATTGGCTGCCGATGGATTCAACCCATTTGGGACTTTGAGTATGAGTTATAGCATTTGGCCAGTTGTTTTGATCCCTTATAATCTGCCTCCGTGGATGTGTATGAAACAAACATATTTTATCATTTCGATGATTATTCCTGGAAAACAAATGCCTGGAAATGATATTGATGTATACTTGTAGCCTTTTATTGAATAATTGCAGGAGTTATGGAGAAACGGTGTTGAGACATTTGATGTTTCTTCTAAAACAATTTTCAAAATGCATGCTGCTTTAATGTGGACCATTAGTGACTTCCCTGGGCTTGGGAATTTATCTAGTTGGAACACTTATACGGGTTTGGCTTGTCCCGTTTGTAACTTTGATTTCGAGCCCAAACGGCTACCTCACAGTAGAAAATGGTGCTTTTTGTGCCATCGAAGATTTCTTGATGCATCTCATAGATTTCGGCTGAACAAATCAAAATTTAATGGTTCCATTGATCGTAGACCACCTCCAAAGTTGTTAACCGGTTATGAAATATTGACACAGCTTGAAAATGTTAAAACATAATTTGGGAAGGTTCATCATTTGACTGATAGCGGAAAACGAGTGCGAAGTGCATCGTCAAGTGAAATCAGAACGCAACAATGGAAGAAAAAAAGTATATTCTTCAAACTTCCGTATTGGGAATTTAATTCTTTTCACCAAAATCTTGATGTGATGCATATTGAGAAGAATGTATGTGATAATTTGATTTTCACATTACTTAATGAGCATGGAAATTCGAAGGATCATCTCAATGCTCGCAAAGACTTACAAGTAATGAACATAAAACGTGATCTCTGGCCAGATGAGAATGAAAAGTATGCTCCGGCCATTTTTTCAATGAAAAATAGGGATAAAGATGTGTTCCTTCGAATTTTAAAGAATGTGAAGGTATCTGATGGGTATTCGAGTAACATCTCAAGGTGTGTTGATTTGAAGAATCGTAAGTTATATGGATTGAAAAGTCACGATTCACATGTTTTGTTACAACAGTTACTACCATTGGCATTGCGTACATTATTACCTGAAAAAGTTACTGCTGTTGTACTGCAATTCTGCACATTTTTCAGGCAATTATGTGAGAAAACTCTACATCCTTTACAGCTTGACAACCTATAGTAGAGGTTTGTATTGACCCTTTGTGCAATAGAGATGATCTTTCCTCCATCGTTTTTTACTGTCATGATGCATTTAACTGTGCATTTGGTTGACGAAGCTAAATTAGGAGGCCCCGTTCATTATCGATGGATGTATCCAATTGAGAGGTATTTTATTTATATGTTTCCAGTTAAGTAAACAATATTTGGAATTTAAATAAATGCATAATATTATTATTATTTTTCACAGATATCTTGGGCATTTGAAACCATACATGAGAAATAAAGCTCAACCGGAAGGCTTTATTTCTGAAGGCTATTTGGCCGAGGAGTGTCTCACCTTTTGTTCCAGATATTTGGATGATATTGAGACAATATTTAATCGAGTTGTACGTGTTGACGACACATCAACTCAATCTCAAATGCATCAGAAATCAAAAATATTTCCTGCTATTGGCCGATCAGTTGGGAGGACCTCATACGCGACACTGACAGAATTGGAGTTATTACAGGCACATAGATACGTGATACTGAATAGTGAAATTGCAGATCCATTTATTGAAGAGTTGAGGATACAAAAAAAGATACAAATGAGAGGTCGAACATGAAATGAAAAAGATATAATGAAAGCTGTGAATAAAGAGCTGGTAGAATGGTTTGCACGACGTGTAAGTTTATAAATATTGCAATAAATACGAATATTAGTTTGACACATACAATTTGAAAATCTATTAAATTATATTTTTATTCTTCAGATCATGAATACTGATACTCGAGAAGACTTGTCAGAATATTTGAAGTTTCTTGCTAGAGGTCCTATAAAACAAGTTAGAAAGTTCGACGCTTATAATGTGAATAGTTTTAGATTTCGTACAGTCGATCGAGAAATGGGTTTGAAAACACAGAATAGTGGTATATTTACATTTTCTGAAGTGGAATACTATGGAAAGTTGCATGATATTATTGAATTAAACTACCACGGGAATTTTTCTTTTGTTTTATTCAAATTCAAATGGGTCGATATTATCAGAGGTGTTAAAAGAGATTCCGTGCAATTTACTTCTGTAAACTTCTCTCACTTGGTGGATGTTGGTGATCGTGAACTGCATGATCCATATATCTTAGCATCGCAGGAAAAAATGATATATTATGTGAATGATGTTGTGGATGAAGGGTGGAGTGTAGTTACTCACGTAATACAAAGAGATTTGTATGATATGGGTGATGAAGTGGAAGATTTGACCTCTGCAATTGAATTTCATCAACAACAGGAAGCAGAATTATTTGTCCATCATGATATTGAAAATATTAGTCTAGAAAGGATGAATGAAGTGGATGAAGCAATGGAGCAGGAAACCGACATGATTGAAGGGGAAAATGATTTTATGTACAATTATTTATTCATTCAGTAACCACTTGTTTCATTTCTGTAGTCATTCATTATCATTGTTATATATATTTTGTTTGTTAGTACTGGGCATCTGTTATCATTTTTAATTTTTTTTCTGCATAAATTTTTTGAAATATATATTCTGAACTTAATTTTATTTGATTAAATGACAGGAATGCCAAGGAAGAAGCGGTACACCATTTCATCTACTTCTGCGACAGATGACGATCCGTCTGTCCCCACGGCATCTGAGGCAGTAGCTGCCTACATCCCTGCATCATCTCCCCCCTACACCATCTCTGACACCGTCAGTGGATGTCTCATTAGAGGATGAGTCATTACCTCCCCCTACAGGAGCCTCAGCAGTGGGGCAGCGACACGCCCCTTCCAGTTAATCACGGACATTCTGGAGGGTCACAGTCATAGGTACAAATTTTAATTAAATTAATTTATTGCATTTTGTTTATAGTAATTGTTTGCTAATTGCAGATGAAAAAAATGTAGCCGTGGAAAAACACTTAAAAAGTTCTGATATTTGGAACATGAATGGAGAGAAGATAGTGGTGTCATTTTATTCTTATGGGGTCCCGACGGATGACGCCGCAGGTTTACTTGGTCAGATTATAGGTCAACTGGCAGCGGAGCCCATTTCCCTGCCTATTTCATATGATGATTGGAGGCATATGCCTCCAAACTGGAAAAATGAAGTTTTTGATTCTCAGATAAAGGTAATTTTATTACTTAATGGTTTAATTGAATGTCATGTTACTAATATATTCAAAATTAATTTCTGTATACAGATGTTCTTCCACTTTACCGTTGCTGATATGATAGCACGGAAGTGGACATTGAAAAATCTTGGAAAAAAATGGAAAGATTTCAAATAGAGGTTATGGTGTGATGTCAATGATACTTCGTTGACCGTGCAACAGATGTATGAGAAGCTACCCAGTGGGGTACCGAAAGAACAGTGGAAAGTTTTTGTCGATAGCCATCGTGATGAGAAGTGGATGGTATTGAAATATATATTATTATATTATCCTCATTTTACATTTATACATGTACATGAAGAGGATATAGATATTTAATACATTACTGTTATATTGAATTTTATTTATTTCAGGATCTCTCAATACAGAATGCATCAAACCGGGCAAAACAAGTCATCCCGCACACTGCGGGCTCAAAAAGCTTTGCTAGAAGACGAATGTCATTGGTAATCTTTTAATTAGTTTAAATATTTATAAGACAATATTATCTATTTAACATATTTAATTGTTGATTTATCTTTGTTTAATGCAGTCAAAAAGTTTAGGGCATGAAGCATCCCGAACAGAACTGTGGCTGGATGTTCATAAAAAACAGATGGAAGTTTTTTTAATGAACCTGCCAGAGAAGTTGGGGTATGAAGTCAATTATTTATTATAATAACTTATTATCAGTTTTTACTGTGTTAATATATATTGATATTTGATTTATAGGAAAAAATTAAATAAATATGGGATGTCAATCCTGAGAAATCCTACTCAGTCTCCCAGGATGACCCGGTTGGTAAAGTCCTTGGGAAGGAGCATCCGGGTAGAGTGCGCGAGATGGGTTTTGGACCCGTACCATCTGAGGTCTTTGGCAGGCCATCAGGGATTTCGGCTACATCTACTCCTGGTTATAGTCATTTCATACCTGAAGATACTCAGAGGGAGATTTCTTCTCTACGAAACACAGTTCACCAGCAGAGGCATCAGATATCTGCTTTGCAGAAAGAGTTGCCTGAAATACGTCAGCATATGAGCAGATATTCCCCCGGTGGTAGTGCATCGGCTAGTGGTGAGCAGGTAAATCACAAAAAAATCAAAATCATTTAGTTTTCACACTTTTATTGGTTTTAATTTTAATTATAAATATGCAACAATATTTAATTTTCAATATAATGTTCTTATAGGTGGCAGCAGGTAGTGGAGATGAAGGTGGAGAGGGTGACGATGCAGCATCAGATGATGAGTAGTAGTGTTTTTGATGTGTTGAACAAGTATGAGAACGGTTGGTTTGTATATGTAACATGTATATGGCACATAGTTTCCACCAAACATTTCCATGTCCTAACATTTTTTTGATTTCTCATGTTTCCTTCTATGCATTTTATTTATTTATGATGTTTCATTTTATGTCTTGATTTCTCGAGTGTGGTATACATCATTCCATTTAGGCCTGTGTTTGAATTGGTACCACATCCAATGAGAATACTATATATGTAACCCATATTCATACCATTAATACTATATAGCAGCATTCGGGTAGCCCCATTGTGTAAGCTCGATTCATACCATAACTGATTCATAGAAGTACCTAGGCAGTCCAACTATGTAAGTCCCATTCATATCATTGTTTCTCCATAGCAGCACCTAGGTATCCGAGCTGTGTAAGCCCAATTCATACCATCACTATCAAGGCCCAATGAGCCACAACACATTACACAGGCATTAATAAATTCCCACCTAACAGGCTAATCTTAGACTATACAACCAACATACCAATTATGCTGATAAAGAACTCACTCTCTTACTGACATGGAAAGAGTGTATCTTGGAAGCCTCCCACAATACCTAAATTTAACAGTTATCAGTATAACATGAATCTAAGCATGTATACACTATATTAAAACACCTAATATGCATCATTACAATAACATCCAAATAATCATAGTTTAACTTAACTTATCCCCCAAATAACCATGTCAATTATTCATGTTAGACTTAACAAAACACAAGCATTACCCATGCTTTTACATTCACAATACCAAATACAATGATATTACTAACTGAATACCAAACCAAAATCCACCTATATACCATCACTATAGAACAAAGTGTCTAAAATTACTTTCATTTTTTTTAATGAACTCATAGACCAAGGATAAGTCCTCTCTTGGATTACATACATACAAGAAAACCCTCATCAGGTGGAAATGAGAATCGCTATTTCACTTGATTAGAACACTCCAATCACCAATATCCCAAGATACATCTCAATATTACTAGTCTCTCTCAACCCTAGTTCACATGTCACATCCTATATAGGATAAAACTCATGGAGAAGCATCTATTAACCCATCTCAAATATCATGAGGAAAATCATAGGCCAATATACCCACTCGAGGGTTCTCATTCATATCAAAAATCCCATACCCAATCCAACTATGAAATCTAGGTTACTAATCCTAACTAGAAATCGACACACCATACTTCCCGTAAAGGAAAAAGATCACATACATGCACATATATATTAATGACATTATCTTATGATAATAACTATTGTAAAAAATCAATATCATTTGGTTTGGTTAAGTATAATTCCACCAATAAGGTATTTAGGAAAACATTAGATAAGTTTTTGAAATTTTAAAAAACTCAAACCTATTTTCTTTAACGAAGTCAATAACAACTATATCATGATGCATCCTATCCAACCTGCAACATGATGACCATCTTGGGATGTATACATGAAACTCTTATCTCATATCCAATGACATAACTCAAATCCTCAATAGGAATCATGTATAACCTACAAGATCATAAACCATACTCTCTCAAGCACCATGCACGGTTAGCGTGTTGTCCAACCTAAAACACATGCCAATTCACAAGTTACCCATTTTATATAGTAGGCATTAACAACCAACCCAAAACACACAACAAACCATACCATAACATACATTCTATAACTACTCAAACATCCATCTTTGGAACAAATTCTATACCCATATAAACATTATTTGTTCTATCCCATAACACAAATCCATTGTTAAAAAAACCCAACCCATATCACAATCCACCCATGGATGTTATATTGGCCAACTTAGAGCATAACCAATTACATATCATTACACATCACCATGGTTAGCATGATCACATAAATTGTATCAAAATTCATAACCATTTATTATATAGAGTATTAGTATCCATATAATATAAATCAACCCTTCTTAAAACACATAAGAAATTAAAGAAGCTAAAAACACATATACATCTTGGGGGTCACATGGATTGGTTACTCACCAAATTGTGATACATACCTTTCCTTAGGTTGGACTCCATAACATACAACATTTGCTCATATCCTATTTTCAATGAATAATACCATGTTATTTGTTTGTATGGTGTCTCCTGTTCAATATTCTGGTTTGATTTGTTTTTCAGGGTAGTGGTGTGGTAGGAGCAGAATTATTTTTTTTTCCATGTCAACATTTCGCGGTGGTTTTAACCGCCGCTAATGCCTTACTAGTCAGCATTTAGCGGCGGTTATAACCGCCGATAATGCCTTACTGGTCAGCATTTATTGGCGGTTATAACCGCCGCTAATTCCTTATTGGTCAGTATTTAGCGGCAGTTATAACCGCCGCTAAATGTATTATGTTTAAATTTAGCGGTGGTTTTCACCGCCGCGACATAGGCGCATCAAACGCCAGAATATAGCGGTGGTTAAAACCACCCTGAAAAAAAAGTATCATCTACGCATAAAATTGCCACGAAATGGACAAAAACCGTCACGAAAAGAGGCATCTATGACACTTTTCTTAAACCACTGTGAAATAGTAAAAATCGCCGCTAATAGATTGTCGACGCCCAATTTCGCAGCGGTTTTTGTAAACTGCCGCCAAACCCTATAGTGGCGGTTTAAACTGCCACCAAATGAAAAAAAAACACCGCTAGGGGTCGGTTTTGTTGTAGTTTCATCACATCAAAATATGAAAAATGAAAGATGTGTATGCAAGTTAAGGTAGTGGTGCGCAAGTAGGAAGTGGCGTGTAAGTGGTAAGTTGCATGCAAGCATGAAGTTGTGTATTGGGTGAAATGCCTATAAATAGGTGACTACCCTCCTCATTTGTTATGCTCAACACTTAATGGAAATCCGATATATGAATTGTGCAAGTATTAGGGAGTGGTGTGCAAGAAAAAGTGGTGTGCAAGTTGTGAGTTGCACACAAGAGTGGCGCACAAGCAATGACTGGTGCACAAGAAAGAGTGGCGCACAAGAAGTGAGTGGTGCACAAGAAAGGAGGAATATATATAGGGAGTAAAGTGCAAGTTTTTTTCACTAGTATATTCTTATCAGTTTATGGGTAGGAAATAGAAAATGAAAGGGAGATCAAGACACTCCTACACTATTCCATATTATTCTGTGTCAAATAAGAAAAATGAGAGTGGCCAATCTATATTCCGTTATTCAAGACATATCAATTGTGATGATGCTAATCTGATATGATCTTCATTGATTTGATAATAATAAATTTTTTGATTCTAGCAAGAATAATGAGAAGATATTTCAGTGCAGTTGGTTTTTCACTAAAGAGGAAAGATATATCATTCCATCAGTCTACAATATTCATATTATTATGACTGAAAGAAGAATAAGAGAGTACAATTTTTTAGTTTGCTGCTGGGAAGAGATAAGAGGAATTTCTTTCTTGATGCTATGTAAGTAACAAGGTGAAGAAGAAGGTTGTGAACTAATAAAGTAGTATTGTGGCATCCAATAGGTCTAAATAAGAGTAATAATTTCTTGGTGTTAAAAATTATTATCGATACGGAGAATATAGTCTTGGAAGGTAGTATAAAGATCCAAAAAAGTGTTGTAAAATATGCGCTATTGGATTGTTTTTATAGTGCCACACAAGTTTAAGGGTATATACTACTCATTGAAACAACATATAAATGATTCTTTTCTAGTGGTTTTGTGGTCAGGATTATTTTAGACCATTCCAAGGACTCTCTACTCTTATTTCATAGTGAAACTTGTAAAAATATTGTGTGTTATCTTTACTGCATTCATATACTTGAATGGAATAGGGAAAATAGAATAATAGAATCAAGATCATAACAGTTCTAATATGTACATGGATAAAAATATTAAATTGTTTTTAAAAGTCACCAATACTAATTCACCCTGCTCTCAGGGTTAGGTGTGTCCCAAAATAGTCCTCTCAATACATGCTCTAAGTTTTTGGAGATGCTACCTTATAGGCAATAGTTTTGTGGTGTACACGAACCATAAGATACTCGGTACATTTTTATCAGTAGGACCTAGACCTTCAGTAAAGGACATGGGTTGAGTATCTACATTATTTCAGCTTTGATTTGTCTTATACATTGGGTAAAGGAAACGTCATTCTCGATTCTTTGAGCTGGAAGATGTAGATAGATGTTGTGTGGGAGTCTTGTGATGAGTGGATAATGATGGCACTCTTTGCAGACATGCATCTATATGTTCAGGAGTATCAAGGATGAGTAACTATGACTTCAACATCTATTATGCCTATTATTTTGGATTATATCAATATATAACATTTTTTTCATATGGAGGGATTATTTCTGAGAGATAACTTATATGGTTGGGATACACCATCGGGATGGTCTCTTGGCAGTGGAAAATATCTTATTTTCCATGGATGATTATGAATTCCTACAAGCTTGCGCAAGGACCTGATGAGAGAGTTTCATACTTCTAGATGGGAAGTACATTTGGGTTTAACATTGATGTATCATGATCTCTATATATAGTACTTGTGGCCAGGAATGAAGAATTAGGTAGCATGCTTTTTGGCGAAATTCTTCACCTATTAATAAGTGAAAGCCGAGCATCAAAGACTTGTTGGGTTGTTGTCGTCTCTGCCCATTCTAGAGTGGAAATTAGATGATGTCACTATGAATATTTTAATATTATTATCTAGGAAAACTCCTAAGAATGATGTATTATGGGTGATCATGGATTGAATGAAAAAGATTGATCACTTCTTACCCTAACAGGGAGACCTTCACCGTGGATGATCTGGGTAGTTTATACTTCTGTGAGGTTTTTTGGTTTCACAGTGTTCTAAGGAGTATTTTTTTAGACAAGGATCCTTGTTTTATATCATAGTTCTAGTAGGGTCTTCAGAAGGATATGGTATCATAGGTTCTTTTGAGAATAACATACCATCTTTAGATTGATATTCAATCGGAGTGGACTATACAGGTTCTAGAGGATATGTTATAAGAATGTGTGATGGATATAGGTGGTTCATTGGAGTATCATATGGGACTCATGGAGTTTTTATATAATAACAAATTCTCAGCATTGATCTTAATGTAACCATTCAATGTTTTTTATGGAATTTCATGTCATTCATCTCTTTCCTCATTGTTGGCAGGGGAATCAGTGTTTGTTGGGCCTAGTCTGGTGGAGGATACTTCTGAGCAGTTTCATCTAATTAGGTGGAAGTTGGTGAATATTTAGATTAGGAAAAAATTATACACTAACAATTGAAGATGGACAATTTTGTTTATGGTTGGTCATCATATTTTCCTTTGGTTATTGACTAGGTTTGGGACATGACATATTCGGAAATATGAGAAAATAGCTCCTAGATTTTTCAGGTTGTTTGAGATAGTGGAGAGGGTTTGTATAGTGGCATGATAATTAGCCCTTCCACAATGCTATAGTTCCATGCATGATGTGTTTTACAAGTCACATCTACAGATATATTATCTTGACCCTCTCATGTGATAGATGTCAAGGATGTCGAGATTTGTGATGATGTGTCCTTTGAGAAGAATTTGATGTGGATTGATGTAGTAAGAAGCATCTCTGGGGTAGGATTATACCTATGATTTGAGTGTAGTGGCATCATGGGCATATTTAGTATAAGACCTGAGATATGGTGTATGATGTGCTAGAATAATATCCAGATCTGTTCACTGAGTCCCCATAGTGATGCTTGGAGTAGATCAGGGATAGGTTGTTATATGGTGGGGAGGTTGTAAAATCCATTATTTTTCTTGGTACATTCCTATTTGAGTTTTCCTTTGAACCTTGGTGGTCAAGTCTTTTTCAGAGATAGATATCCTTTTTAGGGGTGTAATTATTTAATGTTTATGGATGTATATTTATTTTAATTAATGGAATCCAAGTATAAATGTGGTAAACGGTCTTACAAGGGTTTTCTATGGTTTGTAAAGGTTCATAGGTGTTTGGATATCTTATACATAAACTGGTCTGAGAACTATCCATTGTACATTTACACATCTTAAATGTGTAACATGATATGTAAATACATAGGTATATGTGGTTAAATAGTTTGGGGTGTGAAGTGGTTACACATCGTGTAAACCATTCGGGTCATGTAAAAGTCAAGTAAGTTAAATAATAACCTGATGTGAAGGGTTTTTTGGTATTTCACTTTAAAAAGAAATACATGATGTTTAAATGGATTAAATTTTGTGTAAATATTATTATTAGTAGTTATAAGTATCAACGTATGCCTTATTCTCATTCCACTGTTTTATGCATCCCCTCCTCTCAATCCTTATGAGACTCATGGAGATTTGGAGGCAATTTCATCACCTCTAGACATCATGGTTTGGTATTTAATCTGTGGTTCTTCTTGAGATATTTTTTCCATCATCCTTATTGGAATTCACTATTGAAATCATTATGTTAATCACCAGTTAAAGGTAGGGGGTCTAAACCTAACCCTATGTTCGGTTTAATGGTGATGTTTTTGAAATATTGTGATTGTGCCAACACAATGTGTGCTCTAATTAATTTAGTCTTTGATAAATGGTAAAGCATGGATTGGGGTATTGGTTGGATCCCTTTGGATTCAATTTTTTGGTGTGACCTAGCTTATGAAAATCCATTAGGTTAGAGAAGTTTAAAATAATAAGAACTTGGATAATGGTTTAAAGTGTGTTTAGCATGATATGATACCTTAGGTGATTTCTTGATGTAGAATCTGTGGGTAATGACTTATTGATTATTTGATATAATTGTTGATCATTTGAGATATAAATGAAAGTGTAATTAAAAGACAAATGATAATTCACATAATTAAACATTGAGATTTATGATTTGATATTGTGATATCCATGTTATTATAACCTATTGTGGTGATTCTGAAATGCTTATATATAAGGCTATGACCATAGGATAAAATGATTATATAGTAGGTCTGGCCCAGATTTCCATGCTAAAATTCTTATATATCGGTCTTGACACAAAGTTCCATACGAAAATTCTTATACATATGACTATTCTAGGAGGCTAAAATGATTATATATAGATATTTTTATAGTGATGATGTATTAATTATAGGTATTTTTATGGTTTTTTTATAATTTATTGGTATATGGATATGTTTGGAAAGGTTGTACTACATGCTCAAAGACAATCTAGCATGGTGTCAAAGTATGTTTTCTAATGTATTGTATTCATTGATTAATTAATAAACCTATTTATCACTATATTTAATACACTTATTATCATACTGGTTTTATTTGGACATGGTGGTGTGACCTACTAAGTTTTACTCACACCCTATTCAGACCAATGTTTGGTACTCAGGTAGATTACATGGATGCAGGTTTGGGCAAGGGAAAGGGACCTTATTTTTTATTCTTTTGTTTTTTTCTAGATGGGATGGAGTTTGGAGATGGGTCTGACATGTGGATCGGGGCCATGGTATTTAGGTATTATTTTGTGTCAACTAATTCTTTTTTGTATTATTTTCAATTTAACTTTTAAATACATTTAATCATGTCATTACCTAATTCATTGTTATGGGTTATTGGTTACTCCTTTACCTTCCAATTATATCAAATATGATTTCCACTATTCTACATTACTATGATATTTATCATTACCTATTTATTTCCATTATATTATAATCCATACTAGGGTTTATAGTCTCCCCACTATATATATCACACCTCTACTGCTAGTTGACAGCCTCTAGAATACGGGGAGGTGCACTTGAGATCTAGTAACCAACTTATTTTTTCCATGTTAGAGATTTTCATAACTAGGGTCGTTACAATCTATAAATTTATATATAAAATTTAAAAATAAACTCTAGAATTTTCACACACAAAAAAAAAGATATTTCTTAATTAATTAGGAGAGTGATGGATTTTTTTCCCATATACATTCAACATGATCATTTTGTGTCGTATGGACAACGTCTGCATATCAATCATTGTTATTATCAGGTAATTATGTAATAGATGGAGAGATTTTAGATAAGTCTTCAACAACACCAATATTATCATCACCCAAATAAATTTTTTCCTTGGAAAAACAATGGACCACTCATCATTTGATGGGTCAACAAAATATAATATTTTTTTTCACGCATCGCCATAATAAATTATTTCTCCTTGAAACTAAATCTTTTCAAATCAACAAGTGTAAATACATACTCATAAAGTTTCAAACCACTGTTTCTTTCAACCCACTTGTACTTAAATACTGGTACCCAAAATTTAGGAAAATTAGTCTCCCATATATCCTCAACAACTCCAAAATATGTTGTTGATATAGAAATTGGGTGTTTATCTTTGGCACATGAAAAATGAAATGCTTTAGCGATAACCATGGAACCAATATTTTTAATTGTACTCTTTTCATCCTAGATTTTTTGTGTAAAATGTTTAACCATTAATATCAAAACTAGGCCACATGATCAAATTAAAATTTGGTCCCCTTTAGAACCAATTCAATGATTCTAGTGTGGATAAATAAATGTTGATTTTCTCCTTAAACAATGAAAAAATTGTGTTTTTATGTTCATTCATCAACCAATTTTCATTTATTCTTAGATATCATACCTTAAATCCAGAAATATCTGATGATATGTATGGCTAAACATCATCTATGTTTTTATAATATATAAATGTTAATTCATCACATCATCTTGTGGAATTAACTTTACCTTTAATCCATGAATCCCTTTGCCTTAAATATCAACTTTAAAATGTTGAGATATAGAGAGTCCAACGTGCTCCACTTTAGACAAATAATCAATATAGAACTCAATTATTGCTTCTAATATATATATTTAAACAATAGATTCCTCTGGTTGATGTGGATTCTTAACATATCCCTTCAAAAATTTTATATATCTTTCAAAATGATGCATCCAACATAAAAAAAATAGGCCCACATATTATTATCTCTCACACCAAATAAATCAATATATGAACCATTATATCAAAAAATGATGGTGGAAAATAAATTTATAGTTGAAAAAGTGTGAGAAATACTTCATTCTTTGACACATCTAATAAATATATATCAATTACTTTGCTTCAAATTGAATTGAAAAAGTAAAACAACCTAATTATAGACTTTATGAAAAGTATTGAAAGTATTCCATGCAATGAAACTGAGATAAATTGTTCCATAAATACATGACAGTTATCATATTTCATACTTATTAACATTAAATCATTTAATGAAACCAAATTTTTCACATTTGAAGAAAACTCACTGGGTACCTTATTACCATGAATACATTGAAAAAAACTTATCTTCTCACTCTTTCTTAATGTGCGACAATCTGGAGGTAAATATATTTTTTTCTTTTGTTGTGGGAGTTGACTCCAAATATATTTCCATGTTTATTAAGTCCAGTCTTACTTGCAATACATATTTTTTCTTCCATTTTATGTTTAACAATGTTCTAATTAGACTATCACAAAAAAAAATCTTGACCTGCATAACTTCAATGTTATGTTTTATATCTAAAAAATTCCAATAAGATAACTCTAATAAAATAGATCATTTCTTCCATGTATTTGGTTTATGACCAGAACTTCCTTCTTTATAAATTTGAAATCAATGTTTTTAACCATGTTTTAATAATATTTTTCTAAAAAAGGTTGTGAGGTAGAATCATACTATTGTAAATTGTTAAATTCCTTTTTTAATATTTGATAAGGATAATCCATTCTCAAAAATCTTCAATGTATCATATACACTAATGTTATTCCATTCTAAAATTGATTGTATGAAGTCCCCTCTTCCCAAATTGAACAAGGTTTAAATACTTTAACACTATATTCATATAAGTTTTCATATACATGAAATTTTTTTATAGTGAATATTTTTATACCGCGCAAAAGAAAATATTTTTTATTACATGAATCAAATACTATAACACTTATCTCGCATAGAAATTTTAAATCAACAATAAATGGTGATAGATGAACATCAATATCATTTATAGGTTTTTTAAGTCCAGAATTAATCAAAATCATCATCACATATTCTTTCTTTATACATATCTATGGGGACAAGTAGTGGACAACCAAAAAAATAGTCCATAAACTATATAGAATATTGAGACTCTAATATGGATTCATTACATCTGTGTGTAGACACATTCTAATATTTCTAAATTTATTTAAAAAATTTGAAAATTTGTGATCCAATATTTTTCATTGGGGTGAATCAACAAGATGGCATAGGTTTCCATCATAGATGTGATCATATTTATGTCATCTGATCTTATTTATATCATTTTAATTTTCAAGTAGATGCTTCAAACAAGTAATTACTAGAAGATAAAATATTTCTTTAGTGGGATATTTGGTGCCTTTTTTTAAGAATGAATCAAGGTTGGGTTTATTATCCATTTCATATCATGATGTCCCACATTTTGTACATTTTGATAAACTTTTATATTCATTCATATATAGCGCATAATAGTTAGGGAAAGAATGTATCTTTTTATAACCCAATCCCATTGGACATATTTTTTTCTTGTAATTGGAATCTAGAAGCTCGTTGGTTTCTCAAAGTATCTCTTTTAAAAGTTAAATAAATTCAATGAAAATTTTATCACTCCAACTAAGGATGGTTTTCAAGTTAACTAATCTTAGCACTGATGATAACACTATAAATTTTTTTCAACATGAGAATAACGGTTTCTCAACATGTCCCTAAAGTTTTTCAACACCTTTTTTTCAATGGTTTAAAAACCTACATCATGAATTAATTCTTCAAGACGATCCTCTTTCAAATGCAGAACATCTTCATTTCCATTAGATCTTGAATTTTTTATTACTTAACTATGCCAGATCCATCATGTATAACTATGACTAAAACCATAGAAAAACATATGGTCTATGATTTATTTATAACTTAATCTACTCATATTCAAACATTTCACACATGGACCAAAAATAACATCTTTTTTTCAATATTTCATTTAGAAAATTCCAAGAAATTGGCAACCCATTTATCAAATTCATTTGTAGTTATTCATGCATTTAACCAATTACTATCCATTAATTACCAAAAAATTATAATATAATAGATGAATATATTGATACCTAAAAAAAATTAAACACGTATATAAATAAATAAAATTAAAACATATAATCATATATAAAAACAAATAATTCAAAAATGCATAAATTTCTAAAAAATAACTTTTATCTTAAAAAATTAAATATTAAAAACGAGTTACAAGAAAATTCATCAAATGTAATTATGGCGAAAAAAATTATAAATGAAAAAAATGAAGAAAAAAATGATGTCAATAACAAAAACAATTATAATAAAAAAATTATAAATATTAATAGTTATAAAAACAAAAAAAATATATCTATAAAATTATAGTCACAAAAAATATTATAATCATAAAAAAGTATAACATTAAAAAATTAACAAAATAAATTAAATTAATATTAAAATGCATACAAACAAATGTATGGATGAATGAAATTTATCACTAACATATAATTAATTTTTCTTCAAAAATAAAAAAAATAACTTTAAAAATATGGAGCTTGATAATGGGAAATAGATCTTGAATTCTAATGAACTCACTAAAAGGTGGTGGAAACAGAGAAAATGCTTTGAGATTTAAGATAAACATTTTCAAAAATAAAGTAGAAAAAAATGAACAAAAACCTTAAACCATGGTTTTTGGTGAAGAAAATTTGGGTTTTTATAGACTGAATAATGTTAAGTATTATGATAGAAGGATGAAGGATGGAATATTTAGGAGAAACAATGTAAAAAGATGATGAAAATTACCAAAAAACTGAAGATCAAGCCTGGTTGGGTGCCATTGGGGGTCAGGAGAATGATGGTTTTGAAAATATAAATCCAATAAAATAAGGGTTTTGAGATTCCCATGTTTATTTTTAAACACTTTTAACATCAATTTTTAATAAAACCAATGTTAAAGATTACTCTAAAGAACTTATAAAATCTTTTTTCTGTAAAATTGATATTAAATGGTTCCTGTTGTACTGTTAACATTTTTTCTAAAAATATTCCTTAAAACCACGATGCAAAAACCTCTTTTTCTACTAGTGGAATGTAATTCATGGTAAAACAACATACTATGACCAATTTATCACATAAATTTAGCATACACGTATTCATCATTCAAAAAAATTATAAACATGAATATTCTAACAGAATAAATGAATAAATAAACACGTTATTTAATTTAAAAAACATGACCACTAAATATATTATGGAATGAACATTAAACCAAAATATAATTAAAATAATAAATAAAATAACAAAAACTAATAAAATTAATAAAAAACAAAATAATAATAATATAAAATAATAATAATAATAATACAATAATAATAAAAATAAATAAAAATAAATAAAAATAACAATAAAATATTAAAAAAATCACAATATTCGCACCAATATAAAGACACAGAATATAGAACTTTAAATATATGGATTAATTAAAATATTAAAAAAACATTACATTCAAATGTTTATTATAAAAAATATATGCATCACTAGGAGGGTCATTTAGAGGAGCTGGAGAAGATGGTAGAGGGAAATCCATCCCTAAACCATGTGTCAAACGTCACATGTACATCATTTTCTACTCATGTTACCACTTCAAAAATTGACGTATCTCTTCCTCCTCCTCCATCTTTTGTCGACAAAGCTCTTCCTGCTCCCTATGCATGGTCCTTATAAGCTTACCCTGAGCTCGCATATGCTCATCATACTATGCAGCAAATGATGTTGACTCTCTATGAGGTTCTCTCGAGCTACACGAAGACATCACAGCGATTCCATAATAACTCAAAGACATCAATCGATAGCTGATACCAACAACTCGGCCTTTCTCGAAGGTATACTGTGTCACTAACATTCATGTTGCATCATCAAATCCTAGTGCACTAGAGGTATGATCCTCAATCTCGACCTGACTCCCAACCTGTTTCTGAGAAGTTTCGGACTCATATGACTCCTTCAATTGAAATTTAAATTTAAAATTGTTAAAATATTATTTATAGAAAATTTTGAAAATCAAAATGAAATTATACTAACCATAATATGATATTGGTGATCACCTCAAATCTCTCGTGTGACAGGATCCATGTACATCCTCCAATAAATTTTGAACTCTATAATATCGGGTTGTTTGAATTCTTGTATGAGTATAAAATAAATAGTTTACATTTAAATTTATATAAATTATTAAAAAATTACTTACCTAATATCACTGATTGTACTAAATGTACAACTACCAACTTGATGCATCGCCTCGTGCCTCCCCCAGTTCTATCTACCTAATTATGATCTCCTATGAAAAGTATATCCCATCCAATATGAACATAATCCATCCCAAACCTAAGATGAAATATAATCTTGTCGGTGGGTGCAATAAGACTGATCAAATTATATGACTCCATATTTCTATGTTGTTGACCTCCTCAGATTGTGCAAAACTTTAAGTCAATGCTCATGCATACAGATCTCCCATTCCTCCTAGATAGATTTATTCATGATATCATCTATGGGATATCATAAAACCAACAAATAATTAATAATATCAAGTAATTATGTAAAGAAATTTTAAAATAACTATTATTTATTTACCTACCATACAATGCTCAGACATACGTTGTTGAACATCAATCGGAATCTGACCTCATATTACTCATGCTCTAGAAAAATAATTCCACAATATATCACTCCCTTGTCCAATATCTATATGTGAAAATATATGAAAAAACAGAATAAATAGTCAAACAATTAGTATATAAATAAATTAAAGATAATTAATGGAAATTAACTAAAATACACGAGTAAACATACCTCTTCATGCATGGATCGAATTCAAGATGTAGATGTCACTCGTGGATATGGTCAGGAATCATCAATCTCTCGAGACCATGAACCCTTCGAGTCATTGTGGAACCACTAGCAGTCTGAGGGTCAGATGACCCAGCATTACGCTCATCGCCAGGTAGATCATCACCCTCCAACTCACAATACAAATCTGAGTCCATCAGAAACATGAAATGATTATTTTTAGTAAATAGTTGAAAATAACTATTATATATATATATATATATTATTTGATTATAACTAGTATTTAACTGTTCCAATCTTCATATTCATCCTCATCATTGTATATGACAGTTTAAATATCTTCATATTCCTCCTCATTATCATTAATTTCCATTATAGCTTCATTTTCATCATCTTTGGTCATTTCAAATTCATTTTTTTCATCAATAACATCATCATCACCATCGTCCCTTAGCTATGGGGTGTCATCATAGATATTCATATCTCTTCATGGAAAATATGGATTTAGAGTAGTCTCTTGAGAAAATTCAATTCCTTACACTTTAGCATAACCACATTCACTTGGAATAAAGTGATTTTCCAAAGATTTCATTTTTATTATGCTCCACCAATCACTTAAATCTCTTAAAGTAACACAATAATTTTTATAATAAATTTTATGTGTCTGATGATCCATTAAAAATGGTTCATTTACTAGGAGTATTTTATATTTAATATCAATGATTTCATGTCATGGAATAACATGAAAGCCTCTCTCAGTATCTAACCACTAACATTTAAACATCATTATGTAATTTTTTCCCAGATAACACAATTCAATTATTTATCTCCGCATTTTGAAAAAGTTGACTTCACTTTCTCTATGACGATATCATCTCAAGAAAACACCGTTATTCATTGTTTTTTTATTCCCCGTATGCACGTGTATAAAATCAAAAACCATTCACCGCATATCCATTATAATATTTCACCATTTTGGATGGTGGGTTACTGAATAGACGTAATCTATTATCAATTTTATCAACATATTGAGATACCTAAAAAATTATAAAACAATTATCAACATAACAAGTAATAAATTGATTTTATATATGAAACCTTAAACAATTTATTTTACCAATTTTTGAAAACATTAAGAAAAATTATTTTTTCAGTGTTCTTCAAAAGTAGCTATTGTAATTTATGGAAACTACTTCTTGATATGATTATAATACAATCTATAAATAAAATAATATTAATTTATTGAAACTCAGTTAATAGAATAAGTGATAGGAGAACTAATAGTATAAATGGTGTCATTTATTCACAGTTAAGAAGAACATATGTTTGAGCCCTGTGATGTTCATCATCTGAAAGTCATCATTCACGAACACCGTCAGAGGTAAGTTCAAGATGATTAAAAACTAATAATTTATTTCTTATTTCATTGTCAATATTTACCTCATTATGAATCATGTGGTTAGGTTTTGAGGGATATTTAGATTAAAAGTAATGAGAGAATAAAAAAGAAATTTCCTCTTGTAAATAAGCTTTTGTAATTGATCCTTCAACTGATGCTTTGTTTCATACCTTTTTATTTAATTTCTACCTCAATCTCTTGAATGGTTACATCGATTAGAACTATACCGGACCTCCTCATTTTTCTTCATGTGGTAAATGTAATATCAAATTTTCCATTGAATCAAAGAATGTCGGCGAGAATATTTTTTTTAGTTTACATAAAATTAAAACAACATCTTCTTGCAGTATACTTAGTGCATTGTTGTCTATTTTCGACACAAAAATGTCTCAAAAAATATGATATTTATGTTAGCGCATCCTAAATCATAGAAATAAAAAAACCTCTAAATCCAATCGGTGGATCTCTTTCCATTATAACATGACATCCATGCCTTTTTAATCTAGCAATTTTACCATTTCTGACACATCTATCCAAATTGGAAACATAACCATATGGAAGGCTAAAATATACAATCCATTGAAAAATTAATAAATGATTTTTTTAGAAACTGTATAAGATACTTTTGGCTTTATTAACTTATGTGATCTTTCATTTTCAAATAGTTCAAGTTCTGGTCGCCTGTAAATTTGGGAAAGATCTAATCATTCCATTAAATTATCTTTGTTCTTACCTGGTGTGTACAAAACTATATAAAATATATTATCAAAGTAGTTATTCTCAATATACATGACATCCTACATGTGATGAACAAAAAAATCAGACTAATATGACAGATCCCAAAAAATGATTCTTTTTATCCAAATTTTTTCATTCCCACAGCCATCAATTTTCTATTGGTTAATAGTGAGTACAAATGTAATGGAAGGTAATGAAGATACAATGGGTTTTAACTCAATAAATATGATCATTTTAAAAGGTCTATCTCTTTCAATTGTGACATTTTTGAAATTATATTTTTTTCTCAAAAATGGATGATCATTGTGAAGAAATATTTTATGATATACAAAGAAGTAAGGTTTTATTCCATTAATGAGCATAAATTCTTTTCTGTCTCCCATACATTGAGGGCGCGATTTTGCATCATGTGTAATTCAACCAGATAACATGTCATATGCTGGGAAGTTACTAATTGTCCACATTAATACAGCTTTCAATAGAAAATTCTATTTCGTAACAACATCATACGTACTAACACCATTACTCCACAATAAATTTAACTCATCAATCAATGGCTTCAAATAAACATTGATATACTTTTTCGAATGTCCTGGAATTAATAAGGTCAAAAAGATATATGGCTCATTCATCAACATCTAAGGAGGTAAATTTTACAGAGTTATAAAGAAGGTCCAATAAAAATATTGACTATCGTAAAAACCAAATGGATAGAAACCGTTAGTAGAAAGACCCAATCGCGTATTTCAAGCTTTTGAAGTAAAATATGGATGTACTTGGCCAAATGATTCCATTAATCGCCATCAGGAGGATAGTTTAAGCCTTTACTGGTTGAAATATTGGTTTTGTGCCATGATATCAATGATGTTGTGTTCTAAGACATAAATAAACACTACAATATAGGTGTAATTTGGAAATACCTCATTTTTTATGGAAATCAATCTAAACTTCCCTATTTGAGCCTCTTTGTACCTCAATTTTCCACATGTAGGATAACTAATAAATGAATCAATTTTACAATAATATAATACTTAATTATTTGATTATGCATGAATATTTTGATAACCCAGACCCAAATTACAAATAAGACTCTTTCTCCCATAGAAATATATAGGCAACACAATTCCTTTAGGTAAAAATGCTTTAACCAAAGAGAATATCTTATTAAAACAGTTTTTTGATATTCTTTTATCTGATTTAATAGCCATAAATTTTGCAACCACTTCAAATTTTCTTATCTTGCAACCAGGATATAAATATTCCTCAACAGACTTCAACAACTCATAAAATTGGGATAGTTCCAACTTTGGAGTTGAATCAATATCATCCTGAGTTTCAGTTTGTTGACAAAGACGGACCAGCCACATCATGTGCTGAATTTTGAAACTGTGATGGATCTAAAACCAAATTCTTAGTATCATATTTAAAACCGCGTTCACCATGTTGATACCAAAAAACATAATTATTTTGAAAACCAAATCATAATAGATGACCCCGAACATTGTTAAATGTTTCAAACATCCTCATATCACATTTCTTAATGAACACTTAATTGACCCTTCTGATACAACTTCTGGTCTTATTGATGAAAATGATAAAAAAGCTTCAACACCCTCAATATATACAAGATTTGTACCAAAACTTTTTGGATTCTAACGATGATTTATCCAATCATGATCACGTAATAAATACTATTTTCAAATTCCTTGCTCCATATTACTCTAAAAAATATAAAATAAATAAATTTTTTATGATTAATTTTATGAAATAAAGAGATGATTATTTAATAATTTTTGTTAATTACTGTTAATTTCCAATTATTATTACTAGTTTTTATTAGTTTATAATATTTTTTTACTAATTATCGCTAATTTTTACTAATTACCACTAATTTTTACTAATTATAACTATTTTTTACTAATTACTGCTAATTACCTCTAATTAATATTAATTACCACTTATTATTACAAATTTTTATTAGTTTATAATAATTTGTTTACTAATTACCATAATGTTTTACTAATTATAGCTAATTTTTACTAATTACAACTAATGTTTACTAATTAATGTTAATTACCGCAAATTACCGCAAATTATTGCTAATTACCACTTATGATTACTAATTTCTATTATTTTATAATAAGTTTTTAATAATTACTGCTAATTTTTTCTAATTACCGCTAATTATTACTAATTACCACTAATTGCTGCTAATTACTGCTAATTACCACTTATTATTTCTAATTTTTATTATTTTATAACACTTTTTTACTAATCATCGCTAATTTTTACTAATTATCACTAATCTTTACTAATTACCGCTAATTATTACTAATTATTTCCAATTTTTACTAATTACCACTAATTGTTACTATTACTTACTATTTATTACTATTTATTGCTATTTATTACTATTTATTCCTAATTATTCATAATTATTCCTAATTATTTCAAATTATTCCAAATTACTCCAAATTATTCCTAATTATTACTAATTATTACTACTTATTACTAATTATTACTAATTATTACTAATAATCACTAATTATCACTAATTATTACTAATTATTACTAATTATTTCTAATTATTACTAATTATTACTAATTATTACTATTTATTACTAATTATTACTATTTATTACTAATTATTACTAACTATTACTAACTATTACTAATTTTTCCTAATTATTACCAATTCTTACTAATTATAACTAATTGTTACTAATTATTCCTAATTATTCCTAATTATTCCTAATTATACCTAATTATTACTAATTATTAATAATTATTACTATTTATTAATAATTATTACTATTTTTTACTATTTTTTAATAGTTGTTACTACTTATTACTAGTTATTACTAATTATCGCTAATTATTCCTAATTTTTACTAATTACCTTTAATTATTCCTAATTTTTACTAATTACCACTACTTACCACTAATTATCGCTTTTATTCCTAATTATTACTATTTATAACTCTTTATTATTGATTATTACTATTTATTACTATTTATTATTGATTATTACTATTTATTACTATTTATTAATTATTACTATTTATTAATTATTACTATTTATTAATTATTACAAATTATTACTAATTATTACGAATTATTACCAATTATTACTATTTATTACTATTTATTACTATTTATTACTATTTATTACTACTTATTACTATTTATTACTACTTATTACTACTTATTACTATTTATTACTTCTTTTTACTATTTATTGCTACTTCTTACTATTTATTACTATATATTACTAATTATTGCTATTTGTTACTAATTATTCTTATTTAATATTAATTATTCCTAATCATTCCTAATTATTCCTAATCATTCCTAATTATTCCAAATTATTCCAAATCATTGCTAATTATTCCTAATCATTACTAGCTATTCTTATTAATGACTAATTATTCCTAATCATCACTAGTCATTCCTAATCATTACTAATCATTCCTAATTATGCTTAATTATTTTGAATCATAAAAAATACTAATCATTCTTAATTATTCCTAATTATTCCTAATTATTCCTAATTTTTACTAATTTTTTCTAATTAACACTAATTATTACTGTTTTTTATTAATTATTACTAATTTTTATTAATTGTTACTAATTTTTATTAATTATTATTAATTATTACTTATTTTTATTAATTTTTATTAATTATTACTAATTTTTATTAATTATTATTAATTTTTTTAAATTTTTACTAATTACCACTAATTATTACTAATGACCACTAATTATTACTAATCACCACTAATTATAACTAATTTTTATTAATTATTGCTAATTTTTATTCATTATTACTAATTTTTATTAATTATTACCAATTAACACAATTTATTACTAATTGTCGTTAATTATTACTAATTACCTTTAATTTCTTCTAATTTCCACTAAATATTACGAATTTTTACTAATTATTACTAATTATCACTAATTAACATTAATTTTTATTAATGTATAACAGTTTATTACTAATTCATATAATATGTTATCAATTATTACTAATTACCACCAATTATGACTAATTACCATCAATTATTACTAATTATCACTAATTATTAAAAAATTACTAATTGCAGATAATTATTATTAATTACAACTAATTATTACTAATTATAGAAAATTAAAATAAATCATCTCTAATTAAAACTATTTAATTTCAATTCAAAACATTGATTCAAATTAAAAATAAATATTTCTAAAAAAATTAATTCAAAAAACTAATTAATTTTAATTAAATCTAATTACTACTAATCGATAATAAATATCACTGATATTCAATAAAATAAAATAAATATATACCTTGAAATTGATTCTTTCAGTGGATATAATACTTGAAAGTTGATCCCGTGTAATGTTTGAAACTCTAAAAAAATTAAACTAAAATACCATAGCAGATAGGGTCAGAGAATTTGAGAGAAGTTGTGAATGGAAAAAATATGAAGGGGGATATATATAGGTAAGATCTTTTGCGACGGGGTTATTTGTGATGAGAATCTCATCACAAATAGTTGGGTAGTTATTATTTGAGGAGGCAATAAAAAATAGTATTTGCGATGGGGGTTTACCACATCACAAATACACTTCTTGCGCTTTGGCACGCATGTTGCAAATACCTCCTTTTTATCAACTATTTGTGATTGGTCAAAATTCTCATCACAATTAGTATATTTTGACGGACTATTTGCGACGAGAATGGGTCTCGTCGCAAATAGCCCATCGCAAAAAAGATGAAATTCTTGTAGTGTTAGTTTTCTTTTACCTTTACTTTGGCTTGTTCATGGGTTGTGAGCTTGAATTTAAAGTTTAATTACAGTTAATACATTTAATGTGTTATAATTATGATGGAATTGAAATCACTCTTGAGTGCTAAACCTTGTGTAGTGAGACTTTGGTTCATAATACTCACTCGCATGGGAGCTTAGGCTCTGCCTAGAAAAGTAGGGGTTAGCTACCTGTCACACCATGCTTACTCTTATGGGGATTGTTGATTTTATATGATTTTATGTCTTTGCATGAAAGGGTTTCATATACCTTTTTCATGAGATATATTTTGATATGTATACATATAATTATTTAACAACAAAAACTATGAATTGTGTAAATACTTAGACATCAATATGGTTGGAATATATTGATTTAGTGTAGGGTTAGGGATTCAAAACTAAATCATTAGAAGCATGCATACATGTAAAGGTAATATATGTGATAAGATGGTGATATTTAAATCCCCTTAAATACTAATTGTTAGATCCCTTTCAATGTGACACTTGTCAAGACCTCAGTCATCCAACCAGTTATGTCATGCTAGAGTTAGGTTCCCATGGATTACTTTGTGTACGAAAAGAAAGTTACGGGTGACCCTTATAGGATTTGGTGCCCATATTTGGTGTATGATTTAGGTTATACTTATTTGGGAAACCCTAAAGATTAAGATACCATAGAAATATATTTAAGATAATCCATATGATATATTGGGAAATGAGTTATCCATTTAATTATCTAAGAGTCGTATATGATATGATTCTCATGATGGCCTACATAAATAACTAATCTATGAGAGGAATTTTAAATAAAGCACATTACTTGTTGAAATATGGATAATAGACCACTAATGGGTATAATTAAATAAAAATGTGTCATCATTTTAGTGGGTTACACATTTAAAAAAATTCCATAATAATTGAATGTAAAACAAAATACTCATATGATAGAAACTTCTGTTATAGATAAAATTTTATCATCATTATTGAAAATAACTTTCAGATCAATATTGGAAAAGTAAAATCTTATTGAAAAAACTTCTTAGATTGGTATAGAAACTTAAAAACAATTCTCAAACAAGAGGGAAAATTTTATGTGTTAGAGAAAACCCTTCTTAAATAGTCTACTGGTGAAGTCATTCAACAAACAGATCTATATTCTTTTGAAAATAAATTTAAGGATTCACTTTTTGTCTCCACTCTCAAGCTTATATCCATGGAATATATTTTGGAAAATCAATATAAGAACATGGACGCATTCAAAATGATAGATAAACCGAAAAGGATCTATCAAGAATAGGTCAGGTGTGATTGGTATGAGGTTTCAAAGTTATTGTTAAAAGTAATATGATCGAAGAAACTTCATTCTTTGATAATGTACACAATAGGGATGGGTATGTAAATGAATCGGATAGGATTGGGTCACCTTTAATGATCTGTCTATGAAATTCTTTAGTTGGAAAGGTTTTGACAATATTATTAAATTTAATAAAATTTTACCTAATCTTCTAAAAATGTTAAGGATCGACTATGAGATGTATAGGATCTGGTGCTATATTGATAGTACAAAAGGGTAAAGGTATAATCTTGAAAGAAAATATGGGATAGTCTGATAGTCATCCTTTATCATTGAAACCTAAATGAGGTGCTAGGAAGGAGGGTCAATGTTTTCATTAGATTGAATTGTCTAAATTATTAAATGGGTTTATAAAACTCTGGAAATTTCGCATTTAGTATTAGAGTTATAAAAATCAATTATTTTATTTTTAAGGGTATATGATAGCAAATGTATATATTATAAATGTTTTAAATATACAAAATTATAAAATCAAGGTAATAGATAATCGATCTCATAGTTTTCATTAAAATATAATAGAAAAGGTTTCTATTATGAATATTTGAATATTTTAAGCTCAGATGGATCAAAATAAAAGATGATTATTTTTATCTTGTTTCCTCTTATGTGATAATTGGAGTTATTATAAACATTTTTTTACAAAGAAATGATATAATTTATTTGATACACATGGTTATGATTGATCAAATTTTATAACATAGTTGGGAAGACGATAAGGAAAAAATCTTTTATCCATGATAAAATAGTTTATCTAAGATTATTGTTAAAATATAATGGAAAGAGTTCCCATCATCAAAAAGTGGAATATTTTAATAAATAAAATATTTTCTCAGAATATTTCTCCAAACACATATAATACCATATACGATATAATAGTTTATTTTTTAAAAATTATCACTACAGGAAATATTTTTTGTTTCTTAACAAGATATTTTAGAGAAAATATAGTTTATAAGAGGGTATTGGTAGTATTTTTGGACTTAGATAAGTTCAAAGTATAATAAATTAAAGGTTAAACTAGTCAAATTTGGAGTAAAAGTCACTTTATATCCTGAAATAGTTTAGTATGTGTTGGTAAAGAAAGATATTAATGTAAAGAGTTATATTTTGTTACCAGAATAATCCCTAGTAAAAGTTTTAATTAAAAGGTTTCATGTTGATGATTATGAACTTAGAAGGATTTCTAAAAAGATAAAAAAAGATTTTAACATCATAAAATTGGATTTTATGAAGTAAAGGATTTTGAATATAATGATTAATGAGTTGAATATTAGGAAAAATATTCTTAATTATCTCATTATTCAAACATGGTTAATTCATATATGTTACCCATTAAAGGAGTTTAGTGGGTGGTTTTATGAGATGGTCACATAAATGTCTATAAGGAACTGTATAGATATGTAATGAGATTACAAAAATTCAAAAATTATAGTGAACATAAGGTCTCTTTTTTGATCTATCATATTGAATATGATTATAGATATGCTTATATATGTAATTCTAGTATTATTAAATTATTTTGAGTATTTAAAATATATCCTATTTTAAAAAAAATTAGTCTATATTTTATCATTCATTCATATTTGTTGCATATATTCTATAAAGTTAAATTATAATTGACCTCTCGAAGTATAAATTTGAGTTATCCCTATATGATGTTAGTTATGGAGTATTATAGGTTTTGTTGAAATTTTAAGTTTATAATGGGTAGTATTTTGTATAAAGATACAAAATATACTCATAAGACACAAAATGAGTTTTATGTGCCACATAACCCACTTTTTATACAACATGGAGTTTCATAGATTATGTCTTTAGTATGATAGGGTTTCATGTTTCATAATTAATCCTCACACTCAAGGTTGTAAAGATTCTGAGATTGGGAACCTTCATACTTTTATACGTTTCTTGTATCATCCTTGAGGTAGAGATAATCATGATGTGGTTCGATATGTTTCTTATCGTACCATCAATTGATGCTTAACCAATATGAGTTTTTTTATTCTTGTATGAATAGTATGATATATTGTACCTTTATTGAGATAAATAAAGAATATTTATGGTATTACTCATATAAGGTACATGTTTTGTGATTATCTATTTGGATGAGGGTCATGTGATATACCCATCCATCTAAGTGAAAGACATGTGGTGTGTTTCTCTATCTGGTCAGACCATACTCAGAGAATCGAATATGCATGAGATGGATAAAGGATTGGTGTACTCTATCTCATGTGGTCACTTGATATCCTGAAAAATATATTATATTATTATGCATACTTGTATATGATATAATCATTGGACATATGTATAGAGATACATGTGTTCGATAAGGACATATCTCTTTATAGTTTGAGTAGAACTGATGCTTTTCTAGGGGTCATTCTTTGATTATAATTATGGATTGGGGGATTTTTAATTTTCATCAATATTACAGTCCATGATCATGAAACAAATTGTATAAAATTTTCAGACTCACAGGTATGATTTAAATTTTTTGTAGAGTTTAATATCCTATAATCTAATCCTTTTTGTATTCTTCTAATATTTTTCATTCAATATTTAAAAATACATTAAAAGGGGATAAATTCACTATCTTTGATGTTTTCATGAAAGGAAAATAATTTCATATTTTGGAAAAAAAACACTACTTAAACAAACATATATTGTAAAATTAATTTTTTAAATGGATGAAAGTTTCATTGGTATTCAATTTATTCAAGTGGGATAAGATTTAAATCCAAACACAATAGGACCAATGAAAGATCGCAAAGAGAATAAAATATGGGAAAGGTAGATATGATTATTCTTATATAAATGGGTTATATATTTGGATACAAACCTATACTTATGATGATTCACTCTCCATTCAAAATTTACTTAAATACATACATCTATAAAAACATTAAAGTAAATATTTGGTGGATAAGATAGTAATCTAAGTGGAGTAAGAGGAAGAAAAAATATATCATGGATAGCTCACATATACCCATAGAACATTTACTTATTTTTGTATAAATTTTTAATAAAATGCCTCATCACCCACATTATCAAGGGTATGATTGAACATATGGAGAGATAATATTAATTGGGATATTTTATTCTCCACCCTATGGTTTCCTCCCCTTTAATAGAGTACTAAACTCCAAGTGATCACCTCGGGAGGAACTTAATGTAGAATCTTGAGCTTCAATTTATGATTTTTTAATTGATATTTTAAATATAGGTTTATATGTTTGGTTATTTATCATAAATGTTTTTTTTTTGAGTTATTTATTGGTATATCACACTCTCAATCAAAGGATCATGTTTCGGGGTACCTATTTATGTGATTATCTATGCCCATGTTCATCGTTTCTTTCCATTTCTCAAGCTTAATATTTGTATGGATTGTAATAGTTGATTTATTATATATAAACACACATTTTACCCCATAAATACATTTCATGGGAATATAAACCAAAATAAACAAATATAGAAAACACATCGAGTTCTTCATGTGTTTCCTTGATGAGTTTAGATTATGACGGAAAAAAATTACACGATAAACTATGATTTTTGAAATTAAAAAATAAGGATAAAAATACTTAACCTTAACTATTGAATAAATGATGGATGAGAATCCAAGGAATCACCTAGGGTGATTATACTTTCATAAACTGTTTAAATTATATTTTTTTAATTTTCTGATTCTTCATCATCACATGAGTTTTAACATCCATTTCACCAAGTATCTCTGTTTTTATATAATTAAACCCTTATTTTAATATCAATGATCTAAATCTCCATAAAGATAAAAATTAAGGTTCCTAATATAATATGTAAATTATAGATAAAATAAAAATCTAATGTGACATGTTCAATGATGTGATCAAATTTTGAAACTATTTTCATAGAGATAAGATCATTTATTTATAATTTTGTTTTTTTTATTTCTATTCCATCTATCTTTCTCTTAATTACCATTTCTTTTTGGATATTCTTTATATTTTCATTCATTTTACTATTCTTTCTTCTCACTCCATTTTTATTTATAATTAGAATCTATTTTTTATTTTCATCCTTTAATATTTTATTACATTTTAATCTCTTCTATGTGCACATTTCATTACATGACCAGATCTAAAAAATAAAAATTATTTTAAATTGACGCAAAAATCAAAACGTCTCTTTACTCATGGATTAGATCTTATAGAGTATGGTAAACAAGTAACATTGGGAAACCCACTGTAAAAAATCATGTGGTCTCAAACCAAGCTAAGTGATTGAAGATAATAAAATCCCTAAAAATGGATATAAATACTAGGACCTTAAAATAATTGACCACCCCTCATCTAGAGTACCAACCCACATATATCCAATGCCCTAAGGAAGTTTCCATATTTGAGTTGAAATCATACCTCATCCATTTTCTCCCAATATTTCATGTTCTTCCCAATTAAGACCCTTATAAGAATCTCAAGGAGTTTTACATAGTGCATTACACCATGTTACCCAAATATGCGTTTGAGGACCTCATAAAATTTAGGGATTTCCCTTTCTCCCTTGATAGTGTAGCCAAATACTAGTTCTAAAATTTAAATTCCATAATTAATGGATGAATAGAAATTAAATAATATATCTAGAAAAGTTTTTCCATGCCTCCAAAACCACATCCATTAAGAAAAAAATTGTTAATAGGAAATCTTAAGGAAAAAAATTTATGAAAATTGGGAAAAATTTAAAAAGCATTTCCCTAGTTTCCCTTACCACTTGATTATTGACCAACTTCTAATGAAAATTAAATTTTTTATTTAAAAATCACTTTTAAGGAAAAAGTGGTAAACCACACAAGTACCACGTATGAGATAGCTTGCCCAATGGGGTCCACCATTGCAAACACGAGTCAAAACAAACCCACAGATCATTTTTATATTTAAGTGAGACCCGCAAGTTAAAACCAAAAAACGTCCTCAAAAATACCATCAAAATCATCATGTTCCCTCTTAGAATCAAGAGTTGAATCCTCAAACACAAGATCAGATTGGCGACTAATCGAGCGGTTGCGCATCCTACCCAGCCTGCCTGCCACCTCCTATCTTTCAATGACATGTGAGGAAACACCATGATTAAAGAGCTATCTTTCCCTCCCCCTTTTTTTAGATTTCTTTTTGAATGGTTGATGTCCCAAACATGAGGTAATTCAAAATCTCCACATGTTCAATTACATCATGTTTTTCATACTGATAACACCCATTTCTCTAGTCAATTCCCTTAACTTCAAGATTCATATGTGTATCATGCAATAGTTTTTCCTAGATATCCATTTCATAAATCACCCCCTTTCAAGTAAGAAAATTTTAGGCCAAATCCCAATCCTTGGTGGCAAGTAAAACAACCATATATATAAGAAGACAACTTAAGTTATCCCACTGTGGTAGAAAAAGGTTTATCACGTAAGTTTTTTTTAACATCAATTATAAAGCATCATCATTATGTGTGACATTGAAATATATATTTTTACATCAATTATAATAATCGATATTGAAAATCCAATATATAAAAAAATAATAACTAATTTTCATTGGTTTCTAAAAACTGATATTGCATCACATCTTTTTCATCATTTATATAGGAACTGATTTGAAATGGATAATTACATCATTTTTTACATCTATTTTATAAATATCTAATTTTAAAAAAAAATACAATGTTGAAACCTATGGAATAAATAACTATGGTAAAAATAGTCCACCAGCAGAAATAAACATATAAAAATGAACCAAAACCAGTAATATTTCCTATTTTAATATCATAAATTTATTATAAATGAAACAAAATTATAATTTCATACTTAAAATATAAAATCTTTAAAATACATTTAAAAATGAACAAAAAATAATTAAACCTATGAAATAATCATCCTATAATGGGTGTAGATGATTTAAACCATTTGGACTTCATGAATAAGTATCATAAAAAATATACAAAATATAAAGAAACTATTTATCATTTAATCTCAATTTAATGATACGATAAATACAAGGAAAATTAACAACAAAAACCGACCTTGTAAAAAGTTATAATTGTTATAATTGTAAAAATTTCACATATAAATATCAAAACATAATAATTGTATTTGAAACCTCCTAGTTGACAAAGACATTATATTTCCAAAACCAGTATTAATTTGAAAATAATATTCTATGTAGTTACTAAACTAAACTTCTTATAAAATAAGTCACATATAGAGCATGAGTATATTTTAATTTTCTTAACCTTTTTATTAATAACCTATAGTAGTACTTCAATAAAAAAAATTAAAATAATAAAAATTACAAAATTAAATGTAACAATTAAATATAATTATTAAAAAATAAAACTTATTATCCCAATACTTCTTTAATATTTTCATGTATGTCGGTACTTATAGAGTATAACTAGTAAGTTGAGTTTTCTTATGGTTAGAAAAGTCACAATAGAAAATGTTGAATAATATATAAAAATTTCAATTTAAGTGGTAAAATAATTAATAGTTGAATGAATTATCACATTTTAGTGAAATATTTTTTCATACCTCTCAAGATAAGGTATAATTCAATATGTAATTGCTTTATTTTAAAAACTTTCAGATACATATTTAATTCTTTCATTACCATGAAACGTCCTTGCTATTGGGGAGATAAATTTCGAGTCCATGAATCCATACACTGATTTCATGTTGTATTGAATTCATAGAGTATGAAGGTACCTAATAAAAAAATCAAAGGTGTTTAGTTACATTAAATTGATAAAATTGAATGAAATTTGATAATCGACTTATATGGAAAATAATTGTATCACTTTGTTGTTTAAAATATTTGTAGTTACATGTTCCAAGATATCCTTATTCATATACATTATTATAATTTTTTATCCATAGACATTGAAACTCATTGGAATAATATAGGTTTCCACCAACATTAATTCATATGTCAAAAATTTATAATGTCCTTTGGATACATGAGATGTAATAACTGAAGGGTTGGTAACTTGTTATTATTTTATATAAAGCATGCATTTCCCTTTAATGTGTTCCTAAAACACACACACACACACACACATATATATATATATATATGTGACAATATTAAAATAAATTTACAAGCAATATTAAATAAAATATATAATCTATGAAAACCTTAGTGATCAGTTTTCATATAAATCTATATGACAAAGTAAAAATTGTCAAACACATTATCCAACTATATCCACCTCATCAGTATGGAATGACACTCTCATTGATGTATCTATAATATATTTTACCATCACCCTTATTAGATCTAACTTAATATACTAATGATTTAAGTTATCCTTAATATAATTTAAGGACATATATGTTATAATATGAAGATTCAGATCAATTACATGTAACTGATATTAGATGGTAAACTATAGAGGAGCTGAAAAAGTGGAAGACATAATCTAAAACTAACTTTGTGTGTTGGAAAACACCAATTGCACCATTGATTAAAAAAATTCCTCTATCATCTCACTCAACTCCAAAACTTGTAATTTTAAAGAATATATTTCACCCTGGTTTACTTCATCCCTTAAAAAAATAAGATGACAAAACACTTTTGTAATAAATACACCAACCCTATATCTTGGTACATAACCTAGGTATTCTTTCATACTTAACACAGTCACCAAAATGTATTTCTTACCCTCAAATATGAAGGTCCCCTCTTTGATATACTCTTAAAATAGATCCTATAAGAAATATTTTAAAATGGAATTATCATTAGAAAACTTAAAGAGTTGAAATAATATAAATTGATTCATACAATATTATGAGCTACAAAACACAACTATTTTGTAAGATATTTCCAATTTTTCATTATCTTTTCCATTTTTTATTTTTCATAGTGATATGGGGGAGGGGGAGTCCATATAAATCTTGATGAATCAACTCTCAAATTTTCTAAATTCTCAATAATAATTTGTTCTTATAGCAATGTATACCCTCTCTCATATAATGTATAAGGGAATATGTTCTTCCCCTGGATCCCACAATTTGATCTCCTCAGTATCTGTTATTGTAGAATAAAAAAATCATTAATAACATTTTTTTAGTAATTATTCAAAAAATCACTTTAAATATTTTTCATTTTACTTACAAAAAAAATGATTCTTGGTGTCTACTTAAAATAATATTCTTCTATATATATTCATCTAAAAAATCAAATAGTGGGTATAGATTTTTATTTTTTTCTTCCCCAAAAATGAAATCTAAATTTTATATTGATTTAAAATTCCTCCATATATTTACAAAAAAAAGATATGTATTGCCTCCTAACTTATTTTTTATCAGGTATATCATATTTCTTCTAAAAGTTAGGGGAAAAATATTGAATACCTATGTTTATAATTACATTTCAAGACAAGAAAAATAATAATAAATGAGTTTATTCGTATGTTCTATTATAGGTGATATAAGAGTTTTTTGTTGAAACTCCTCTGATTAGAAGAATGTGAAGGCACTTATATAAGAGTTTGATATGGTTCAGTATTACGATCAAACATGTTCCTACAAATAAAATTAACAAAAAATTAGTACAAGATTATGTAAATATAAATTTTAACATATAACATTGAATATAAAATGAAAATTGTTACAAAAAAATAAACTAAACAAAACAAAATTTTATGATATTTGTTCAAAAAAGTTAACATAATTGATAATATAAATTTTAACAACATTTATGACGTACATAATGATATAGAAAAAGGAAAACTAAATTTAAGTAATATTAAAAATGATATAAATATCAAAATAAAATTAATCTTAATATGTAATGAATTTTTTATTATTAAACAAACAATATATCATATTTTTTAATAATACATGACTTAAATAAAAATAAAAATATTTATTATAGTTGATGTGATTAGAAACTGAAAACATGAATACAACTTAGGAACCCTAGTAGGTCAAGCCTCATCCCTCCCCACAATGATTAGAAATCACCCATGGGAACCTAATATAATGGATTTTTTTAACATCCCAAAGGCCCTATGGTAAGACAGTCTTGTTAGAATACTAAACTTTTAATATCCCCAAATTCCACATAGCCCAAAGGCCATATTTTATTTCTCTTTTTCTTTTGTTTCTGCCTACATTTGTGACCTTTCTAGTTGTGTCCCATAACCTGAGTTGTATTTTATGACCCAGGTTTCTATGCCTTGTGTCTGAGATATGTCTCATAGTTGATTAATATTTTACAACTTCAATTTGACCTGCCATTTATCTCCCATACATGTGTCAGTTTCCACCTCCATGTCTCTTTTTGTTTGGACCCTCCATCTCTCGTACATATTCAGTTGAAAATATATCGCCCCTCGGAAAATGGGGAAAATGAGGGAGGGGCCAAGGTTTGAACCTCAACCCTTCATAATATGGGTTCCATAGTTGAGCACAAATATATTGTGGAACTATCCACTTAAATAAAAATATTATTAAAATAATATATTTCACATTTTTCAAAAACTGAAAAGATAAACTACAAATAAAGATATACTACCTATACTATTAGGATATTACTGAAGGATTATTTTTTTATATTGCTTCTTTATGATAGTTCTATAGAGAATAAACCACCAATATTTCATGGTCATCTGTATCATCTAATAATATTTTCCCAGGTATAGGGATATCGCATAATTCATCATCATCATCCACCTTTTCATCAGTAAACACTACTAGAAAAATAAATTATAGCCATGGTCTAGAACCATGACTATAGCCACTATGATCGTGGCTATAGGCTATGGCCACAATAACAATGCATGTAGAGGCTATTGGAATTGGTATAGACATATATGCTTTAGATACGAGTGCAATGGTGGATATAGCATGTAGCCATAGCCTCATGGTTATAGGTTTACTCAGGGATCCACTTATAGCCATAGTTTCCTAACCATGGATATAGGGTGAAAAAAATACCCCAATGGGATTTGATCCCCATACCACCATTATACAACTCAAAGGACCTTACCAATCCACTAACACATCTATTATGTTTATATATGTAACATTTATATATAAAAAAATATATGTAAAAAATATATGAATATATTTTAATATTATTATGAAATTAATAATTAATTATTATATTAATTCACTACCAAATTATATCCATGGGTTGGACTTACCATATCCATATTCCTTCCTCACCACCATATGTCTATGTTTTGGGGACCCACCTTATCCATAAGCCTTCACTAACACCCTATAGCTATGGTTAGGGGCCCAATCATGGCTATAGGGGCTTTCTCGTGCCCTTCCAATAAGAAATAATTTACCTACATTAGAATATAAGATCTTATACCCATGTTCGAGCATGAATGGGGATATAAGGGTGTCTATATCCATATTAATTAGCCAAACCATGGATATAAGCTACCTATATCCATAGTCATACCTGACCGTGGCTATAGGGGTGTGGTCATAGAACAAATTTAAAGTGCTGAAAACATTGTTTTATCATTGAAATATGATAGATCATTGATCATTTGATGGATTGAGAATATAGAAAAAAATCATGTGATTCTATGATAAAAGTGCCATATTTATATCTCAAACTATTCAGATTTACTCATGATATTCTAAATTCAACATGTATAACACTAGTTTTACTGATCACCCAATTATAATTAAACATAGAAACCCAAAGTTTCCTGTAATAAATCTTAAATATATCTTAAATATCTCTATAATATTAACTTGATATAGATATTGGGTTTTTATCATTTTCAATTGAAAATTACATTAATTCAGTGAAGACTAATACATCGATGTTCTGAACTACACTTTTATTTTCCTAGTCATTGGTATAAAATGTAAATCCATTAGTGTCATACCCAAAATATGTTATCATATTTAAACACAGGTCACCTTCTAACTATATTAATGTTTATTAAACAAATAAATTACCACTCATCGTCTCCTTAAATCATAGGGAAAGAATTTATACTCATTCAGTAATCATATATATTTTTTATTTAGATAACATTGTTTTAATGCATTAATATGTGATGTTATATATGAATGCACCCTGACTATGTTATTCAAGATTTGTAAATGACTCTATATAATTTTCTCACCTTTCATCAATTTTTTATTCCATTGATACCCTTTCCATTTATATCTACTCTATCATAGAGATATGTATGCAAATTGACATGCTCCACATCAGAAAAGTAGTCTATATATAACTCTACCACCACCTCATAAATATAATTTTCAATAATAGAGGCTTATGGTCAATGTGGATTTTTAACATACCCCTTAAATATCTTTATATATCATGCAAAAGGATACATTCAACATAATTATAGGAGTCCACATATCTTTATTTCTCACACTAAATGAACCATTAGATATACCATGACATCAAAATAATATGGTATAAAATACATTTCAAATTGATAAAGTTTATAAAATTATTTATTCTTAAAAGTTTTTAATGAATTTAGATCCATAAATTTATTATATTGGGAATTGAAAAAAAATCACACATTGATTATAGTTATTATGACACAATTGGTTAGTATTTAATATAATGAAACCAGTAGCAGTTATTGCATCATAACAAGATAATCATGAGATTTCTTTCCTATTAACATAAAATATTTTAATGGAATAAATTTTTTTATATTTTAAAAATAACATTATTAAGGCACCATGATACCAGGTAGTCACTAATAAAAACTGATGTTATCCCTGTTGGATAATTTATGAACAACTAGAGGAAAGTATGTTAATTTTCCTTTAGGAGTGGGAGATAACTCCAAATGTATTAACATTGAATGTAATTACAATAATTTATTCAAACTATCCTTGTTCTTTAATTTAATATATAAAAATATTCCAAGTAAAATATCAAATAAATTATTCTCAAAATTCATCACATTAGTGTCATGTTTTACCTCTTTATTTCTCTAATATAGTAGCTGAAAAAATATGAAGTATTTCTTCCATATATTTCATTTGTAACCATATCTTTGTATCTTTAAAAATGTGAAATCAATGCTTCCACCCTATTAAAATACAGAATAAATGAAAAATAATTTATAGAAATATCAAATTCGTATGCATCGTTGAGTGATTTTTTAAAATCTTCGATTAGATTGATCTATATATATAAAACTTTGATGTCAAATGTACACTATTATTCTCCCAGGTTGTAGTTGAAAACAAGAATTATTTTTTTCAAATTTCATAATATATATTCCCATTAACATTGTATCTAGACAATTTTTCATAGTCTAGGAAGTTTTTTATAGTGAAAATAATCATTACATGCAATTCAAAATATTCCTTTTTATAAGAATCAAGAATTTTGATAACCTTCACCCATAAGATTTTCAAATCATCAATTAATGGTGACAATTAAACATTAATATCATTTATAGTTTATTTTTATATAACGATCATTAAACCAAACATGATATATTTCTAATTCATACAAATTTTTGGGGACAATTTATAAATTATCAATTAAATTATCCATGAACTATATTTTATACTGAGGATATGATATGTATTCATTCCATCTATTCACAGTACAAGTATGAGATTTTGAACTTTATTTACAAATGTTGGAAATTATTTATCATTTTGCTTCCATTGATAGAAATCCGCTAGATGAAATAATTTTCCATCATATATTTTCTCATTTACATGATATCTTAACTTTTTTGAATTATTTTCATTTGAAAATAAACTTTTAAAATGATGAATCATTGAAATGTACCAAATTTTCTTAACAAGGGTTTTGGTTCTTTACATTATAGAGAAATTAACTAGTGATCTATTTTTTTACTTATATCATGATGTCCCACATTTTGGAAACTCTAAAAAACCATTGTATCATTTCTATACAACACCCAACCATTAGGGCATGCTTGTATCTTCTTATACATTTGAATTATAGAAGAATGTCTTTTGATAGCTCTAGAAATTTTTTAAAATTATCATCACTCCATCCATTCATTTCTTTCAAGATAACAGATCTCAACATTGTTAATAAAATAGAAAATTAGGTAAAACCCAAATATAATGGTTTTTCAAAATCACTATATAAGTTCCCAATCACCAGTTTTATATCAATTTCTTCTACTTAAATATCATGAATCATTTCATAAATTTTATAAGAATTATCATTTTGAAAATATGCATCATCATTAAATCTTTAATTGTATAATATTTCACCATGCCATATCCAAGGACTATAGGTCAGATTAAAACCATTTCAAATTAAATGATCTTTGATTTCTCTATGTAATATTTTCCTTATATATAAACATTTCATGAATGGATAGTCAAACATATCATTGTTTATAATATTCTATTTAAAAAATAAACCTCTGGCTTATATTCATCACTTGTTCTTCATATAGTAATCCAACTATGATACATTATCGATATAAAAACAATTAAGTAATGAATATAATTTGCTATATTTTGATATTATAAATTTAAAAATTAATTTTATAGAAGAATAATTCCTAAAAATAATAAAATAAATAATAAAAAAATGATAATAAAAATAATTATAACAAAAAAACAAGAAACATACATTCATAAAATGTTCTACATTTTTCAAAATATATATTTCTTCATGTTTTTAAAATATTTTATAAATTACTAATCTACTAAATATTCTTTTGTGTGTGTGTTTTAGTATCATGCAAACATAAATATTTTATATTGAAATCAAAATTATACATATACATATTTTCTTATATATGATATATAACAATATATATAGATATATTGAAATAAAATATATTTAATATTAAAAATATATTATATTTATTAAAATAAAATAAAATTATTAACACTAATATTGATAATATATATTAACACTAGTATAAGAAATATAAATACTAATATTAATATGAATAATATAAAAACTAATATTAACATTAATAATATTAACACAAATATTAATAATATTAATAATATTAACAGTAATATTAATAATAGCACTAATTTATTATTCATATATATTTATTAAAAGGTAAGTATATGAATCAAATGTTCATATATTTATATATATGTAAAAAGTAATATTGTGAAAGAATATAAATTTTAAGTTCAAATATAATTTATAGAAAACATATATATATATATATATATATTACTATATATGATATATGTCAATATATATACATATATGATCAAAAAATGTAGTATATTTTTCAAAAATATAACAACAATATTACTAATATTGTTAGTAATTCAATGATCATATATATTAATTAAAATATAATTAAACAAATCATATCAATTGGAATTATAAAAAAAATATTCCAAATATAATGGACAAACAAGTTAAAATCAAACATAAAGCTTAAAATTAATTATAAAATATATTTGTTTTATATAACTAATACCATTAAATTTTGAATAAAAATAAATTCTTATAATAATAACAATACCAAGTTACTCGCATGTAATAAATGTAGTTCTAAAATTTCAAAAAAACAAAATTAATTTGTTTAAAATCTTCTATGAATGATCTATCATCAACAACAAAATTATTTTTAGTATTAGTATTACAAAAACTATATCATCTAATTTTATAAATAATTTATATATAATTCTATAATAATAGTTTAATTCAGTAAAATATAACATACAATAGGACTAAAAGAGTATTTTCAATAAATAAAGATGAGGTGACCTAATTATGGATGAGAACATGGGTGGGGGTTGATGGCAGCGGATGAATGTGGAAAAAGGTGGGTGATCATTGATGACACTTGTAAGAACCTGGATCTTCTTTTCAGGTATGGATCTTGTTGTCAGGTTGTTTTGAGGAAAAAAGAAGAAAAGATGATTTTCTAAGTACATGTCGTGTAATTCTAAGTACACACCGGGTACCTAGATTGTTGCGTATAGCTTTGTTTTGACCATGTAACGGCCAAATACATGGTTGTGTGGTGACCTAGCAGACCCACTTAAGTTGGTGGCCGGTTAAGGCTACTACACGACATGTAGTTTTAAAGAACATGAATTGTAGTTTTCATTTTATTTGATATATCGGAAGGTGGTTGCATATCATGTCCGGAAACACCTTCTCCTCCATGTGTTTCATACAGGAGTGTTGCGAAGCGACCGATGAACTCCGACCCCCCGATTCTCTATATGAGCTCTGATTGAGACATTTTTGGGTGTGTTGGAATCCCACCAGTTGTAACACCCCAAGCTTCCATGGTACGCTTCTCTTTGAATAATACACTAGCGTGTGTTGTACGCAACTTCGAGTTCAAACACACACCACAACCAATCAAACTAGCCGCTATAAATAGTAATACCTACTTTTTGAAATTTTATAAATTTTATCTTTCAAAATGGACTACATTTTTGGATTAGGAATATCGAATTTAGCCTAGGGTAAAATTTTGGAACTTTTCAGATAACTTTTATATTTTGATGAATAGTAAAAATTACTAAATTTTAATTAAAAACAGCTTTTTCAATCAAAATAATTATTAGTGATAAATTATACCATTGAGTGGTTTTAAAGTAAAATTAGAATATAATTTTACCATTTTATCCAATGATGGTCATTATAATTAATTTCACTTTGAAATTGGACATAAAAAATTGTCAATCTTTTGATTGATATTATTTCTTAAAAACACGCTATTTGTTTTGACAACGGGAATTAATTATAAAAATAATTAATATAAATTTTATGTTTTTAATGTGGTAAAATGGACATCATTTTTGAATTTGGAATATCAAATATATCTTGGAGTGAATTTTTGGTATTTATCTGAAAAGCATCGATTTTTGATGAATGGTGAAACCACTAAGTGGTAGTTTAAAAAACTGATTTTTCGTTTAAATGAAATTTTACCACCTCTGTGATTTGAATTTCAAAAATCCGACATACATCATTTTCATTAGGAATTAAAATGTGGTTCAATGGTATTAAAATAATTTTTGGTGAATAGTAACTTTTAAGTTTTATTAATCCTGATTAAAGATAATTAGTGTAATTTAAGGTAAATATAATGATATAATAATTTGAAATTACCTTTACACTTGTCCTAAACTTATTGGATGAGTAATTACCGACCAATACAACCCATGGGTCAACTTGGGGGCCCCATGGAGCCACTTGGGTAAGAAAATGACAATAATAACTTTTTATTTAAAGTAAAAATAAACGTGTCACAAACATGTGTTGTTTTACTAAAATAATTATTACATGGGGTTATATAAGTTAAAGTTTCGACTATAAATAGTCATTGGAAATATAAAAATATTTCCTACATCATGATATTTTTTTATAATTTTTAGACTTTAAATAAATTAAATATTTTATGACACCATGATGATGCAGCGATTACCTCATTAATTAAGGATTTAAATAAAATGAAAAGATAATGTAAAATATAAGACTTAAACTTGTAGAAAACCTATTTGATGAGTATATTTCGAAACCTTATCACCTTATCCTAGAAATATATAATTGTGGGACCTTTGAAATCCGAAAATCACTTAATAATAATGTAACATTTCATGACTTTCCATGAGTGCCCCTCCTATCCTCCTATAAAAGGCCCCCACCTCTACCACCTTATTTACACCATAAAATCCATTTGACTCGGCCAAACTCTTCCCAAATACTCTCTCAACATCCCTCTCTTACTCCTAGAAGCCTCACTTTGGGAAGAAGTGTTCCCAAGGAAGCCTTTGGCTCAAATCAAAAAGAGTTACCCGATTTTAAGGTAACGTATTCTCTTATGTTCTTTTGTTTTATTTTTCTTCTACAACCCCTTAAACTCTTTTTCTTACTTTATTTTGTAACAAAAACAGTATATTAAATATACTAGGATGTTTTTATGAGAAGGATTTAATTTACACTTACACATACCTTCATCTAATGGTTAAATAACATACTGTTTCTGTGGGTGGCAAATTTCTACCTCACGAAACGATGATTATTCAATCTTCTTTTAACACCTCTCATGGTGGCCATTAAAATGTCACTATATTTATATATGATATATATTATGTTTTACTTATTCTTCTTTATTTATCATTTATGGAATACCTTTATGATTTTTATTATGGGTAAATGCGATAATTTCATTTTAGGAAGTGCGGACTACCACCCCCTCAAAGTGATTTGAATCGTTAATGCCATATGTGGGACGTGTAAAGGATGAAGTAAATGATATTATATATGATATTATAATGTAATTATAATACACCTTTATATAATTATGATATCATTACATTAAATATGAAATATAAATGAAAGTAGCGTTCATGTGTACGTATGGCTTACCGTCTCCATGAACGGTGCATTTGATTTCTTACCTCAAAATGTTATGTAATATTATAAATGCATATATATACTGGATATATATGATATATATGATATCTACATCATGAATATAATTCTTGATATAATGGATATTTTACCACATGAACAACTTGTAATTATAAGAAGTTTATTTTTGACTCAAGTACCAAAGATTGACAAAACGACCGTTATTAACTTAAATAATTACAAAATGTTAATAACATGGTAATAAGTGATATAAAAGGAATAATGAACTTGAAAAAGGTTCTTAAGCAATTAGAAATTAACTCTAGTTTATTATTCAGGAGGTAAAGAACGGTCGAGTCAAGTCGGACACGAGGTAAGGGACTTCGTCTCAATCTCTTTTCATTGAGGCATATTTTGTTTTATACACAACTTAATTTTATATGGTGTATAAACCCCTTTGACATTTACTTTTATTCAAAATAAATATTTTTATATGAATCATTTTTACTAAACGACAAAAGGAATTGTTTGTCTTACGTGTGCGGCGACAACGACTTCTCCACCGTCGTGACCATTATTTGAGTTTCGGCTTCCTCTACAAGCCATAACTTTTTTTAATGAAAAATAAATACCAAGTTTTAATTTTCATTTATTTTGGTATTGAAAATGGTTTTGATAATGTTTTTATTGTATCAATGTGTTGTATTGATATCTTGTGATTGAAATGTGGAAATGTTATATTTCCTTTATGCATGTTTTATGTGATACGATTATGTTATGGTTTATGATATGTTTAAACCTCTTCATATGAGGAATGAATTAGACTTAATAAGTGACGGGTGGAGCCCTCTATAGCTCCTCGATGCATCTGTAGGTCTCATGAGAAAAACTAGTGTCTTGGCACGAGGCCTTGACAAAATATTATTTGTAGTCTTGGCACGAGGCCTTGGCTACATGGTTATGATAGTCTGGAATTATACATTCCATCATTATGAAAGTGGTTATTGATATTGCATATGATTATTAGACTAGTAGAATATCCATGTGAGTAAGTAAATCTCATTATTTAATTTTACTTTTTCCATATTATGCTAAAGTTCAAGTTTAAAAAGCTTTTTTTAGTTATACATTGCCTTAAATGTTTATGTTTATTTATGAAATTTTCTGCTATATTGTTATCCTTACTGATCATCTAAGCTCACCCCTTTCTATTTTTTATTTTTTCCAGGATGTGAAGAAATATTTTATGACTGACCTGTAGGGATATTCTGAAGGGGATATGAGTGTGGACTATGGAGACTATGTTATTGTAGTTTTTCACTTCATGATGTAATGTAACATTTATGAATGTATCTAGTGTTTCTAAGGCTACTAAACTAATCGGTCTTTTGAGACTTGATCTTTTGTGATCATGCCAATGTTATATAATAATGCACTGACTCTGGGTAACTGGGGTCGGGGCGTTATAGTTGGTATCAGAGGCAGTTTAGTACCAACCTTGGAAGCTAGATTTAGATAAACTCTTATTAGAGCACATAGCCCTAAGATAGACTTTGAGGATTGGTATAGAAGAGCTTCCTAGAATTTTGGTATTATAGAGATTTTTTGAGTTTTTCGAGAAAGAAATACCTGTCTGGATATGAGCAGGTAGAGGCGGCTCTGGCACAGATGTACCATGGGGTAAAACCTGAAAACACCGCTTTGAGCTAGACTCGAACGGGAACTGGTGCATGACAACGGGCCTTGCTGCACTCTTGGTTATGACACTCCCGGGGGATATGATTAGGATAATTCTAATTTTCTTTACAAACCATTATGAAGGGTTTATGAGTATATACTTCCTCAAAGAAAACATTTTTATTTTTATGGATTATATCCATAAATAGTTCAATTTATGTTATGTTTTTTTAAAGTTTGTTATTAAGTATTTCGATTCATAAACTAATCTAGTTTATGACATTGTTTAGAAATGGATCCTAGTGGAAGGAATGGAAACCGTATCAATGCACGCACTCCATGTAGGGATTTTCCTCCTGCTCAAGTTAATTATAGTGGAGCTAGTGATATGACTGGTGCTGATCAGTTTATCACCATACTGGGACAACTCACTCAGGTTATGAATAATAACCTTACTCGTATGGAGCACCCTAATCCCGCAACGTGGAGGATCAATGTTAGACCGCTTCATGAGGAAACAACCACCAAAATTCAATGGGAGTAAAAATCCCTTAGTAGCTAAGAAATGGGTAAATTCCTTAGAGAAAATATTCCATGCCTTGGGGAGTAGTGAAAGGGAAAAGTTTATCATGGCAGTTTACCGCCTCACTGGAGATGTTGATCAATGGTGGTCATTGATACAAAACACAAAGGAAGATGATGAAGTATCAAATATGGAATGGAGGGAGTTCAAAGAGATTTTCTTAGAAAAATACTTCCCTCGTGACCATCGAGCAGATATGGAAAGGAAATTTCTGAGTCTGAGACAAAAGGAGGATGAGAATGTCGCAAAGTATGAGGCTAACTTTACAAGGTTAGTGAGGCATGCAGCAGATTATATATGTAACCTAAGATGTAATATTGATCATTTATTTGATGGTTTAAAACCATTTCTCCATCAATCCTTAGTCTCAAAATCTTTCTCGTCGTACTAAGATATTTTCTCATGTGCTATCAAGATAGAAAATGAATTCTCTAAATCTTATGACAATAAAGTAAAGCAAGAGAAGAAGAGAACGGTGGAACAAGAGACAAATAAAGGGAAAAAGGGAAAGAATGATTTTCCATTATGCTATAATTGTGGGAAGAATCACCCTGGTACTTGACTAAAAGGAATGGGATTTTGTTATAAATGTGGAGAAAAGGGTCACCAGGCTCGTGATTACAAGGGAAAGAAAGTGGCTATCAATGTTGAATCCTATAATTGTAGGTAAATGGGGAATTATGCAAATGAATGTCCTAAATGTTAGGGAAACTTATCTCAGAAAGGGCTAAGGGATCAAGGCCAATCTTATGTTGTTACTATAGTTGAAGTGGAATAATTAATGTATTGGTGATTTTGGACTCAAGGATTATATTCTGGTTATAAGAATAATGTGATATATATATATATATTGTATTGTAGTACTTTTTGTTTTAAATAAGGTTTTAATATGATGAAGGTAATCATATTTTTAGTATGTGACAATAAGAGAAACTTTACTTTTTGGGTGGAATCTGATGTTACAATTGATTTTGGAATTTAGAGACCTTTTAGAGAAAGTTTGGACAGAGGTATTTTGGATAACTATAAAGGTTGGAATGGATTAAGTTGAACTTTGGATAGTATTTTTTAAGGTTAAAACATTTCTAAAGATTATTTTTTGAATATTATAATACTATAGTTTTAGGAAAAGGACAACCTACAAGTTGGGGGATAACCCATCGCGTCGGATAAAGCTGTAGGAATCGAACCCACAACCATAGTGTGACATGCCTTTATTACCTACCACTAGCCTACAGGAAGTCCCTGGTTATTAAAAAATAGTTTTCCTAATCTAAATGGTATGTGTTAATATTTAGAACCTTGTACGATTAGAATAAATATAATATTTTTGAGTTCTATTACCTTTTGGAGTGAAAGATGGTTTTGTGGTAAAAATTTATTAAAGAATGAAAGTCTACATGAAAAGTAAGTATATTTCCTTACGTTCTTAGTAAATCTCCTAAATAAATTATTCAACTTTATGAAAGGTAACTTAAAATAAAAATGTTGTCAGTTAACTTTTCTAACTGTGGAATCAATGGCCGTTTAACCAATCACAAGATTGTGATTTTCTTGTAGTTAACTTTCTACTAATCCAGTTTTCTACAACTCTCCATCAGACCTTGATATTTTGTCTCTCCTCCAGATCCATGTTTTCATAGAATCCTAGTATGGGCTATCTCGGGTGACCTTTGTACTTCTCTTTCTTTCTTTTAAAGTTATATTTTTATTAAATCTATTTTTGATATGGGTTTTCCACAAATGTATTTTCTATTTTCAACCTTTAATTTTTGAAGAACAATTTAAAATTGCGAGGATGCAATTTATTGAAGGATGGGAGAATTTAACACCCTAAGCTTCCATGGTACACTTCACTTTGAATAATACAGTAGCGTGTGTTGTACGCAACTTCGAGTTCTAACACACACCATAACCAATCAAACTAGCCGTTATGAATAGTAATACCTACTTTTTAAAATTTTATAAATTTTATCTTTCAAAATGGACTTCATTTTTGGATTCTTAATATTGAATTTACCCTAGGGTGAAATTTTGGAACTTTTCGGATAAATTTTATATTTTGATGAATATAAAAAATTACTTAATTTTAATTAAGAACAACTTTTTTAATCAAAATAATTATTAGTGATAAATTATATTATTAAGTGGTTTTAAAGTATAATTAGAATATAATTTTACCATTTTATTCAATGGTGTTAATTATAATTAATTTCACTTTGAAATTGGACATAAACAATTGTCAATCTTTTGATTGATATTGTTTCTTAAAAACATGCTATTTGTTTTGACAACAAGAATTAATTATAAAAATAATTAATGAAACTTTTATGTTTTGAATTTGGTAAAATGGACATAATTTTTGAATTTGTAATATCAAATATAGCTAGAGTTAATGTTTGGTATTTTTCTGAAAAACATCAATTTTTTATGAATAGTGAAACCACTAAGTGGTAGTTTAAAAAACTGATTTTTCGTTTAAATGAAATTTTACCACCTCTGTGATTTGAATTTCAAAAAACCGACATACATCATTGTCATTAGGAAGTAAAATATGGTTCAATGGGATTAAAATAATTTTTGGTGAATAGTAACTTTTAAGTTTTATTAATCGCGATTAAAGGTAATTAGTGTAATTTAAGGTAAATATAATGATATAATAAAATGAAATTACCTTTACACTTGTCCTAAACTTATTGTATGAGTAATGTCCGACCAAGACAACCCATGGGTCAACTTGGGGGCCCCATGGATCCACTTGGGTAAGAAAATGACATTAATAACTTTTTATTTAAAGTAAAAATAAAAGTGTCACAAACATGTGTTGTTTTACTAAAAAAATTATTACATGGGGTTATATAAGTTAACATTTCGACTATAAATAGTAATTGAAAAGCTAAAAATATTTCCTACATCAAGATATTTTTTTATAATTTTTAGACATTAAATAATTAAAAACTTTTATGACACCATGATGATGCAGCGATTACCTCATTAATTAACGATTTAAATAAAATGAAAAGATAATGTAAAATCTAAGACTTAAACTTGTCAAAAACCTATTGGATGAGTATATTTCTAACCCTTATCACCTTATCCTTGAAATATATAATTTTGGGACCTTTGAAATCTGAAAAGCACTTCATAATAATGGGACATTTCATGACTTTCCAAGAGTGCCCATCCTCTCCTCCTATAAAAGGCCCCCACCTCTACCACCTTATTGACACCATCAAAGCAATTTGGATCGGCCAAACTCTGCCCAAATACTCTCTAAACTTCCCTCTCTTACTCCTATAAGCCCCACTTTGGGAATAAGTCTTCCCAATAAAGCCTTTGGCTCAAATCGAAAAGAGTTACCCGATTTTAAGGTAATGTATTCTCTTATGTTCTTTTGTTTAATTTTGCTTCTCCAACCCCTTAAACTCTTTTTATTCCTTTATTTTGAAACAACACCAGTATCTTAAATATACTATGATGTTTTTATGAGAATTATTTGATTTAAAATTACACATACATTTTTCTAATGGTTAAAGAACATATTGTTTCTGTGGGTTTGTGAATTACTGCCTCATAAAACGATGATTGTTCAATATTATTTTAACATTTCTCATGGTGGCCATTAAGATGTCACTATAATTATATATGATATATACTTAGTTTTCCTTATGCTTCTGTATTTTTCATTTATGTCATACCTTTATGATTTCCATTATGGGTAAACGCGATAATTTCATTTTAGGAAGTGCGGACTACCGCCCCCTCAAAGTGATTTGAATCGTTAATGCCATATGTGGGACGTGTAAAGGATGTAGTAAATGATATTATATATGATATTATACTGGAATTATAATACACCTTTATATAATTATGATCTAATTACATTAAATATGAAATAGAAATGAAAGTAGTGTTCATGCGTACGTACGGCTTACCGTCTCCATGAACGGTACATTTCATTTCTTACCTCTAAATGTTATGTAAGATTATAAATTCATATATATACTAGATATATATGATATATATTATATCTACATCATGAATATAATTCTGGATATAATGGATATTTTACCACATGAACAACTTGTAATTATAAGAAGTTTATTTTTGACCCAAGTACCAAAGATCGACAAAACGACTGTTATTAACTTAAATAATTACATAATGTTAATAACATGGTAATAAGTGATATAAAAGGAATAATGAACTTGAAAAAGGTTCTTAAGAAATTATAAATTAACTCTAGTTTATTATTCATGAGGTTAAAGAACTGTCGAGTCAAGTCGGACACGAGGTAAGGGACTTCGTCTCAATTTCCTTTCATTGAGGCATATTTTGTTTTATACAAAACTTTATTTTATACGATGTATAAACCCCTTTGACTTTTAATTTTATTCAAAAGAAATCTTTTTATATGAATAATTTTTACTAAATGACAAAAGGAATGTTTTTTCTTACATATGCAGCAAAAACGACTTCTCCGCCGTCGTGACCATTATTTGAGTTTCGGCTTCCTCTAAAAGCCATAACTTTTTTTTAATGAAAAATAAATACCAAGTTTTAATTTTATTTTATTTTGGTATTGAAAATGGTTTTGATGATGTTTTTATTATATCAATGTGTTGTATTGATATCTTGTGATTGAAATGTGGAAATGTTATGTTTCCTTTATGCATATTTTATGTGATACGATTATGTTATGGTTTATGATATGTTTAAATCTGTTCATATGAGGAATGAATTGGACTTAATAAGTGATGGGTGGAGCCCGCTATAGCTCCTCGGTGCATCGGTAGGTCTCATGAGACAAACTAGTGTCTTGGCATGAGGCCTTGAAAAAATCTTATTTGTAGTCTTGGCACGAGGCCTTGGCTATGTGGTTATGATAGTCTGGCATTATGCATTCCATCATTATGAAGGTGGTTATTGATATTTCATGTGATTATTAGACTAGTAGAATATCCATGTGAGTAATTAAATGGAATTATTTCATTTTACTTTTGTCATACTATGCTAAAGTTCAAGTTTAAAAGGCTTTTGTTTTAGTTATACATTGCCTTAAATGTTTATGTTTATTTATGAAAGTTTCTGCTATATTGTTATCCTTACTGAGCATCTGAGCTCGCCCCTTTCTATGTTTTATTTTTCCCAGGATGTGAAGACATATTTTATGACTGACCTGTAGGGATAGTCTGAAGGGGATATGAGTGTGGACTATGGAGAAAATGTTATTGTAGTTTTTCACTTTATGATGTAATGTAACATTTATGAATGTATCTAGTGTTTCCAAGGCTACTAAACTAATCGGTCTTTCGAGACTTGATCTTTTGTGATCATGCCAATGTTACATAATAATTCACCAAATCTAGGTAACTGGGGTCGGGGCGTTACACCAGTGAGTTCTCAAAAACCATAGAGCCTTTCTTATTGATTCCTTATCTCGATTGAGTTATCAAGGGTTGAGTATTTTTTACCGTTTTGTAGATCTACGTCATTCTAAGTTGATTCAAGGGACGATTTTAAATTATATCCATCATACAACATCGATGTAGGTGATATTATTCCTTTCATTGTTTATCTTGGATTATATATGATAAAAGTGTCGTATACCCATGTTCGGGGTATTACTTGATTAGGAATTAAACCATATTTATTACCTATTATGTTATGATTGGTGATAAAGGGTTTTTGCTTATGTGTAAGGTTAGATACCTTGTTTATGGGACACCCCATGGGTGTGTTTTCCATGATTGGCTATTTATGGCATTTTGGTCTAGGTTTCCTATGAGGCAAACCTTGTTTTCCATGCCTTTAATTTCTTAGGATAGAGTTTAATTGATTATATGAAATTCTATGTGCGATGGATTGATTAATATTTGATACATGTAATAGTTTCAATTACATGTGGTTCTTTTGATAAATGTTATGTGCCATGTATTCTAAAGGACTATAAGAGCCTTTGGCCAGGAAAACTGTGGGGGTTTCCATGTTTATTTATAAAGGACCGTGAGACCCTTTTTCCTGGAAAACTATGGGGGTTTTCATGTTTATTTACAAAGGACCATGAGAGCCTTGGTGTAGAATGGTTGACCCAGGGGTTTAGACTATGAGAGATTTCCTAGGTGGTAATTTATAATTAATTAGTGGCATGTTGGACCAAAGGTATTAGACTATGAGAGCTTTCCAAGTGGGTCATTATGAATAATTAAATGATTGTGACGCGTCTGCCAAGCTAAAGTATAATCTTGGATTCAGTTTTCCTTGTTTATTTAGATGGTCTTATGAGACATATTTTTTGTTACTTTACATGGGGATGTAGATATTATGATAGATATAGGGGTTACTTGATTAAATGTAATGAATAATTGATAAATGTAAATGAATGTAATTTAAAATGGTATAATTGTTTACTTTTGAGTACTTCCTAGTTTATTGCTTCATTTTTTCATATTTCCTTATATATATTCATAGACATTTAGGCAAAGATCTTTTGGTGGTTTCATATCAAGATTTGTCTCACACCTTGTTTGGGTCATTTATTGGACCTAATAAGATTATATTATTGTAGGTATATATAGGTTCAATCTCCCTTATTTATCAAGTACTTGATTGTGGTTGGATCTGGAGAGCATGGGACCAAGCTGAAGCTTGTGATGCTGTTGGAGTTTACTTGTTTCTTCTATACTTTGGTTTCTGTATTTATTCAAAACATTGTGAATTGTTTGGTTTTTTTCTTAGATACATATGTCATGCATCATATATATATATATATATATATATATTGGATTATGTTGGATTTACTTTCAGTCTTCTGTTGATTAATTTTTTGGTATTACTACTTCCGCTTTTGTTTTATATTTAGATTCTGATGTGTATACTCTTCCAATGGCGGAATAGTTTCCCTAATGTCTTAAATTATCCCTCACTGCTAGTCAGTAGCCTCTAGTGTTTGGGTAAATGTGCTTAAGTTTATGTGACCAACCGGGTTCAAGGCACTTTTGGGTGGAACATGGATCTGGGATGTTACAAAGTGGTATCAGAGGAGTTTTATTTTCTGTTTTATCATACTGTTTGTCGACATTAGAAATGGATAGGAAGGAAATGGATTTTGGTAATTATTTGTGCCCAGGAGTAACTCATGTACAAGTAAAATCCAAGTTACCTCGAATATTGCAATTTTTCTGGTTTTTCAATTATTACAGTTGATTCGATTTCACCTTTAGGTGATACACATGTATTGTACTGTTATCATTATTATTATTTGAGGTTTTATTATGTTTCAACTTGATAATATGAGGTTATGTCATCTCACCCATCATATAGGCACTAGTTAGAAACCACATGCCATGCATTCTTGTTATGCCATTTAGAGACCATTATTGATTTCATGTTGTTGTGATAGATGTTGTGCTATATATTTATGTTGTTTTGATAGATTTCGTTATATAAATACCTTCTATTTTTTATAAGGTATTGGTATGTGTAAATTTTCATTTGGATGGAGGCCAATCTTTGGTCCCTGTGGTGTTATGGGCCCTCTTGGATCGGAATTTGGTGGATTGTGTTTGAACTTTAATTGAATTATGTTAAAATATAAGAAGAATAAGGATGTCAAAATTTGATTCATAGAGAGTATGGGCTCTCACGAATCGGAACTAGGCATACCTTGGCCAAATTTTAAGATTTTTTGGGTCACACATAAGTTTCAGAGGTTATTGTCCAAAAAACCTAGAAAACACGACATGTGATGTTATGGACACATGTCATGTGTTCTTTTTTTCTAGAAGAAATTACTTTTTTTAAGTACATGTCATGTACATTATGTACACGCCATGTAGTTTTTGACCATGTGATTGACTATGAGAGCATAGACATAGGGTTGGTAAGCTTTTGGTAGAACACACTGTGTACTAGGAGTACATGTCATGCTATAATTGACCGCGTATCCAACTGTGTGAATAACAACACTGGTGGATGGAATTTTTTTTATAAAAGTCGTGTCTAGAGTGTGAACGTCATGTAGGGTTACACTAGGAGAAAAAATGTAGTTCAATTAGTGTATAAGTTCTTAGGTGGGAGGGAATATTCATGTACATGTTGTGTCTCAAGAGGAACACGCCGTGTGTACGGGGTGTTACACGACCTGGTTGGTAGGGGTACATGTCCATGTTAAGGCTTAAAAGAACATGCCGTGTGGTGGTTCTACATGTAATGTAACCCTCTTTTAAAAAACATAAATTCTTTCCTTTACCTGTTCTGTTTCTTCACTTATGAGTTTTTGTTTTTGTTAATCTCATAGTGAGGTGTGTGCTTGACCTTGAAGATTCATTCCACTAAGACGTCCTCTGGTTATACGCCAAGTACATGGTGGTGATTAGACATTTAAAATTATAGATCAAGGGTTACCAGTAGATCCTCCTGTCATGCCCGTCTTAGCACCAGCTGTTATACCGGACGCAGGTGTTGATTCATAGTTCTATAATGGAAGAGTTGACACGGGAGTTCCATAAGTAACATCCTCCCACTTTTTTAGGGGTTGAAGTACCATTGGATATAGAGTCATGGTTGGAGGCCATGATTTCTATCTTTGAGCATCTAGAGATGCCTCCTGAGAGGAGAGTGAATCGCATGACTTACATGTTATGTGATTCCTCCAAGAGATGGTGGGATATTTTTTCACAGGCAGGACATCATCAAGATATGGTTGGGGAAGAGTTTGAGAGGACCTTCTATGATTACCTATACCTCGAGACATTGAGGTCCGACCAAGCCCAGGAGTTCATGCATTTGGAGTAGGGTTATCTTTCAGTGATGGATTATTCTTATCCCTTTAGAGAGCTTAATCACTTCACACCTGTTTTTGGGGGTGACAAGTTATCACTGGCTAGGCGATTTGAGGATGGTATCAGGTACAATATCTGATCCTAGGTGAATGTTTTTAGGTTGAAATCGGTGACTGCTATAGTAAACTAGTCCCTGATTACTAAGCACAATCTGAGGGAGTTTGGAGCTACGACCTAGGGAGGTTTAGCATTCAGGGCTAGTACACCTTCAACTGATAGCAGTAAGCGCCACAGAGAGCCTTTTCATGGTGATTCCAGTGGCATGGATGTGTCTTCAGGTATCCATGTGAGGTGATAATAGTGTGGGGAAGGTGGGCACATGAGACCACAGTGCCCAAGAGACCCAATTGAGTGTCGATCTTTCATCAAGATGGGTCATCTTCAGTATTTTTGTAGGATTTTCTCACTATCAGCTAGTGAGAGGGCATCTGTTATGACTCCACATTTAAGAGTGGGGCCACCTGCTCCTCATCAGTCAGGGAACAATATTTAGTTAGGTAGTTTAGGCCAAGGAGATGGTCATGGACATGGTATCCAGACAACAGGTTTTTAGTGACAGCAAGGTGGATCATCTCAGGGTAGCCAGGCAGGGTCGTAGGGTCATGGTACAGGTCAAACTTTTGCGATGGAGAAAACTGATTAGGAGTAGGATTTCGAACACTCTATGGTTAGAGGTATGATTATAGTTTCCTCAGTTTTATATTATTATCTTTTTGATATTGGGGATTTCTTTAGTTTTATATTTTTTTCTATTGTGAAGAGAATTGGTCTCTGTATATTTTCTTATGATGATTTTATAATGTTAGACACTCCATTGGGGATTAGGAAAGCTAGTATACCTTAGTACAAGGAGTTCCCTCTTGAGGTTGGTGGGTGTCACTTCTTATGGGACATCTATGTATTCTAGATTATAAGCTTTAATTTTATTCTCAGAATGGACTAGTTTATCTCCTTTCAATATTTTTTTTACTGTTATTGCTGCAGTGTGAGTATCACATCACCAGAGGATAGATCTTTTATACACAAGGGTGATTGGGATGTCTAGGCTAGCAGAGCTGGACCCGAGCATCATGGGTTGGGAGGAATCAAAACCCAGATTTCTAGTCTATATCTAGATGACTATGGGACTTCACAGATGTAATTTTATCTAGTGGTGGATCATTTCACATATGTCTTCCTAAAAGACTTTTCAGGTTTACCTTTGGAGCGAGAGGTGGATTTCTCTATTGAGATTGTGGTAGGAGCATCACCTGTGTTCATTTCTCCTTATAGGATGGCTACACCAAAATTACAAGAGCACAATATGTAGTTATAGTAGTTGCAAGAAAAGTGTTTCATTAGACTCAGTACTTCTCCGTGGGGTTCACCTGTCCTTTTTGCAAAAAAGGCAGATGATACCCTCAGACTTTGTGTGGATTATTATAAGCTAAACCAGTTGAAGGTCAAGAATCGATATCTCTTATCGAGGATTGATGATCTCTTTTATCATCTCCGAGGATCCTGAGAGTTCTCTAAGATTAACTTGAGATCTTATTATCATCAGTTGTACGTTAGACCATCAGATATACCTCTTACAACCTTTCAAAGTGGGTATGTTCTATATGATTATTTGGTTATGTTGTTCAGTCTCTTAAACGCATTGGCAGTTTTCATGGCACTGATGAACTAAGTGTTCCATACTTACATGGATTCTTTTTTGGTAATCTTCACTGATGATATCTTGGTGTACTCTCACACTCAACACGACCATGCCATCCATATTGAGATCATGTTGAGTACACTTAGAGTGCATTTTTTATATGCTAAGCTCTCAAAGTTCCACTTTTGGATAGACTAGATTCATTTCATGGGTCATGTCATCTTAGAGACAGGAGTATCAATAGACACAGAGAAAGAGAGAGTGGTAGTTTACTTGGATCAGTCGAATAACGTCTTTTAGGTATGGAGTTTTCTGGGCTTGTTGGTTACTACAGACACTTTATTACTTTTCATGGTTAGTAGCACCACTAATGGGCCTAACTAAGAAGGGTACAAAATAATTGTGGATAGATTCCTATGAATCAGTCTTTCAAGAGCTGAAGGGGAGATTTACTTCAACGCCAATAATGGTTTTTTAGAACCAAGTAAGAGTTACACCATCTACTGTGATGCATCAGGTATCAGGCTGGGAGTAGTGCTTATATAGGGAGAAAGAGTCTTTGTATACAGGTCTCAGCAGTTGAGGCCATATGAGAAGAACTACCCTATGCACTATCTCGAGTTATCCATGGTTGTTCCTGATTTATGCTATTGGAGACATTACTTACTGGGATAGCATTTTGTGGTGTACATAGACCACAAAATCCTCAAGTACATATTTACTTAGTATGATCTGAATTTGAAATAGTGAAGGTTGGTTGAGTACCTTCAGTCTTTTGACTTTGATCTTTCCTACATGCCTGGGAAAGGCAACGCAGTGGTCGATGCATTGAGTAGAAAGACTCAGATACAGGCAGTTCATGAGGCCATCAATTAGTGGTATCTTATGCATCTATTCTCTGAGATGCATTTGGAGGTTCTTGAAAAATAGTTGCAGACGTTTCTTTCTTCTATATCTATTACCTATACTCTAATGGATCAAGTGCGAATAAGACAGTTATCAGTTTCCAAAGGCCTAATTCTATGAGAGAGTGTGTAAAGCGAGGACCCTAATCCTGGGTAGACCATAGGCAAGGATGAGGTTTTTCATTTTCATGGATGTGTATGGGTGTCATCAGACATGTGTGAGTAGTTATTATGAGATTTTCATGCCTTGGTATGGGCAGTTCATCCTAGTGTCACCAAGATGTATCAAGATCTACATCGTTAGTATTGGTGGCCAGGAATGAAGAGGGATGTGGCTGGTTTTTTATGAGATGTTCCACCTATCAGTAAGTAAAGGTGATGCATCAGTGACCTAAAGGGATATTACATTAGTTACTCATTCCTGAGTGGAAGTGGAATGATGTCGCGATAGATTTTTTGATTAGTTTATCAAGGTCTCCTCGAGGAAATGATGTTTTATGGGTTTTTGTTGATGGACCCATAAAGGTTGAACATTTCATGCTGATCAAGGAAACCTTCAGTGTTTATGAGCTTGGAAATTTGAACATATGAGATATAGTATGCTTACATGGGGTTCTGCACTTTATCATTTCAGACAGGTATTTTTGCTTTACTTCTCATACCTCGTAGGGACTACAGAGAGATTTGGGTACATAGGTACTTATGATTATAGCTTACCATCCCCAGACATATAGTTATTCTAAGTGTACAATTCAGGTTTTAGAGGACATGCTTCAAGTATACGTCCTAGATTTCGGGGGGCCTTGGTAGAGACACATACCCCTACTGGAATTTTCCTATAATAATAGTTTTCAGGAAATGATTCAGATGGAAACTTATGAGGCTTTGTATGGTACGCCATTCTGATCACCCCTATGTTGGTTGGAGGTAGGAGAGACAGCTATGTTGGGACCTCATCTTGTCCAAGAGACCACTGAGCAGGTGGAGTTGATTTGGAAAATGATAGATATTGCACTGTCTCGCCATAAATCTTATGTTGATCGATGGAGATGACCTATAGAGTTTGAGGTCAAAGATCAAGTTTTCCTACATGTCACGTCGAGGATGGGACACAAGAAGATTAGGAGACATGGGAAGCTTTCACCGAGATATGTTGGGTCGTTTGAGGTTTTAGAGAGAGTCGGGGTGGTTTCCTATTAGTTGTAGTTACCTCAGAGGTATTAGGAAATGCACGATATCTTTCATATTTCTCATCTATGAAATTACTTTTTAGACCCATCTCATATTTTTCAACCCAAGTAGGTTGAGTTGGAGGTGGATTCATCCTTCGAGAAGCACTGTATTCAGATTGTGGATTACAGCACGAATGTTCTCTGTGGTTGGTTTGTTCCTCTGGTATAGGTGATATGGCATTATAGGTGAGTGCATGATGATACTTGGGAGAGGGAGGCTGATGTGTGATCATAGTGGCTGGAGTTATTCGTAGATTCTACTTCACCACCCTTGTAAGGGAAATTCTTTGATGAATTGCTTTAAGGGGGAAGTTTGTTAGAAACTGGATCTTTTGTTCAGGTATAGATCTTGTTTTTGAGTTGTTTTGAGGAAAAAAGAAGAAAAGAGGACTTTCTAAGTACATTTCGTGTGCTTCTGAGTACAAACTATGTACCTATCTTGCCGCATACAGCTACGTTTTGACCATGTAACATTTGAATACATGGTCGTGTAGTGACCTGGAAGACCTGCTTTAGTTAGGGGTCAGTTAAGGCTACGACACGATATATAGTTTTAAAGAACATGTTGTGTAGTTTTCTTTTTATTTTATATATCATAAGGGGGTTTAGTCTCATGTTTGGAAGAACCTTCTTCTCCCTATGTTTTATATAGGAGTGCTATGGAGAGATCAAAGAACTCTAAGCCCCCAATTCTCTGTTTGAGCTCTAATTGAGACACTTTTGGGTGCATTGGAATCCCACCAATGAGTTCTCAAAACCCCTAAATCATTTCTTATTGATTCCTTGTCTCGGTTGAGTTATCAAGGGTTGATTGTTTTTTGACCGTTTTGTAGATCTATGTTATTCTATGCCAATTCAAGGGCTGACGTTCAAGTATATAGATCATACGAAATTGAGGTTGGTCATCTTGTTACTTTCGTTGTTTTTCTTGGATTATATATGCTAAAAGTGTTGCATACCCATGTTCGGGGTATTGCATGATTAGATATTAAACCCTATTTATTACTTATTATGGTTTGATTGATCGATAAAGGGTTGTTTCTTATGCGTAAGGTCATATACCTTGGTTATGGGAAATCCCATGGGTGTGTTTCCCTTGATTGACTATTTATGGTTATTTGGTATAGGTTTCCTATGAGGTGTACCTTGTTTCCCATGCCTTTAATTTCTTAGGATGGAGTTTAATTTATTATATGAAAATCCATGTGTGATGTATTGATTAATGTTTGATCCATGAAATAGTTTGAATTACATGTGGTTCTTTTGATGAATGTTATATTCCATGTATTCCAAAGGACTATGAGAGCCTTTGGATATGAAAATTGGGTAGGGTTCCATGTATATTTATAAAGGATGGTGAGAGCCTTTGGCCAAGAAAACTATATGGGTTTTCATGTTAATTTATAAAGGATAGTGAGAGCCTTGATGTAAAATTTTTGACACAGGGGTTCAGACTATGAGATCTTGCCCAGGTGGCCGTTTATAATTGATTAATGGCATGTTGGACCAAAGGGGTTAGAATGTGAGAGATTTCTTAAAGGGTCGTTATGAATAATTGAATGATTGTGACGCATCTACCAAGCTAAAGCACAAGCTTAGATTTGGTCTTACATGTTTATTTAGATGGTCTTCTGACACATCTGTTTTTTTACTTTACATGGGGGATACAGAGCTTAGGCTAGATCTCAGGGTTATTTGATTCAATGGAATGAATAATTGATAAATGTAAAGTAATGTAATTAAAAATAGTAGGATCTTTGACTTTTGAGTACTTCCTAGTTTATTGCTTCATTTTTGCATATTACCTGCTATATATATTCACTGACTGTTAGGAACAGATCTTTGGGTGGTTGCCTACTAGGATTTTTCTCACACCCCATTTGGGTCATGTGTTAGACCCAAGTAGATTATATGATTTCAAGGATATATAGGAGAAATTTCCCTTATTCATCAAGTACTTGATTGCGGTTAGAGCTGGAGAGAATGGGACCAAGCTGAGGCTCGAAATGCAGCTAAAGTTTACTTGTTTCTTTTATACTTTGGTTGATGTATTAATTCCAAGCATTGTGACTTGTTTGGTTATTTTCATAGATACATATTCCATGAATTATATATATATATATATATATATATTCCAGCTTCTATTTTATTTACTTTCAGACTTATGTTGTTTACATTTTGTTGTATTACTACTTCCGTTTTTTTATATTTAGATTCCACAGTGTATTCTCTTCCAATGAGGGAATAGTTTCCCCCAATTTCTTACCTTATCCCTCACTTCTAGTTGGTAGCCTCTAGAATTTGGGTAAACATTCTTGAGGTTATGTGACCAACCAGGTTTGGGGCACTTTTGGGTGGCTCCCGGATCTAGGATGTTACAACACTAGAGGACAATCGATGGTGGAAGATGAATAATGGGTAAGGAGAATCAAGGTCAGGGAGAGTCACTCTAAAGAGGGAGTATAGGGTTTAGAGCTATAGAGTTTTAGGTGGATTGGCTGAATAAAAACATTTATTAGTCGACCGCATCATTTTTAAAAAAAAATTAAGGGTTTCCAATGTTAAATATAAAACAACCAATGATAAAAACAAATTTCAATGTTTTTACCAATGGTTATAAAATGACCAAAGTTAAAAATGTGTCATTTAGTGTCCCAAATATAACTGGTGTCACTAAGGTCAAGGTTCACATCCTTTCATTCCTCCACCATCTTAGAATAACCATAATATTCCTCCAAAATATGAACCAAGACTCAAGAACATGGTAAATAAAATAGAATCTCAGAACATGCAACTCTAACATACTAATTAATTGAAAATTCATGACCTGTGGATTCAAGTGGGACAACTAGAAAATACCATTGCAGAAATAAATTTTTAAGGTTCTAGAGAACTACTAAACACATTTATTGTCTATCCTAAAGATATAGGTAATGTATATACAATCACACTTATTATTGGTAGATAACTTTCTAATTTTGATGGTTATATAAAATATGTAATTCCTACTCTATAAAAATATATCTATCTTAAAAACTAAAAGATTCAAGTGAATATGAACGAAATAAAAAGGTGAAAAATTCTTTAAATATTATTCAGATCTATCTATTCCTCTTCCATTTCTCTAAATGATTTATTAATAAAAAAAATATTATGAAATAGATGAAGACATAATGAATACATTTAAAAATGTATTTTTTAACATTCATGTATTGGATGAATTTAAAAAATAATAATCACTACACTAAGTTTCTAAAATATCGTTAAAACCATAGGCGGTGACTAAACAGGAATAAGAGAGTAAAATTTGTAAGGAATTTTTGGGCCTTTATACAACCATCGATGAAAAAAATACAAATTTACAGGAATGTTTAAAATACCTTTCACAATATGGGGAATTTATTTTTTGATGTAACTCTTGATTTAGGTTATTTGATTAATATGATTACATAATTTTTATATACATATTTGAAATTCAAAAGGTTTCAATCAATGGTAATTATGGTGAAACTTTCCATTAGCAGCATTGTGCACTCAACTGGAGTGTTTGAGTGCATCCTCATGAAAGTGAATAATATCACACTACCTATAGACTTATATATCCTTGATATGGAAGATAACCAAACCTAAAGACATGATCTATCATATTTGGATGGCTATTTTTTAAAATAGTAAAAACAATCATCAATGTTCATAATGTAACATTATCATTGGAGTGTGAGAGAAAGGTTAAGCTTTAATATTTTTTATATAATAAAACACCCAGTTAAGAAGAAATACACTATTTATGTCTATTTTATGGAAGCTTTCACTAATGATATGCACTTTCTACATTCTTTTCATGGGAAATTTTATTTATTCTCTTCACTCTTCGACCCAATGTGTGTTTTTTAGTATTTTGATTATTACATAGGTGTGGAAAAATTTAATTATTTTATTTTAATTGATGAGTGTGTTCATTCTGATATTCTCATGATTGTTGATGATTTCATAAATATCATTTATTATGATTCTCTTTTCATAGAGAAAAATCACGATTAGATAGATAGTGTCATTAACCTCACTCCCCCTAAATCCCCTCCCTCAATCCAAAACCCCCAGTGTTGGAATTAAAAAAAAATACCATAATTTAAAATATGTATATCTTGAAGATATTTCCCAATTTTCTATCAAAATTACTAATCACCACTATTTAGAGCATGAATTAAAATTGATTGAGATTTTTAGAGAGTTAAAAATGTAATAGGATGGACATTAGATGATATTCTTAGAATTATCACATTTATTATCATATATCACGTATTTTTATAGGGTGGGTATAAGCCCGTAAGGAAATATCAACACTGGATAAATCCCACCCTATTTAAAGTTGTAAAAAATAAAGCTGAGAAAATCACTATATATTGGGATCATCTATCCCATATTTGATAGAAACTAGGTTATACTAATGAAAATTGTACATAAGAAAACCAAAACAGTAGTACTATCAAATTAAAGGAATGAATTGGTTTCCACGCGTATACAAAATAGTTGGCACGTCTATATTGACTATAGTTGAGAGAAAATATAACTTTCCTCTAATTATTGTTAGAAATATTGGTTAGTAAATCTAATTATTATTTCCTTAATGTTCATTCAAGTTATTTTAAAATCCAAAAAATAGCTTGAAGATCAAGAAAATATGGAATTTACCTTTGTATATAGGTGAATGTTATTTATTCTATATAATGCTTCTGATACTTTTCAAAATCGTATGGTCAATATATTCAATGTGTATCTAAACCATTATATGGAAGTTTTCATGGAATATTTCACTAATTATGGCTACTCCTTTAAGGATTTTTTGGTACACCTTGGTTATATAATTTTTCATTTCCTTGAAAAATATGTCACAATAAATTATGATAAATTGCATTTTATAGTAGGTAAGGGGATATTTATTGGTCATTTCATATCTATGGATTGAATACAAGTTAATAAATAAAAAATTGAAAAAATCTCCTCCCTAAAAAATCAAAAAATTGTTCATAAGGTTCAGTATTTCTTGGGTCATGCTAGTTTTTTGTTGTCGATTCATTAAATATTTTAGTATGATCTCACTTATATTTTCCCAGTTATTATAAAAATATTTTTATTATATGTTTTATGATAAAATAATAAATATTGTTACTTCATTGATCATTAGTTTCACATCCTCACCCATTATCCAACCACCTAGGTAGGATATCCCCTTTAATCTCATGTGTGACACCTCTAACTATGTAGTTGAGGTAGTTTTATTACAAAGGGTTGATAGGGATCCTCCTATCATTATATAGGATACACACACCTTAAAACATACCTAGGAAAACTAAACTAAAACTAAAATAATTTATTTCCATTGTTTTTTTGTTAAAAAATTGTTTATATCTCCTTAGTTCAAAGGTCGTAATGTTCTCTTATCATACTTCCCTTCAGTTTATCCTTAAAAAGCTCGAGACTAAGCCCCGCCTCATGAAATAGATGCTCCTTATTTAGGATTTTAACCTAGAAATTTTTTATAAGAGAAAATAAAGAAATTATGTTTATTGATAACCTTAGTAGGATTGAACCACTATTGGACACACATATTGACTCACACCTCCCCATTTGTGATTTCTTCTTCAATAACCACCTTTATAATGTAGTGGTTATTTACCCTTGGTATATGTATATTGTAAATTATTTGTTTTCATGTAGAATCCCAACTGATTTTAGCATTATAAAATCCTAGAGGCTTGATAATGAGTTATTATGGTATATTTGGGATAACCTATGTTTTGGCACATTTATAGTGAGAATATTATTCAACAGTGTGTGCTTGACCATGAGTTTATTTCTATTTTGAGATTCTACCACACTCTGTCTTATGGGGTTCACTTTTACTCTCAACATATAGTTCAAAAGGCCCTTGACTTGAGAATTTATTATCCTACAATATATAGGGATTATAATTGGTTTTGTATACCATTTACATAATTTCAATTCATATGAAATATCTCTAGGAGGAATAAAATTCCTTAACAATTGATTTTATTTTATAAGACATTAGATGCATGGGTAAATGATGTGACATCCCAATTTTTTTATAGATATTTTTATATATGATAAATTATTTCTTTTATTTTCTTTTTGTTGATATAAATCTATAATTTAAATAAAAAATTAGCATATAAATATTTTCTTTTATTAAATACATGTTTGCCTCTAAAATATTAAATTGAGTATAAAGGAATGTCGTAAATAAAGAAAAGGTAGCATATAAGGAAATAATAATTTTTTTATTTATTCATCATAAAACATTATATATGAAGGATAAATAAACTATATAAAAATAAAAAATGGTATAATAGGATAATAAAAACAGATAAACAATATTATAATAATTTAGAAATCCATAGGTTCGTGGTCTCTTAGAAATATTGTACTTGTGAACAACACTATAAAAATAAAACAAAACCTTAAAAATATTATTGAGATTTTATAAATGATGTATATATAAATCTTAGAGAAAATTGATTAAATGAAAAATGATGAAAATAATAGGTATTTATAGGTTGTTTAAATATTATATAACCGGTAGAAATATAACTATTAGAATAGTAATATGGTCATTAGAATAGTAATTTGGTCAATGGAATAGTAACTGACAATTCGAATGGTAAAATAAACATTATGGTAACTAATTAAGTAACCATATAATTAATATTTACTAAGAATAATTTAAGTAAAATCATGTATTAAAACACCATAAAATAAAAACTCAATCAATGTGACATAATATAAGTTAATTTATATATTTTTAGTGAAAACATGTTTAGCATTATTTAATAAAACAAATATTTTTATACTAGAATTAAAAACTAAAATTAACTAATTTATAAATGTATTTTTTTCAAAAATAATAACATTTTTTGAATTATCATGTTGAAATTAGGTGAGAGTAAATTTTTGGTATTTTTATGAATAGTAAAATATGTAGGTAAATAGTGAAATGTTAAACAAATATTGTATTTTGTAATAGTAATATATGAATGTATTTTTAGGCTTCTATAAGTTAGATGAATATTATAATACATCATTTACTAAAAATTTAAAATACCCTTACTATTTAATCATATGTTTGATCACTATTTAGATAAATAATATTTTATTTTAAAACAACTCTATCTTCCTCCTATAAATATTACTCAACACCACCCCACTTATTATCACATATTAAACATTTTAACATTACCAATATCTATTTAATTATCACCCTAAACACTTATATACATGTTTAGTGGGATCATTTCTCATCAAAAACCATCCTTTGGAGGTCTTAGTAGATTAGTAAAGGAGTTACCCCTGAGGATAAAGTAAAAAAACTCATAGTCATATTCTTTACTTTTCATTCTTCTATTTATTATTTTTACCCATTATAAATCTGATAAAAAAGTTCCATATCATAAAATAAAAAATATTAGGCTACTATAATTTTAATGGTAAAATCATATAATGAATATAATTTTTATTTTTAACAAATGAGGATTCATGGCCGGTATAACTGCCTAAAAGGATGTTATTATTAGGAAGCTGTTATTAACTTTACGGTTGGTTATAATAAATTATTTTATGGTTAAATATGAACTTAATAATGATATTATATCACGATTAATATTTTTTAATGTATAAATAATCATAAAAATAAATAAAACAAAATATTTTTACCATGGATGATAAAACCACCTAAATGAACATATCATTATACGATAACACTTATACTTATTGACCAATGATTATGTCAGGATGACTTTTTATTTTTGGAACCATTTTAACTTATTAAAATACATTAACTCTATATCATTACACTTCTGGATTTTTATATTCTTTGACAAATACTGATATATCGATTGAACCTTAGAACTTTGAAACGAACGTCCCTGGGACGATGAACATAAACACCGTGTTTTAAAAAAATGACTATAAGAGAACATAAAATAATAATAAAAATGAAATAAACGTGAATAAATATTTAAATAAATTATTTAATCAATCAAATTTTACAATTTAAGAGGTCATAGAAGCATCCAAAGTAAGTAATGACTTGAGGTAAGGGGACTCTTTCTACTTTCTCTTTATTTTGGTTTATACTCTCTATTTCTACCTATACTTATTTTATTTTATATCACCCACCATTACTAATTAATTTTAATTAATTTAACATTTATTTATTCAAATTATATTTATGTATTTATATTTCTCCTTTAATTAATTTCTTTTAAATCGAACCTTTTCAAAGTATATAAGAAAAACCTTTCCATTTCCTCTTATTTTTCATTTATCCCTCCTATAATCATTATATTATTCTTCTATAAATTTATAATACTCATTTTTTCACCACAAATATTATGTTTATATTTTATTTTTTGGGAAAAATTTATTCCTTTAATTCCTTAAAAAATGTTTTACCCCTCTCTTTTTTTATTTTGGTAAGGGATTCTCTCTCAATCTTCAATTTGAGATTCACTCTATTTATATAATTATCGTTCATAAGTTTTTTCATATATTTTATATTATTAATCTCTTATTTATATTTTCTAGGAATTTATATACCTATTCTCAGATATTTATTCTTAAGTTGTACCTTACAAAATTCATAAGGGGATTCTGTCTTAATCTTAAACTTTTGAATAATATTCCCACCTCATTATTTATCATATTACATGTTTTTTATATAATAGTCTTTGAAAGTGTTCTATTATAATTTTCATTTATTTATAAGGATTTAAATTCCCTTGTTAATATTCCTTATTTTATTGGACCATATCTCTTAAATTGCTAAATTCATAAGTATTTCTCTTCCAAATCTTCATTATTTTCAAGTATTTATTCTCTATTGTCAATATTAACCAATATATATCACATAAAAAGTTTTTTAAATATAATTTATTGGAATCCTTTCATTTTTTTTTACATTTCTTTCCATTTTAAATTTCTTTTGGATTCATAGTTCATACATTATGATGTTTTAAAAGGATAGTTTCACTACCTCTATTTTCATTTTTTTTGGGATTATACTCTCTCTCTCTAATATATGTTATTATTTTAAAAATTCATACCTTTTATATAAATTTTAATATCATTATACCTTATTTATTTTTTGATATAGTGGTTTTCAATATATCCTTCAAATCATTTATTTTAAGTCCATCCATATGAAGTACATGAAGAAAAACATTCCATATCTTTCTACTTTTAATGTTTTACTTCTCTCATAACTATTTTCTTCTATGATTTAAAAACATTATTATTTATAAAATAATTATATTTTAATTCTATAATTTTTTTGAAATTATTTGAATTTAATTTATTTATAAAATGTTTGACACATTTCGGTAAAGTTAATTCTTCTCAACATCTTTATAAGCGACTTTTTATTTAAGTAAATGTTATTTTCATGTATATACTCCTTTTAAATTTATACATACTAGATATAATATAATTATTATTTTATTTTACATTGATTCTATATATGTAAATTATTTATCTCTATTTTCCTATGGATTAATTATTATACCAACCAATGATGATAAATGAAACACACTCTCTCCACTTTCTTCCCTTTGGACTCATGTTTTCACTTTCTTATCTACCCTCCTATATACTTCATCCCATGAACATATAAAATAATTGTTTTTATTTCTTCATGGGTAATTTATTATATATTTATATTTTAATCAATGTTTAACTAATACTTCATATCATCCATTCTCATTAAAACATCCCTCCAATGCTTCTATTATTTATTATATTTATTTTACATGAGTCTTTATCCTATTATTCTATATTATTAATCATGTATTTCTATATTATTTTACACCTATTCGAGATCATCCCTTTATTATTTTTAGAAAAACATGATTCTCCAATTGGTTATGTAATGATCACCCCATATGAAATTAATTTATAACCCACTTCTTTTCCTATGGGTTATCATTATTATGATTCATGTATGTTTTAATTATATGTAGAATGTATATTAATGTATATTTTATGATGTTATGGGTGGCCCCAAAATTATAAAATTGACCAATGCATTGGGTAAAGATTTTATCTCATGAGATTTTATGTGTGGTGCATGGGTAGTGAGCCTAGAACACTATGTTATGGTGTATGAGAAGTGATTATAGTGAATTATATTATAATGACTTGGAAGTGAGACTTATAATATGCTTATGATAACATGTTTTATTCCTATTCCACAATCCTAAAAAATTCTGAGTTATTATTTCATTGTTATGAATCATGGTTCTTCTACAATATGATCTCATGCCTTACTTTAAAATCTCATGGTTTTTCACATCATTATCCCATGTTCCAATGTTATTAATTATTATTTTCTTATGTTATGATCTCATGTTTTACTTAATGAACTATTGAAATTCCTATTTATTTTGATCTTCATGTTTCATTTTTATTAACCCCTTACTGATATTTTTAGCACAACTTTTCTTTGATGTATTTCCTAAAGTGATTGTAAGTGTTTAAAAGATTATGATAAGTTTATAAGTTCTTTATTATGAAATATTAGATTAAATTATATGGTATTACATAGGTCTATGTTGTATTATATACCCATTTTATAAAGTCATTAAACCTTTGATTTTGAGAATTGGTTGTAATTCCATGATATGTGTAGAAGTATGTATGCTTAACATCAAAACTGGAAGTGTCGGTCTAGGGACATATCATTTGGTATCAAAGTGGAGTTTGTGAAAATTTGTGTATAGAACCTTAGATAGATAATAATTATTAGTAGATTAATGGGTTAATTATAAATATTATAATCATATCAGAATAACATTTCCAATGTATTTCTATTATGTCATATTATGGCATTATCCCAGTTAATTTTTAAGATAATATTAGTGTTTTGTGATGTGGTTTATAAAAATAGGAGAAAAAAATGATAAGAGTTTATCAAAGATTAAAAATTGTAAGGACATAATTTCTTTAAGGGGGTAAAATCCAACATCCCATATTTTTAATGAATATTTTTATAAATATTAAATATCTTGTTTTGTTTTGTTTTTTATGATATAAACCTATAATTTAAATATATATTTATCACTTAATTAGTTTCCTTAAATAAATTCATGATTTTCTATAAAATATTCATTCAATTACAAAGTAATACCATAAATAAAAAAATTTACACATAAGGAAATAATCATTATTTTATTTCTTAATCATAAAATAATATATAAGAAGTATAAATGTACTCAATAAAATTAAAAATATCGAAATGGTATAATAAAATAAAATAAATTATATGATTAAAATTTAGAAACTCATAGGGTTGTAGTCTCCTAGAAATGGCACACTTGTAAACAACACTGTTAAAAGGAACTGAAACATTAAAAATATGATTGGAATTTTATAAATGAATCATAGATAAAATTTAGTGAATGGGGAATGATGGAAATAATATCTGATTATAATGTGTGTAAAAATTATATGTCCAATGGAAATATGACCATTAGAATAGTAAATTGGTCATTAGAATAGTAACGTGGTTGTTAGAATATTAAGCCAAAAATTGGAATAGTAAAATGAAAATTATATTTACTAATTAAGTATCCATACAAGTAATGTTTACCAAGAATAAATTATGTAAAAATAATTATCCAAATACCAAAAAACATTCACTCAATCAATGTAACATAATACTAGTAAAATATACATTTTTAGAAAATCATGTTTTACATTATTTAATAAAATAGTAATTTTTATATTAGAATTAAATAGTAAAAATACCTAATTTAGAAATTTATTTTTCAAAAATGAATATCATTTTTGAAATCATAAAATTAAAATTAGGTAAGGGTTAAGTTTTGATTCTTTTCGTTAATCGTAAAATATGTAGGTGAATGGTAAAATATTATATAAATATCATATTTTTTAATTGTGATGTATAAATTAATTTTAGGGTTTTCAGAAGTTAAATGAATGTTATAATACCTAATTTACTATTAATTCACAAGTTACTTACTTTTGAATTATAAATTTGATCACTATTTGGGGAAATAATATTTTACTCCAATATTCTATTCTAAAACACTCATCTCCTCATCCTATAAATACATCCCCACTTCCCCTCACTCCGTAATCTTCAAAACTAGCCCAAGATGTAACACCCGAAGATTTCTGTAACGTCCCGGTTCCGAAATCCGCCCGAAGTTGCCATATACCTGGTTGGTCATATGGCCTCGAGCACATTTCCCCGAATTCCATAGGCTGCCAACTAGCAGTGAGGGCCTTGGGTGTTATAGTGGGGAAACTATTCCCTCATTCACAGAGTAACATAGTGGAAGTAAACCAGATAGTAATAGCAGAAGTAGTAAAACATGAAATAGGTAAACAACAGAAGTAGTAGACAACTAGAGCACACACATATATTTATGATGCATGATACATATGTTTAGGAAAGCATCCAAACAAGTCAAAATACTGCAATACTATACTAAACCAAAGTAAAAAAGAAAACAGATAAAATGTTCTATAGCATCGCAAGCCTCAGCTTGGTCCCATGATCCCCAGCTCCGCAGCAATCAAGTACCGGAAGTAGAAGGTCACTTTTCCTTATCTATATGTGCAGCAATATAATCTGTTTGGGCCCAAAATCATGACCCAAACAGGGTGTGAGACTAAATCTGAGTAGGAAACTACCCAAATATTTGTGCCTAACGGTTAGTGAAAATATATGGTAGGCTATAATCAAAATGAAGCAATAAACAAAGAAGTACTCAAAAGTAAACAATCCTATATTTTCAAATGCATTCAATTATCATATATCAAGTAGGTACCTAATCATAAGAAGGGAACCCTCTAGGAAGTACTCACAACCTAACCCCTTTGGTCCAACCAAAACAAACACAAGCAACCCTCTGGAAAGTACACACATTCTAACCCCTCCAGTTCATCTTTTTCACAGACTCTCTGAGGAATCACTCACTTTCAATTCCCCCTATAGTCTCATATCGGTAACTAAAAGGTTCTTTGGGGAAGCACTCAATGTCCAATTCCTCATGTGGCCTGCGTCGAGGAACTACTAACACTCTGAGGAAGCACTTACATCCATTACCCCTATGGTCTTGCATTGTAATAGTAAACATACACTATAGAGAATCCCTCAATGTCTATTCTCCCTATGGTCTACTACACTAGGTTCTCATCGCCCTGTGTAAGTCAATAGAGCATAGTGATATATAACAGGAAAATTATATATCAAGAACTACTTGTCTAAACAGTCTACAGCATAATAGCATGTTAGATAAATAATATCACTCCATCCTATCAGCACTTGGAATGGAAAGCAATATACCTATGTAACGACCCGAAATTTTGAATAAATTTTGTTTCCTAATTTTTTGTGTTATTTTATTTCATACTCAACAAAACTTTTTCATTTAATAAAATGAGTATAATTAAAATGAGACTATTGGGTTTTGACTATTATATGACCGTTAGTCAGTATAACCTTTGGAAACTAAATGTTGCGATTATTGTCTCTAAATACAAGTGATCTTGGTTAATTAATATAGAAAGAAGATTTGATGGCCTCATCAAGTAGTCTTGGGCCGATCGAATCCCATCTAAAAGAACTTGGGAAGGAGGTAGCACCACTGGGCTTTGCTTTGGACCAAACCCAAGCCGAACTTCATTGTGTAAAGCTATAATAGAATCGCCTTCGCGAGAAGTTCAAGCTGATAGAAATTACTACTCGGACAATGTTGGTCGAGCTACCCCAAGATTCTATCACCCTAGCACACCTTACTCTTAGGTCCTATGCTGGTGTGATAATGGGATATGTAACGAGACCATAGCTACTTTGTGTAATCCTTTGTTATAAATAAAATTGTGTTTTCTTCTTATGGTGAAGTTTGTGAGTTTTCAAATGTTCGAATGAATATAGGATGTATTTTATTGATGTATTTTGAAAAAAAGATATTTTAAAATATTTTTGTAAACCTTAAATAATTAATGATGTGTAATTATTTTCAAAAAATGGTTTTCTTCAAATGTGTTCAGTAAGAAATTTAGAGTCTAATAAGATCAACTTAATTTTTGATGAATAGTAAATTATGAATAGTGATTTTATGCTTAGGATTAGTAATGTGACCAAATGGATTAGTAATCTCACTTAAATAAAGTATTAATATAATCTAGGCACCTTGATTAAGTAATGTGATTCAATAAAATGGTTAAATAACGGTTTCATAAATTATTAGTCAAGTATTGGTTTTTTCGTGTGAATAGTGTTTTTTAATTAAAAATTAAATTAAAAATATTTAGAAAATTATTTTTATAAAATGGAATTTATTTTTGAACTCAGAGCATCGATATTGTGTTAAGGTAATTTATGGGGATTTTTCTGAAAAAAAATGAATTTTCAGTGAATAGTGTATTTATTTAAAAATTAAATTAAAAATATTTAGCAAATTATTTTTATAAAATAGAGTTCATTTTTGAAATCAGAGCATCGATATTTGGTTAAGGTGATTTTTTTAGATTTTTCTGAGAAAGTTGAATTTTCGATGAATAGTGAAAATACATTTTATAAGTTACGGGTGTTTAATGACACCATTAAATGATGTATTAAGTATGTGATAAATTTGGTAGACTTATGAATATTAAGATAAGGTATGAGGTGTCCCAAGTGGCCAATACCATGGGAAAATACCATGGGAAAGCCCATGGTTTTGCCAATACCACCAATGAGGTGTCCCTTGGCCATTAATGCCTTGTCCCCTCACTTTCCCTATAAATACCCACCTTTTCCTCCTTTATTTCTCACTCCCAACTCCCCCCCAACGAAGCTCTGGTCTCATTACCTCCCAAGGAGTCCTCCCAAGGTTCCCCCAAGCCCTCAAGGTCCCAACCTTTGAGTTTTAAGAGTTACGTTTTAAGGAAAGGGATCCTACCACTCTCTTTCTTTTCAAGTACTCTCTTTTATGTCATTTCTTTTATGCTCCATGTTCTTATGTTAGGGATGTTATTTTATATTCATCCTACTGTCCTTTTTATGTTCATATGATGAGAGACCCCCTCTTTCTCTCATTAATTCATTTTAAGAATGTTTAAGTGGCGCCTTTAGGCTACCGAATTTCTAAGGGATTCTTTCACCCTTCTCATTTTCAAGTTCTATTTTCATGTCAAGTCTTTCAAGTTCTTTTTTATTATGTTGGGGTATGATCTATATATCTATCATACTGATATTTTATGTTCATATGATGAGAGACCCTATTTTATCTCATTAATTCATTTTTTTGAAGTTTAAGTGATGTCGTTAGGCTGCCGAATTTCTAAGGTATTCTTTCACCCTTCTCATTTTCAAGTTCTATTTTCATGTCAAGTATTTAAAGTTCTTTTTTATTATTTTGAGGTATGATCTCTATATCTATCATACTGATCTTTTATGTTCATATGATGAGAGACACTATTTGATCTCATCAATTCATTTTTTTGAAGTTTAAGTGACGCGTTAGGCTGCCAAATTTTCATAAGAGAAATCTTATTTTTGTCTTCCTTTCATGTTCTTCATTTAATATGGTATATCTTTCAAATTCCATTACAATTTTCTTAAATCCTTTATATTCTGTCCCTATACTATTTTATAGATCATTTATGAGTGGGTGACCCATTTCCCCTCTCTTTTCAATGTTTTCTAAAACCCTATAACATAGCCATTATGCTGCAGAATTTTCGTCTCAAAATGCCTCTCTCTTTTTCTAAAATTATTTTATGCTATTAAGTGAATACTCAAAGTTATTTATTCTATAGGTGTATTCACATATATATCTAAATCTTCTATTTTAAATTCTAGTATTTACATACATTAAACCCTCTTTCCTTTTCTGTGGGTGTAAAGTGACATAAAGATCACATCTTTAAAGCAGTTTTTAAAATGTGATGACTATGAAATGAAACCCATTTATTTTATGCTATATGGGTTGTTTATGAAATTATTGATGATTATATATGTGGCTCATATTATAATAAAGTCAAATTTAAGGGTGTGCCCTGATAGTTCTCCAATTCATTGTGTAATGATGTAACCACTAGAGATTACAAATTTAAGGGTGCGCCCTGATAGCGCCCCATTGCATTGGGTAATGATGTAACCACTAGAGATTACAATTTTCATAATATCTTGGTGAATAACCTTGGTAATTTTCAAATGAAACCTTGGGGATGGACCTTGGTGATATGTTCATGATTGTCTATGTTAAATGTTGTAGCCACATCTTCAAGTTATGAAATACGTTATTTTTATTATGATATGCCTCATGATTTATTTCTCATGCCTTAAAGTTATTTTTCATGACTTTATTGATGTATCTCAAGTTCACATGTTAAATTTTTCCCTTGTTTCCCTTACTCGGTCTTTTGCTCACCCTTTCTTTTGATGTATGTTCCTAGGTTATGAGATGCAGTAATGAACCTAGGATGAACATAAGGAGAAGCATTTCAAGTGTTTAAGAAGAATGTTTTTTGTTGTCATGTATTAAGCTCCTGGTTTCCAAGACACTAAACCTTAAAGATCCTCAGTTTTGTATAATGTAATGAAAGTTTATGTGATAAAAAGGCGGGATGCTATAGCCTAATAGGCTAAGCAGAACCAAACTGTCATAAACAATACAAGCACAGGAAACACATATATAGCATAGTAATTAACCCTATTCACATTAAATTGACCACTACTCAAGTAAATAAATAATAGCTGGAAAAACAGGGTTAAAACCATAAACACACAATACCCCATTCTATGGTATTGGGAACTCTTGCACATATAACTCAAAGATTATCTATAGAAAGGCATAAACCACCTACCTTGGAATTGTATGATTGATATACCCCAACATCGTCCCTTTGATCGATCTAGAACGTGGTAGATCTATAAAAACGTATAAAACGTTCAACCGAGGATAACTCATGAGAGAAGAGAAATTAGGAAATGAGGTTCAAGAAGAAGAGAGAACTCACTGATGCGATTCCAACACAACCAACAGAGTTTGATTCAGAGAACAGATGCTCGATCGGGGGCTCAGGGAAGGATCAACATTGTACGGATGCTCTCAATCGAAGAAGGAAAAGAAAAATACACTTCTTCCAATTAGACGCAACCCCGGTCTGTTTAATGAAAAAAAAAGTACATTGCGTGTACTTTAAAAGTACGTGGCATGTACTTTTCCTTACTAGCCCTCGCATTAGGTAGTCTCCAGGTCACCCCACCTAGCTGTGTTCTTGGTCATTACACGGCCAGCACACAGCTATGTGTGGCAAAAGAGTATACGGTGTGTACATAAAAGTACACGGTGTGTACTTAAAAAATTTCTATAACCTCCTATTTTTCTTAAAAACTCTAGAAAAGAGAAAAACATACCTGAAAGAAGATTCATGTTCTTACAAACTTCCCCCCTTCAAGAAATTTGTCCCTAAATTTCCCTAGCAAGGTGGCGTAGAAGAAGAAACCTCAAAAATCTCTGACCATTGTGATCTTACATCAGCCTCCCTATCCCAGGTCTCGTCTTGTACTCGTTCATGCTTCCATAGCACTCATACTAGAGGAATAGACCGTCCACGGAGAACTTTTGTACTTCGATCAACAATCTAGATAGGATTATCCTCAAACGAGGCATCCACCTCTAACTCAACCTCCTTGGGTTGAAAAACATGAGATGGTTCTGAGAAGTAACGTCGAAGTTTTGAAACGTGGAAGAAGACGTGCATAGCCCGGTACCTCTAAGGTAACTGCAACCGATAGGCAACCGGCCCAACTCTCTCCAACACCTCAAATGGCCCAACGTACCTTAGTGAATGCTTACCCTGTCTCCTAATCCTTCTTTGTCCCAACCTTGGTGTGACATGCAAGAAAACTTGATCCCCAACCTCGAACTCCAGAGGTCGTCTCCATCGATCAGCATAAGACTCTTGTCGAGACTGTGCAGTAGAAATCCTCTTTAGAATCAACTTTATCTACTCTGTGGTCTCCTGGACAAGACAAAGTCCCAGCATAGCTGCCTCTCCTACCTCCATCCAACATAATGGTGATCCTTATGGCTTACTGTATAAATCCTTATAAGGTTCCATATGAATAGTTTCTTGAAAACTATTATTTTAGGAAAACTCCACAAGAGGTAAGTGCTTCTCCCAAGGACCTCCAAAATCCAGGATGCATGCTCGAAGCATGTCCTCAAGCACCTGAATCGTATGCTCTGATTGTCCATCTGTCTGGGTATGGTAAGGTGTAATCAAAAGTACCTGTGTTTCCAAAGCCATTTGAAGTCTCTGCTAGACCCGAGAAGTAAAACGGGCATCCCTGTCTGAAAAAATGGAGTTTGGAACTCCATGTAAACTCACAATCCCTCGAATGTACAACCATCCAAGCACATCAACACTGACAGTATCCTTAATCAGCAATAAGTGAGCAACCTTCGTGAGTTTTTCAATGAAAACCCAAACTGCATCATTCCCTTGAGGCAACCTCAGTAAACCTATCATGAAATCCATCGTGACATCATTCCACTTCCACTCAAGAATGGGTAACTGCTGTAAAAGCCCTACTGGTCACTGATGCTCTGCCTTCACCTATTGATAGGTGGAACATCTCATGACAAACTCAGCAACATCTCTCTTCATACCTGGCCACCAATACTGACGGTGTAGATCATGATACATCTTCGTGACACCAGGATGAACTGACCAAATTAAGGAATGAAAGTCTCTCATCTACTCCTCACGTATGTCTGTCGGCACCCATACGCACCCATGAAAATGCAAGATCGCATCCTCACATATGGTTCATCTATGAATAGGGTCCTCTCCTTACATACTTTCCCATAGGACCAGGCCTTCTAAATATGATAGCTTCCTCATTCACACTTGATCAAGTAGAGTCGAAGTAACAGCTACAGAAGAAAGAAAAGTCTACCCCTGCCTATTGTGCACCTCCAGATGCATCTCAGAGAATAAAGCCATAAGCTTTCACTCATTGCCATCCTCCTGAATTTTCTAAATCTGAGTCCTCCTACTCAACACATCAGCCACAACATTTCCCTTCCCAGATATGTAGGTAAGCTCAAAGTTAAAGGATATAAGGTACTCAACCCACCTTTATTGTCTCAAATTCAGGTCACGCTAAGTGAATATATACATGAGACTTTTTTGGTCGGTGAAAACCACAAAATTATCTCCCAACAGGTGGTGTCTCCAATAGTGTAAAGCATGAACAAATGCAGCTAGCTCGAGATCGTGCATTGGGTAGTTCCTCTCATGTGGCTTCAACTACCGAGACCCGTACGCAACAACCCCTTCTTCCTGCATAAGCACTGCTCCCAGCCTGGTAATTGATGAATCACAGTAAATAGTATAGATCTTGCCCAGCTCTGGAAATACTAGTATTGGTGCTGATATCAACCTCATTTTCAGCTTCTGAAAGGCTGACTCACAAGAATCTGACCATAAGAACATTGTGCTCTTCTTAGTCAGGCCTGAAAGTGGCAGTGCTAAGTGTGAAAAGTCCTGTATCAAACATCTATAGTAACTATCCAGCCCTAGAAAACTCTCTACCTCAAAGATGCTCTTCATATTCTCCTAGGAAACTATTACTCTCACTTTCTATGGGTCTACGGATACTCCTGCCTCTAAGATAACATGACCCAAGAAGTGAATTTGGTCCATCCAAAAGTAGAATTTTGAGAGCTTAGCATATAATTTATTCTCTCTTAGTGTACTCAAAATGATCTCAAGATGTGAGGAATGGTTGTGTCAAGTGTGAGAGTACACCAAGATATCGTCCATGAAGGCTACCACAAAAGAATCCAAGTACGGATGGAACACTCGGTTCATCAGTTCCATGAAGACCGAAGGTGCGTTCGTGAGACCAAATGGAATAACCACATACTCGTATAGACAATACCTACTCTAAAAGGCTGTAAGAGGTATATCAGATGGTCTAATGTGTAACAGGTGGTAACCGGATCTCAATTCAATCTTCGAGAACACCTGATCTCCTCAAAGCTGATCAAAGAGATCATCAATCCTCGGCAAGGGATATCAGTTCTTGACCGTCAACTGGTTCAACTTCCGATAATCCACAAAAATTATAAGGGTACTGTCCTCCTTCTTCACAAACAGGATAGGTGAACCCCAAGGATAAGTATTGGGTCGGATGAACCCCTTAGTCTGCTACTCCTGCAACTGCTTCTTGAGCTCCTATAACTCTTGTGTAGCCATCCTATAAGAAGGAATGGACACCGGTGCTGCTCCTGGAACGAGCTCAATAGAAAATTCCACCTCTCACTCTGAAGGAGAACCTAAAAAGTACTCTGAAAATACATCCCTAAAACAATCCACCACTGGAGGAAAGTCCATATGTTAAGTCCCCCGGTCATCTAGATATAGACTAGAAATCTGGGCTGTAAATCCTCCCAAACCATGATGCTCAGGTCCCGCTCTGCTCTCCTGGGCATCCCATTCACCCTTATAAAGAAACGATCTACCCTGTGGTGATGTGAAACTCACCCTACAGTGATAGAAACCGACAAATTCCTAAAAGGGAACTAAATAGTCCATTTTGAGAATGACATCATAGTCTTTCATCTCTAGTACATAAAGGTCCCATATGAAGTGACACCCACCAACCTCTAAAGGGAACTCCTTGCACTGATGTACACTAGCCGTTTTAGTCCCCAGTGGAGTGTATAACATCAAGATATTGGTAGAAGAAAAGATACAGATCCTAAGGCTCTCCACAACAGCAACAGATATAAAGGCATGGGAAGCCCCTGTATCGAAAAGATCAGAATCTAAAATTGAGGAAACTAGGATTGTACCTCAAACTGTAGAGGGTCCGAGATCTTACTCATGTTGGGTCTCCTCCACTGCAAAATGATGACCTGCACTACGACTCTATGACCCTATCTGACCACTCTGAGCTGATCCACCCTATTGTCGTTGAATTCCTGGAAACTATAAACCATGGCCATGACCTCCACCTCGGCCTGAATGGCTAGAAGAACTCCAGCTCCAAGACTGGTGAGAAACTGGTGATGGTGCTTCTGAATGCTGAGTCATAGAAGAAACCCTGTCACCAGCTGCTAGTGATAAGATCTGATAGAAGTGTTGAAGATGACCCATCTTGCCACATGATCAACACTCCACTGGGTCTCTTGGGAAATGTGTCCTCGTATGCCCGCTCTTCCTACACTGGTATCACACCACCTGGATACTAGAAGAAGTGTCCCACCTCCTCGGATCCCCGTGTGTAGACTCCTTGCGGTGCTTCCTGCTATTAGTAGTAGGGATACCAACTTCCAATGTCGAACCTCCCTAGCTCACTACTCTAGAATCCCTCAGATTACACTATGTGATTAGCGCTTGGTTGAATATAGAAGTGATGGAAGTCAACCTAAAGATGTTCACCTGAGATCGGATGTCGTACCTGAGACCATCCTCAAAATTCCTTTCCAAAAATAACTCATCACCTCCTGGGATAGGCATGAAGAAATGAAGCTCAGTGAAATGAGAAGAGTACTCCATAATGGAGAGAGTACCCTTCTCTAGACTAATGAACTCTCGTGCTCAATCAGCCCTCAAAGTCTCCGGGTAGAAGTAGTCAAAGAAGGCACGTTGGAACTCAACCCACGCCATAAACTACTAGCGTCCCACCTATGAGATCACATACCACCATCTCATGGTGGAGTCCCAAATCATATACGTAGTGAGCTTCACTCTCCTCTCTAGAGGCATCTCCAGACGCTCGAATATAGAAATCATAACTTATAACCATGACTCTGAAACCGGAGGTCCTCCTTCCCCTGTAAAGGTGGGAGGATGCTGCTTCTGGGAAACCCGCATCAACTCTTCCATAGAAGGGGTAGGATGTGGTACTCCTAGGAAGGTCTGAATGAACCTCATAAAGCCCTATCGGAACTTTGTGTCAGCACCTGTTTCTGGAATGATGGTTGGTGCTAAGACTAGCACAACTGGAGGATCTGCTCGTAGTCCCTCATCATCCATATCTGGTGTCTGATCACTGTCTTGTAACTTGCAGACAACTGGAGGACCTCTCAGTGGCATGACTCTACAAGGTCAAGCACACACCCTAGATCAAGATTAACAAGGGCCAAAACTTAGAAGTGTGAGAATGGAACAAGAGAAATCAATCATTCATGTTTTTTCAAAAAAAGAATACACGGCGTGTATAATGAATACCCGGCATGTTCCCTTAAGCCTTCACATGGGCATGTACATTTTCCAACCCAGTTCGCGTAACACCCCTTACACATGGCGTGTTTTCCTAACACACAACGTGTACTTTAATACTCTTTCCCTTCCCGAGTTCTTCAACATGGCTAAGCCACATGGTTCTCCTAAAACAAGACTACCCTGTGTGTTAGTTCCAGAAATGGCGTGTACTAGTCGAACTTCACCAACTTGTGTTATTAGTCACACGGTCGATTAAATAGAGCACTCTACATGGGTGTTTATTCAAGACATGGTGTAAACTAGGATGATTTCATCGACCAGTGTTGTCCTCTACACGACCATATTCAAGGGTCACACTTCACAGCATATACATCAGGAACACGGCGTGTTCCACCAAAGATATCCCAAACCCGTGTCTCTTCCCACACATCCAGTGACATGGTTAGAGACTACATGGCGTGTACATAAAGTACACAATGTGTACTTAAGAAAAATAGTTCCTTCCCAAACAGAAGGACACATGGCATGTATTTATCATTACATGTCGTGTATTCTGGGTTCTTCCAAACAGTAAGCCTCAAAAACTACTCTGGGACTAGAAAAACACTGAAACGAACATTAAAGTTCCAAATTCCGATCTGTGAGGGCCCATACTCCCTGATAATCAAATATTGGCATCTTATACATGTCATATATAAACATAACAGAGTAATGATCCACCAAATTCCAGTCCATGAGGGCCCATAACATCTCAAGCCCCAAAGTTTGGCGTTCATTCAAATTAAGCCTTACACAATTCAATACCCTATAAAAAGTAGGTATTCTATCAAGGAATCTATCACAACAACATGTATATCTTGCACAACATCTATCACAACAACATGCAATTACTAATGCACCGTAAATGGAATGGCAGGAATGCAAGACATGTGATTTCTAACAAGTGCCTATATGATGCATGAGATGGCACACCCTCATCTCATTGGGTTGAAATATAATAGAACCTCAATATTATCAACAATAACATCACAAAACATGTGAATCACCTAATGGTGAAATCAAATCAACTGTAAAAATTGAAAAATCAGAAAAATTGCAATAATGAGGTAAATTGGATTTTCTCTGTACACAGGTTAGCTACTCCCAGGAACAGATTATTAACAAGTACCTATTTCCTTCTTATACCTAGCTATAGGCTCCAAACAGTAATTCAAGAAGAAAAGAATCCTCTAATATCACTTTGTAACATCTTAGTTTCGGAAGCCGCCCGAAGGTGCCCCGTACCCGGTTGGTCACATGGCCTCAAGCGCATTTCCCTGAACACCAGAGGCTGCCAACTAGCAGCGAGGGCCTTGGGTGTGATAGTGGGGAAACTATTCCCTCGTTCGCAGAGTAACACAGTAGAATTAAAATAGATAGCAATAGCGGAAGCAGTAAAACATGCAATAGGTAAACAGTAGAAGTAGTACACAACTGGAGTGCACACACACACACACACATGTATATATATATATATGATGTATGATACATATATTTAATAAAGTATACAAACAAGTAACAATACTGGAATAAAATACTAAACCAAAGTAAAACAAAAAATAGATAAAATGTTTCACAGCATCGCAAGCCTCAGCATGGTCCCATGCTCCCCAGCTCCGCAGTAATCAAGTACCTTAAGTTGATGGATGCTTTCCCTTATCTATACATGCATCAATATAATCTATTTAGGCCTAAAAGTATGCCCCAAATAGGGTGTGTGACTAAATCCCAGTAGGAAACCACCCAAATATTTTTTCCTGACATTCAGTGAAAATATATGACAGGCTATAATCAAAATGAAGCAGTAAACAAGGAAGCACTCAAAAGTAAACAATCCTACAGTTTCAAATGCATTCAATTATCAGATATTGAGTAGGAAGTGAATCATAAGCATGAAACCCTCTGGAAAGTACTCACATCCTAACCCCTCTGGTCCAACCAAAACTAACACAAGCAACCCTTTGGGAAGTACACACAGTTTAACCCCTCTAGTTCAGCTTTGGCACAGACTCTCTGAGGAAGCACTCACCATAAATTCCCCCTATAGTCTCATATCGGTAACTAAAAGGTGATTTGGGGAAGCACTCAACATCCAATTCCCCCTGTAGCCCGCATCAAGGAACTACATACACTCTGAGGAAGCACTTATGTCCATTCCCCCTATGGTCTCGCATCATAATAGTAAACAGACACTCTGGAGAATCCATCAATGTCTATTCTCCCTATGGTCTACTACACCAGGTTCTCACAGCCCTATGTAAGTCAATCGAGCACACTGATATATAACAACCAAATTATACCTCAAGAACTACTTAGCTAAATAGTCTACAGCATAACAGCATGTCAGATAAATAAAATCACTCCATCCTATCAGCACTAGGAATGGAAAGCAAGTATCCTAACAATCTAAGGAGGACCAAATGGTCATAAAAAATACAAGAATGGGAAACACATCCATAGTATAACAATTAACCCTATTCACATTAAATTGACCTCTACTCGAGAATATAAATCATAGCAGGAAAAACATTGTTAAAACCGTAAACACGCAATACCTCGTTCTAGGGTATTGGGCACTCTTGCACATATAACTCCAAGACTATCTACGGAAAGGCACAAACCACCTACCTCAGTGTTGTATGATCGATATACCCCAGCGTTGGCACTTGGATCGGCCTAGAATGTGGTAGATCTACAATAACGTCTAAAATGTTCAACCGATGATAACTCACAAGAGAAGAGAAATCAGGAAACGAGGTTCAAGAAGAAGTTATAACTCACCGATGCGATTCCAACACAGCCATCGGAGTTTGATTCAGAGTACGGATGCTCAATCGGGGGCTCGGGGAAGGATCGGCTCCGTACGGACGCTCTCGGTCGAAGAAGGCAAAGAAGAAGACACTTCTTCCAATTAGACACGACCCCGGTACGTTTAATGAAAAAAAAGTACATGGTGTGTACTTTCCCTTACCAGCCCCTGCATTAGGTGGTCTCTAGGTCACCACACATGGTTGTGTTCTCGGCCATTACATGGCCAGCACATGGCTACTTGCGGAAAAAGAGTACACGACGTGTACATATAAGTACATGATGTGTACTTCAAAAATTTCCAAAACCTCCTCTTTTTCTAAAAAACACCAGAAAAGAGAAAAACATACCTGAAAGAAGATCCAGGTTCTTACAATCTCATAGTATGTTATTTGTTTAAAGTAATTTAATAGATTATATTGTACGCAACATCAACTTGGCTTGCGTTATACGCAAGATTGAGTTTCTGCGAAACAACACGTTAGTATTATAATTATTTGAATGATATACTTATTTATCAATTAAATACTTTAATATGAATAGTAAAAAATAAATTTTAAATGTTTTTTATAATTTTTTATAAATAAAACATATTTATATTTAAATGTATAAGTTTTGTTAAAATAGTTATATATTTAGAAAAACTATTTATGTCATTTTGTGAACAATAATAAAATTAATTTTAGACACTCCTAAAAAATGAATTTTTTAAATAAGAATTCATTTTTGAATTATGAATATCAAAATTATCTTAGGGCGAATTTTTGGTATTTTTCGGAAAACATTCAATTTTTGATGAATAGTGAGAAATACTGCATAATATATAAAAACTAAATTTTTCATTTAAATAATTATTTTTAAATAAAATTTATCTTAAAGTCATAATATATACCTAATACCTATATTAGTCCAAATTAATTCATTGGATTCATTTTTAATAAGATTAGATATATAAAATTTTATTGAACTTTTTAATGTCTTTCACCCACCTTCTGCGCACATTTATAAATTTTCATAAAAAGTAATTTTACCGCTTCTGTGAATTGAATTTCAAAAATATGATAGACATTTTTATCATCAGTAAGTAAAATTTTATTCAATAGGATGAAAATAAATATTGTTGAATAGTAACTTTTGAATTTTATTTACCATGGTTAAAAGTAAATAAGGTAATTAATGGTAAAAATAATATTATAATAATATAAAATTACCCCAACACATGTCCTAGTTCTATTGGATAAGTGTTTTTCTACCAAACTCAACCTTAGGACAAAAATATGATTCTTTTTTATCCAATTGTATTATATTAGGACATTTATTATATTTTATTTAAAGAAGAGTTCAAAGTGTTAAATTCAAATTTTAATAACTAAACCATTTTTAATATAGAGTTATATATAAGATAAATTAGACTATGAATATTCATTAGAAAGATAAAACTATTTCCTACAACATATTATTTTATTTATAATATTTATACATTAAAAAATTAAATTTATTTATGACACAATGTTGATGAAGTGATTACCTTATTTATGAAAGATCAAAATAATTGATATTAAAAATATTAAAATAAATGCAAATTGAAACTTTTGATTCCATCCACGAGTTTTAAATGTGAATATGAAATGTTAGGGTTGATTAAATGTATTTTTTCTAAGTAATCAAGTTGTGATGACTTTTAAAAAAACCAAATACTAAATAGATACCAAATTGACATAAATGAGTTTTTAAAACAAATACTATTTTATTAAATTGTATAATAGTCCTAAAAATATAATATTCTGAAAAATTAATTATATAATGTTAAATATTTCATTAAGTAACCACTATAAGTTATCTTGGCATTTTATAGTAACTATATTGACCATTTAATATAAAAATACAAGAAGACATGGTAAAAGTTAAACAGTTTAACTAAGAGTTAGACCTAAAATATAAGGTTAATATGGTAACCTAAACATGTATAAAACCTATTGGTTGATATTATTTCGACCCATATCCACCTTATCCTAGAAATAAATCTATTTGGATCTATTAGAAACCTAAAATCATTTTATAATAAATTAATACTTCAAGCTTTTCCTAAAGTTTCCCTCACCGCTCTTATAAAAGGGCACCTCCCTTTCTTCTAATTCACACATCCAAAGCCTTTTGTCTTAGAAAAAACCTATCCAAATCTCCTCCAAACATCCCTCAATTCAACCTATAGTCATTACCTTGATCATAAAGCAAACATAGGGAGCCCTTTTGTTCAAATCAAAAGGAAACACCCGAAGAAGAGGTAATTATTTTATCACCTCTTTCAAAATTATTTTCCTCTTCTACTTTCTCATTCCTTGTTATTACCATACTAAAATAATAACTCCATTACCTTATACATGCTGATATGTTATTATAAATATGGTATAACAATAATCGTTATTCTATATATCCTATGAATGACAAAGTCACCATGCGTGCGTACATATGGCTTACCCTCTCCATGCCATGGTGTAGTTTGTTATTCAACACTACAATATTTGTATGGTTTTAATAATGAGTATAATTAATCTAAATGATGAATATAACATGGTAATTATTCTTTTTATATAATATATCATCCAATTAAACACTTTTTCCCCATCAATAGAATGATATTGTCGCTCGTGCCTACGTACGACTTATCGTCCCCACGACGCGATGAGATTCATCTTCAATGATCATCATTCAAGAATTTTTGTAAAAATATATATATTTATTAAGTATTATATATATGAAATAATGTTGATAATGGAATAATATATGTTTATGTACATAAATATATGTAATTTACTTACTTCCTTACTATAGGATAAGAAAACGGAAACAACGTTAATGTGTACGTACAGACTACTGTCTCCGTGAATGGTGTTTCCATTTCATGTATCTATTTATTATACATATGTATATTCTGAATATATATGATATATAAATCATGTTTTATATTCTAGAAGTATTTAAATCATGATCTATGTGATATGATCAAGAATAACAAGTTAAAACACCAATGATAAAGAAAGTGACTATTACCAGAAATGTTTCTTTACCATGGAAATTATTATTAAATGGGTTGTATAAAGTCATAAATTAATCATATATGATATCATAAATATTAATATGGTTCTATAATAATTTAATAACATACTATGGTCATTATATAGGAGGTTAAATTTACCCTCAACTAAAGGAAAGTACAAGGTAATGGTTAATTCCTCAGTCTCATTATTATCTAAGATTGTTTATGTGTAAGTATTTATTAGGACATATTTAACATCCATTTCCATGATTCATAAAAATGTTTTCAAAATAAATCATGTAAGGTTTTATAGAAGGGTATATTTAACTAGATCATCATTTTAAATGTTTATAGATTTATTTTTTAAAATCTATTTAATTAATGTCCATGTTTTCAAAATGATTTTCAGGATTTGTTTATATGAACATGATTGTTTTAAAATGTTAATTATTTTCGAAAGTTTGAAACTGGTATGGGAAACTTTGAGAAAAAAATATCTTTTAAATAAATTCATTTATAAATTGTGTGACTTTTAAATGAGTTCATGTAAAAGGGATATTTCTCTCAAAGAGTTTTACTGATCATTTTCAACTATGTCAACATCATTTACTGGATATTATTCTTGATTGAGGTTGATTTATTATAACAAAATCTTCTATATTTTATTGAATGAGTTAGGATTTTTTTGAATATGGATGTGCTATTTTTATACCATTCATGTTTAATGGTTAAAGTATTAACATTTCATATGATAGTATTAATATGAATTTTTTGGTTATGTTTGACCCTTTTCATATAAGGAATGCATTGGACTTAGTAAGTAACGGGTAGGGCCCGCTATAGCCCCTCTATGCATTGGAAGGTCTCATTAGACAAACTAGTGTTTTGGAACAAGTCCTTGACAGAATATTTGTGGATGGTCTTGGCATAAGGCCTTGACATAGTAATTATTGTGTTTGGCATTATTCATTCCCTCGTTATGAAATTAGTTTTACATGTGATTATTTGACTAGTATAATATTCATGTGCATGTTTATATGGTAATTCTTGACTTATTTTTACCATATTATGTTCATGTTTTATGTTTAAAAGGTTTTTTTTATTATATATATTTCCTTAAAATTTTATAGCTTCTTCTGAATTATTTACCCTTACTGAGCATCTGAGCTCACCCATTTCTTATATTTTATTTTCCCAGGATGCCAAGAAGTGTATAATATTTGGTATGAAGGTTTAATATAGGGGAATAATGTCATTATAATATAATTATTTATGTTGTGTTTTATGTTATAAAGTTTAATTTAACATTCATGTATGTAATCTATTTTCCAAGACTAGTAAACTAATCGGTCCTTCGGGACTTGAATCTTTGTAATCATGCCAATGTATTAAAATAATGCACAAGCTCCGAGCTTCTGGGGTTAGATCATTATAGTTGGTATCATATGAAGGTTTAGAAATAACTTTGGAAATAGATTTTGAAAACTTATATTATGGATCATAACCCTATGATTGACTTTGAGGATAAGTATAGAATAACCCCCAATAATTTTGGTAATGATCGTGGATAACCTAGGATTGAACCTAAGATGTTATAGATTGAAAATAACTTCCCTTGATTATGTGTTTTTCTTCAATGATATTTGTTTCTCACCTTGTGATTTCTGGTCTTAATTAATGGAGGAAATCGGAAGGAATTTTTTTAACATTGAGTTTGATGGAAAAAATGGTGATTTTGAGCAAAAAAATTGGATAATATATACAAAGAAAGATATTGTGATTAGGCCAAATAAGTTATTACAATATATGATTAACAATGTGATCTTTAATTAAATTCATAATGCCTTGGGTATGAGGAAGATCAAAGTTTATAAATCTTCAAATTTTAAGAAGCATAGAGGAAGGAATATTTGGTTTCCTACATGTCAAGAGGAATGGAAGAAGAATATTGAGGAATACCTCAAATGGAGGGGAAGATGTTATCTTTGCAGGAAAAGGGTCATAGAGTGACCAATATTAATGGAGTTCAATGTATCTTCAGTGGAAATCATGGGAATTACCTGAATCAATGCCCAGACATAATAATCTACCTCTAAACTAAGGAACGACATGTTCCATGTCAACCACTAAATTAGAAGGATTGAAGTATTTGTGTATTTGGATCCAAGAATTATGAATAAGTGAATTATATAAGGAGCATTCAGTTTATGTTTTTTGCTAAGGATTTTCAAAAATATGTTGAATTTTTGTAAATAACAATAAATTTGATTTAAGGGTAATATTATATTTTGAGAACATATGATTAAGGTAAAGATAGCGCTTAATATGTTTCTTATGTTAAGATAATAATGTTATCTTTGAATAAGTAAATTGGATGATACAAGTTTCTTGAGAATTGAATTTAGATTTGTTGATAAGAGGGTTATGCTATCATGGATGAAGTGTACAACTTTTTGGGACTTAAGGAATAATACACTATGTTTTGGAACAAGGAAACATGCCTATTTTCAATAAGGATATCTGATAATTCAGGTTATTACCATGACTCAAGTGAATACATGATGAAGGTTTTCACATGTTTAGAATATGACAACCAAGAATTACCCTATGAGATATAGGAGATAAATGATAAGGTGTTTTGGTTCACCACTTTCTGAAGTTGTATATTTTCAATTTTTGGAAGGATTTTAAGGTTATCCATTATTTGATACTATAAGTTATACTCCAGTTGAATTTTGTTAGATTAATGTATTATCTCACTGTAGGTGGACTTATGCATATGTGATAACTTGTTCTAAAACTTTTGGTGATACAAATAGAATGAAATATCATTCTATTTATAGATCACATGATCTTCCAACATTTCAGGAATGACAAATTCAACTTCATTTCCTAGTGTAACGGATGAAGTGAAAATAGATCGTAGCACAACCAAATGATGAGATTATGATTATGACAGGCAATGAAATCAAGTATGTTTTCTTAAGTTCTTATCTTGATAGTAAATTAATCCTTCCTCTTCAAACAAATGTATCTAAAAAAATGTGTGATCTTAATGCCTTATGTTTTTTGAACCGATGATATTTTAAATCATCATAGATTTATGGATTTTAGGCCCTCAATTTTTCATCTATTGTTCACTTGTTTGTGATTGATGACCTCAATCACTCCCTATAAATATTTATGTTTTCCCTATAATTATGTGTATATAATTTCCACCAATGTTATTCTATTCAAAATCCTAATTTGGTAGTTACTTTTTCATTTTCCTTTCCCTCTAATTAAGACTAAATTTTATTAACTCTATTTCCGATGTGGGTTTTCCACAAAGGTATTTTCTATTTTCAAAGTTTTATTTTCATAGAAAATTTTCAAATTGCGAGGACACAATTTATTGAAGGAGGTTAGAATTTAACATCCCAAGATTTCCCAGTATGTTATCTCTTTAAAGTAATTTAAAAGCTTATATTGCACGTATCACCGACTTAGCTTGCATTATACGCAAGATTGAGTTTCTATGAAACAAAACAGTAGTATTATAATTTTTTAAATGATATATTTATTTATAAATTAAATATTGTAATATGAATAGTAAAACAAATTTAATTGTTATTTATAATTTTTTTATAGATAACACATATTTATAATTAAATGTATAAGTTTTGTTTAAATAGTCATATATTTTGGAAAACTATTTATGTCCTTTTTTGAACAATAATAAAATTAATTTTAGACACCTAAAAATTTAATTTGGTAAAATAGAATTCATTTTTGAATTCTTAATATCAAAATTAACTTTGGGTGAATTTTTGGTATTTTTCTAAAAACATTCAATTTTTGATGAATACTGAAAAATACTGCATAATACATAAAAACTGCCCTTTTCATTTAAATAAATATTTTTCATTAAAATTTATCTTAATGTCAAAATAGATAAATAATACCTATATTAGTCCAATGTAATTCATTGGAATCATTTTATAATAACATTAGATATATAAAATTTTATTGAACTTTTTAACATCTTTTACCCACCTTCTAGTCACATTTTCCAATTTGCATAAAACGTAATTTTACCTCTTCTGTGAATTGAATTTAAAAAATATGATAGACATGGTTTTTATCAGTAAGTAAAATGTGGTTCAATAGGATTAAAATAATTTTTGGTGAATAGTAACTTTTGAATTTTATTTACCATGGTTAAAAGTAAATAGGGTAATTGACGGTAAAATAATATTATAATAATATAAAATTACCACAAAACATGTACTAATTCTATTGGATAAGTGTTTTTAGACCAAAGTAAACCTTAGGAAAAAAATATGATCCTTTTTTATCCACTTTTATTAGATTAGGATATTTATTATATTTTATTTAAAGAAGAGTTAAAAGTGTTAAATTCAAATTGTAATAACTAAACCATTTTTAATATAGGGTTATACATAAGTTAACTTTGACTATAAATATTCATTATAAATATTATAATATTTAATAAATCATAGTATTTTATTTATAATTTTTATACATTAAATAATTAAATTTATTTATGACACAATGATGATGTAGTAATTATGATATTAATGAAAGATTAAAATAATTGATATTACAAATATTAAAATAAATGTAAATTGAAACTTTTTATGCCATACATGAATTTTATAGGTTAATATGACATGTTAGGGTTGATTCAATGTACTTTTTTCTAAGGAATAAAGTTTTGATGACTTTAACAAAAACTAAACACTAAATAGTGTCAAAATTGACATAAATGACTTTTTAAAATAAATACTATTTTATTAAATGATATAATAGTACTTAAAATATAATATTCGTCCAAATTAATTAAAAATAATGTTAAATATGTCATTAATTAACCACTTGAGGTTATCTTGGAATTTTAAAGTTATTATATTAACCATGTAGTATAAAAATACAATAAGACATGGTAAAAGTTAATCTATTTAACTAAGAGTTAAATCTAAAAGATAAGGTTAATATGGTGACCTAAACATGTCTAAAACCAATTATTTGAGAGTATTTAGACCCATAACCACCTTATCCTATAAATAATACAATATTTATCTATTATAAATCGAAAATAATTTTATAATAAATTAATAGTTCAAGCTTTTCTTAAAGTGCCCCTCACCTCTCTTATAAAAGGCAACCTCACTTTCTTTTAATTCACACCTATAAAGCCTTTTGGATCAGCCAAAACCTGCCCAAATCTCCTCACAACTTCTCTCAATTCAACCTAGTGTCATTAACTTGATCATAAATCCAACCTAAGGATCCCTTTTGTTCAAATCAAAAGGAAACACCCGAAGAAGAGGTATTTATTTTATCACCTCTTTCAAAGTTCTTTTCTTCTTCTAATTCCACTTTCTTTTTTGTTACCATACTAAAATAATAAATAAAATACCTTATACATGATGAGATGTTATTATAAATATGGTACAACCATATTCATTATTCTATGCATCCTATGAATGAAAAACTCATCATGCGTGCGTAAGTACGGCTTACCATCTCCACGTCGTGGTGTAGTTTTCTATTCAACACTAAATTTATTGGATGGATTTAATAATGAGTATAATTAATTTAAATAATTAATATAACATGGTAATTATTCTGTATATATAATATACCATCCAATTAAACACCTTTTCATCATCAGTAGAATGATATTGTCCCTCGTGCGTACCTACGGCTTACTGTCTCCACGACGCGATAAGATTCATCTTCAACGATCATCGTTCAAGAATTTTTATAAAAAATATATATATTAATTAATTATGAGATATATGAAATAATATTTATACTAGAACAATATATATTTATGTATATAAATATATTTCATTTACTTACTTCCATACTATATGATAAGAAAACGGAAACAACGTTCATGCGTACGTACGAACTACCATCTCCATGAACGGTGTTTCCATTTCATATATATATATATATATATATTATACATTTTTATATTATGAATATATATGATATATAAATCATTTTTTATATTCTCAAAGTATGTAAATCATTCTCTATGTGATACAATCAAGAATAACATGTTAAAACATGTACGATAAAGAAAGCGATTATTACCTGAATTGTTACTTTAACATGGAAATTATTATTAAATGGGTAGTATAAAGTCATAAATGAATCATATATGACATAATAAATATGAATATGGTTCTGGTATAATTTAAAAACATACTATGGTCATTATACAGGAGGTTAAACATTCCCTCGACTAAAGGAAAGTGCAGGCTAAGGGTTAATTCCCCAATCTCATTATTATCTGAGATTGTTTATGTGTAAGTATTTATTGGGACATATTTATCATTTATGTTCATGTTTCACAAAAATGTTTTCAAAAGAAATATTTTAATGTTTTATGAAGTTTATCTTTAACTAGATCATCATTTTAAATGTTTAAAGATTTATTTTTCTAAATCTATTTAATTAATGTACATGTTTTCAAAATGATTTTTAAGATTTATTTATATGAACATGGTTTTTTGAAATGTTAATTAATTTAAAAGGTTTCAATGTGGGAACTGTAGTAAGTACTGTGCAGTATTATAGTAGGTATTGTAGCAAGAACTGTAGCAGGCACTGTTTGGCACTGTAGCAGCTAGGAATTTACCCCCATTTGGGCCTTCGGGCCACCGATTTGGTCCCCGAGTCCTTTAAGGCCTTCGGGCAACCCATGACTTCAGGATAGTAAGGCCTTTGGGCCACCTTAAGGCCTTAGGGACACCTTTATTGTAGATGAAAACTAGACAACCAACAATGAACAAGCTCTATAGGAGGATGAGTAAGGGGCTTTCACCACAGTAGAAGCTACACGGATTGCAAGAATAAGAGGGTATGACACCTGCCATCCGGACAAGCCTATGGATGTTTGGGATAGCCTAGCTGAACAGCCATGCGAAGGTGGAGAGCTGATTTCACGATGAAGATGATGAGAGGAGCAGTTCCAAGTAGTTATTCTAGGTTTTATGTATTATTTGAAGCCTACGGGAAATGAATTCCTTTAAGTCCTATAGGGCCATGTAATACTTACGCTTACGGGCATTGTAAGGGTTCCAACTCACCCCTTGAAAGTTGGATTATAAAAAATAAATAAAATGAAGGCCTTCAGGCCATTGGATGGATGTTATGTTTCACCCTTTTCATATGATGAATGCATCTAATTTAGTAAGTGACGGGCGGGGCCTGCTATAGCCCTTCGATGCATCGGTAGGTCTCATGGGAGAAACTAGTGTCTTAGCTCAAGGTCTTGATAGAATATTTTTGAATGGTCTTGTCTCAAGGCCCTGACGTAGTAGTTATTATGTCCGGTATTAATCATTCCCTCATTATGAAATTAGTTACTAAATGTGATTATTCGACTAGTAGAATATTCTTGTGCATGTTTGTATTGTAATGTTTGAATTATTTTTACCATATTATGTTCAATTTTTATGTTTAATAGGCTACTGTTTTTATTATACATCTTGCCTTAAATGTTTATAGCTTCTGCTGAATTATTTACCCTTACTGAGCATCTGAGCTCACCCCTTTCTTATGTTTTATTTTCCCAGGATGCCAAGAAGTGTATTATGTTTGATATGCAGGATTAATCTAGAGGTAAAATTTCGTTCTCAAAGGATTATTTATGCTGAGTTTTATGTTTGAAAGTATAATGTAACATTCATATTTGTAATCTATTTTCAAAAACTGGTAAACTGATCAGTCCTTCTGGACTTGATTCCTTGTAATCATTCCAATGTATTAAAATAATGAACTGACTCTGGGATTCTGGGGTTGGGGCGTCACAGTTGGTATCATAGGGAGGTTTAGCAACAACCTTGGAAATATATTTGGAAAAATTATATTAGGGATCATAACCCAATGATTGACTTTGAGGATAAATATAAAAAACCCCTCTAGAATTTTGGTAACGATCATGGATGACCTGTGATTAAACCTAAGATGTTATATATTGAAAATACCTTCCCTTGATTATATTGATTTCTTCAATGAGATTTGTTTCTCACCCTGAGCTTTATGGTCTTATTTAATGGAGTAAAATGGAAGGAATTGGATTAACATTGAGTTTGATAAAAAAAATGTGGTGATTTTGAGCAAAAAAATCAGATAATGACTAGAGGGAAATATATTGTGATTATGTCGAATCAGTTATCATGATATGTGATTAACAATGTGATCTTTGATGACATTCAATAATGAATTTTATGAATGTTTATAAATGTTCAAATTTTATTAAACATAGAGGAACGAAGATTTCATTTCCTGCATGTTAAGAGAAAGGGAAGAAGAACCTTAAGGTATACCTCAAATGGAGGGGAAGATGTTATCTCTGTGGGAAAAAGGGTCATAGAGTGACTAATTTTTATGGAGTTAAATGTCTCATCTATGGCAATCATGGGAATTACCCAACTCAATGCCCAGACATAAGAATCTACCTCTAAACAAAGGAAGGACTTGTTCCATTCCAACCATTAAATTGGAAGGATTGAAGTATTTATGGATTTGGATCCAAGAATTATGAATAAGTGAATTATATAAGGAGTATTCATTTTATGTTTTTCGCTAAATATTTTCAATAATATTTTGAATTGTTATAAAGGTAAATAAAATTGATTTAAGGGTAATATTTTATTTGGATAACATATGATTAAGGTAAATATAACCCTTAATATGTTCCTTATGTTAAGATAATAATTTGAACTTTGAATAAGTAAATTGGATGATGCATGTTTCTTGAGAACTGATTTTGGATTTGTCCACAAGAGGGTTATGATATCATGGATGAAGTGTGAAACTTTTTGGGAGTTAAGGAATAATCCACTATGTTTTGGAACAAGGAAACACGAATGTTTTCAATAAGAATATCTGATAATTTAGGTTGTTACCGTGACTCAACAGAATTCATGATGAAGGTGTTCACATGTTTGGAATGTGACAACCAATAACTTCCCTATGAGATATCGGAGATAAATGATAAAATTTTTTGGTTAACCTATTTCTAAAGTTGTAGATTTTCATTTTTTGGAATGATTGTAAGGTTATCCATTATTGGATAGTGTAAGTTATAATCCAGTTGAAGTTTGTTAGATTAATGTATTATCTCACTATAGGTGGACTTATGCCTGAAAACTTGTTCTAACACTTTTGGTGACACAAATGGAATGACCTATCATTCTATTTATAGATTTCATGATCTTCCAATATTTCATGAATGAAAAATTCAACTTCATTTCCTAGTGTAATGGATGAAATGAAAATGGATCGAAGCACAACCAAAAGATGAGATTATGATTATAACAGGTAATGAAATCGAGTATTTTTCTTGAGTTCTTATCTTGATAGTAACTTAATCCCTCCTATACAAAAAAATGTACCTAAAAAAATTTGTTATCCTAATGACTTATGTTTTTTTAAACCCATGATATTTTAAATCATCATAGACTTATGGATTTTAGGCCATCAATTTTCCATTTATTGTTCACTTGTTTGTGATTGATGACCTCAATAACTCCCTATAAATATTTACATGTTTCCACTAATTATGTGTCTATTTTTTCCACCAATGTTCTCCTATTATAAATCCTAATTTGGGGGTGACTTTTTCATTTCCCTTTCCCTCTAATTAAGACTAAATTTTCTTAACCTTATTTCCGATGTGGGTTTTCCACAAAGGTATTTTCTATTTTCAAACTTTTATTTTCGAATAACAATTTCAAATTGTGAGGACACAATTTATTAAAGAAGTGGAGAATGTAACACCCCAATATTTCTTAGTACATTATCTCTTTAAATTAATTTAGTAGATTATATTACACACAACACTGACTTGGTTTGCGTTATATACAAGATTGTGTTTCTGCAAAAAAATACATTAGTATTATAATTATTTAAATGATGTTATTATTTATCAATTAAATATTGTAATATTAATAGTAACAAATAAATTTTAAACATTATTTATAATTGTTTTATAAATAAAACATATCTATAATGAAATATATAAGTTTTGTTAAAATAGTTATATATTTAGGAAAACTATTTATGTCCTTTTGTGAACAGTAATAAAATTAATTTGATACACTCCTAAAAATTGAATTTGGTAAAATAGAATTTATTTTTTAATTATGAATATCAAAATTATCTTAGATTGAATTTTTGGTATTTTTCTAAAAATATTCAATTTTTGATGAATAGTGAAAAATACAGCAAAGTACATAAAAATCGACTTTTTCATTTAAATAAATTTTTTTATTTAAAATTTATCTTAAAGTAAAAATAGATAAATAATACCTATATTATTCCAATGTAATTAATTGGGGTCATTTTATAATAATATTATATATATAAAAGTTTATTGAACTTTTTAACTTCTTTTACCCACCTTCTAGGCATATTTACAAATATGCATAAAACGTAATTTTACCGCTTCTATGAATTGAATTTAAAAAATACAATAGACACGGTTTCCATTAGTATGTAAAATGTAGTTCAATTGGATGAAAATAATTTCCAATGAATAGTAACTTTTGAATTTTATTTACCACGGTAAAAATTAAATAGGGTAATTAACAGTAAAAATAATATTATAATAATATAAAAGTACACCAACACATGTACTAATTCTATATTATAAGTATTTTTAGACCAAAATAAATCTTAGGACAAAAATATAATCCTTTTTTATCCACTTGTTTTATATTATGACATTTATTATATTTTATTTAAAGAAGAGTTAAAAGTGTTAAATTTAAATTTTAATAACTAAATCATTTTTAATATAGGGTTATAGATAAGATAACTTTGACTACAAATATTCATTAAAAATATAAAAATATTTCCTACATCATATTATTTTATTTATAATTTTTAGATCTTAAATAATTAAATTTATTTATGACACAATGATTATGAAGTAATTACCTTATTAATGAAAGATTAAAATAATTGATATTAAAAATATTAAAATAAATTTAAATTGAAAAATTTGATTCCATAAATTAATTTTCTAGGTTATTATTACATTTTAGGGTTGATTAAATATATTTTTTATTGAAGGAATCAATTTGTGATGACTTTAACAAAAACCAAATACTAAATAGTGTCAAAATTGACATAAATGAGTTTAAAAAAACTATTTTATTAAATTATATAATAATACTAAAAATATAAGATTCACCCAAATGACTTTTATAATGTTACATATGTCATTAATGAACCACTTTAGGTTCTATTGGAATTTTATAGTAATTATATTAACCATGTCGTATAAAAATAAAATAAGACATGGTAAAAGTTAAACAATTTAACTAAGAGTTAAATCTAAAAGATAAGGTTAATATGGTGACCTAAAACTTTCTAAAACCTCTTTTTTGTGAGTATTTAGACTCATCCAGAGCTGTTAATCGAAATAAATCAAATTATATCTTTTATAAACTGAAAATAATTTTATAATAAATTAATACTTGAAGCTTTTCCTAAAGTGCCCCTCACCGCTCTTATAAAAGGGAACCTCCCTTTATTTTAATTCACACCTATAAAGCCTTTGGTCTTGGCCAAACCCTACAAAAATCTCCCCCTAACATCCCTCACTTTAACCAATAGGTGTTACCTTGATCATAAAGCCAACCTAAGGATCCCCTTTCTTCAAATCAAAAGGAAACACCCAAAGAAGAGGTAATTATTTTATCACCTCTTTCAAAGTTCTTTCCTTCTTATAATTCCTATTTCCTTGTTATTACCATAATAAAATAATAAATCCAGAACCTTATTCACTATGATATGTTATTATAAATATGTTACAACCATATTCATTATTCTATCCATCCTATGAATGACAAAGTCACTATGTGTGCGTACGTACGGCTTACCGTCTCCACGTCGTGGTGTAGTTTGTTATTCAACACTACATTTTATGGATGTGTTTAATAATGAGTATAATTAATTTAAATAATGAATATATCATGGAAATTATTCTTTATATATAATATACCATCCAATTAAACACCCTTTCACCATCAATAGAATGATATTGTCGCTCGTGCATACGTTCGGCTTACTGTCTCCACGACGCGATGAGATTCATCTTCAACGATCATCATTAAATAATTTTTATAAAAATATGTATATTTATTAAGTATGATATATATGAAATAATATTTTTACTATAATATATATATATATTTAGATAAATATATGTTGTTTACTTACTTCCATACTGTATGATAAGAAAATAGAAACAACGTTCATATGTACGTACGAACTACCATCTCCATAAACGTTGTTTCCATTTCATATATCTATCTATTATACATATTTATATTCTGAATATATGTGATAAATAAATCATGTTTTATATTATGAAAGTATGTAAATCATGATCTTGTCATACGATCAATGATAACAAGTTAAAACATGAATGATAAAGAAATCGATTATTACCTGGAATGTTACTTTAACAAGGAAATTATTATTAAATGGGTAGTATAAAGTCATAAATGAATCATATATGATATCATAAATATGAATATGGTTCTGGTATAATTTAATAACATACTATGGTCATTATATATGATTTTAAATGTACCCTTGACTAAAGGAATGTACAAGGTAAGGGTTAATTTCTCAATCTCCTAATTATCCTAGATTCTTTATGTGTAAGTATTTATTGGGACATGTTTATCATCCATGTCCATGTTTCATAAATATGTTTTCAAAATAAATATTTTAATGTTTTATTGAAGTTTATATTTTACTTGATCATTATTTTAAATGTTTAAAGATTTATTTTTCTAAATCTATTTAATTAATGCCCATGTTTTCAAAATGATTTTTAGGATTTATTTGTATGGAAATGATTGTTTTAAAATGTTAATTTATTTAAAAGTTTCAAAGTGGTATGAGACACTTTGATTCAAAAATATCTTTTAAATGAATTCCTTTATAAATTTTGTGACTTTTAAATGATTTCATGAAAAATGGATATTTTTCTCAAAGAGTTTTACCGATAATTTTCAACTATTTCAACATCCTTTACTGGATATTATTCTTGATTGAGGTTTATTTATTATAATACAATATTCCATATTGTATTGAATGAGTTTTGATATGTTTTACTATGGATGTGATATTTTTATACCATTCATGGTTAATGATTAAAGTATTAATATTTCTTATGCTAGTTTTAATATGAATTTTTATATTATGTTTCATCATTTTCATATGAGGAATGCATTAGACTTAGTAAGTGATGGGAGGGGCCCACTATAGCCCCTCGATGAATCGATAGGTCTCATAAGAAAAACTAATGTCTTGGAACAAGGCCTTGACAGAATATTTTTGAATTGTCTTGGCACAAGGCCTTGACGTAGTAGTTATTATGTCTAGAATTATGCATTCCATCACTATGAAATTAGTTATTACATGTGATTATTTGACTAGTAAAATATTCATGTGCATGTTTATATGGTAATTTTTGACTTATTTTTACCGTATTATGTTCAAGTTTTATGTTCAAAAGACTTTTGTTTTTATTATACAACTTTCCATAAAATTTTATAGCTTCTGGAGAATTATTTAACTTTACTAAGCATCTGAGTTCACCCCTTATGTTTTATTTTCCTAGGATGACAAGAAGTGTATTATGTTTGATATGCAGGGTTAATCTAGGAGAATAATGGCATTCTCAATGAATTATTTATGATGTGTTTTATGTTATAAAGTATAATGTAAAATTCATGTATGTAATCTATTTTCCAAGATTGTTAAACGGATCAGTCCTTCGGGACTTGATTCCTTGTACTCGTGCCAATGTATTAAAATAATGCATTGGATTCGAGCTTCTGAGGTCGAGGCATTATAGTTGGATCAGAGGGAGGTTTAGAAACAACCTTGGAGATAGATTTGGAAAACATAGAATATGGATCATAACCCTACGATTAAATTTGAGGATAAGTATAGAAGAACCCCATAGAATTTTGGTAATGATCATGGATAACCTAGGATTAAACCTAAGATGTTATAGGTTGAAAATACCTTCCCTTAATTATGTGGTTTTCTTCAATGAGATTTTTTTCTCACCTTGTGCTTTCTGGTCTTAGTTAATGGAGGAAATAGGAAGGAATTGGATTAACATTGACTTTGAAGGAAAATATGTTGATTTTGAGAAAAAAATCAGATAATGACTTGAGAGAATGATATTGTGATTATGCCAAATCAGTTATCATGATATATGATTAATAATTTGATCTTTGATGAAATTCCTAATACATTGCATAAGAGTAATATGAATGTTTATAAATGTTCAAATTTTAAGAATCATAGTAAAAATAAGATTTGGTTTCCTACATGTCAAGAGGAAGGGAAGAAGAACCTTGAGGAATACCTCAAATGGAGGGGAAGATGTTATCTCTGTGGGAAAAAGGGTCATAGAGTGACTAATTTTTATGGAGTTAAATGTCTCATCTATGGAAATCATGGGAATTACCCAACTCAATGCCCAGACATAAGAATCTACCTCTAAAAAAAAGAAGGACTTTTTCCATTCCAACCATTAAATTGGAAGGATTGAAGTATTTATGGATTTGGATCCAAGAATTATGAATAAGTGAATTATATAAGGAGTATAAAATTTATGTTTTTTGCTAAGGATTTTCAAGAATATGTTTAATTTTTATAAAGGACAAGAAAATTTATTTTAGGGTAATATTATATTTTGAGAACTTATTATTAAGGTAAATATAACCTTTAATATGTTCCTTATGTTAAGATAATAATGTTATCTTTGAATAAGTAAATTGGATGATGCAAGTTTCTTGAGAACTTATTTTGGATTTGTCGACAAGAGGGTTATGCTATCATGGAAGAAGTGTAAAACTTTTTGTGACTTAAGGAATAATCCACTACGTTTTGGAACAAAGAAACATGCATGTTTTTAATAAGGATGTCTGATAATTCAGGTTGTTACCGTGACTCAAGAGAATACATGATGAAGGTGTTCACATGTTTGGAATGTGACAACCAAGAACTACCCTATGAGATATGGGAGATAAATTCTAAGCCTATTTGGTTCACCTATTTTTAAAGTTATAGATTTTCTGTTTTTGGAAGGATTGTAAGGTTATCCATTATTGGATATTATAAGTTATACTCCATTTGAATTTTGTTAGATTAGTGTATTATCATTCTATAGGCGGACTTATACATTTTTGATAACTTGTTCTAACACTTTTGGTGATACAAATAGAATGACATATCATTATATTTATAGATCGCATGATATTCCAACATTTCAGGAATGAAAAATTCAACTTCATTTCCTAGTGTAACGGATGAAGTGAAAATAGATCAAATCACAACCAAATGATGAGATTATGATTATGACACATAATGAAATCAAGTATGTTTTCTTGAGTTATTTTCTTGATAGTAAATTAATTCTACCTCTTCAAAAAAATGTATCTAAAAAACTGTGTTATCCTAATGCCTTATGTTTATTTTGAATCGATGATATTTTAAATCATCATAGATTTATGGCTTTGAGGCCCTCAATTATCCATTTATTGTTCACTTGTTTGTGATTGATAACCTCAATCACTCCCTATAAATATTTATGTTTTCCTATAATTATGTGTTTATAATTTCTACCAATGTTATCCTATTCAAAATCCAAATTTGGTGGTGACTTTTTCATTTCCACTTCCCTCTAATTAAGACTAAATTTTATTAACCCAATTTTCATTGTGGGTTTTCCACAAAGGTATTTTCTATTTTCAACCTTTTATTTTCGAAGAAAAATTTTAAATTGTGAGGATGCAATTTATTGAAGTAGGGTAGAATGTAACACCTCAAGATTTCATAGTACTTTATCTCTTTAAAGTAATCTAATATCTTATATTGCATGCAACACTGATTTGGCTTGCATTATACACAAGATTGAGTTTCTGTGAAACAATACATTAGTATTATAATTAATAAAAGATATATTTTTTATCAATTAAATATTTTAATATGAATAGTAACAAATAAATTTTAAATTTTATTTATAATTTTTTTATAAATAAAATATATGTATAATGAAATGTATAAGTTTTGTTAAAATGGTTATATATTTAGGAAAACTATTTGTCATTTTTTGAAAAATAATAAAATTAATTTTAGACACTCCTAAAAAATAAAATTTGGTAAAATAGAATTCATTTTTGAATTGTTAATATCAAAATTAGATTAGGCTGAATTTTTGGTATTTTTCTAAAAACATTCAATTTTTGACGAATAGTGAACAATACTACATAGTACATAAAAATCAACTTTTTCTTTTAAATAATTATTTTTAATTAAAAATTTTCTTAAAGTAAAAATTGGTATATAATACCTACATTAGTCTAATGTAATTCATTGGAGTCATTTTATAATAATATTAGATATATAAAGTTTTATTGAACTTTTTAACGTCTTTTACCCACCTTTAGACACATTTGAAAATTTGCATAAAACGTAATTTTACTGCTTATGTGAATTGGATTTCAAAAATATGAAAGACATTATTATCATCAGTAAGTAAAATTTAGTTCAATAGGATGAAAATAAGTTTTGGTGAATAGCAACATTTGTATTTTATTTACCACGGTTAAAAGTAAATAGGGTAATTAACAAAAAAAATAATATTATAATAATATAAAATTAGCCCAAAACATATCTTAATTCTATTGGATAAGTGTTTTTAGACCAAAATAAACCTTTAGACAAAAATATGATCAATTTTGATCCACTTGTATTTGATTATGACATTTATTATATTTTATTTAAAGAAGAGTTAAAAGTGTTAAATTCAAATTTTAATAACTAAACCATTTTTAATATTGGGCTATACGTAAGATAAATTAAGATATAAATATTAATTATAAAGATAAAAATATTTCCTACATCATAGTAGTTTATTTATAATTTTTAAACATTAAATAATTAAATTTATTTATGACATAATGATGTTGTTGTAATTACCTTATTAATGAAAGATTAAAATAATTGATATTAAAAATATTGAAATAAATGTAAATTGAAATTTTTGATGCTATCCAAAAATTTTATATGTTCATATGAAATTTTAGGGTTGATTCAATGTATTTTTTTCAAAGTAATAAAGTTATTATGAATTTAACAAAAACCAAATACTAAATATTGTCAAAATTGACATAAATGGGTTTTTAAAACAAATACTATTTTATTAAATTATATAATAGTCTTAAAAGTATAATATTCGGTAAAATCACTTATATAATGTTACATATTTCATTAATGAACCACTTGAGATTCTCTTGTCATTTTATAGTAACTATATTAACCATGTAGTATAAAAATACAGGAAGACGAGGTAAAAGATAAACTATTTAACTAAGAGTTAAATCTAAAAGATAAGGTTAATATGGTGACCTAAACACATTTAAAACCTATTGTTTGATTGTATTTAGACCTATACCCACATTATCCTATAAATAAATCAATTTTTATCTATTCTAAACTTAAAATCTTTTTATAATAAATTAATACTTCATGATTTTTCTAAAGTGCACCTCACCTCTCTTATAAAAGGGAACATCCCTTTATTTTAATTCACAAATCCAAAGCCTTTTGTCTCATCCAAACCCTGCCCAAATATCCTCCAAAATTCCCTCACTTAAACCTACAGTCATTAACTTGAGAAAAAATCCAACCTAAGGAGCCCTTTTGTTCAAATCAAAAGGGAACACCTGAAGAAGAGGTAATTATTTTATCACCTCTTTCAAAGTTCTTTTCTTATTGTACATCCTATTTCCTTGTTTTTTATCATACTAAAATAATAAATAAAGTACCATATACATTCTGAGATGTTATTATAAATATGGTATAACCATATTCATTATTCTATCCATCCTATGAATAACAAAGTCACCATACGTGCGTACGTACGGCTTACCGTCTCCACATCGTGGTGTAGTTTATTATTCAACACTACATTATTTAGAAGGGTTTAATAATGAGTATAATTAATATAAATAAATAATATAAAATGGTAATTATTGTTTATATATAATATACCATACAATTAAACACCGTTTCACCATCAACGGAATGATATTGCCGCTCGTGCGTATGTACGGCTTACCGTATCCACAATGCGATGAGATTCATCTTCAAGGATCATCATTCAAGAATTTTTATAAAAATATATATATTGATTAAGTATGAGATATATGAAATAATATTTATAATTTAATAATATATATTTATGTAGATAAATATATGTTGTTTACTTACTTCCATATTATACGATAAGAAAATGGAAACAACGTTCATGTGTACGTACGGACTATCGTCTCCATGAATGGTGTTTCCATTTCATATATCTATCTATTTTAAATATTTATATTCTGAATATATATATGATATTTAAATCATGTTTTATATTTTTTAAGTATGTGAATCCTGATCTATATTATACGATCAAGAATAAAAAGTTAAAACACGTATTATAAAGAAATCAATTATTACCTGAAATGTTACTTTAACGTGAAAATTATTATTAAATGTGTATTATAAAGTTATAAATGAATCATATATGATATCATAAATATTAATATGGTTCTGGTATAATTTAATAACATACTATGGTCATTATATAGGAGGTTAAATGTACCCTCTACTAAAGGAAAGTACAAGGTAAGAGTTAATTCCTCAATCTCATTATTATCTGAGATTGTTTATGTGTAAGTATTTATTGGGACATATTTATCATCTATGTCCATGTTTCAAAAAAATAAAAAGAAAAGTTTTAAGGTTTTATGGAAGGTTATATTTAACTATATCATCATTTTAAATGTATAAAGATTTATTTTTTTAAATCTATTTAATTATTGTCCATGTTTTCAAAAATGATTTTTAGGATTTATTTATATGGACATGATTGTTTTAAAATGTCAATTCGTTTCAGAAGTTTCAAAGTGGTATGGGTTAATTTCATTCAAAAATATCTTTTAAATGACTTCCTATATAAATTGTGTGAATTTTTAATGATTTCATGAAAAAAGGATATTTATCTCAAAGAGTTTTACTGTTCATTTTCAACTATGTCAACATCCTTTACTGGATATTATTCTTGATTATGGTTAATTTATTATAATAAAATCTTTCATATTGTATTGAATGAGTTATGATATGTTTGACTGTGGATGTACTATTTTTATACCATTCATGGTTTATGGTTAAATTATTAACATTTCATATTCTAGTTTTAATACAAATATTTATGTTATGTTTCACTCTTTCGATATGAGGAATGTATTGGACTTAGTAAGTGACCGGTGGGGCCTGCTATAGCCCCTCAATGCATCAGTAGGTCTCATGAGACAATCTAGTGTCTTGGGTCAAGGCCTTGATAGAATATTTGTGAATGGTCTTGGAATAATTCCTTGACATAGTAGTTATTATGTCTGGAATTATACATTCTCTCGTTATGAAATTAGTTATTACATGTGATTATTAAACTAGTAGAATATTCAAGTCCATGTTTATATGGTAATGTTTGACTTATTTTAACCATATTATGTTCAATTTTTATGTTTAAAAGTTTTTTGTTTTTATTATACATCTTTCCTTAAAATTTTATAGCTTCCGCTGAATTATTTACCCTTATTGAACATCTGAGCTCACCCCTTTATTATGTTTTATTTTATGAGTATGCCAAGAAGTGTCATATGTTTGATATGTAGGGTTAATCTAGTGGAATAATGGAATTCTCAAATAATTATTTATAATGTGTTTTATGTTAGAAAGTGTAATATAACATTCATGTATGTAATCTATTTTCCAAGACAGCTAAACTGATCGGTCCTTCGAGACTTGATTCCTTGTAATCATGCCAATGTATTATGACCCAGTCTTGATATACATTAAAATTACATAACATTTTTAGAATACATAAAACATTACAAAAAAAGACACCCAAAGATCATATTAATTTAGTGCCTTTAGAAACTTTCAAACATGAACACTAGTACATACATGAGCTATATTATCTCCCACTAGGTTTCTCTATACTAGAACCCTTCTTATACACATCATATTTAATACATATCTTCATAACTCAGGTAAGAAAACTTAAAAAGGGGTGTGCTCAGATGCTCAGTAAGGGTAAACAAGGGAGACATGTAAGCATAAATATGAGCATAAGAGAATGAGAATGTGATCAAAACATTTTAATATCTTAAACTACATATCAATGATCATAAACATGAATTATGGCATAAATATTGATATCCCATAAGACATGAATCATAAGGAAATTAAGAACATAATCAATGAAAGCATAACATAGGAATAAAACATGGAATTATGAAAAAAAAAATAAGCATATAATATGATTTATATAGTAGTAAAGGCATCGTTTCCAAGGTCATATTAGTAGAAAAAGTCCTTTACTGAATCGGGTTCACTCCCGATTCTAGCCCTGTATTATTGAACTGAGTTCACTCCTCATTCCATCCCTATAATAATGGACTGAGTTCACTCCTCATTCTAGCAATGTCTATCCCATGAGATATAAATATTTACCCAATACATTTGAGGGAGATATAGGTCTCCTCCATATCATAATGAAATCATACATACATGTTCCACAAAATCATAAACAATTATATCTTAACCCATGAAATGAAATGGGTGTCATAAACATGTAATCATATCATAACCTATAGAAAAAGATACAGGTTTTTCAATCATTTCATAAAAGCATAACCTATTAAATTAAGCGAGTTTCATAAGCATATAACTCATGAAATAGAAATAAATTTCATAAAAATAATTCCATAAAACATAATCCATTCAGAGAAAGAATATTAAGGAAACATTGAATCATTTTACAAAAAAGGTATGAGTAACACCAATGAATGTTATCTTATATGAGAAATAATTTTAAAATATATTTTAAAAAAAATCATGAAAAAATTATTCATTCTACTTTGAGAAATGATTCTTAAAATGTAAAACATTTTGAAAACCATTTTCATGAAAATAAAATCGAAAATTTATAAAGGAAGAATTGAAGATATTTTGAAATCCTTTTTCCTTTGAAAAAATGTAGAGGGGATTGAAAACCTTTTGAAAACCATTTTTCATTGAGAACTTATAAAAGAATATCAAAACCCTTCTAAAACCCATTTCTTTGAAAATAATTTTTAAAAACATTTTCTTAAAAATTAACCTTTTAAACAATAAAAGGAAGCTTAAAATAAATTACGATGGGTAAATCTGTACATGTCGAACATTCCTTTTCCGTCGTAAAAATAATTGAAAGTGCCTCGACTGGAAAACAATAAGAATGTTACTTTTTTGAAAAACTTTGTTTTTAAAAGTCAAAACAAGGGTAAAAATTTATTTTAAAAATCATAGTATAATAGTATAATATTCTTGGAAACCTTTTTAGAAAACACAGTTTTGAAGGAACATAGATTTCCAACCGAAGAGAGAGGTGAGGTCATATTTTATTAAAAACATTTAATTAATTATCTTAAGTAACAAAGTGTGGGAAAATATTATTAATACATGCAGACATAAATAATAACCATATAAGAAGAAAATTGATTATTTTTCTTGAAATATGGATCATAATATTTCATTAATGAAAATGTTATCATAAACAATCTCGATAAACAGTGATATTGTTTTAATAGACTCTTACCACATGGTAACTATGAGTCATACTCCCCATATAAGAAAATGAAATTACATGAAGCTTTAAAATATCATTAAAATAATTAGATTCATGTTATAACTTGTCAAAGTAATTTTATATTCCTCATATAAAAATATAGGTATATAACATGGCTTGTGTCTCAAAGAAGACAAATTGAGACAAAATTACTTTATCGATTTGGTAAATTTTAAAACATAAACCTCATTCCAGAAAGATCATAAAATGATTTTTTAAATACCCATATATTTAAATATAATATTTATATAATATATTCATGGTTATTATATACACCACACAAAATAAGTGAGTGGTACATAAGGCATGTCTCTCACAAAAAAGAGAGTGAGATGAAATTCTCTTACCTTCTTCTCTTGACTCTCATCGTACTCATTCAAACCTACTATATAATAGATATAAATTTATTATACATATATTAAAGAACTATATTATTAATTATAATACTATATATGTTTTGATTATGTATTTATATTACCCACTTGTTAATAATTCTATGTTAAGGTTTCACTTCGGGTAATATTCGCTTTGTTTTTCTCATGTGTCTTAATTTGTTATATATTTGGTACTTATAATTATATCATGATTTATATAATGTAAACCATGATTTAAATATAATTAATATTAATTATATTTGTATTATAATAATCCATAAAATATAGAAGTATGAAATGGAATACACCATTCATGCAGACGGTAAGCCGAACGTACACATGAACGTTATTTTCGTTTAATTATCGTGTTGAAAGAATGTAAGTAAAATACATATTTGTGTGTGTATAATTATTAAAATATCTTTATTATATCATATATATTCACTAAATCCATACTTAATACATTCCATATAGTGTATGAATGAATCACATCACTTTGAGGGGGTGATAGTCCACACTTCCTCAAAACAATATTATCGTATTAACACAAAATGGAAAGAATAAAGATATGTGTTGTAATAGAATTAAATAAGATTAAAGACATAATAAATATAATATATAAAATATATAAATATATTTTACATCATGATTTCCACCATGATATGTGGTAAAGGAAAAACGAACAATCATCATTTAGTGAGGTGGTACATCCTTGTACAGGTAAACAATACGTTCGTTACTATTTGATGGAAGTGTGTGTAAGTGTAGGTTAAAAACATAGAATAAAAACATAATATTATAATGAGGATACTGGTTTTTTTATACAATCATGGAATAATAATATTTTATGGAGTGAAGATAGAATATAAAAGAAAGAAGTTTGAGGGAGGGCGTTACCTCTTAATCGGGTAACTCTTTTTGGTTCGCACCAAAGGGCTTCCTTGGAAGGATCTCTACACAAGGGAGGATTCAAGGAGGAATTGATTAATTTTGGGGAGATATTTGGGAGTATTTTTTTAAAGTAAATGTGTCTTGATAGGTGTGAGTAATTATAAGTAGAGGATGCCTTTTATAATGGAGGAGGAGTTACACTCTTGTAATATTTTGGAAAAGGGAAAACTTACCCACGTTTTTTATTTAAAGTGGATCCAATAATGGTAAAAAGTAGAAACAATGGATTATAGGTTCAAAATATGGAAATAAACTTGATTTTGGACAAGTTTATTGGTTTTTTGGGGCCTTAAGGTTATGGTTTAGTCCGTTATTAAGCTTAATTGAACCTTAATTGTTGTAATTAATTTTAATTATTTTTATTAATATGTTTTTTTTAAAGTTTAACTTAGTAGAAATTATAAATTATTTTGATTCCAAATATGGAATCAATTTTTTCAAATTCCAAACACATAAGTGGCAGAAATGAATTTAAATTTAATCCCGTAGTCGGGTCGATAATACGGGTTTTTATAGTAAAAACGTTCAAAAGTTTACTATGCTTTTATATTCAATTTAAAAGTTAAATTGATTGTAATGACCTAAATTGTATTAATTAATAAAAATATTATCTAATTAAACTTTGAAACGAATTTAAAATATATTTTACCCTTATAAATAAATTATATGAAAAATCATTTTTGAATTAAAATCCAGTATCTTTAACTATTCATTAAAAAATAAAATCTTTCAAAAAATACCAAAAAAATTATCCTAAACTAATTTTAATGTTTTAAATCAAAATATAAATTTTATTTTGACATATTAAATATATAAAATTTCCAAAAAAATATATTTAAAATGGTTTTACCATTAAAAGGCGGTAAAATTACCTTTAAAAAATATTGGTTTTAAATCATAAAATTGGGTTTGTTCTTATAATATGTTTATAAAATATATTGGATGAATATAAAAAATATTTTATTAAATATATAACATATATATTGAAATAATACCACTTACTAATTGTAATTAATTTAATTTATGAATACAAAACACATTTGGGAGCATAAAAATAAAAATATATCCTTATATTCAATTTTTTCTTATATTTTCATTTCTAATTAATTGGTAACCTATGAATTAATCATATATTTGTGTAAATCATGTATTTTTTATAAGTTAGTTAATACTATTCATAACCTCTAATTTAACATATGGGTTATTTCTTATTATATTAAATAATCATATCTTAATAATATATTATTGTTCAGTAAACCTCGGTCACGCGTTTTATGCAAGCCATCAAGGAATGTGATTGTTGTGTATAATTAAAGCTAAACTTAGTGTACCATGTAGAGAAAGATAAAATTTATGTTGTGTGTAGTTTACATAATCCAAACATAATGCTTTAATATAAAATAAACTATTTTCAATATTGCATGAAATGCAAAATATCAAAAAGATTAAATTAATTCAAAATAAAATAATTCACAGAACCTCAGGGTGTTATAAGGGGAATCTTTCCAATTTAAATTTATTTTGGTTTATAATATCTCTTTCTACCTATGATTATTATATATTATTTATACCTCTATTACTAATGAATTTTAATTACTTTTTCATTTCTTTCTTTCGAGTATATTCATGTATTTATATTTCTCTTTAAAATAAGTTCTTTTCAGCAAAACTTATTCAAAGTATTAAGGGAAACCATTCCATATATTATTATTCTTCATTTACCCATCCTTTAATGATTATATTCTTCTTATATGATTTTCTAAGGCTCATTTTGGTAGATCTAATATTATATTTCTCTTCTGGTTTTTAGGAAAACCATATGCTTTTAATTCCTTAAAAATGTGTTTTACCTATCTCCTTTAATTTTAGTAATGGGTTATCTCTCAATATTTACTTTAAGATTATCTATCATTGTCCAATACTCATTAAATTTTTTATAATTTATATTATTCTTTCAATATATTATTAATTTATTATTTCCTTATTCTAAGAATTTATATATCTAATCTCAAATATGTTTTCTTAGGTCATACCATACAAAATTCATAAGGGGCTTCTTGTCTTGGTATTTTCTATTTGAATCATGTTCCCTATTATTTATTTGTAATCTTCTATATTTTTTATATATTGGTATTTGTAAACCTCATATTATAATTTTCATTTATTTATAAGGATTTAAATCTCCTTGTTAACATTCCTTATTTTATTGGACTATATCTCATATATTAACAGATTACTAAGGAGTTTTCTAACAAATATCTTTTATTTCCATGTATTTTTTCTCTATTACCTATTCTTACGGATTCATAGTTCATAATTTATGATGTTTTAAAAGTATAATCTCACTTACTCAATTTTTTCATTCCTTTTAGGATTATACTCTCCCCCTCTCTCATATATGTTATTACTTTCAAAATACATACCTTTGAAATAAATTTTAATATAATTCCTACTTCTTTATTTTGGGATATAAATTTTTTTAAAATTTCTATCAAATAATTTCTTTTAAGTCCAACCATATGAATTATGTTATTAAAAAAATTCCATGTCTTTTTTTTTCTACTTCATGTGATTAAAATTTTAAGGCCTTGAGATTGATCCTAAGGTGTTCACTACCACAAAAAAGGGCAAGGGAAGCGCTGCCCTTTATCAGCGCTAAAAAAAGTGTTGATAAAGGGATATGTCTTAATCAACGCTAGTTAAAAGCTCTGATAAATCTAACATTTATCATCGCTAAAATACGCGCTGATAAAGGTATACCCTTTATCAGCGCCTTTTTTAGTGCTGATAAAAGGGTACATTTATCAGCACTGAAAAATCACTGATAAATTTATGTTTTATCAGAGCTTTTATTTTTTCGCTGATAAAACATACCATTATCAGTGCTTTCAACGAGAACTAATAAAGGTTCCAGCGGTTTCTATTTAATAACCCTAATAGGCCCTCCTCTCTCGCACGTGGTAAAGCTTTCGCAGAAGCTGAACTAGGACCCTCTTCCACTGTGACTTCTCCTCCTCGTTCTCCTCCTCTTCCACATCCGCGTCTTCCTCCTCCTCCTCGTCCTCCTCCTCCTCTTACTCCTCCTCCTCCGCCGCTGTCGTTGGGTTTTTCTCCTCCACCACCACCTCTGCACCATTGGGTTTTTCTCCTCCACCGCAACCGTCGCTGCCTCCGCCGCCGCCGCCTCCGCCGCCGCTAGTCAGTGTAGGAGTATTTTTCCTTCTCTTGGGTTAATATAAATGAGAAATTATGATCCTTGAATGATTATGATGAATTATAGTTTTTTATAAGTGAGTTGAACCTATGTATGGGTAGTTGGAGAAAGAGTGAGAGCCCAGGTGGTGAGACCCTTGTATTGTAGGTTGTTTTAGATAGAGGGTGTGCGGGAACCTATAGTAAGTGGTTGGTTTGGTTCACTAGATGATGTGTGTTTTGAGGTGGGGATAAGAGTGGCACCCATGGGCTATGGATTATGTAAGAATTGATGTAAGGGGTTTGTGTGAGATCTCAGTGGTCGTTAGCATGTGACTCAGGATGGTAGCGAGTTAGTGAGTTTTGGTGGTTGGGGGAGACTAATGAGTGGGGTTATCTTGGTGTTATGAATACCTTAGATACATAAATCCAGGGTAGATTCATTGACATGAGGGATTCATGCATATTAGGTGTTATCAAGTTTATAGCGAAGGAATGGTCATGCCTTGGATTTGTATAAGGGAAGCACTCTCTATTCTTGAGTTTTGGTGTTATGATTGGGTTGAGGGACATGATCATTTGGATTCCTAACCCTATTGATTTATAGGATGGTTTTAATGTGACCATCACTATTGAACCTAGATGGATGGGTTTAGGGTAATGAAGCATGGTTATATTCCTTTGGTTTTGGAATAATGTTGGGTAACTGGTGATTGTGTGGTGAGTTTTGGCATGGTGTGATGTTAAGATTGGAAAAGAGTACCAGGGGTGTCCCATTGTAAATATGTGTGTTCCCCCTAATTTTTGTCAAGATGTACGGTTAGGCTCATTGAGTTTGAATAGGTATATGATCCTACTCACTAGATACCATGTGTTGTGTTGAAAATATTGTACCATGAAGTTTAAATTAATGTGATTAGGATGTATGTGTCGTGAAAGGTGTGATAACAGAGGATTGATCAGGGCTTACTCATTTGGGGTATGCTATCTAGAATAAACTTGGGGATTATACCTAGTAAAGAGGACCTATTGGTCATGGATTACCCATTGTATGCTCATATTTTATATTTTAAAAAGTCTGTTGAACTCGTTCTATCGAAGGTGGGTTCTATAATTTCTTGTTATCTTAAGGTGTGTTTAACCATAGTGTGGGTTGATTTCGGTTTTAGTGGGTTCTTGGGTTTTGTGGGATGTAGTAAGTGGTGTACTCGGTTTTAGATTATTTTATTCTCATGAGTTTCCCCTATTTTATGTTTTCTTTTCAGTTGGAAATCTCCTATGTTGTGCGCCTCTCCTCTGCCACGAATGCACCTTTTCCATGTGCTTAACGACACCTTCGTAGTGAGTTTTCTCCTATTACTCATTGGTTTCCTCTTGTTCTCATGTTATTACTGTTTGATATTGATGGTTATAATGTGAAATGTATGGGCTAAACGCCCCGCTAAAATCGTGGTCATTGGTGGTCCTTGTTTGCGCACTAAATGAATTACATGTTGGTTGGTTCTTGTTGAACATTTTAATATAAAAAATGGTAATTTATGTATACATGACTTATGAATGAACGCCCCGGATGATAAAACTTTTGTGATAACCCTTGAATTAACAAACAAAATTGAATAAGGGATGCTTTGTAAAATCTAAAATTGTGATTCTTTGGTTTGTATGGTGTTCCAATTGTGAGCATGATTGTGTTTTTGTATGGTGTTGCAGTTGTTGTCATGATTGATATGCCATTTGTTTTACATGTTGTTGTTCTTCCACCATTTAATATCAATCCAAACTTTACCCATTTCAATGGCACCACCACTTTGTTACTAGTGCAATTACACTGAATCCTAAAAAACTACTTCTAGAGGACTCTATGAGACACTTTATAGTGTGAAGATGATGTTTTTCAGATTCTATATATTTTTAAAATACATGGTATGTAGTCTAGTTAAATGGAACATGCTTCATCATACATGGATTTCATATAGATTTTAATGCCAGACAACAGTTATCTCCAAAATTTACACCACATGACTCATCTTCTGACTCAAACTTGGAATAAGTTTTATTTTAAATGTTACATATCATGTGAACGTAGGTCACACACAATGTATCTCCAAGACATATACTTCAGCATGAAACCATGTACATGCCATGAAATAATGGTAGAATTATATGATATGTGTTTTAATTCACTCACACTATGTATAGATACCATAGAATCTTTATGTGTATAGACTATACACTCTTAGTGGTCATGTAAGGACTAAAAACTGTGTAATCCACAAAAATGTGATGCATAGCCGGTGAAGTCACTCATTTTGTATCTAAAGTACACGCCTTTAGATCAGGTTGTTCTATATGTCATGTATTTTCAAAGGCATCATGCAGTCTTTGTAAGAATAACTTGGAATTAATTTGATATATGTCAGATTAAATAAGGTATCTTATCCATAGACGATGTTCACCCTACTGGACACACCATGTATATGGATTTCACATGAGTTTAGAAATGGTAGTATACAACCAACCTTGACTGAGAACCCTACACATTGTGTATCCATTGAAAATATTGTGTGCTATGTTAATTTCATTATTATTATTTATTTTTCACTTAGATGATAATATTTCATGTATGAGTAGCCCATTATAAATATCTTCTCATGTAGATCACAATATTATGATTCCCTAATTCATTAGAAATTGCACACGATGTGGTTTGGATATTTTAATTATCTTCACTCTGCTTGAGAGTTGAAAAGTGACAAGTGAGATGTTTGGAGAAAATATGGAGTATGGTACTCCCCCATGTTTCGGTGAAGAGTCCTCCATGTATAGGTTTTAGGTACTCCATGGAGATATACAAAAGACAGGGCCCAGTCCCCCGTATATAGATAGAGTTCAAGTAATTTCACATGTTTTGGGGTAGGTTCCTCTATTTCATTGTAGAGGCATTTGTACCATGATTTTTTTTTATAAAACCCAAACAATGCTACTTGATTAATTAAATCATAATATTAGGCAAGTTCGAGATTGAACCCATAAAGACAATGAATATGAATAAAGAATGGATGAATTCCAATCGGTTGACAAAAGAGTATGAAGATGGCGTGAAAGAGTTTATCAAGTTTGAAGAAGATCATGCATGTGACCCTTCTAAAATCCTTTGTCTGTGTTTACGCAGTTGTTATTCAAGAAAAATTAGTCCAGAGGAGTTGGAAAAACACCTGATCTATCACGAAATAGATCAAAGTTATACATGATGTAATAAACACGGGGAAAAACGAATGTAGGTAGTGGCTCGGATAACACGCCATTTTATGGAAGATCTGATATGATTACAAGAGTGAACAGTGAAGACGATTGTATGGAGGGTGTGATTACAAATGTGAATGATGATGAAGATCGTATTGAGGAAATGACAAGGACAGTTGAAGATGAACTTCATGATTGCCCAAAATTGTTTGAGAAGTTAAAGAGTTGTGCAAAAATGCTATTGTATGATGGTTACACTAAATATATAGCATTGTCAGCCGTACTGAAGCTGTATAATTTGAAAGCAGGAAACATGTGGAGTGACGCTAGTTTTATGGAACTACTTGCTCTCCTGAATGACATGATTCTAGAAGATAATGAACTCCCAAGCCGAACATATGATGCCAAATAAATGCTATGATCGATGGGTATGATCTCTGAAAGAATACACGCCTGCCTGAATGACTATATATTGTTTATCAAGGACCACAAATCACTTAAAAAATCCCCAAAGTGTGGTGTTTCTCGATACAAGAAAGATGATTCTAGTCCTACGAAAGTTGTATGGTACTTTCCAATCATTCCAAGGTTTAGACGCCTATATGGAAGTGAGGAGACTGCAGGACAATTGACATGGCATGCAGATACAAGAATTAAAGATGGGAAACTACGTCATCCAGAAGACTCTCCTCAGTGGAAGAGAATTGATCACGAGTATCCTGAATTTGGAAACGAGCCGAGAAACCTTCATCTGGCGTTATCTACAGATGGGGTGCATCCTTTTGGTTTTCAAAGTAGCAGTCACAGTACATGTCTGGTTAGGTTGGTAAATTATAAATTACCACTGTGGTTATGCATGAAACAAAAATACATCATGTTATCTATGCTTATATCATGACCAAAACAACCGGGTAATGATATTGATGATTATTTGGCTCCATTGATCGAGGATTTGAAAATATTGTGGGATTTAGGTGTTACGTTGTATGATGCTTACAAAAAAGAATATTTCACTTTGAAAGACATGTTGTACGGGATGATAAATGACTTTCCTACTTATGGAAATTTTTCAGGATATATCATTAAAGGAACTCAAGGGTGTCCCGTTTGCAAACAAGGTACATAGTCAATTAGGTTGAAACATTCATCGAAAACCGTGTTTTTAGGACATCTCATATTTCTACCCCAACGGAATAAGTATCGATCATGGACGACATCATTCAATAGAATTTTAGAAGAACGTACAACACCGTCGCCACTAACAGGTGATCAATTGTTTGAGAAGGTAAAAGATTTGAACACTACTTTTGGTAAACCGTTTTCGAAAAACCTTACGAAAACTGGTTGGAAAAAGAGATCAGTTTTTTTTGAATTACCATACTGGAATTGTCTGTATGTCAAAAAATTTCTTGATGTTATGCATATTGAAAAAAAAAATGTATGTGATAGTGTCATCGGCACGTTGCTAAATGCACCTGGCAAAACGAAGGATGGAATTAGGGCTAGATTGGACATGGTTGATATGGGAATACGAGAAGAGTTGGCACCAGCGAAGGGTGAAAAACGAACATTTCTTCCTCCTACTGCTTACACTCTTTCCAGGCAGGAGATATATCAGTTTTGCAACTTCTTTAATGACGTAAAGGTTCCAGAGGGGTATTCATCAAATATCAAGAACATCATGTCAATGAGAGATTTAAAATTAAAGGGTATGAAATCATATGACTTCCATGTTTTGATGCAAGTTATAATTCTTATAGCTTTACATTGAATTTTTTCCAAGAATTTCCACCATAAATTAACAAAGCTCTGTTCCTTCTTCAAATCTATATGCAGCAAAGTTATAGACCCAGCGAAATTTCCAACTATGGAAAGAGAAATTGTTGTCATATTATGTGAATTGGAAATGTTCTTCCCACCGACATTTTTGATATGATGGTTCATTTGATGGTTCATTTGGTGAGAGAGATTCGACTATGTCATCTTGTACATTATAGATGGATGTACCCCATTGAACGGTATATGAAGATTTTGAAAGGGTATGTCAAAAAATCGAAGTCAGCCAGAGGGTTGTATTGTGAAGCAATATATTGTTGAGGAAGCAGTTGAATTTTGTACTGAATACTTGTCTGGTGTGAAAAACATCGGCCTACTGAAATCTCGTCACACTGAGTGGCTTGAGGGTGAAGGTATTTCTGGAAGAGAGGTTGTCACAATAAATATTACAGATCGAGAGCAGGCTCACCTTTACGTTTTTCATAACAGTTTCGACGTTGACCCACATGTTCAAACCCACAAATAAATTCTTAGGCATTTGAATCCATCTAGGTCTGAAAAATGGATATCAGATACACATAATTGATAGTTTATAGGATGGTTTAAGGACCATATTTTGAAGCAGTTAGATGAAAATCCAGACTCAATTTCATAACTACTTCGATGGCTAGCCGGAGGAGCAAGTGTGAATGTATTATCTTACAATGCTTATGCAATTAATGGTTATAAATTATATACTAATGAACATGATGAAAACAGTACCATGCAGAATAGTGGGGTTACACTTGTGGCTGAGGCGATGCATGTTTCTAGTGCTAAGGACAAAAATCCAATTTATGCGAATATGTCATACTTTGGCATCATCAAACGAATATGGGAGTTGTATTATACGAAATTCAAAGTGCCAATTTTTCAATGCAAGTGGGTTGATAACAGGAGTTCTATTAAAATAGATGAATTAGGATTCATAAAAGTTGATTTCAATAAGGAAGGGGAGAAAGATGAACCATTTATAATGGCATCACAGGCAGTACAAGTATTTTATGTTCCAGACCCCGCAAACCGAAATTGGTCAATTGTTCTGTTATCGACTAAAACAACTGAAGGGTCAGATGAAAGTTCAACAGAGGATGACCCTTTTATAGGGACTTAACAATCATTTCTTAGTGGTCCCAATGTAGACGGAGTTTTTTATGTCATAGGAGACCACAATGAAGGGATTTACATAGCCGATATAGGAGTCAAATCTCTTCAGCCTTTAAAGAAATAAAAGAGAGTACAATAATCAGGTTATTTGTTTATTGTAAAATACATTGTGTTACGTTATGTTATTATCTGTCTGCTACTGCTTTTATGTAATATAAATTAAATGTTAAACCACTTATGTAGATAATGACTTCTTCACCTGCTGATGCACCCAATCCCGAGGCACAAAAGGTCTCTCAACCACCTACTGGTGGTCCCAATGCAGAGCAACAACAGGTTTCTCAACCAGCTGCCGGTGTTCCCAGTGCAGAGTAACAACAAGTTTCTCAACCTGTTTTTACTGGTCCCAGTGCTGATGCTAGTGCTCCGGAGAAAGATATTGATGATACTTATGAGGAAATTGTTGGAAATGAAACCCTAAAAGCGCAAAAAAATAAGAGCGTCATAGTTTGACAATTTTAGCCAAAATCCTTAAGGCAAAAGAAAAATGCATCAAATTTGAGGTGGGATGGAATAAGTGAGGACAACATGTTAACCCCAACAAATCCATCTTTAGTAGATACATTAGAATCATCACTCGGCAACGCGTGCCTATTAATGTACAGTCGTGGCACTATGTTGTCACCGGTCTTAAGACACTAATGTGGGAAGAGATTAAGGTAACATTATGATATCATTTTTTTAATTTATTAAAATAAAATACCAAAACATTGACTTAATCTTCATCATCCATTGTAGAGTGCATTTATAGTATATTCCTCGCACAAGGAATATGTATTGAGAGTTTCAGGAAGGATTCATAGAGGTTTCAACACAATTTTAATGAAATATCATCTTAAAGATGCTGAAGGGAAAATCAAGCCGCACCCACCTCCTCTTTATTCACACTTGATATCCCAAGGAGTGTGGGATGCATTTATCAACCATCGTGGGGAGCAGACTTTTCAGGTACATTGTGTGGGGTAATACGTTGTTTGACATTGCTTGTATTCATCACTTTGATTGACAATTTTTTATTTATGAAACAGCAACTGAGTGCTGAAAATAAAAAAACACGCAACCGAAGCAGCGTACCCTTACCGTAAAGCAAGTATGGGGTATGCTTCACTTGAGAAAAAATTGGTACATCTTTTAAATCTACCGTACTACTTATATGTGACATAAAACAACACCATAACCATATTTCTCTGTTTATATGCATATTGATGAATTGAAATCCAAATCCAAATTCATCCCACGCCATGTGTTATGGAAGGAGGCTCGTGTAAATAAAGAGGGGATACTGATAGATGAAAACACACAAAAAGTGTGGGAAACATGTGTAAGTATGACATAATATAAATTTGATTTGTTTTAAATCGCTATTACATTACAATGACTACTTATTTTTCTATATTTTCTATCTGACATAGTCACAGGAATCAAAAACACCCGCACCAGATGCAGACATACTTTCAACAGCCTTGAAGCGACCAGACCAGTATGGTCGTGTTAGAGGTGCGGGTTTTGGGTTGACACCCCGAACATATTTTCAAAAACAAAAACAAGCGGAGGATGAAAATGAAAAAATGGAAAAGCTGTAATAAAAATTAGCTATTTTTCAAGAAGAATTAAAATACCAGAGAGAGATGATAGAAACATTGATGGGGGAGAGGCAAAGAGAAGAAACAACTCAACAACAACCCGTGTGTGACGATCCCGCCCCACCCCCCCACCATCTTTGAGGCAAGCCATTCCCCTAAAAAACCTGACTTAGCTGAGGTAATCAATGTTTTAATAATTGTTTCTATGAAATTTGATTCACATAGACACTGATACCTTTCCTATACTAATATTCTATAGGGTAAAAATGACTGTGATTTATATCTATTAACTCCAACTTATCGCCTTGTAGCGAGGGATACGGTGTTCAATACGCAGAATGACATGCTACACAACAAACACCTTCTAACAAATCATTTTAGAGTGTCAATTAACGTAGCTAATGAGTTGAGTGCCGAGCTACCTATTCCAAATGATGATGATGACATTAATGTGGTTGAAAAATCTATTGGAACATTCATCGCATGGCCATCAATTCTTGTAAAAAAACATGTCGACAAAGAGGTATCCATTTCCAAGTTATTTTTCAAGATGGACCTTTAACAGTTAATGAAAAAAGGTCTGAACCGATGAATGTTATTACAGAACGACAAAGAGAAGGGGGTGAAACAAAATATCAGCTCAAAACTATCTCAAGGATCAACCAACCGATTGAAATAGTCTACTAAGAGCACATTCACCTTTCCTGTTCTATATCCACAGTTAATATCATTGCAGGCTCATGTGGATACAAAGTTGATAGACATCAATGCTCACACAGTTGATTTTGAAAAAAAATATGTACGGAGAGAAAACATAAGATTTCATTAGTGCTGAAAATGTAAATGAAATCCTCAAGTATGAATGGCTAGGTGCCTCAGTTGTAAATGTATGCATGAGGTATGTTTTCATGATTTGATTTTACAAAAGCTGATATACTCTCATAATTATGACTAAATACATTTTATATTTTTGGCAGATGTATATATGAAAAAAAAATGAAGGGATTTCCCCATGAACAAAAATTTAGACTCGTTAGTCCTCACACCACCTCTTCAAAAAAAGAAATAGATTCTGATAAAGAGGCTGCAATAATGTCATCCCTGCTCAAATCGTTTAAAAACAAAATTACGGATGACAGAATTTTTTTAATACCAACGATGCAGGGGTAAAACTCTACAATTTAATCATATCAACTATATTTTCATTTCTTTCTTTACTTATTCCTTTTTGTATTTTTAGGGAGCATTGGATGATGATTGCATTCAATTTGGTTACTCCAAATATTTGTTTTCTGGATTCAACGCATGGATATCCAACAAACCGACCACGCATGATGGTGTTTGTTAATTTTTAATACACTGAATCTAACATTTTAAAACTAAACATCTAATTATATAATTTATGTTATCTTTTAATGAGGATTCTTTTATGATAGGTTGGTGCATCACTATCGTCTAATGCATGGAATGAATTCAAGGCATAAGGATGAGCAAGCCTACAAGATTTACAACTGGAATAGTATCCGGGTATATATAATAACATTGCACTATCCAAACACATATCAAAACAAATTACTTATTGTTGTTGATGTTTCTACAGTGTCCAAAACAAACAGAAAGGACTGTGGTTATTATGTTTGTAAATTTATGAAAAATATCGTATTTCATCAATAAATTAGCATCCCTGACGAGGTATTTTTGAAAATAATTACGAGTTAATTTAAAATATTTATTAATCCTTTGTGTATTTTTTATTTTTTTCAGTACTACCATGACTGTCGCAAAAACTCATATTCAGAAGATAATATATATGTGTTTAGAAACGAATGAGCAACATACGTGATAGAAGATTGTAAACAAATAAGATGAAGGTAAATTCCTACTAATGTTTTCCATATATGATCATTGATATCTCCCTTGTTTACACTTATTGAGCATATATGATCACCCTTTATTATGTTTTATATCCTCTATGTCACTTCACCAATCCCTATATGGAATATCCTACTCATCACACACACCATGACTCTTATATATCCTTAAGAGGGTGTTCTCCATCATACTTGATATATAAAACTATATTATCCATCTTCTTTAGGCCTAAGATTCTAATACCTACTCAAATAGCCTTATAAAACCTAACTAGGCTATACAAATCTCATACCAAACCTAATATTCTCATAAACACAACTAGAAACCTCACCTCCATGGAGACATAATCTCTGGATGATCACAAAATCACAAACATTCAATAGAACCCTCAATCTATCTCTTAGTGGATCAAAAAAACCCTATTTATTTACATAGGTTACTCTTTATTTCTATCCCTTTAACTTGAATACATATACTCATGCATGAAACAATGATCCATGAGTCATTTTTGAGGTGTAAAAATCGACCGCACCTCAATCCGACGCACGGTGTGACCGGTATGGCTAAAAGTGTCTGATATCAATTTCAAATTGACATAAGCTTTAGAAAACAACACAAGTGACATACGGAAAACTGATAAAATGCATTTGGATTGTTTTTATACTTTAGTAAAATGATCCATGAGTTATTTTTGACATGTAAGAATTGACCGCACCTCAATCTGACGCACAGTGTGACCGGTATGGCTAAAAGTGTCTGATATCAGTTTGAAATTGACATTAACTTTAGAAAACAACACTACTTACATACAGAATACTGAGAAAACGCGTTCGGATTGTTTTCATACTTTAGGAAAACGATCCATGAGTCATTTGTGATGTGTAAGAATCGACCGAACCTCAATCCGACGCACGGTGTGATGGTATGGCTAAAAGTGTCTGATATCAGTTTGAAATTGACATTAACTTTAGAAAACAACACAAGTGACATACGGAATACTGATAAAATGCATTTAGATTGTTTTGATACTTTAGGACAACATTCCATGAGTCCTTTTTGAGGTGTATGAATTGACCGCACCTCAATTCGACGCACAGTGTGACCGGTATGGCTAAAAGTGTCTGATATCAGTTTGAAATTGACATTAACTTTAGAAAACAACACAAGTGACATACGGAAAACCAATAAAACACGTTTGGATTATTTTGATATTTTTTGGAAAATGATCCATGAGTCATTTTTGAGGTGTACGAATCAACCGCACCTCAATCTGACACATGATGTGACCGGTATGGCTAAAAGTGTCTGATATCAGTTTGAAATTGACATTAACTTTAGAAAACAACACAAGTGACATACGGAAAACCGAGAAAACACGTTCAGATTATTTTGATAATTTAGTACAATGATCCATGAGTCATTTTTGACGTGTAAGAATCAACCGCACCTCAATCCGACGCATAGTGTGACCAGTATGGCTAAAAGTGTCTGATATCAGTTTCAAATTGACATAAACTTTAGAAAACAACACTACTCGCATACGAAAAACCGGTCAAACACGTTCGGATTGTTTTGATACTTTAGGACAATGATCCATGATTCATTTTTGAGGTTTACGAATTGACCTCACCTCAATCCAACACACAGTGTGACCGGTATGGCTAAAAGTGTCTGATATCAATTTCAAATTGACATAAACTTTAGAAAACAACACTACTGATATACGGAATACCGATCAAACGCGTTCGGATTGTTTTGATACTTTAGGACAATGATCCATGAGTCATTTGTGACATGTATGAATCAACTTCACATCAATATGATGCATGGTGTGAGCGGTAAATATTTTCATTAGATAAAGAATCAGTATTTATTAAATGAGATAAATCGTCCAAAAACATAATGATTTTACATTATTCCCTTTCATTGTTATCAGAATGAAAACATTTGAGTTTATTATTTCCATATTTTTGTTTCAAATTTCCATATTAATGTATTCTTTCATATTAATGTTTTAATTTATTTCATTATTGTATTACTAACATAATATTTGTTTTCTTAGATAGGTGAATTTTTTTCCTTGAGTTTGGATGCTTTGTTCGGCAACAAACACCGTGGATAATAATTTTTGAGAGAGGATCACGGATATCAAAGGATGAAACATTAATTTTTATAACTGTTGTTGGATAATTTTAATTGTAACCATGTAAAACATTGTTGGAAATGTATATAGCAGTGTGGTTTTTTGTATTCATGATGTTAAGAAAATGTATATAGCATTTTTTGTCAAAATATTGTGTGCGGGTGTTGTATTGTACAGGTGTGCAGGCGCTATTTTGTGCAGGTGTGCAGGTGCTGGTTTGTGTAGGTGCTAGTTCTATATGTGTAGGGGAAGGTGCCTTTATTAGCGCTTTTTTAGCACTGATAAAGGGACAAGTTGTAGTAGTGGTTTGAGAAGTGTTTGAGAAGGATTAAAATGATTTTTGGGATAAATTTTCTAGTTGTGTAAAGGTAAGACTAAAATTATATAGGATATGTAAATATAGGTCACTACCTATGTAAGGGTAAGAATAATTGATATTTTGTTGTTTAAAATTCATGTTAAAGATCAAAAGGTTATGAAAAGGTAGTGATAAAATCATGAGCGAGTGTAAGGGTACATTGAGAGTTTTACTCCTAAATAAAGATGAACCAAGTGATATGGAAAGATAATGTATGACTTACACTACGTAAAAAAAATAAATGTAATATGGGTAAGGTTCATACTGAAGATCAATTATGTAAGGTTGATGAGCTACCATGTGTATGAAACTACCAAATGATCTGCACGCAATCTGTTCAATCGATCACGTGTCTTATTTTGGATCAATTGTGTGTTTAATGAAAAATTTCATGACTTATATTGGATTAAACATACCTAGTGAGATCAAAAACATGATTATCTTAGATCATCTATATGAAAGTATTGGATCAACCATGGGAATATATTTTTTCATTCAAAGTAAAACTAAAGTGACTGCATGAGTTGTCAAAGTGATCGTACAAGTTGCGGGAGGGACCTCAGGAGTTTCTAGAGAGACAAAAAAATAAGAGGATTGACTACATATTTTGATAAAAAATTTGTGATTATGAACTGAGGACCTCTCATGCATACTGTGAAATCACAAATATTATGTGAGATTCTAAGTTCCCTGCAATTCATTGTCATATATAAGATGTTCATTCCACATGTTAATTGATGCTTCATGAAGAAAAATTAATTCCACATTTCAATAAGAATGTAACCATGAATGAGAAGAATGCAATTTAATAAATATAGGTTAAATAAATAAGTTTTATGAAAATTATAAGTGATAATGGTTATTTAATTAACTATATAGATAAATGAAGAAGAACCGAACCTTTAGGGATTTAAAATAAGATTTTAACTGACGATCTATTTTGGTTATTTAAAGTGAAGATACACATAATATTAGATTCATGGGATAATAATAAAAATAATGTGATATTTACATAGATTGATAAATTAATGAAATTTCATGTTCATTAATGTAAATTAGGAAAATAAAGAAGAATCCACATGAGAATATTTCATGTGTTGTTTCATGAATGATGAGGTTGTAGTTATTTACAAACCAAATAAATAATAATTAATGGGATACTGAGTCTTTTGGGTATTCAAGATGAGATTGAATAATAAATTCAAAGAATATTAAATCTCAGTTTTTAGGGGATTTAAATGATAAGGTTAAATTAATTTAAATGAGAATTTAAAATATATAAATATCCTCCAATTTTGAATACAAATATTATATGTCATCAAGATTAAAGGAACTTCCCTATTTTTAATATGGAAAATATAATTCGATATATATTATTTTCTTAGTGTGAATATATGATCCAGGTGAGAGAGAACTAATATTATAGCCTCGAGAATATTCTAATAATTCTAAGAGTCTAATAATTTTCATTATTGAAGAGATAAAAGATTCTAGAGATGGGAGGTTTTCAAAAGAAGGATACCAGTTGCACCCAAGTATTCAAATGAGAAAAAGATGTCACATATCACATTTAGACTATTGTAAGTTTTAAGACTAGAATTTCTATTCAATATATTGATGATCTTAAAGAGAAGTTCGTAAATGATAATGATCCAATTTTTTTATTGTGGAAGACCATCTGAAGAAGAACATGTTTTTTTAATGAATCAACTCTGAATAAAGAACTATAAACATGGTGTCTAACTAGTTGTTACCACTTATGTCTATAGTGTAAAATCCATGTTAGGGTGTCTTACCAATCATGGAAGAAGTGTAATTAGGGTGTCTAATCGATTACTGAATAACTATAATTGGGGTATCAAAATAGTTGTAACCACTTGTGTCTATAGTAAAAAATCTGTGTTGGGTTATCTAAAAACATGGGAATGAGTAGGCTTATATCAACCCAGGATTTTCATACATAAATATTACATATTTTTAGATGAATATTCAATAAATTTCACAAATACATGCCCATGGACCATAAAGATTTAGTTTTATTGGAGACTAGATACACAATCTTCTTATTTAATGAAATATCTTTAAAATATACTATAAAGATCTTCCCACATAGTAAACTTTATAGACATAACCTAATTAAAACATTAATTTATAACATGGGTAAAGGAAACATAAGAAATTATTATCTTAGATTCTCAATTAGGTTGAACATAGAGGATATCAATATAATATGAGCATAAGGTTATGATAACATGAGAATAAAATTTGAAAACCATAAACTGCATATCATAGATCACAAACATGAGGCCCTGCATAAATCTTGGTAGTTTATAAGACATGAATTGTAAATAAATCAAATAACATGATCCATGAGAACATAATATTATCATAAGACATAGAATTGTGTCATATGTATAATCATACAAAATTTTATGTCAATGTTACCCATTAAGACATTCATAACATTTTAGGCTTGGGCCAACCACCTGTGTACCTGCTTTAGGCTAGATATAACATCCCATGTGCCCTCTTTTGAGCTTGGGATAACCTACTAGGTACCCTACTTAAATCTTGGGATATCCTCCCATATAACCTTTTATCTCATAAAATATTAATCATTATGAAATTCATTGGAGGGACATATAGGTCTCACATGTCCTTGGTCATAACATAACAACCATCATTAGTTCTCACATAACCACCATCCTTGGTTATAATATAACCACCATCCATAGTTATAATGTAACCACCATCCCTGGTTATAACATAACCACTATCATGTAATTAAAATCATACATATTTGTTCCATAAGATCATAAAACATTCATCATATAAGAATTCATAAAAAGAAATAGGTTTCGTAAACATTTCATCATGGCATAACTTGTAGGAAAGAAAGGGGTTTCATAAATAACTTTTCATCATAAACATAAACATTAATAAAAAAATAAGGATTATATCATTTAATAATATCCCTATTTAACCTTATGTAACATCAAAATATGTCATCTTATATAGAAAATGATTTTGAACAATCACTTGAAACATTTGTTAAGTAAAATACCCTTTCAACTTTTAAAACACTTCTTTAAAATCTAAATATTTCAAAAATATTAAAGAAAAAATTTTATTTGGAAATTACCTTTAAAAATTAAAAATTAATAATTAAATAATTTATTTTTCATGAATATTAGAAATATTTTTCATGTCGTACACATTAAAACAAATATTCCTTTCACATTTTTGGTAAAATCCAAAAGGGCCTTGTTTGGAAATGGATAAAAAATTCCTTTCAAAAAAATCATAAAAAGTCAAAAATTGATAAAAATGTATTTAATAAATCATTGGATAATATTAAAAACTTTCTTTACAAACATTTTGATAAAACATGGATAAAGAAGAAAATGGGTTTTCAACCGAAGATAGAAATAAAGAGGATTTTTCTTAAAAACATTATTTTGGTCTCTTTAATCCTTTAAGAGAGTAAAATGAAATAAAAACATGTATTATACATAAATAAATAGATTATAAGAGTCATATTCATATTTATCATACCATATGTGATTTACTTATGACCTTTTATTACCATCTTATTAACAATTCCTTATTAAAATCATGTTTTGGGTAATAACTGCTTCACTTTTCACATATGTTTTAGTTTGGTATTTTTGGTCCTTTTACTTTGATCATAGTTCAATATTCTACATAATTTTAAACAAGATATAAATAGATATATATTAATTATATATTTATTTATATCAATCCATCCAAGTTATATATAGAAAATGAATTTCACTATTTATTGAGACAGTAGGTTGTACGTACGCATGAATGTTGTTTCCATTTTCTTAAAGGATGAAATGAAAGAAAGGTAAATAATATATTTCCTATAAATAAAAATAATAATATATAACACATATTATCATTAAACTTATCCTTATTACCATCCATTAAAATCATGAGTGAAGAAAAAATCACATCGTTTCGCGAGGCGGTAGTCTGTCTTACACATGAGGGACGTTATCGTATTCCCACATAATGTAAAGTAAGTAGGTATATGAGATATTATAATTAAATAGGTATAATTATGTAATAATAATCATAAAAATATGTTAAATACATCACTGTATCCATCCATTATAGGTGGTGATGAAAAACAAATCACATCGGTTCGCGAAGCGGTAGTCCGTCATATGCACGATCAAAAGTTTCATTTCCCTCTTCATAGAAGATGAGATAGATGTAGGTAAGGTTATTAAAATAATAAAATAAAATTATATGTTAGATAATTATGTTATTATATCATAATTTTTTATTAATATTTTAAGGAGTTAGAGGAAGGAATAAAATCAAAACACATGGTTAAGGATTTTACCTCTCTTCGGAGAACCCCTTTAGGTTTACACATAAAGACTTCATTGGAGGGTTTCATAATCGAAATAATTCCTATAGGATGTGGGTAGATAATTAAGAAATGTATTTGGGTAGTTATTTTCTGATCCAAAGTGTTTTGGATGTGTTAAGAGGAGAGGAGAGGGTGGCCTTTTATAAGTGGGGGAGAGGACACAATTGGGATTTTTGAAAACAAAAAGGTGTACCCATATTTTTAATATAACAAAGGCTAAAAAATGGATCATTATAAAACATTAGATGAGATAAGGTATAAATATTTCAATCCAATTGTATTTGTATAAGTTTCTAGGTCATTTTACCCCTTATCTTTTTAGTTTAACCCCTCAGTAAACCTATTTTAACCTTAACTGCGGTAATTAATTTTCACTGTTTTTAATATTCATTTTGATAAAAAATTAAGTTAAACTTATTATTTAATATTAATTATTATTATTAAAAATATGGAATAAAATTTTCCAAATTCCATTTATATAAGTAGAAAAATTAATTTAAAATTAATCCTATAGACACGATGAAAAGGTGGTTTTCCAAAGAGAAAGTTTTTATACGTAAATAAAGTTTTAATATAAAAAATCAATATGAAATTGATTCCAATGAAATAAATTGGATTAATAAATATATAGTATAACTAATTTTAATTTTAAAAAAATATTAAAATAAAATTTAGCTGAAAAAATTCTTTAAACAAAAAGAAAATTTTAAATAAAAAATAGTATCTTTTTACTATTCATCAAAAAATTAATCTTTTCAAAAAATTATCAAAAACTCACTGAAGGATAATTTTGACATGTATATTTAAAAAATAAAGTTTATTTTTAAAAATAGATTTTATAAAATTGGAAGAAAATTATTTTACTGTTTTTTCACAAAAAGCAATAAAAACATTTTGTTGGAAAATAGTATTTTCGAAACATATGAAGAATTTACTAAAAATTAAGTACTTTTTTATCAATATTTTTTTTATATAAATTCATTATAATTAATTTTTAAAATGTGATCATTCATATTCATACTTCTATTTTTAATGTCTATGTTATAAAGTTCTTTTTTAAATAATAATATTAATAGTATATCAGGGTTCATTAAAACTCAGTGTTACATTTAATGCAAGCTAGCGAAGAAATTAAATTTATTCGAATTTTTTTTTAAAAACTCATAGAGTTACATTATACACCCATTAAAATGGATTAATTCCTTGAAAATTTTCACTCCAATATAAACAAATAAGTACACTTCTGCCTCATAATATCCTCAAGTTCCCAAGTAGCTTTTTCAAATTGGTGGTTTCACCATAAAACTTTGATGAGGTGAGTGGTATTGTTTCATAGAACTTTATCTCTCTGATCTAGAATCTTTACTGGTTGTTCTTCATAAGAAATATAACATTACAATGGTATAACCTCTAATTTTAGTACATGTGAAGGATCAGGTATATACGTCCTCGGGATAGATACATAAAACACATCATGGACTTGAGGAAGGTTTTTTGGAAGCGCCAATAGAAAAGTTGTCATCCTGATACAATAAATAATTTCAAATGGAATGATATACCTAAGGATTAGTTTACCCTTATTTCTAAATATCATGACTATATTACATGGATAAATTCTTAGAAACACCTTGTCACCAATTTCATATTCTATATCATCTCAGCGATTGTCAACATAACTTTTTTGGTGACTTTGTGCTCCCCTTATGTGTTTCTAAATGGATATAAAATTATCTTCCATTTATTCTACAAGATCAGGTCCCAATTACTTTATTTCACCAAATTCATACTAGTATGTTGGATTTCTACACTTCCTTACATATATTTATTCGTAAGAAGCCATCTTAATGCAAGAGTAAAAGATATTATTGTATGAAAACTCAACAAGAGAAAGGTTTTGATCCATGAAACCTTTGAAATCCGTAGAACAAGATCTCAACATATTCTCTAAGGTTTGAATTGTTTTCTTAGAATGACCATCTATCTAAGGATATAAATAGTGTTGAAACTCAACTCCATATCTATATCCTGCTGAATGGTTATCCAAATTTATGAGGTAAAGCTCATATCCTAATCATATATAATAGAATGTGGTACTCCATACAACCTAACAACTTCCTTAATGAATACCCTGGAAAGTTGATCTAGAGAGACATATTCTCTGATTACGATGAAGTGTTTTGACTTTTTAATTTAATTGACTACAACCCATATAGCATTGTTCCCTTTAGACATTTTAGGAAGTCCAATAACAAAATACATGGTGATGTTTTCCCATATCCATTCTATTATGGGTAATGGTTGTAACATCCCCTTAAACTTTTATCTCTCAGTATTAACTTATTAGCATACCAAGCACCAAGATTTATATTCAACAATATCTCTCTTCATGTTGTTCCATCATAAATACTCTTTTACATGGTTTAATGGTAGATGATATACCCTTATCTCCCATATATTGTGGGTTCAAGCCCTGCGAAATTTCCAGATGTGACAGGTTATCACTCGGCATGTGGGTTATCATTCTCTAAAACTATATTAATATAATTCCTATCAGATCCCCAAATTTAAATAACCCATAACTACCTTAACTTCAAAGATAATATAAACCCTAAAGGTTAACAATACCTTTAATCTTATGTCTACAAAATTTAAATTCATTCCTCCTCAAATAAGTTTTTCACTAAAACATATACAAACCCAAAGGGTTGTATTTCCATAAATATTTCCTAAAATATCCTTAATTTTGAAAAAATCCCATCACATAAAACCTCAAAAGGGGTGTCTAATAATTTTAACTTAAACCCATAAACCCATGATGGTATCCATAAATCTTAAGTCAACCTTAATTAGAGACATATAATCTTTGAAAATATAATTCACCCTTTATTCCTTAAATAAGCTATTATCATAGACAAAAACATTTCCATTGGAAGCTTGGGTTTATCATTGCACCAACAGAATATAAATTGTGATTCAATTGTTTCAGAATCCATGTGGAGGGAGATAATTGATGGTCATAATCACATCAAATTTCACTAAAGTATGAATAATAATATTTTCATAGGGGTCATTCATACAAAATCAAAAATTAAATTCCTAACTAAGGAGTGTAGGATAAGTATACCCTAATTATAATGATCCACTTCAACTATTGTGATTTCATAATCTTTTCATTTTTCCTTTTTCTTCATAGGTTATTATGGATTATCATCCTCATTATCCCCTATATTGGGGAATTGATTCATATAATTCTCATACTCCATACATTTAAAACACTAGAGTGTGTTGGTTCATTCTGCGGAGCTTTCTCTCTATTTGAATCATTAGCTAACTTCTTCCCATCACTTCAACATTTATCTTCGTGATGACCTTCATTTACATACACAAAACATTTAGTATTCCCCTTAAGACAATTTCCTCCATGTTTACTTCCACACTATGAACATGAAAGAAATATTATCTTCATTGTTACACGGTGTTTATATTTTTAGTTGAATTCCATCTTTCTTTTCTTATAAAACCCATGAGATTGATGGGTAACTCTAATATCTATTTCCACCTTAATATCACATCAAATAATTTATTCATAGCTACTTAATTCTGTTATGGCTAATTCTTTTCAAAGACTTGGTTGTAATCCACTTAATAATTTATCAACCTTAATTTCAAGTTGGATGATAATACCAAAATCATACCTCACAAGTCTTGTAAAAATTTCCTCATAGGTACTAATGAATTTATCATCCTTCTATTTTTTCTCAAGTAATTACTTATCAATTTTTGTATGAAGAATATAATAAAATTAATTATTGAAAAATAATCTATTAAAATCACACCACTCCATGGAGTTTATGTATTCCCATTTCTTTATATTCTTGATAAGAGTCCACCAACGGTCTGCATCACCTTCTAAATGATAAATAACCAAAATTAATTTTTCATGATCCAAAAATTGGATAATGAAAAATATTTTTTCAATAGTACTGATCCATTTCTCAACAAATAGTGGCTTAGCATAAACATTAAAATAAGGTGGATTTTTCATCATGAATAACTTAACAGAACATCATTACCTCCTTTACTTGTTTGGAAGTTCAACATGATTCACAGAAATTATGTGAGGATAGAAATGAAATTTTTCATTCCCTATCCAATAATATCTATATTCTAAAGAGTAAAATAATTTCATTTTCCATTTAATTAGATATTAGTATGATTTATTCAGGTCCCAAACATCGAATAAAGCCAAAAATAATTGTGTAAGAAACACTAATCATAGTGGGAAACCACATGACCATGAAAAATAATTTATAGGATATCTAAATCAAGACACATTATTTTCAATCTATGACACCTTAGGTTTAACCTAGTCCATCCATGGTCATCATATATTCAAATCTTTCATGGTAGTTCATAAATAGTTTATTAATTTCCAAATCATATCCTCTATGAGTGTCAAACTAGGTGTGCAGAAAGGCCCATTGTCGTTCACCAGGTGATAATCAAGTACAAAACAATGCACCCTTTTCAGAGTTATTACCCATAGGTACAACTATTTCAAATCCACATCCACATTTAATATCTAGAAAGGTGTGTAATTTCTTAGAAACTAATCACTCTATCCTTCACCAAAATTTCCAAAAAAAATCATATACTTTGACTTATCCTTAGACATATCCCTATGGATATCACTAAAGTTTTCTCATCCTAGTTTCCAAAGGTTAACTAAATCAATACTATGATACTAACTATAGTGGAGTAGAATTTTAATACATAAATATTACATTTTTTAGATGAATATTGAATATATTTCTTAAATACACACCATAGGACCATAAAGGTTTAGTGTATTTGGAGACTAGATACATAATATTATTATTTTAAGAAATATATTTATAATATTCCTTCCTTTTTCTAGGTACGTCTTCGTTTATTTAGGATGAAAAAAAAGTCTTTAGAATATTTACATGCCATTTAAATGGGCTACATGACATGTAACTTTCTCTAGAAACATGTCATGAATAGTTGAACAGGTGAACTAGTTCAAGATAGAAAATATTACATGTTGTGTAATCTTATTACATGATGTGTGATAATTAATTGGGATAAATACCCACCCAAGGTGATGGGTTTTTCGGTGCAACCCTCTAAAAATAATTACATGAAGTGTAAAGGAATTACATGTTGTCTAATTTCTCAAATAGATTATTTTAATGGTGTTGTGTAGGTGTAATCTCATTATTCATCCCTACAACTTTCCTTATCTTGACCTAGAATAAATTACATGTGCTTTTTTGGAATAACTCCCTCTGTTCTGTATATCCCATTTGTGCAATCGATACCTGGTAAACCATTTTTCTTTAGTTTCCTTCCATCCCTAGTTCTCATTATAAAGTGGAAGAACCTTTTTACTATTTTTGGTTTTGGGGGGTTGATCTTGATCTGTGGTTTTGGTCCTAGATCTCTTCTTTTGTTGTTGATATGATTTTTCTACATCAATTGATGGTTTTGGTTGGGTGAGAATTCATCAGTGATCTTGAGGTAGGAGGAAAAAATGACAATTCCCATAGTCTTGAATTTTAATTGTGTGCATGTAATTATGGAATTTCAATTTCCATGTTTGGAAATTGAATCTTGAATAGAATTAATTAATTGGTTGAATTAATTAATGGAATTATGAAATTGGTGGAATAATGTGATTATGATTTTGGGTCAATTATTGGGATTGTGAAATTGATTGATTAATGTGATTATTAATTAATTGATAATGGAAATTAAGGTATGGTTGGCTTAACCTTAAAGGGTTGATGGTTTATATAATTAAATGTTTTTAAATGGATTAATGGTGAAATGTTCATATTATTTCCATATGATTAAAGGGAAGAACCATGATTGTTTTTTAAATTGAAATGGTGCATTGTTATGTGAATAATTTACAATATGGTTAATGTTGATTAACCTTGATAAATGTGATATATTTGATATATGTTATTGATTGATAAATGGGGTGTGGGACAAGGAATGATGCTCTAAGTGTTGAAATAGTGGGTACCCTAGACCCAACTATTCAGTGCTTTTGATTACCATATTGTGTATATAGTTATCTATACATGATGTCATCTTACCATTATAGTGTAGACATTTCTGCCTCCACTTTGAAATCATAATGTCCAAAGGTTAATTTTCATATCAAGAGGTTATAGCAGTTCCCAGGCTATAATGAGAACCTCGAGATACTGTGACATTAATCTTAAATATATGTTCTATGGTTTAGATACATCTTACTGACTGTACATTGTAGATGTTTGACTATCGGGTGTTGGGGGCTCATAAGCATTGAGACTTCTTCTCATTAAGTTCACACTTGGTGGTCTCTAGTAGTGATATCATGAGGACTGACCTGCCAATAGGAACACCACATGTTTCGAGTGTCATTGGATGTTTCGATCTACGATCATGTGTAATGGTATTATGACTTAATATCATTAACAATGTATGTAGTTTCATTGTGTTCTTTGATGAAAGGTGAAAACCATGGCAATGAAGTCGTGGAGAGGTAGTTTGTGTCGGGTGCAACATTGGTGGCATGGCATTGGTTGAATGATCAAGAAAATATTTATCGCTTCTGGGTTATGGAATTAATATATCTTAGACCATGTTGATAAGGATGGAAGTACCTTTATAACACTATGGCCATGTCAGTAGAAGGTAAATCTGTTCAGTTAGATCAATAAATAATAAAGTAAGAAAAGGGGGATGACATGTGAGTGTGTCCTGCTTTATGGGATATTACAGACAAAGAAATTATATTACACAGTGTGTGTTCATAGGTTGGTTGTCGCTCCTGTGACAATCCTTATCTCTTCAGGGGCCATGATGGGTTCCTATATATCGCTCTTGGTCTTTGAATACTATTCACTACTGTCGAGATAAGGGCCTAGAGGGTCACACACAATAGCGTATTCAAGAATCTTCCCTATTCAGTTGAATAGAAGTTTTAGACATGGTGGGCCCCACCACCAGGGTCTGGGATTTGTCCAAGGAGAAACAATCACCAATATAATAAATAAATTTATATTATTTGAGTTTAGAATAATTAGTATTGAATTTATTTATTAAATGTATTTACAAGTTTTAAGTAAATACATGAAAAATATTAATTCACGAATATTAAATATATTCAAGGTTCAATTAATATTTATGGGAGCGATGAGTCGAGTTAATGACTCAATTATTATCGTGTAATATATTTTAATATATTAAAAGTAAGTGATAATAATATTTAGGACTTAGATAAGTAGTCATAATATGTCGTTTGTAGTGCGTTGATTATTCGGGAGCTGAGTTTTCATTTTTAGGTAATTAAATGGCACTATAAATATAAGAGGAGAGGAGATTAATATACACTATTCATGGTGTTTCTCTCTCTTCTCCTCTCCCCCATGATCTAGATAGAGAGGCTCTGGATCCATAGAGAATGGATCAATAACTCTCCCAGGCATCGCTTGTGAAGAGATGTGGTGATCATTGTAGTGTCGAAGACATCTTCGCAATTCCACACTATCGTCCATATAATGACGAACGACACTCCTTCAGATTTCTTGATGCGCGTGTGGACGATCTATAGGAGTTCAATGTCGGATTCTTCGAGCAGCGATCGCCAACGATGAGAAGACGTTGTGCGCGACTTTAGAATTAAACCATGTATTTCTACGTTTTATTTTTTTTCTTAAAACCATTCACATGTGGTCCTCGGAAAAGTCTGGACTACTCTTCACCGACGTCAACAATTTTACATCGATCATCGATAGAATTTTTTTAAAATACTACATGTTTGGGGCTTCCGTTGCACACTCGGTTCCAAAAAGTGGTATCATAGTGACGCCTATCGATTTTAAACCAAAATAATTAAATTTTCATTAAAATATGAAGATGAAATCACTACGGTCCCAACACCGTAGACCGCGTTTGAATCCGATATCAGATGACCCATCTACGGTCATCTAAAATTTAAAATCGGAGTTAAACTGATTGTTTTATAAATGTTCTGGTTACCGGAATAGTATTTTCTGCTGAACCTTATTGTTTTGGCCCCCCATATCTCTTTCCTGAGGATCTGAACCAGGCACACAGGCCAGATGCACTAGGGGCGGCGACGACCGCCCCTCCCGCCGGCTGACTCCTCGCAGCGGTTCCCTGCGGCGTCGCTACGCCACACCAAACCAGAGGCCTCAGTGCCACCAACCGCTCACAGCAGCCAGGCCCCCGCTGCCTCCCTCTTTCCCTCCCGATGGTCTCCCTCGTGTGGAGCAGTGGCACACCAAGCAAAACAAAAAGCACCAGTTCGCGCTGCAGAGGCCGGCACCACCAGCAGGCGCAATGCGCCGCTGGTCTCCCTCCCTGCTGAAACCCGCTGCATTAGGTGCAGGCGCCGCACCCCGGGATCTTGTTCCTCCTCTTTATTCCCAAACTGACGCCCCGCAGACTTCCATACCCAACCTTCTCCATGTCCATCCTTCTCTCCCAGTTGAGATGTTGCGGACCTGCACCGCCTCAACTGGCCAGCGGCGCACACTCCTCCCCTATCATGCAGGCAGCACACCGCACCAGGTTTCTGAACCATCTGTACCACCTCCTTTCCTCCTACTTCAGCTGCTAGCAACCCCGAGCCGCCTCCTCTCTAGCACCCCGATCAGTAGCTAACGGCCTTATCCTCACTCTCATGCGGAGACCCATACAGTGGTGCACCGTAGCAGCGCACCACGCCCCACCGTGAGGTAACCCATCTACACGGGATTTGACCAGATCCAACCCAAAACAGGTCTGGGCGGATCTTTTCAGCCTGAAATGGGATTTGGAAAACTTTCCTGCCCAGAACGCCTCTGCACGGGGTTGGTACTGCCCAGATTGGGCCTGCGGAGGTTCGTCCCGACCCGTACAGGCTCTGCTCGAAGTTTCATTGGCCCAGGTGATTTAATTTAATTGAAAATTAATTAAATTAATTAATATCATTTCATTTGATAATTAAATTCATTAAGTTTTAATTTTTTTGTTTAAATATTTAATGCGGCGTAATTAATTTAATTGGGAGATTAATTAAATTAACTAACTGGGACCGAACGACGTTAAATTGAATTAGAAACATGAGTGAAGTTTTTAATTCAATTAAATGCCCTACAGTTTATTTTTAATGCAAGTTTAATTTTATTCTGCATTTATTTTATATACACGAGTTAATGCGTAAACTTATCATGACATGGAGACCAACCAATGTATGTTTGGTGATTTTTATTTATTTATTTATTTATTTATTGAATGGTCTTGAAATAATTAGTTTAATTAATTTAAATGTGATCTGTGTGTGGTCTCAAGTGTCATTATATGTACAAGGGCTTGAATGCCCATTATCAGAGTTTTATTTTATACCCTGATACCCCCTCGCCTGTGTATGAGTACAGTTGTATCATGACGATAAGAGGTGTGACGCACTTCGCAGATGCACCAGATAGTAGTTATATGCATTGGATGAGAAGATGTTGTTGTTCAAGTTACAATTCACGCGACTAAAAGGTACTCACCCCTAGGGTTTTGGTTGGTCCGTTATTCACTCAACGGATCAACCAATAGTACCATCTCATGACTAAGTGTTCATTTTATTTTTCTTGGTTTATTATTTTTGTGTGTGTGTTTATTTTATTGCGCGATCACATAGAATAATAATAAAAAAGCATGCAAGATAAAATGAACATGTGACGCGATATATTTTTCTATTTCATACATGGTCAGTTGTGAGTGAGATCACAGAGTACGTGCTTAAAAAATATAAAATGATTTCTTTTGTCACATTAAAAATAATAAAATCCTCAAAGATATATTAAGTCATAATCAACTTCTATCATTCAATTTTGGACAAAACCAGTTGTTTGAGGTGTTGGGAATGCCATAGATGAGGGTGCCTCTTACTACCGGGGAGTCCTTACAAGAATGATGGGTTGAATTAACTAAAATTGTAGCAAAGAAATATACATAGCTAGCATGTTGTAATTTTAGAGGCAAGCGTTGAGTAAATCAATTTCTGATTTTAAGAAGCTAGGAATTTACTCAACAGATCAAGGAACCACGAGTTAAAGTGGTCGGCCATCCAAAATCCTACCTTGAATCCTCCAAGTAGTGGAGTAGTCATAGCTTGTAGACTACGAGGGGTGGTTCTGGGATCCTTGACACTAGAATAATCAAGAGACAGAGTATTTTGATTCTAGAACAGAGGGTTCCTAAAATCCGATAAAATAGTGGGAGACATTAAATTATTTAAGTAATTAATCAAAATGTATAAATCGGTAATCCAGATAAAAGACACTAATCAACTAAAATTTATTTTTGTAGTTAAAATGGAAAGTTAAACCACAAGTTTAAAAGCTGCAATATTATATTTGGACAAAGTAAATGTCCACAATGACACAAGTATCCATGAGAAGTACAGGTGCATGCGCATAATACTATGATATTGGAAACTCAAGGTTCCAATGACCCCAACACCATAAAACTACCTCAAGAAGTGAGGGTTAAATAGATTACAGGAGACTAATGTACAAATCATATGATAGTTACATCATTATGCTTTCATCAACGTCTGGTGTCATTTGTGGTCGCTACACCAAGACATGGATGATATAAACATGAAGTCTCATCTCTGAGATGTTTTCAAGGAGAAAGAGAAACAATGATATGAATAAGGCGAAGTTTACACCGACATGTGTAAATTGAAAGATTGATCATGATCTTTAAATGGATACTTTACTCATATCATTTTCACCCCTTTACTCAAGTCTCGTTTTTAAGTTACAAAACAAACAGGTATTGAGTAAACGCTTCATTACCTATCAAGGTAAGGTTTTCCAAGTGAATAAGAATAAAAGACAATTAAGTTTTAATTCTTATGGTGAATAAATTTAAAGACAACGTGAAAAGGTCAAAGTAATTTAATTCCAATGACATATTCATGATGTCCTTCAATTAATGAGGTATTAACAAAAGGTTATTTTCATTGCATATTATAAAATAAAACTATGTAAGTGGAAAACCAATAAACTAATTTAAAGAAGAATGTTTCTGCTTCTACATCAGGCATATTCATCAATGCAATGTTGCCTTTTACTACTTAGGTATTTAATACTATATGATTTTTAAAAATGTGTATTTAAATATAGTTACCAAGTAAGTATAGAAACCTTACTAGAAGTTAGGTGTATTATCCAAGTGGCGGCAAAAAGGTGATACCTAGTCTAGTGGTGAGAGGTACACGACTTCTTAATTTCCAATCAAAAGATTCGTGTTGAACTATTATTGAGTATAACTACAAACATTAATCTCATGTGTCCTTTAACGCAAGGATAAATTCTTTCAAGTTATGGAATGCATTTTTTTTGGTAAACTCAATCACTAGTTTAGTAATACATGAATCAAATGAAATTAATGATGAATATAAATTGCAAGACTTACACTCAGTTGTGACAAGATAATTCTTTTCCAAGTAATACTAAAATTGAATGTCATCAATATACCAAGTATGGTATTTAGGCTTGGCACAACTAAATACTTTTGGTATTATTGACATCTTTAGTTTGGAAAAAGGAGCCTTTAATAATAAAGGTATGTCACAAAGCTTTTGGAATAGTTTAACAAGTGTAAACTATTCAAAGTATAATGTAGAGGTATATATACTTCATAAGATTATTTTAAGTAATTAAGGAATAATAAATTGAAGTATATGCATGGTCAGAAGATATGAGTTGCTTCGGGTTGGGGTACCAAAGAATATCTCGACCAAGCATTCATCAAATCATGATAATGTAGTGTGGAGTAATTCTTAAATGCACATTACCTTATCAACATTATGACATTGATGTTAATGAGAAGGATTGATGATGAAGTCTTACATGTCAACATTGATCAACAAAATGTAGCATGGAGTAATTCCTAAACGCATGTTTTATACATCATATTCATGATGTAAAGAGTATCAACATTGCAAATAGAAGAAACTTCCATTATATTTCATGAAATGCTTTGCAAATAACAACATAACCCCATAATCATATGCCAACTATAATGACAAATGGACATCATATGAGTCATAGTATGATGTAAATTCATTATTTCAGAAAGGCATGTGTTTGGATGAAAATAGTTTTTTCAGACATAAACAAACTTGCATCAAGACAAACACATTGTGTATTTAGTGTAATTATTCTAACGATTTATTAGGATATTACATAAATCCCTAAGATAGAAAATTTTTAGTCAAGAGATGGACTACATATCTATATAATGGTTTACATATCTATTAGAGACAGTGGGAGCCGTATTGACTTTTGTTTAGTCAATGCTCAAGATGCACAAATATTTGGCATAGGAACAAGTCCCACAAGTGCATGTGGAACATAGTATGTTCTAAAGACACATACTGCGTAAGAAGGATGAAACCATAGTGATGGATTTTTTATTCACCACAGTCAGTGATCTATTATTCAATGTGAATAATACTTCCTACACGTAAGAAGTATATGGAAATTAGCTAAAATTGATAAGACCAACTAAAATTCAATTAGTGGATTCCATGTATCAAAGTGAAAAGGGGATTATTATTTTGAATACTTTGGTGGGTATTCAATTGAATTGATACATGAGTGGTACAAGCGCAGTACCAATAAGGCTCGATTGGTTTGACAAATTTGTTATGACTAAATCTGTTAGAATTTTACTTATCATAGCTAATATATATGATCAAATTATTTAACATTGTATGTCATGACTACCAATCGTGGATGGTATCTATAAAACACAACCAGAAAGGGATGGTCATGTCACAGAATGCTAATAAAGGTTGCAAGTTACTGAAATCTGGTTTAGGATTAAAGTAAGCAATGTGATCATATAATATACATTTGCATCAAATGATTGTCATGTGTATACTAAAGGTTAGTAGGAGCACCAATGTTTTCCAAGCAAAATATGTTTGGGAACATATGGAAAACATATTGGTCTTACAGTTAGTCAAGAACAAGATAAAATTCATTCTCCAATGATTGAATTAAAGTAGCAACCTAGGTTATAGTGAATAGGATATACTATGGTAGATTTATAGGTTGCTTGGTCCTAGTCAATCATACATATAGTCACATTGTATTGAACAATACATGTTGGAACAATTCAAGAGTTGAATTTTTTCCCATGTCACAGGGCATAACCTATTCAGGTTGACATGTCCGGGATATGGGAAGAGAGACATAGTGAGTTACAATCCATACGTCGAAGCGATGGATCAATCACGTATGCCATGATATGTATAAGAACTGATATTTCCAAGGTATATATTAAAATAGTAAAATATAAGTTATATCCTGGAGTATTGTAAGGGATGATTTCAGAACTATCTAATTCTACTTTTTCAATTACAAAATATATGTACCTCGTAAGTGGAGAAGAAAGGATACTAGTTTTTGAGGATACAAACTAGTCTGCTATAGATCAATGTGATCTACTATCGCAGTTAGGCTAAAGACAATGAGCGAGTCAAGATCATATCATCTAGTGTTGACCATACCTACAAGACCGAGTATGTTGTATCTTTTTGATATCTAAGAAGAAAATTGATGCAACATTTTGTTCCAGTTCTTGTAATCACACCTGGTGAGAAAAGTACTATCATAATCTAAATTATGATATTCTTACTAGCCAAGATTTCAAGTTATGATATTGGAAAAAATGGATGTACTTGGGATACCATCTCTTGAGATGTTTTACTCAACGAGACGAGGTCTCAATAACAGAATTGCCATGTGGCGGAATCATGGAAGGCCCAATAACTAAAGTCGTTACTCAGCAGAAACATGATGGTCATCATGTGAGTAGCTAACAAGTTTGGTTAGCAAGTTAGATCTAGTGCAAGTGGGAGTGTTGAAATAGTGGGTTCCCTAGACCCAACTATTCAGTGCTTTTGATTACCATATTGTGTATACAGTTATCTATACATGAAGTCATCTTACCATTATAGTGTAGACTTTTCTGCATCCACTATTGAAATGGTAATGTCCAAAGGTTAATTGTTATATCAAGAGGTTATAGAAGTACTAAAGCTATAATGAGAAACTCAAGATACTATGACATTAATCTTAAATATATGTTCTATGTTCTAGATACATCATACTAACTGGACACAGTAGATGTTTGACTATCAGGTGCTGGGGGCTCATAAGCCTTCAGACTTTTTCTCATAAAGTTCGCACTTTGTGATATCTAGTAGTGAGATCATGAGGACTGACCCGCCAATAGGAACACCACATGTTTCAGGTGTCATTGGATGTTCTTATCTACGATCATGTGTAATGGTCTCCTGACTTGAGATCATTACCAATGTATGTCATTAATTGCATGCTTTGATGCAAGATGAAAACCATGGAAATGAATTTGTGGTGAGGTAGTTTGTGTTGGGTGCGTCATTGGTGGCATGATATTGGTTTAATGATCAAGAAAGGATTTGTCACTTCCTGGTTATGGAAGAAATATATATCAGGCCATGTTGATAAGGATGAAAGTACCTTTATAAGACCATGGACATGGCAGTCGAAGGTTAATCCATCCAGTTATATCAACAAACAATAAAGAAAGAAAAGTGCGATGACAAGTGAGTGTGTCCTGCTTTATGAGATATTACAGACAAAGAGATTATATTACATAGTGCATGTTTGTAGGTTGGTTGTTGCTACTGTGACAATCCTTATCTCTTTAGGGGCCATGATGGGCTGCTAGATCCTACTCTAGGTCTGTGAATACTATTCACTACTGTCGAGATAAGGGCCTAGAGGATCACACACAATAGCATATTCAATAATCTTCCCTATTCAGTTGAATATGAGTTTTAGACATATTGGGCCCCACCACTGGGGTCTGGGATTTGCCCAAGGAAAAATGATCACCGATACAACAAATAAATTCATATTATTCGAGTTTAGAATAATGAGTATTAAATTTATTTATTAAATATATTTATGATTTTTAAGTAAATAAATGAAAATTATTAATTGACGAATATTAAATATATTCAAGGTTTAATTAATATTTATGGTAGTGATGAGTCGAGTTAATGACTCAATTATTATCATGTAATATATTTTAATATATTACAAGCAAGTGATAATAATATTTATGACTCAAATAAGTAGTCATAATATGTTGTTTGTAGTGCGTTGATTATTCGAGAGACGGGTTGGAATTTCCGGGTAATTAAATGGAACTATAAATATAAGAGGAGAGGAGATTGTTATACACTATTCATGTCACTTATCTCTCTTCTCCTCTCTCCCATGATCTAGAGAGAGAGGCTCTGGATCCAAGGAGTATGGATCAAAAATTCTCTCAAGCATCGCTTGTGAAGTGATGTGCTGATCATTAGAGTGTCGAAGGCCCCGTCTCAATTCCACACTAGCACTTGGATAACGACGAATGGTGCTCCTACAAATTTCTTGATGCATGGGTGGACGATCTAGAGGAGTTCAATGTTGGATTCTTTGAGCAGTGATCGCCAATGATGAGAAGATGTCGTGTGTGGCTTCAGAATTAAATCAGGTATTTCTACTATTTATTTTGTGCTTAAAACCCTTAATGTGTGGTCCTCATCTAAGACCAGACTACGCTTCACCGACGTCGAAAAGTTTACATTGATCATCGGTGGAAAACTTTTAAAATCCCACCTATTTGGGGCTTCCGTTGCGTGCCCTGTTCCAACACTAAATACCCACGGGGTGCTAGATATGGCATTCTAGTCACCAAATTCATGCATATGATAATGAGTGTGGGACAAGGACAGATGCTCTAGATACCCATATGTGATAAAAATGAGGTGTGGGATAGGGACTGATGCTCTGAATTCCCATGGGTTTCTATACATGACATTCTAGGCCTAAGAAATTGGCATTGGATTGGAGTTCCAAGTATCCTTGATATGAAATTGGAATTAAATGATTGGTGAAATACTATGATATAATGAATTGGGATTCCCTATATGATATGGTTCAGACTCAATAATGGGAAAAAGTAGGTATTAATGGTTCAGGAGTCATCACAAACCTGGGTAATTATGTGGTTAATTAAATAATAATGAATTATGAAATCTATTTACTTATCTTATTGTACTTTATTATTTATACAACTGTATACATTTTTATTGATTGGATATTGTTTTAGACACCATTGGTGGTGTCCTACTAAGTTGTACTCACACCCTACTCAGGTTGCCTAATCGGTACACAAATAGATTTCATGTTTATAGGATAGAATAAGGTTAAGATCCTTATATCAGATGGTTGAGTTGGTATGAAGCATGGATGAGGAGACTGGACGTGTTGTCGAGACCCGCTTGGGGAGTTTTTAGTGTCTTTATTTTAGGTTTTCATTTTACACTTGAAATTTACATGGCATGACATATTTACTACTTTGGTGTATGATCATCTTTTTCTATTTTGGATTATAATGTGTTGTTTGGTCTTTTACCAATTTGGGTTATTATTTATATCTTTTGGATATTTTTTATTTATTTATGTTATTGTGATGCTTTGATAAAGATGGTATAGTATTCCCATGTTATTTATTATACCATCACTACTAGTTGGCATCCTATGGTATACAGTGAGGTGTGATTGAGGTAACGTAGTGAACTGGATCGGGGCACAAGCCTGTTGCACCTGGGTTAGGATTATATAAAGTGGTATAAGAGGAGATTTGTTTTCTTTCCTTATATCTTACTATTTTGGAAAGGTAGACAGAAGATTAGGAAGAGTCGAGCCTTGTTCATGAGCTTATGCATGGTAGTATCTAAACCATGTACAAGGAAGACACCAAGTACCTAGGGTGGGATTCATGTTCTTGATGGTTTATGTTACAATTAAATGTTAATTCACCTAGAGTGATGCACTTGTTGTGTGATGTTATCATTTTATGAGATTTTATTTGTGGTATGGGATGGTGTGAACATTGAGTATACATGCATCATTCTGGGCACTCATGAATTATTATGGCATGCATCATTTTTAGGCACACACAGAAAAGAAAGTCCAATTTTCATTCACCAGGTAACAATAAATTCTATCTCAATTCACCCATTTCAAATTTATTACCCCTAGGTACAAATATTTCAAATCCACGTCAACTTTTAGTATCTAGACAGGTATGTAAATTCTTGGAAACCACTCACTCTATCCTTCACTAAAATTCCAAAAAAGTTTCCTATACTTTGAATTATCCTTAGACTAAACCTTAGAAATATACCTAGGGATATCTTTAAAGTTTTTCATCCTAGTTTCCAAAGGTTACATAAACCATTAATCAGATACCAACTATAGTGGATAGGGATTTTAATACATAAATATTAAAAAAATTATATGAATATTTAATACATTTCATAAATACACAACTGAGGACTGTAAAGGTTTAATGTCTTTGGAGACTAGATACACAATCTTCTAATTTTAAGAAATATCTTTATAATATTCCTTCTTTTTTCAAGTTATGTTTTATTTTATTTGGGATGAAGAAAATTCTATATAATATTTACACGCCATGTAAATGGGCTACATGATGTGTAACATTCTCTAGAAACATGTCATGAATGGTTGAATGTGGTGAAATGGTTCAAGACAGAAAATATTACATGTTGGGTAATATTATTACACAATGTGTAATAATTAATTAGGATAATTACCCACCCAAGGTGTTGGGTTTTTTGGCATAACCCTCTAAAAAAATTACACGAAGTGTAAAGGAATTACATGTTGTGTAATTTCTCAAGTAGCTTATTTTAATGGTCTTTTGCGAGTGTAATCTCATTCTTAATCAATATAACTTTTCTTATCTTAACCTATAATGAATTATATGCATTTTTTGGAAGAATTTACTTTGTTTTCGATGTCCTATTTGTGTGATGAATACCTGGTAAACGTTTTTTCTTTAGTTTCCTTCCATCCTTAGTTCTCATTATAAAGTGGAGGAACCTTTTTACCATTGTTGTTTTGGGGGGGTGATATTGTTCTGAGGTTTTGGTCCTAGATCTCTTCTGTTGTTATTGATTAGACTATTCTACATCAATTGTGGGTTTAGGTTGGGTGAGCATTCATCAGTGATCTTGAGGTAGGTGGTCTAAATGTCAATTCCCATAGTCTTTAATTATGATTTCATGTACATAATTGTGGAATTTCAATTTCCATATTTGGAAATTGAATCTTGAATAGAATTAATTAATTGGTTAAATTAATTAATGGAATTATGGAATTAGTGGAATAATGTGATTATGATTTTGGGTCAATTATTGGGATTGTAAAACTAATTGAATAATGTTATTATAAATTGATTGATAATGGGAATTAAGGGATTATTGTCTTAACCTTGAAGGGTTGATGTTTTATATGATTAAATGTTGTTAAATGGATTAATGGTAAAATGTTCATATTATTTTCATGTGATTAAAGTGATGAACCGTGATTTTTTTGTTAAATATAAACGGTGCATGGTTGTGTGAATAATTTACAATAGGGTTAATGATGATTAACATTGATAAATGTGATATATTTTATATATGTGATTGATTGATAAATGGGGCGTGGGATAAAGAATGATGCTCCAAATACCCACGGGGTTCTAGACATGGCTTTCTAGTCACAAAATTCATGCATATGATAATGAGTGTAGGACAAGTACTGATGCTCCAAATACATATATGTGATAAAAATGAGGTGTGGGATAGGGATTGATGCTCTAAATTCTCACGGGTTTCTAGACACGACGTTCTACACCTAAGAAATTAGCATTGGAATGGAGTTCCAAGTATCCTTGATATGAAAATGATTGATGAAATTATATGATATAATGAATTTGTATTCACTATATGATATGGTTTAGAATCTATAATGGTAAGAAGTAGGTATTGAAGGTTCAGACATCATCACAAACCCGAGTAATTATGTGGTTAATTACATAATAATAAATTGTGAAAACTATTTACTTATCTTATTTTAATTTAATTTTTATACAACTGTATGAATTTTTATGGATTGGAAATTGTTTTAGACACCATTGGTGGTGTTATAATGAGTTTTAATCACACCCTACTCAGGCTTCATGATCGATACCCAAATAGATTTCATGTTTTTAGGACAGAATAAGGGAAAGATTCGTATGTTATATGGCTAAGTTGGGGTGGATCATAGATAAGGGGACCTGATGTGATGTTGAGACCTTCTTGGGTAGTTTTCAGTGTGTCTTTATTTTAGTTTATCATTTTACACTTTACATTTACATGGAATGACATTTTTACTACTTTGGTGTATGGTCATCTTTTTCTGTTTTGGATTATAATGAGATGTTTGGTCTTGTATTATTTTGGATTACTGTTTTCATCTTTTGGAAGTTGTTTATTTTTTTCTTGTGATGCTTTGATAAATAGGGTATTGTATCCCCATGTTATATATTATACCCTCAATATTATTCGACATCCTCTGGAATACGGTGAGGTTTCCCTAAGGTACTGTAGAAAACCATCTCGGGGCACCAACATGTTGCACCTGGGTCAGGATGTTACGAAGTGGTATCAGAGGAGATTTCTTTTATTTTATTTTTTCATACTATTTGGGAAAGGTATATAGAATACTATGAAGAGTTGATCCTCGGTTATGAGCTCATGCATGGGAGTATCTAAACCTTGTACAAGGGAGATACCAAGTACCTAGGGTGGGATTTATGTTCTTGATGGTTTATGTTACAATTGAATGTTATTTCACTTGGAGTGATACAATTGTTGTGTGATGTTATCATTTTCTAAGATTTTATTTGTAGACTGGTATGGCATGAAGGTTGAGTATACATGAATCATTCTAGGCACTCAGGAATTTTTGTGACATGCATCATTTTTAGGCATGCATATAAAAAAAGGTTTTGGGTGAGTTGTTTAAATGAAAATGCTTTTCTTTACTTGTGTAATTTAAATGGATATGTGCCTTATATGAAATTAAATTTTTTAAAATGATGCTAAATGTGGTAAATAAAGTGGATTAATGGGTTTCTAATGATAAAATTTATTTTTTAAGTGTTTTACCATATGTGAGCCTTGACTTATATGAGAGATGGTTGAGGGTAGTGATAGTGCCTTGGTTTTGACCATGTGGTGGGGTATGGGGGATGACTTGTTATGAATTTATGTGATTTTTTTATTTCCCCTTTCATCAATGTGTTAATTTTGTGTAATGTTTTCTAATAAATTTGTTTGGAATTTTAGAGATATGCCTCTACGATGATGCTTGTTGAGAGGATGATTGGAGGACATGGCTAGAAATGTGCCTCTAGTTCCGGAACCAAAGGCTCTGATAGTTACTGGTGAGAAATTTAGAGAGAAGGTCTGTGAGAACTTTGATCATTTTATGCAGTTTATAGAAAGAGACTCGTGGTGAGTTGTGAAGAGTATGTCCTACCTAACATGAGAGTTCTAGTTGTAGTACCCTCTAAGATTCACTAAAGAGGGTGGCCCTAAAGTACCTGAGTTCTAGATTGAGTCTATCCAGACAATCCTTGACCATTTGGAGACTCCTACTAAGAAGAGTTTCAAGATGGTGGCTTATATTTTATGAGTTCAAATGAAGAATTGGTGGTAAAAATAGGATCGAGTTGGATAGCTGAAAATATAGAGTGGAAGGACTTTTAGGATAATTTCTTGAAGCACTTTTACTCTGAGATGCTCAGGTGGGAGAGGGTAAGTTGAGTTTATGAGGTTGACCCAAGGGAGAATGTATGTAATGGACTATGCTAAACACTTTATGGATTTGTGGTGATTTATTCCATAATTGGAAAGGTATTATTCTACTATGATGAAATGGTTTTAGGATGGGCGTAAATGTGAGATAAATTCTCAAGTTAACATATTTAGGCTGAAATGGTTTTCAGAAGTAGTGAATCAGTCTCTCATTTATAAGGGGAGCTTGAAGGAGGCTTCCAGTGGGATTTAAGTGGTTTCTTCTATATGACCAAGAGGTAAGTATTCCAAGATTATGAAGAATAAATATGAGAATGTTAAATAGAGTAGTGGAAATCAGAGTGATCAAGGAGAAGGGTCAGTTACTCCGGACATGATAAGAGTGCCCTGCCACCAGTGCGATAGGTCAGGTCACTTATGTAGACTATGCCCCCAACCACCGATAGAATTTTGAGATTGCGACAAGATGGAAAATATATAATGTTTATACAGGAACCTATGGAAGGAGGGTAATGATGGAGGATCTATGAAAAATCAGAGTGATGTAAGGGGTTCTTCTCTCTCATATTAGTCTGGAAGTTGGAGTTCTATTGGCCATGATGATCGAGGTAGTGGATGTGGTACTTCTAGGAAAGAGTGCTCATATCAGTAGAGTGTGGTAGCTCAGGGAACTTAAACTATATCATAGGGAAGAGGGGTAAGACAGTTTCATGTAGTTCAGCCTACACTTGTGGATAGAAATGTTGGACTATCAATAGTCAAAGTTACGATTCTTGTATCTTCTATGCTTTCTAGTACCTTATTTGATACCGGAGTCTCTCATTATTTTATATTTTCACAACTTGTGAATGGTTTGATCATGGTAGTGGAGTTTTTGAGTGGGGTTATCACGATTGATACACCATTAAGAGTATGATTGAGAGGCACCTGTTTATATAAGGGGTGTTCTCTTGAGGTTGGGGGGTACTGTTTTTGTTGGGATCTTTAAATACTTGACTTGTTAGGTTTTGAATTGATTTTGGGTTTGGATTGGATAGTAGTGAACCAAGATCACATGTATTTTTAATGTCTGCGAGTTACCTTTACATCTATTGAGGGTGACAATTATGTTCATCGTGAAGAGTGGGATATCAAATCGGGCTGTGTAGGTCCAGTTGATCAATAATTGGGGGAGATCACTGCATAGTTTTCAAGTCTTTTCTTGGATGAGGGGGGTGTGAAACATGATGTATTTACACCCATATTATATTGGTTCCATGACATGTATACTAAGGACTTCTTAGGGATACCACCTAAGAGATATGTGGAGTTTATGATTGAGCTCATGCCTAGAGATGAGCTAGTTTTCATTACACCTTATAGAATGGAACCAACAGAGCTTCATGAGATTAATAATCAACTAGAGGAGTTGATAAATAAGGGATTTATCCATCCAAGTACATCACCTTGGGGTTCTCCAGTCTTTTTTTCTAACAGGTCTGATAAAACCTTTCTCTTATATGTTGATTATTAGAAGTTGAACCCAATGACAGTGAAGAACCGGTATCCTATTCTGCATATCAAAGATCTCTTTGATCAGTTGATAAGAGATTTTGTTTTCTTCAAGATTAACTTGAGATTAGGGTATCACCAGCTTAGATTTTGACCATATGATATACCATAAATATATTACAGAAGTAGGTATTACCTATATGAGTTCTTTGTGATATCGTTTGGGATGAAGAATGATTTGGAAGTGTTTATGTCCTTGATGAATTGAATATTTTACCCATACCTAGATTATTTTGAAATTATTTTTATGGATGGAATATTTGTGCATTCCAAGACTCATGATGATCATTCCCAATATATTGACATCATCATGAGTACACTAAGAGAGGAGAATCTATACGCAAATCTGTTTAAGTGTCAATTCGACATTGATTAGGTACATTTCTTGGGTCACATCATCTCAGAGGAAGGTGTGTCAGTGGACCCAAATAAGGTGTAGGTATTTGTTACATGGGAGAAACCTAAGATTTTTTTTTATATATGAATCTTTTTGGGGTTAACAGGCTATTATTGGAGGTTCATCTAGAACTTTTCCCACTTTGAAACACCAATTTTAGGCTTGGTCAAGAAGGGGATTAAGTTTGAATGATCTGGGAGATGTGAGAATGCTTTCTAGGAGTTAAATAGGAATTTGACCACCACATCTATCTTGACCCTACTTGAGCCAGGTGAGGAGTATATAGTGTTTTTTAATGCATCTGGGATCAGTCTTGGATTAGTTTTGATGTAGGGAGATTGAGTTATAGCATATGGGTCACGGAAATTGAGTCCACATGAATGGAACTACCCTACGCATGACCTCAATTTAGTAGCAGTAGTTTACTCTTTGAAGTGTTACAGAATTATCTATTGGTTAAAAATTTTACGTTGTATACCAACCACAAGATCATGAAGTGTAAATTTTCTTAATGGGATTTAGTGAATATGGGTAGAATATATGAAATATTTTAATTTTGAAATAGCATATATGCCTAGAAATGGAAAAAATACTATTGATTATTTGAGTATGAAAACACAGAATCATGTAGTTTAGGATTCTAGCTCTGAGTTGAAGATGATGACTTTGTTGGTAGAGATACATGTTGTGGTTTGAGAGATCCAAGAACAGATGACCCTCATATCTATATCAGTTGATTCCACAGTTTTTAGTCAGATTAAGGAGAGTCAGTATAAGGATATGGAGTGTTTTTCCTTGAGGTAAATCATTAAAGGTAGGTCGTCACCTTCAGAATACACCATAGATGAGGATGATATCATCTATGTCATGGACCACACTGTTGTGCCTACGAGTATGTAAGAGGATTTGATGTATGAATTTCATGCCTCGAAGTGGGTGGTGTATCCTAGTATGACCAAAATATAGTGTGACCAATGTTGACAATATTGGTGGTTGGGCATGAAAAAGGAGATTACAGGGTTCATGACAGAGTGATACACCTTTCAACGTGTTAAGGTAGAGCATTAATGACTTGGTGGTTCACTAGAGTTCTTCCCCATTCTGGAATGGAAGTTGGATGATGTTACCATGGATTTTATGGTAGGTCTTCCAAGGAATCCTCAAAATAATGATGCTATTTGGGTAATTGTTAATCGACTGAAAAAAAGTAGCACATTTATTTCCAATTCAGAAGACTTTCTTGGTGGATCAGTTGGGAGACTTGTACATTCAGGAGATAGTTTATCTACACAGGGTGTTGTAGAGTATAGTTTCATACCATGACTCGCATTTTAATTTTCACTTCTAGTAGGGATTACAGAAGGTTTTTGGTATGTAGAAATTTATGAGTACAAATTTCCAACCACAGATAGATGGGATATTGGAATGTACTATACAGGTTTTGAAGGATATGCTATGGATATATTTTCTAGGCTTTGGTGGTTCTTAGGAGAAGCACATATCACTCATTGAGTTCTCCTATAACAACATTTATCAAGAGACTATTCAGATGGTACCATATGATTCTCTTTATGGTAGGATATATAGATCTCCTCTATGTTGGATGGAGGCAGGTGAGTTAGAGTTGTTGGGACTGAGTCTCTTGTAAGAGACATCGAAGAAGGTTCAGCTGGTTTAGAAATGTATGGTTATATCCTAGAGTAGGCATAAGTCATATGTTGATCGATATCATCTTCCCTTGGAGTTTATAGTGGGAGATTTTGTGTTCCTTTGGGTGTCACCTAAATTAGGTCACCATAGGATCTATAGTCAGGGAAAGTTGGTGCCTAGGTTTGTCAAACCTTTTGGGATTATGGAGAGAATTGGACCGGCGGCATACTGATTTGATCTTCCATAGAGGTAAAATGCTATGCATGATGTTTTTCATGTGTCACAACTGCAAAAGTATCACCCGAAACCTTCTAATGTGATCGATGTTGATGATGTTGAGCTTGATACTAATGCATCCTTTGAGGATCATATGATATGTGTTATATATTGTAGTGACAAAGTGTTGTGGGGAAATACTGTGCCGGTAGTTTGAGTATTATGGTAATATGGTTGTGTTCAGGAGGAGATATGGTAGATGTAAGTAGATATGAGGGCTCAATGGCCTAATATTTTTACCTCAAAATCTTGAAGATTCTTGGGATTACATCTCAAGGGAGATCTATTATAAGGAAGAAAGATTATAAGATTCCATCCTTTTTTCAGGTATGTTTTATTTTCTTTGGGATGAAAAATAGGCTACAAAATATTTACACATCATGTTAATGGTCTATATGATGTGTAACTTTATCAAAACACATGTCATGAATAGTTTTACATGGTGAACTTATTCATGACAAGAAAATATTCATTCCATGTAATATTATTACATGATGTGTAATAATTAATTGGGATAAATACCCCCTGAGGTGACAGGTTTTTCAGCATAACCCTCTAAAAATAATTACATGATGTGTAAAGGAATTGCACACCGTGTAATTTCCAGAGTAGAAAATTTTAAAGGTGTCATGCAGGTGTAATATCATTCTTCGTTTGTTCATATTTCCTCTTCTCAACCTAGAATGAATTCCATGTTGTTTTTTGGAAGCCTTTCCTCTATTCTTGACATCCCATTTGTGAAATTGATCCATGGTAAGATTTTTTTATTTGGTTTCCTTTCATTCCTAGTTCTCTTGATAAAGAGGTGGAACCATTTTACCATTGTTGGTTTTGGGGGGGTTGATCTTGATCCTAGGTTTTGGTCCTAGGTCTCTTCTACCATTTTCGATCTGACAATTCTACATCAATTCAGACTTTTGGTTGGGTGACCATTCATCAACAATCTTGAGATAGGTTTTCTAAATGTAAATTCCCATAGTCTTGAATTATAATTGTGCGTATGTAATTGTGGAATTTCAATTGGAATGTTTGGAAATAGAATATTGAATTAGATTAATTAATTGGTTGAATTAATTAATGGAATTATGAAATTGGTGGAATAATGGGATTATGATTTTGGGTCAATTATTGGGATTTTTAAATTGATTGATTAATGTGATTATGAATTGATTGATAATATGAATTAAGGTATGGTTGGATTAACCATGATAGTTTAATGGTTTATATGATTTAATGTTGTTAAATGGATTAATGGTGAAATGTTCATATTATTTCTATGTGATTACAATGATGAACCATGATTATTTTGTCAAATTGAAATGGTTCACCATTATGTGAATAATTTATAAGAGTATTAATGATGATTAAACTTGATAAATGTGATATATGTGATATAAGTGGTTGATTTATAAATGGGGTGTGAGAGAAGGACTTATGCTCTAAATACCCACAGGGGTCTAGACATGGCATTTTAGTCACCAAATTCATGCATGTGATAACGAGTGTGGGGAAGGTACTGATGATCCAAATACTCGTATGTGATACAATGAGGTGAGGGATAGGTACTGATGCTTCAAATACCCATGGGGTGCTATAAATGATGTTTTAGTCCCAAGACACTGGCATTGTATCAGAGTTCCAAGTACCCTTGATATAAAATTGGAATTAAATGATTGATGAAAGCCTATGATATAATGAATTGGGATTCCATGTGTGATATGGTTCAGACTCCAGCATGGGCTGAAGCAGGTATTGATGGTTTAGGTGTCATCGTGAACCTAGGTAATTATGTGGTTAATTAAAGAATAATGAATTGTGAAGACTATTTACTTGTCTTATTGTACTTTATTATTTATACAACTTCTTACACAATTATAGATTGGATATTGTTTTAGACACCGTTGGTGGTGGTCTACTGATTTGTACTCACACCATACCTGAACTTCCTAATCAGTACCCAAATAGATTTCATGTTTTTAGTACAAGATAAGGGCATGATCCCTATGTTAGATTACTGATTTGGGATGGATCATGGATTAGGATACTAGAAGTGATGTCGGGACCTTGTTGGGGAGTTTTCAGTGTGTATTTATTTTGGATTTTCATTTGAAACTTGAAATTTATATAGAATGAAATATTTACTGCTTTGGTGTATGGTCATATTTTCTTATTTTGGATTATAATGAGATGTTTGGTCTTGTATTGATTCTAGTTATTTATTGTATCTATTGGCTACTGTTTATTTACTTTTTTATTGTGCTTCTTTGATAAAGAGGGTATAGTCTCCCCATTTTATATATTATACCCTCTTTACTAGTCGGTAGCCTCTAGAATATGGGGAGGCATGCAAGAGGTCTTGTAGTGAATTGTCTCGAGGCACCAACATGTATCTCTTAGGTTGGGATGTTACAATCTTCAATATCTCCCATAAATATATTCCCATGTATTACACTTCATATTCATACCCTACTTAAAATCATTCTTCATAACCAGGGAAAGAAAACATAATAAAGGGTGACCTCAAATGCCTAGTAATGGTAAACATGGGGGATATCAATATAACATGAGCATATTGGTATAATAACATGAGAATAACATTTTAAAAACATACCCTGCATATCATAGATCATAAACTTGAGTCATGGCATAAATCTTGGAATTTCATAAGACATGAATCGTAAAGGAATCAAGGAACATGATTTATGAGAACATAACAATGGCATAAGACATAGATTTGTGGAATACATATAATTATATGAAATATTACATCAAGTATACCCACCAATACATTCATAACATGTTATTATTGGGATAACCACCCATGTACCCAATTCAGGCTTGGTATAACCTCCTATGTACCCTCTTTCAAGCTTGGGATAACCTCCCGCGTACCCTCTTTTTAGATTGGGATAACCTCTTGTGTACCATTTAAACTCATATAACATTAATAATTACCAAATTAATTGGAGGTATATATTGGTCCCACCCATCCTTAGTTATAATGTGACCACCATCCTTAGTTTTAACATAACAATTATCCTTAGTTATAACGTAACCATTTTCCCTGGTTATAATGTTACCATAATCCTTGGTTATAACATGACCACCATCACATAATAAAATTCATACATATGTGTTCCAAAATATCATAAAATATTCATCATATCATAATTCATGAAAAGAAATGGGTTTCATAAATATTTTATCATAGCATAACTTGTGGGAAAAAACAAGTTTCATAAACATCTTGTCATTATTAACATAAAAATAAAAATAAATAATAAGGATTATATAAATGGACAATATCCCTATAAAATCTTATGTAACATCAAAGGATTTCATCTTATATGGAAAATTATTTTGAAATATCACTTGGAACATATTTTAGGAAAATATATTTTCCACTTTGAAAACAATTATTTAAAATAAAAAAACACAAATATTTAAGAATAAATTTTATTTGAAAATAAAATTGAAAACTTTTAAATTAATCTTTAAATAATTTATTGGTCATGAAAACATTAAATATCATCCATTATGTACATGTTGAAACAAATATTACTTTCATGTTTTCAGTAAAATATAAAAGGGTATTGTTTGTAAGAAAACAAGAAGTTACCTTTAAAGACATTTTTAAAAAATTCAAAAATGGGAAAAAATTCTTTAAAAATCATTTTATAATAGTAAAAACTTTATTAAAAACATTTTTAGAAAACATGGATATGGAATAAGAAGGGTTTTTAACCAAAGAGAGAAATAAAGATGATTTTATTAAAAAAATGGAATATTTAAACCTTTAAGAGGATAAAATTAAATAAAAACATTTATTATATATAAATAACCATATTATAAGAAAATAATTGATTTTATTGAGAGGTATATCATAATATTTCATCATTATAAACTTAATCATAAACAATCCTGATAAACAATGATATTGTAACATAATATTTTTTCTACTTTTCAAACTTTTGAATTGTAATCCACATGAAAGAAAGAACTTTAAAAGGATATGTATATCCTATAATTTTCATGATAATAATAATAAAATACATTTATCGGAATTATATACACTACAAAAAATAAAAAAGTGGTAAATATGGCACGTGTCTCATGAAAATAAAAGTGAGATGAAAATTCTTTACCTTAAGTATCGAATTTCTTCATACTTATTCAAACCTATTATAGAGTAAATATAAGTTTATTATATATTTATTAAAGAATAATAATATTATGTATCATAGTATATTTTATTTACTTATGATCTTTTAATTCCTATTTATTTACAATTCCTTGTTAAAATCATGTTTTAGGTAATAATTGCTTCGTTTTTCATGTATGTTTTGGTTTGGTATTTTCAGTCCTTTTACTTTGATAATGGTTCCATAATATACATAATGTTAAACATGATATAAATACAATATATATTCATTATATATGTATTTATATTAATCCATTAATGTTATATATAGAAAATGAATTACACCATTCGTGGAGACGGTAGGTCGTACATACTCATGAACGATGTTTTCATTTTCTTGATGGATGAAATGAAAGAAAGGTAAATAATATATTATGTATAATAAATTATTTTTAATTAATATATATCATATATTTTCATTAAAAATATCCTTATTACCTTCCATGTAAAGCATATATGAAGAATGAATCACATCACTTCGCAAGGTGGTAGTCCACCGTACACATGACCGATGTTATCGTGTTCCCAAAAAATGTAATGAAATAAGGTATATATGATATTATAATTATATAAGTATAATTATATAATAAATATCATATAAAAATTATAAATATATCATTATATCCAACCATGAGATGTCTTGATGGAAAACGAATTACATTGGTTCGTTTGGTGATAGTATGTCGTACACACGATCGACAATTTTGTTTACTACATGATAGAAGATGAGATATATGTAGTTCATTAAATTTAAATAATAAAATATAAATATATGGTGGATAATTATGTTATTATATCATCATGATTGAATAATATTTTAAGGATTTATAGGAAGGAATAAAATGAAAACACATGGTTAAGGACTATACCTCTTCTTTGGAGAACCCCTTTAGGTTTACACCTAAATCCATCTTAGGAGGGTTTAATGTTAAAAATAAGGCCTATAGGATGTGGATAGAGAAGTAAGGAATTTATTTTGGTATTTATTGGATAAAACAAAGGGATTTATAAATGTTAATATTGAATGAGAATGGGTGGCCTTTTATAAGTAGGGGAGAGGACACAATTGGGATTTTTGAAAAGAAAAAGGTGTGCCCACATTTTAAAAACACAAAAGGATCCAAAATAGATCATTATAAAATTTAGATGATATAAGGTCTAAATATGGATATAAAATTATATTTATAAAAAAATTTAGGTAATTTTACCCATTATATGTTTAGTTTAACCCCTGGTAAAGCCGTTTCAACCTTAACTGCGGTAATTAATTTTTACTATTGTTACTATTCAATTTGATAAAAAAAATAAGTTAGAATTATTATATAATATTAATTATTATTATTCCAAATATGGAATATACTTTTCTGAATTAAATTCATATAATTGGAAAATTTTAATTTAAAATTAAACCCACAAACTCGATGAAAAGCTGTTTTTCAAAGAGAAAATTTTCATAAGTATAGAAAGTGTTAATATAAAAATTCAATATGAAATTGATCCCAATGAACTGAATTGGATAAATAATTATATAATTGAATAAATTTTACTTTTATCATAAAATATATCATGTAAATGTTTTAAATGAAAAGGAGGTTTTTAATATAAATCAGTATCTTTTTACTATTCATCAAGAAATTAATCTTTTCAGAAAATTCTAAAAAATCACTCAAAGAAAATTTTGGCATGTAGATTTCAAAAATGAAGTTTATTTTTTCAAATAAATTTTCTTAAATTGGAAAAAATTACTTTTATTATTTTTTCACAAAAAACAATAAAAATATTTTTTTAGAAAATGGTATTTTCAAAACATATGAAGACTTTACTAAAAATTAAGTACTTTTTTATCAACATGTTTTATTTATATAAAACTATTATAATTAATTTTTAAAATGTGTTTATTCTTATTCATTCCACCATGTTTAATTTCTAGATTATAATGGTCTTTTTTAAATAATAAAATTAATAGTATATAGTGGTTTGTTAAAACTCGACATTGCATGTAAATAAATCTATCAAAGAAATTAAATTTATTTAAAAAATCATAAAAAATCAAGGTGTTAAATTATACCCCCTTAAAAGAAATTTATTCCTTGAATATTTTCACTCTAGTACAAACAAATAGTGATATGTTTTCCTCATTATATCCTTAGGTTCCCACATAGCTTCTTCAAATTGGTGGTTTCACCCAAAAACTTTGACGAGGTGATTGGTCTTATTTCATAGAACTTTCTCTCTATGATCCAAAATATCCATCAGTTTTTCTTCATAGGAAAGATCAACTTCCATCAGTATGACCTATGAGGTCAGTAAATCTGAATGATTAGGTATATACTTCCTCATGAGAGATGCATGAAACACATCATGGACTTAAGAGCAGTTTGGTGGAAGCACAAATCAATAAGATACTATCTCGATACGATCAATAATTTAAAAGTGACTGATATACCTAGGTATTAGTTTTATCTTATTTTCAAATCTCATATCCATCTTCCATGGATAAATTCTGAGAAATAACTTCTCACTAACTTCAAATTTCAGATTACTTCAATGATTATTAGTATAACTTTTTGGACAAATTTGTGTTTCCCTTATGTGTTGTTGAATAGATCTAACCTTGTTTACCATTTATTTAGCTATATCAGGTCTTAATAGATTTCTATCTCCAAATTTATCCCATTACATTAGATTTTTACACTTCTTTCTATATAAGGATTCATAATGATCCATCTGAACACTTATGAGAAAGCTATCGTTGTATGAAAACTCAAATAGAGGAAGGTGTTGATCTCAACCACCTTTGTGTAGGATCGAAATGTAAATGTAGATTTCTCAATTACAAGAGGGGGTGAATTATAGGTTTAAAAACATTCATTTTTATCCTTAAGAAAATATATGTTTAACAAAGTTAAATAAGATGGATTTACAAACCCTCTTTAGTTCTTAACAAAGAAACTAACTTTCTAAGAATCTAATAAAGAAACTTAATACAAGTTTACTTAGGGAAATATTCTACCTTAAAGTGTATATAATCTTATTTATATCAAAATATACAAGAATAAGAAAGTGTAAGAAAGTTACACTTTCTATATTTTACAAAATGGAATAGAATTTAAACATGCAACAAAACAGGACAAGTATAAGAAATATTTTAACACAAATAGAGGGGTATCCAACAACCTTGGATAAAGGTATCTTGATTTATACTATCAATAAAGTCTATCTTACCCACACCCATGATATGAAGATCGGTATCTGTCTTTCTATCCCTACAAGCCCTTGATTAAGTGGGTAATCATAACCTCTGTCTTCCTATCCCCGGAATCCCTTGATTGATAACAACAACAATCAGTGCAAGTACTATGAAATTCCGTGGAAATTTTTTTCTTAAATACATGTAAATTTTATGAGTCCGCAGTTTCTGATGGCACTTGATTTCGAGGCCCGGTGTGCCCAAAATCAATTTCTGAAGTTTTGTTCGGGTACGTTCAGTGAACGTACGAGCAGGATTTTATAACTTTTGAATCGATGCTCGGAATTCAAATCTGAGGACACCATTGAACTCACAGCGCCGGTATTCTCTTAAGGAGACCTTTACCGCAGTTGTGTTTTATTGAGATTGAATGTTAGTTTTGGGGGGTTTTTAATTAAACTAAATAAAAATATGTGTTAGCCATATTTTTATTTGAGGTGGTAGTTAGAACCTCCAAGGGAAGGTTAGTGGAGGGACCCACCTGCACATAACCTCCCTTGGGAGGATGTTATAAGGTGGGGCCCACACGAGCATCAAACCCCATTAACCCCCCTCTAACCCTTGGAACTCCCAATTTAATTTTGAACCTTCCATCATACCTCATAATGGTGCCAACGCACCTAAAGATTCATTAATGCCTCAATTAATTAATCTATTTTAAATCGTTTGAAATTCTTGCCAACAATAAAATAATAGACAAAGCCTATTATTTTATTTTGTTTGGTTGGTAACTTTCATTTGGGGTGGAACTTTGAGAGGACTTGGGAGATTCTTAGAGAACGACATCCTCTCCAATGAAGAAAGACATCCTCTCCGATGAAGAACGAGGATGACGCTCGAGCCTGGGATCGGCAGCGTGTGACAGGCACAACGTACGACAACGTCTTTGAATTCTTTTCCCGCGCCTTCGACAACATTCATCGAAACAAGGTAGGGGTTTTGAGTTGAATTATTTTCTTGTTCTTCGTCTTTCAAACCTTGGTTTATTTGTTGGCCAATCGTTATCACCTAACGTGGAGGGCGTGGGCCAAACAAACACGGCCCGACATCCCTCCGTTGGTTCTTGCTTGTTTGATGACGGTGGTGGCACAACGGTACCACCAGAAGAGAGAAAAGCGATGGAGCATCGGTGGCCGGCGACGGGCCGACAGTGAGAGGAACTGGCGGCGCAAGGACCACTGGGTTGTCAAAGGGGCGCGGCGCCATCGCGCCGTGCAAATAACCGGGTCGTGGCCAGGTAGGTCGCGGCGGTGTTGGAGGGGCGTGGTGTCGTCGCACCACGCTGGAGGAAGGGGGCCGCGGCCATGTGGACCCCAACAGACAAAGACGACGCAACTTCGTCGTACAGTGCTGGAGATGACCCACAGCTAAATGTTGTGGTGGGCGGGAAGGGCGGTCGGCTGAGTCAGTCGCCGGCAGGCACTCCAAAGGCGAAACCCCTCAGGTCCCACGGTCACCGGGCCTGTGCCACATGCCGACCATGAAAGAGACGGGGGGCGCTGACCACCCCCCGTGCGGCCACCGCGGGCTTCGGCTGGCGGTCCGCCTCCCAGCCACGTAGACTGGCCGGCCAGGGCGCCCTTGGGCCGGGCTTCCATGGGCCAGGCCCCCATGGCCGGGCCGCCATGACCGGGCCACCCTTCGGCCAGGCCGCCCCGGGCTGGGCCGCCACGGCCAGGCCCCCCTTCGGCCGGGCCGCCACGGGCCGGCCCCCCTCTGGTCGGGTCGCGCCTTCGGGCCGGGTCGTGCCTTTGGGTCGGGCCACACCTTCGGGTCGGGCTGAACACTCAGGTCGGGCCGCACCCGCAGACCGAGTTAGACCCCGATTCGGACCGATTCGAGCCGGGTCGGTCCGATTGGGTCGGACCGGACTCGGACCCACTATTACCATTTACACCTTTTAGCCCGCATCTTGGACTACGGGTGTCTGATCGACAAACTGTCTGCGGTGATGGAATTCTTGGAGAGGGAAGATTATTTTGGCATACTCCACTTGAGGTTCGGATGCAATTGGGGTATGGTCGAGTTGGTTTTATCTTAAAAAACAACCGAGCCCCTGGAACAGAAATGCCAATAACTCACAGACCGGGCGTCCGATTGACGCATCATCTGTCACGTTGGGTTCCTTATGATGAGACAGAACTATGAGATACATCAACTTAAGAATTCATGGTAGTTGATGTATCGACACTTGGCTCGAAGAGCAGACCTTCCTGGAATCGACTTTTTGTGTTCAGGAACCCTAGGGTTGGCTGCGATTGAGATGACAGGATCCTCCGTGGGTTCGACAACGACGATATTGTACCAAGATACTTCGTGGTTTTGATAGAAATGACTTCTGTATCAGGATCCACCGTGGTTTTGACATGTGTGACTTCTGTACCGGGATCCTCCATGGGTTCGACAGTGACGAATTCTATACCAGGATCCTACGTGGGTTCGACAACACTGATATTGTTCGAGGATACTATGTGGGTTCAACAGAGGAGATGATTCAGAGGCTACATCTAATCATCTATAACCCTCTTAATGTTTCATATACCTGTGTTAGCTGAGTCTTTTCTTTCAATCATTATCATCGAGGGGATTGACTTTACTTCCTTTGTGGACTGAGTTGTGCTTGGGCTCGAGAGTTGGAGTCGGACTGTGACTGGTAACTTAGGTATATGTATGAGAATATACCTAAGTGGGGTTGGTTGATACTTTGTGATTGTACCTTTCTTCTTTGGTTTATCCATAGTGGATTCTGGGAGACCTTCGGGGGTCTCGGGGTCCCCTACTGAGTATTGTTATACTCACCCCCTGCATTGACTTCGCCCGCACCTTGTTGTGTTCTGTGCAGATGACGAATAACAGTGATCGAGGCTGAGGGTGATGGATATGAGGCTTCTCGGAGCTGGGCTAGACAGGACGTACCTCAGGGACGATTTGATCGAGATCTGTACCTACCCTTCAGGTAGGATTCCCGGGCGGACGATCCAGGAGCTGTTTTTTTTTCTTTTTACTTGAACTTGTACTTATTGTTCAGTTGGGTTTGTATACTGTCCCACTTACTTTCAGTAGACCTTTTTTCTATTTTGGTACTTGTTGCTTCTAATACTTGTGTTCAGACTGTGTGTGTTACAGGTTTAAAGGCAATTTCTTCCCTTTTATCAGGGATTCACCTTTGGTGCTATTCTCCAGCCTTTGGCCTATGGAAGGAGGGCTTGGGGTAGTCACGACATGGGCCCCGAGGACGGGTCGTGACAAATTGGTATCAGAGGAGGTGGTTCTACTGCAGAACTTGGACTCTGATTCTTTTAAAAATAATAGTGTTAAGTGTTTTGGGTGTGGTTATCAGTTTAGGGAAATAGGTGTTGGTGCGGCGACCGACATATCCATACACTAGGACTCTGACTTCTGATTTCTGACTCAGTGCACGAAAACACTAATTGCGTGTGTGTTTCTTTTGAAAATTTTTCTTCATTATTACTTTGTGTCATCTCACCAGGTATATTTTTTTGAATGTGTCACACCTATTTCTTTCAGGATGGCCCCACGAAGGCATCCAACTAGGGTACTGAGTTTCGTGTGAGATGGTAGCCCACCGAGCGATGAGGCCTCGGTGTAGGGCCCCCTCACAGCGGAGGTATCAGCGATACCACTAACCGCTGGGCCACCAATACAACCAGATCCAGTAGAAGAAAGTGCACGTCATTTGAGTGCATTGCACGAGTTCCAGTGCCAGAGGCCGCCTAGGTTTTGGGGAGAGATGGACCCACAAGCAGTTGAGGATTGGCTGGAGGCTGTCGTGAGAGTTTTCAGATTGGTAGGGACACCAGCCGGCCTCATGATGATCCTTTCCATGAGTCTCCTGCATGAACCAGTAGGAAGATGGTGGAGCCTAATGCTCCAGGTGCATGATGAGGCATCACTACTCTGGGCGGACTTCGAGAGTCACTTCCGGTCAGAGTTTGTTCCAGCCACCCTTTGTGCGGTGCGGATTCAGGAGTTTCTTTATCTACAGCAGGGCAGCATGACAGTAGCTCAATACTCAGCAAGGTTCATCGACCTCTCACGATACTCGATGGATATTCTATGGGACCCATTCTTCAGGGCTTGGACCTTCGAGCAGGGACTCAGGCATGAGATCAGGGCTTCGATGGTCTCCCTCAACATCCTGATGCAAGCAAGGGTGATGGAGCGAGCCCTTCTTGTGGATATTTTTCTTGCTAAGCAGACACAAGTAGCGAGACCCACCACAGGGAAACATGTAGCAGAGTCTTCTACTGCCGGCAATAGACAGATATCGTAGAGGTCCAAGTGGACCAGTCCATCAGGTGGAAGACCCCAGGATACAGGTTCGGTTGTGCAGGGCACACGAGATAGATCCAACCATTCAAGGAGCAGGTGGTGCTATGCATGCGGCGGGCAGGTTCACATGGCTCGTGACTGCCTAACCCACCATGCAGATGAGAAGCAGAGAGTAGAGGGACCTCCCAGGAATAGGTAGAGGTTCGACCGTGGTGGTCCACCGGGAGCAGGTGAACGTGGCAGAGGAGCTGGCCGAGCAGTAGGTAGTGGATGACGATTTGAGTCCCTACCCCCACCACCACCAAGAGATTCACCCCGACCACAGGGAGCTGGTGGACATAGGCGGGCTCAGCTCTAGGCGGTCGAGGCCTACGACCACGGCGCACCTGATATGATTCAAGGTATTATCTGTGTCTACTCCACCCTTTCAGCAGTACTTATAGACACAGGTGTGAGTCATTCTTTTATTGCTGCTGTCCTTGTTCGGAGCTCGGAAATTCCAACGGAGCCGTTGGATCGATACTTATGACTAGAGACTCTTACGGGAGCAGACTCGATGATTACGCACTGGTTCCAGTAGTGTGAGCTTACTTCAGGAGGCTAGAGCTTCGGTTGGGATCTCCTCGTAGTGGCGTCGAGGCCTTATGAAGTCATCTTGGGATGGACTGGTTATCCATAGTTCATGTTTCAGATTGACTGTATTAGGCAGAAAGTGCGGTGTGTTTGTGAGGATGGGATGAGGTTTACCTTCACCGGTGAGAAGGGAGCCTTTGCAGCGCAGGATGGACTTACCCAGAGGAGGGGGCAACCGATCACACCTCAGTTGTCTAGTCTCATCCTCGGAGTAGTTGATGTGCGGAGTCCGAGTTTTCCTATTGTAGTGGATCATTACGCGGATGTTTTCCCTGACAATGTTTCATGATTACCTCCTCATAGAGAGGTGGAATAATACATTGACTTGTACCCCGGGACGACACCAATATCTACTCCAGCATATCGGATGGCTCCCACTGAGCTTCGTGAGTAGTGGGTACAACTGGAGGACTTGCAGGGGAAGGGATTTATCTGACCCAGTGTTTCACCTTGGGCATCCCCGATTTTTCTCGCCAAGAAGGTGAATGGGAGCTTGCGTCTTTGTGTTGATTACCTTCACCTGAACCAGGTGACCGTGAAGAACAAGTACCCACTCTTGAGGATTGACGACCCCTTTGATCAGCTCAAGGGAGCACTATGGTTCTCGAAGATAGACCTTAGGTCAGGCTATCACCAGCTCAAATTTTGAGACAAGGATGTGCATAAGACAGACTTTAGGTGTCATTATGGTCACTAAAAGTTCTTGGTTATGCCCTTCGGCGTAACCAATGCTCCAGTAGTGTTCATGAGTCTCATGAACATAATGTTCCAGCCTTACCTCGATCGCTTTGTCGTAGTCTTCATCGACGACATACTGAACTGCTCGACTACTGAGGAGGAGCATGCCTACCATTTGTGGGTAATACTAGACACACTCTGAGAGCACCAGCTTTATGGTAAGATCTATAAGTGCCAGTTTTGTATTTGAGAGGTTCACTTCTTGGGACACGTCATCTCGGAGGCTGGAGTTGCAGTGGATCCATCGAAGATCGAGGCAGTACTTTCTTGGGAGCCACCCAGGAGTGTGATGGAGGTACGAAGTTTTCTGGGACTTGCTAGGTACTATCGGATATTTGTGCCAGACTTCTCCAGAGTTGCAGCACCACTTTCAACATTGACAAAGAAGGGGAAACCCTTCGTGTGGTCAGAGAGATGCTAGCAGAGATTTCAGGAGCTGAGGAAGAGGTTGACTAGTGCGCCCATCTTGAGGCTACCAGAGGAGGGAATTGGGTATGTAGTTTACTGCGACACATCAGGGACTGAAATCAGGTGTGTCCTGATGCAGGAGTGAGCAGTGATCATGTATGGTTCTCGGCAGTTGAGATAGAATGAGCAGAACTACGCTACCCATGACCTGGAGTTAGCAGCAGTGGTCTTCGCCTTGAAGATGTGGTGGCACTATCTGATGGGCGAGCATTTTACATTCTACTCTGACCACTAGAGTCTCTGGTACATATTCTCGTAGAAAGACCAGAACCTGAGATAGCGACGCTGGCTCGAGTTCCTCCAGGACTATAACTTTGAGATAGTCTATACTCCTAGGAAGGGGAACATTGTAGCAGATGCTCTCAGTAGGAGATCAGGCATTCAACTGCTAGGAGAGGCAACAGAGCAGCTGGCCGCGTTGCAGATATCCTTTTGTGGATAGAGATGGAGCAACCTTTCTACAGTCTCTCACAGTCACTCTTCCACTTCTTCAGTGAGTCAGGGAGGCACAACGTGGTGATGTTGACTGCGATGCTCGACATGCTCAGATATCCATAGGGCAGGCACCTGGTGGATTTTCTGAAGGTGGGGATCACATCATTCTCTTTAGAGGACATATCATGGTACCAGTTTCACTTCAGGAGGAAGTATTGTGGGAGTTTCACACATCTCCTTTAGCGGTACATCCAAGAGTGGTGAAGATATATCAGGACCTCCGACGACAGCACTGGTGGCCAGGTATGAAGAAGGAGGTAGCAGAGTTTGTCTCACGATGCCTCACTTGTCAGCAAGTGAAGGTAGATCACTAGGTTATAGCAGGCTTGGTTCAGCCCTTAGAGGTCCCAGAGTGGAAGTGGGATGGGATATCCATGGATTTCGTGATGATACTTCCATGTATATCTAGAAGACACGACTCTATCTAGGTGATTGTTGAATGACTCACCAAGTCGGCCCACTTCCTACCGATCAGAGAGCAGGGTTCAGTAGAGATCCTGGGACACCTCTATCTACGGGAGATCATACGGCTTCATGGTGTGTCATCGACGATTGTCTCCAATCGAGATGCTTGTTTCACTTCCCGTCTATGGAAGGGGTTGTGGGAGGATTTCGGGACGCAGATTCGCTTGAGCACCGCCTTCTATCCTCAGACATATGTTCAGATAGAGAGGACCATTCAGACTCTTGAGGATATGCTCCGTACATGCGTCCTCGACTTTGGTCACAGCTGGGAGGATCACTTACCCTTGGTAGAGTTTTCGTACAACAACAGCTACCACTCCACCATCGGGATGGAACCTTTCGAGGCACTTTACGACCGACCTTGCAGATCAACTCTATGCTGGACTGATCCAGGGGAGTCAGCACTTATGGGACCGAAGATGGTGTAGAATATGATGGAGAATGTGCAGATCATCCAGGAGCGGATGAAGACTGCACAGAGAAGGCATAAGTCCTATGCTGATAGGAGACGGAGACCACTGGAGTTCGAGGAGGGTGACCACCTCTTTCTACGGGTCTCACCTCGATGAGGTCTATAGATATTTGGCCGAGGTGGAAAGTTATCTCCACGATTCATCAGACCTTTGCAGGTCCTCATCAAGGTAGGCGAGGTGTCTTACCGCTTAGCTCTTCTACCTCAGTTGCACCGGGTGCACGACGTCTTTCACATATCTCAGCTAAGGAGATACGTGCATGACCCTTCCCACATCATCGACCACGGGGAGCTGGACATCGATGACTGGGAGACATTCATAGAGGTTCCAGTGGATATTGAGGATCGACAGGAGGGTGTCCTGCGTGGATGGTTGATACCTCTGGTGCATGTTTTTTGGAAGAACGGGAACCTCCAGGACAACATATGGAAGCGGGAGGCTCAGATGCATACTTAGTACCCTCATTTGTTTCCTTAGTGTGTGTTATAGCTTACGGGGATGTAAATCCCTGAGGTGGGGAAAATTTAAAGACCCATAAATTCCGTGGAATTTTTTTTTGAAAATACATGGGAATTTTACGAGTCTGCAGTTTCTGACGGCGCTTGATTATGAGGCCCAGTGTGCCCGAAATCAATTTCTGAAGTTTTATTCGGGTACGTTCGGTGAACGAATGAGCGGGATTTTATATCTTTTGAACCGATGCTCAAAATTGAAATCCGAGGACACCATTGAACTTGAAGCACCGGTATTTTCTTAAGGAGACCTTTACCGCGGTTGCGTTTTATCGAGATTGGAAGTTAGTTTTTGGGGGTTTTTAATTAAACTGAATAAAAATATGTGTTAGCCATATTTTTATTTGAGGTGGTAGTTAGAACCTCCAAGGGGAGGTTAGTGTAGGGTCCCACCCACACATAACCTCCCTTGGGAGGATGTTATAAGGTGGGGCCCACACAAGCATCAAACCCCCTTAACCCCCTTTAACCCTTGGAACTCCCAATTTAATTTTGAACCTTCCATCTTCCCTCATAATGGTGCCAACACACCTAAAGATTAATTAATGCCTCAATTAATTAATCTATTTGAAATATTTTGAAATTCTTTCCAATAATAAAATAATAGACAAAGCCTATTATTTTATTTTGTTTGGTTGGAAACTTTCATTTGGGGGTGGAACATTGAGAGGACTTGGAAGATTCTTGGAGAACGACATCCTCTCCAACGAAGAACGACATCCTCTCCGATGAAGAACGAGGATGACGCTGGAGTACGAGATCGGTGGCATGTGACAGGAGCAACGTACGACAACATCTTTGAATTCTTTTCTTGTTCCTTCGACAACGTTCATCGAAACAAGGTAGGGGTTTGAGTTGAATTCTTTTCTTTTTATTCATCTTTCAAACCTTAGTTTATTTTTTGGCCAGTTGTTATCACCTAACGTGGAGGGCGCGGACCGAACAAACACGGCTCGAAATCCCTCTGTTGGTTCTTGTTTGGTTGACGATGGAGGTGGTGTAATGGCGCCACCAGAAGAGAGAACCGCGGTGGAGAATCGGCGGCCGACGACGGGCCGACCGTGAGAGGAACCGGCGGCATAAGGAACACCGGGTCGCCAAAGGGGCGTGGTGCCGTCGCGCCGTGCAAATAACCAGGCCGCAGCCAGGTGGGCTGCGGTGGTGTCGGAGGGGCGCGGTGTCGTCGCACTGTGCCGGAGGAAGGGGGCTGCGGCCATGCAGGCTGCGGCGGACGAAGACGGCGTGACACCGTCGCACTGTGCTGGAGAGGACCCGCGGCCAAAGTCCATGGCATACGGGAAGGGCGGCCGGCGGGCTCTCCAAAGGCGGGACCCCTCGGGTCCTGCGGTCATTGGGTCGGCGCCACCCGCCAACCGTTATAGAGATAGGGGGCACTGACCACCCCCTGCACGACCACCACTGGATTCGGCTGGCGGTCCGCCTCCCGGCCACACCAACTGGGCGGTCGGGCCGCCACGAGCTGGGCCACCATGGTCGGGCCGCCCTTCGGCTGGGCCGCCATGGCTGGGCTTCCCTTCGGCCGGGCCGCCACGGGCCGGGCCGCCATGGACAGGCCGCCACGGATGGGTTGCCCTTCGTCCGGGCCGCCATGGTCCGGGCCTCCATGGTCAGGCTGCCCTTCGGTCGGGCCGCCACGGGCCGAGCTACCCTTCGGCTGGGCCGCCATGAGTCGGGCCTCCCTCAGGTCGGGTCGCGCCTTCGGGGTTGGCCGCGCCTTTGGGTCGGGCCGCAACTTCGGGCCGGTCCGCACCCGCGGACCGGTTCAGACCCCGGTTCGGATCGGGTCGGGCCTGGTCAGTCCGACTGGGTCAGACCGGACCCAGACTCTCTATAGCCATTTACACCTTTTAGCCTGCATCTTGGGATACGGGTGTCCGATCGACGAACCGTCTGTGGAGATGGAATTCTTGGAGCGAGACGATTCTTTTGGCATACGCCACTTGAGGTTCGGACGTAGTTGGGGTATGCTCGGGTTGGTTTGAGCCTAAAAACCAATCGGGCCCCTGGAACGGAAATGTCAATAACTCACAGACTAGGCGTCTGATTGACGTGACGTCCATCACGTTGGGTTCCTTATGATGAGAAGGAACTACGGGATACATCAACTTGAGAATTCGGGGTAGTTAATGTATCGAAACTTGGCTCAAGGAGCGAACCCTCTCGGAATCGAGTGTGTTGTGTGCGGGAACCCTAGGGCTGGCTGTGACTAAGATGACTGGATCCTCTGTGGGTTCGACAACAACGATACTATACCAAGATCCTTCATGGGTTCAACAGTGATGACTTGTGTACTGGGATCCTCCATGGGTTTTCAGCGGTGACTTCTGTACCGGGATCCTCCATGGGTTCAACAGTGACGACTTCTGTACCAGGATCCTACGTGGGTTCAACAACGTTGATATTGTTCCAGGATCCTATGTGGGTTTGACAGAGGATATGATTCATAGGATACATATAATCATCTCTACCCCTCTTTATGTGTTGTATACCTGCGTGAGATGAGTCTTGTCTTTCAATCATTATCATCGAGGTTATTGACTTTACTTCTTTTTTGGACTGAGTTGTGCTTGGGCTTGAGAGTTAGAGCAGGACTATGACTGGTTACTTAGGTATATGTATGGGAATATACCTAAGTAGGGTTGGTTGATACTTCATGATTGTACCTTTCTTCTTTGGTTTATCCTTAGTGGATTCTGGGAGACCTTTGGGGGTCTCGGGGTCCCCTACTGAGTATTTTTATACTCACCCCCTGCATGGGATTTTCCCGAACCTTGTTGTGTTCTGTACAGATGACGGACAGTAGTGATCGAGGCTGAGGGTGATGGACGAGAGGCTGCTCGGAGCTGGACTAGGCGGGACGTACCTCAGGGACGATTCGATCGAGATGTGTACCTACCCTTCAAGTAGGATTCCCGGGCGGATGATCCATGAGCTGTTTTTTTCCTTTTTTACTTGTACTTGTACTTGTTGTTCAGTTGGGTTTTGTATATTGGACCACCTACTTTCAGCACACCTTTCCTTTCTATTTTAGTACATGTTGCTTCTAATACTTGTGTTCAGACTTTGAGTGTTATAGGTTTAAAGGCAATGCCTTCCCTTTTATCAGGGATTCTCATTTGGTGCTAGTCACCAGCCCCTGGCCTATAGAAGGCGGGCTTGGGGTAGTCACAGAACGGGCCCCAAGGATGGGTCGTGACAATCAGATTTTCACTAGGCAGGTTGAACAATTTTTCATGGATGAACAAGATGTTCATAGTATTCACACAAGGAAAATTTGTGCAGATCTCTCACAGAGTATCACTTCATTCCAGAGATCAAAAACTCTCTACAAAAACTCTAGCATTAATCTCATTAAAATGGATGGGTATTTATAGGCATGGATTCCAATGGTCAACTTCCTCCTCCAATGGTCATATTTTTCCTTGATTTTTGGAGGGACCTATACATGTGTCACTTAGTAAACGATTAAGTTAAAAATATAATGGATGACATTTTTTTATATAAAAAAGTATGATAAACATTACTAAACTTAAGAAAAATTAAAACATTTAGGATCTGATAAAATGGAATGTAACGTTAATTAAATTTGGTAACTTTAAGAAAAACATTTAATCATATTCTTAAGATAATGAAAAACTAAGTCTAGAAATATTGAAAATTGAATTCTAAAATAATAGAGAATCTGATTCTGATTTCTGAGGAAATATGAGTCTGATTTTAGAAGAAACAAGAGTCCAATTTTTGAAGAAATCAGAGTCTTATTTCATAAGGAATCGGAGACTGATTTCAGGAGAAATTGGAGTCTAATTTTAGGAGAAATCTGAGTCTGATTTTAGGGGAAATCGGAGTCTGATTTTAGAATAAATCAGGGTCTGATTTTTGAATAAATCAGAGTCTAATTTCAAAAGAAATTGGAGTCTGATTTCAGAATAAATCGGAGTCTGATTTCAAAAGAAATCGGAGTCTGATTTCAAAAGAAAAAGGAGTCTAATTTTATGAGAAATCGGAGTCACAATTCTTGGGAAATTGGATTCTAAGGAACTTTAAGGTTCTAGGTTAGACAAGGATCTGATTTTTTTACTTAATAAAATATAGTTAAACTTGGTTTGAGAAAGTATTAGATAAATAATTTGAAACTATAGGTAAGGTTTAAAACATTTTTAGAGAAATTAATTTTTTCTAAAGAAAATGTTTCTTAGAGAAATATAATTTTTTTAATGAAATGTGTTTGTGATTTTCAAAATATAAAGGAATGGAAAAGTCATAAGGAAACTTATTAACTCAATAATCCCCCCCTTTTTGGAAAGCACAAAAAACTTTTCAAAAAATAATACAAAGGACTAAGGTTTTCATTTTTAAGCTTAAAACACTTATCTACCTTTTTGTTTATGGTTCATGGTGAATATGACTAACTCCCCATTAGGTTATGAAATCCCTTCATCCTTATTTTTCTTATCCTTTGGCATCAAAATTTTCAAGGTTTCCTTCAGCTTCCTCAATTATTTATGACCATCCTCAAACTTCTTGAGAAACTCTTCCTGAATCTGATTTTTCATTTTGAGATCTTTGATTCTATCTCCTTGAGACTTGACTATTTTACCTTGTGACTTGATCAAATCTTCTTGGAATTTGAGTCTTTCAGCTATCTATTCCCTGATTTTCCTTTCCTTTTTCATATTGAGAGCAACTGAATTCAGTTTCCCATTGATATTTTTATCTTCCTGTTGACGGGTAGCTTGCTCTTGCTTCATTTTCTCTGAAAAACTTGTTGAAAGATTATTTATTATGTCATCGGACTTGTCAAAGGAATATTTTACTAAATCATTGAAATCATAAAATATTTAAGATCATAAATGACTCACTTAGACCACTTTACTATCTCTTTGTAGGATCTTCTATGAGCATCATAACTAATCTAAAAATTCTTGATCTATGATTCAAGCTTGATGAACTTTTACATAAGAATGATTTTTGAATCTGACTTCTGATTGACTAATTATTGAATCAATTGACATCTAGAATAAATTCTTGGAAATAAAGGAATGAAATTCACAAGCTTCTTCAAGGAAAAAACAAAAAAATCATGTTCTAAGGAAGATAAATATTATGAAATGGAATATTTTTTGGGTGAGGTAATTTTATCTTTCTCATCTTCTTTCCTCTTTAATGTTCTAACAACATCCTTATTAAATTTTTCAACAAAAAATTACTTTGGAAAATCGATAATAACTTGCTTAACTTTCTCAGTCTTATAGATTTACTTTTCAATATTTTGAGTCTCATGCTCACCATCAGAAACTTAAACAATTTTATCATCATAAACATCAACTTCTTTATCATTACCTTTATCTGTAATTTCTTTACTAGCCTTATTGTCATAAACTTCTTGAACAATATCATCATTACTAATTTCATCAATTGAAGGGACTTTGTTTACCTTATCTTGAGCATCATCATATTTTTGAACAAATTGTCCTTCTGAAATAATCTTGGTGGATTAATCTTGGGAAGTTCTTATAGAAATATTATTAGAAGGGATCTCTTTCAATTGTTATTCTTCAACCATTCTTATGACATCATCGCTATATTCTTATTCTTATTCTTCCTCTTCTTCCTACTGATCTTCTTCTTATTCATCTATAGGTTCCAAAATTAAAATATCTTTCTTTTCTTTAACTTGTATTAGAGTCTCAGTTGGAACTGGTTTTTACAAGAAAGATTCTAGAACTTGAACTTGTTCAGATGCCTTCTTGGTATCTCTTAATAAGGCTTGGATAATTTTATCCTCTTAATTTTTCTTCTTTAACTGCTTCTATTTAGATTGCTTCTCAATATCTTCATATCCTTTTATTTTTAAGGCTACATCCTTGGTAGTATCTGAACCAAAAACGACATAACCTTCCTTATTCTTCTTTTTCTTCTCTCTCCATTTGGAAACAACTTCCTATGAAAACATTTTTTCTTCTTGGGATTGGGTGGTGCAGATACTGGTTCAGCATTTGGTGCATGTTCCTTCAGTTCGGCCTCTTTGTTTTTCTTTTTTTGGGGTTGGCTTAAAGCTTTCTCTAACTTCTCATTTATTACTGACAACTTGATCATTCTTATCCGGAAGTTCAAATAATTATCATAACTTAACACTGAATCCAATCTTCATCCTTCTCAAAGTATCATCACTTAAAAACATTTTCTTAAAGGTTTTAGCCTTTGATTTGCATGGGGTTTTGAAATATTATAAGAACAAAAAAATGATATTAGAAAATATTGTAGGGTATATCATGATTTGATACTTAATGAATCCATTCTTAATGTTTCTAATAGTCAAAAGAATGTACTTAATGAGATTTATCTTCTTTATATTCACCAAGAAATCCATCATAAATACATCACATATCATTAAATAATTCTTGTCTCCCTTCCTTAGAATCATAAATCCTTGCATTCAGAGGGCTAACAATCTGTGGTTTATTGAAAGATGAGCGATCTTCAGTGTCTTCACTCCTTTAATCCCAATACATTCAATAGAATTTACTTTATAAAAATAACCTTCCTTATCTAGCAATCTGTGGGAGAAAAATATTACTTCTCCTTCATAATCTATATCCAAGATACTTGCAACCTTCTTATATGAAAATGAATAAGTCTTTACATAACCCTTGAAGGAAAAAATTTCTTTTCCACCTTGTTTGAAAAACTAAACTGTATCATAGAATTCTATTACCAAATTAGCATAGACCAGATCTTGATTCTTCTCTTTTGTTATGAAGAGGTTTTCCCAACTATTCTTATTTATGATTTTTGAAATCAGAGAGTTGTAATTGGAAAAGAAATTTGGGTCCACCAACCTTTCCCTGAAGATTATCCAATCCTTGAGTTCCATGTTGGACGCCATTGGATTCTACGAAGAGATTTTAAGAGACATTCAGATTTTAAGGGAAAAGAGAAAACTGAATGGTGAACTTGACGAGTGGCTGGGATTTGACGCAAAAACTGTGAGAAAACTGATGTGGTATGCGAATAGGGGGGCCCTTTATATAGTTTGCAGCGACGGTTCAAATTATCAGTTTAATAAAATGGTTGAAATTTTCTTTATCTGATCTGATGGTTAATATCAATTACAAATAAGGATATACAGGTTTCTATCTTTTTAGGTTTTAAGAGAAAAAATAGGATTTAAGTAAAATTAATCCAATAAGGTTTTCTTAAAATAATATTGAAAATACCAACAAACAAAAAAAATTAAATTTTGATGATATAAGTAAGGAAATGTACCTTTGTAAATACTTAGAAAGATTTATCAGTATCAATAAGATTCCTCTTATAAAACTTAGATTCAAAAAAGTTTAGTTAGGGAAATAAAAAATTTAGGTTCCGAACATTTTATTATGGAAATGAAAATATTTAGGTTCTGAAAAAAATTTAAAGGAAAATATAAAATATTAAACATATGTACTCCCCTTATGAAAATGAATACCTTAATGTTAATAGATAGTTTCAACAAAAAGTTAATATGGATGATTACCTTACGGTTATCATTCCTATATTTTTTTAATGTATTCAAATCTATTGAATGGTAAATTTTTTTTAAACGTGTCAGCAAGTTGATATCAATTTATGATAAATTGAATTATAATATCTCCTTTAAGTGTGTGATCCCTAAGAAAGTGATGCCTAATGTTTATGAGATTTTCATGAGAGTGATGTGCAGAGTTTTTTCTTAGGGAAATGGCACTAGTATTATCACACATTATCTGTGTTTTGGTAAAACTCATGTCATAATCTGTGAGTGTGTGTTGCATCCACGACACTTGAGCACAATAGCTTCTTACTGCTACATATTCATCTTCATTAGTGGAAAGTGTTACTAAGTGTTGTTTCTTGCATTACCAAGAAACTAATAAATCTCCTAATAAATTACAAGTTCCAGATGTACTTTTCATATCCATTATACATACACCAAAGTTAGCATCTGAAAATCCTTTTAAAACAAAATCATTTCCAGAAGAATATAAAAGTCATAAATCCATGGTGCCCTATAAATAGAAAAAATATATTTTCACTTATTTTAAATGGGATTATTTGGTATTAGATTGATATCTTGAACATAATAATACAGAAAACATTAATTCTAGATTACTATTTATTAAGTATAATAGACTTCATATCATACCTCTAAAAGATGATTGATCTACTAGTTTCCCAACTTCATCAAGATCAAGAGTGTTTGAGGTACTGATTGGAGTACTTATACTTTTAGTATTTTCATATCCATACTTCTTAAGAATATATTTAATATACTTATGTTGAGATATAAAAGTTCCTTTTGGTTTTTGATAAATTTGAAAAATAATAAAAAATGTCAACTCACCCATCATACTCATTTCAAACTCAAATTTCATAAGATTCGCAAATAAATCATTTGTGGATTGCTGAGTTGATAAAAATATAATGTTATCAACATAAATTTGAACAATCAAAAAAATTCTTATCTTTATTTATAAAAAGGTTTGGATCAGATATTCACTTAACATAATTGTTTTATAACAAAAATCATGTAAGTCTGTCATACTAGGCTTTAGGAGCTTATTTAAGTCCATATAAAGCTTTGGTAAGTTTGTAAACATGTTCATGATGTTTTTTTATTCAAAACATGGATTTTTTTCAACATAAACTTCCTCTTGAACATATTTTTTAAGGAAATCACACTTCACACCCATTTGAAAAAGTTTGAAATTGAAAAAAGTTGCAAAGGATAGTAGAATATGAATAGATTCAAGTCTAGCTACTGGACTGTTGTTTTTTTCATAGTTTATTCCTTCCTGTTGATTATAGCCTTTAGAAACTAATATTGCTTTATTTATTACAATGATTACATTTTCATCACATTTATTTTTGAATACCCACTTTACTCCAATTATAGAATTTTCTTTAGGTCTGTCAACCAAGGTCCAGACTTTGTTCCTTTTGAATTCATTTAGTTCATCTGGTATAGCTTTAATACAATCATTATCACCTAAATCTTCATCAATACTTTTAGGTTCTAATTGGGAAATAAATTCTAGATGCTCTTCTTCATTCTTTAAAGAACTTATATTACTTGTAGGTTGATTTACATAAAAAATGATACTATAATTGGGAAGATTCTTAAGAAACAACTGATTTGGGTTTTGTAAAACCTGTTCATCAACATAAGGTAAACATATTCTATGGTAAATAGTTCAGAAACATTTTCTTGAGTATTTTTTGGATTAGAATAATCTGCCATCAAATGTTGATAATTAGTTTTTGAAAACACATCTGAAGATTTAGGTTGGAGTTGTTTAAAAACAAAAGGATCAGTTTCATTAAATTTAACATGTACTGTTTCTTCAACAGAACAAGAATTTTTTTAAAAACTCTATAAGCCTTAGAAGTTGTGGAATAGCCTAAGAAAATTCCTTCATTGGATTTGGGTGAAAATTTATGTAAGTTATATCTAGTATTCAAGATAAATACTTTACGTACAAAAACATTAAATTAATAAACTTTAGGTTTTTGACCAGTCTATAAGTCATAAGGTGTTTTATTAAGAAAATGTATGATTAAAACTCAATTTATAGTATAACAAAAAGTACTAACAGCTTTATCCCAAAAGTTTTTAGCAATAGAATATTCACTCAACATGGTTCTTGTTATCTCTTGAAGAACACAATTTCTTCTTTCAACAACACCATATTATTGAGGAGTTCTTGAAGATAATAAGTTATGAGTAATTCCTTTCTTACTACAAAAGGTTTTAAAATCTAAATTTTCAAATTCTTCTCCATGAACACTATGAATAGTTTTCAATGGAAGGTTTTTCTCAATTTTAACTTTGGATGAAAAATATTTAAAATAAGAGAAGGCTTAATATTTTTTTTACTATAAAATAAACACATCTAAATATAGTGTAATCATCAACTAAAATAAATACATAGCATTTTCCTCTAATACTTTCAGTTTTTGTTGGACCGAAAATATCTATATGCACTAGCTGTAATGCATCAGAATTTGAGACTTCACTAATTGATTTAAAGCTTGACTTATGTTGCTTTCCATATTGACAAGGATCAAAAAATATTTAATAATAAAATATAATCTCTAGTATATCCTTAAAATGTATTTTCTTTGATAGTTTTCATAAGTTACTAAGATTACAGTATCCTAGTTTTCTATTCCATAACGAAGATTGATCTTCCATTACACTGAGGCAAGGTAAGTCTTGGCTCCTAAGGTCTTCTAAGTTAAGTGTATAAACATTCTCATGCCTATGGGAAGAGAGAATAAACTCTTATTTGGAATTGTTTACTATTCATTTATCATTCCTAAAATCACAAGGCAACCTTCATCACATAATTTGATTATGCTTATAAGGTTGTTCTTAAGACCCTTAACAAATAAAACATTTGAAATTAAAGCTTTTCTAAGAAGAACAATGTTACCTATACCAAAAATTTCTCCTTGAGCGTTGTCTCCAAAAGTTAATTTTACACCTTTCATATTAATAATATTTTCAAATAAGTTTTTGTTACCAGTTATTTGTTGGGAACATCCACTATGCATGGACCATGTATTTTTGTTGGCACTTCTTTTTTTTCTCCTAAAAATGAAATAATTAAACTTTTTAAATACAAACTTGTTTGGATCTGGAATTTTTAGAAAGTAAAATCTTAGGTATCCAAATTTTTTTAGAAAATTAAGCTTTATGAAAACCTAAAGATTGGATTTTATTTAAAGAATAATTTTTCTCCCAATGTCCATCACTTTGGAACTTGGTGCAAAAAGGTGCACTTTGGGTTACAAAATAATTGTGACTAAAAACTGGTTTTGGGAAAGAATAACAAAATCTAGAACTATTCTCTAGAGGATAAAGTTGTGAATACATTTTATCAAATTATTTCCTTCCAGAAGTAAAATTTGAAAAAAGTTTCTTTAAGGAAAATATTTCAAATTTTAGTCTAATGACAAAATTCTTATCCCCATAGTCATTAGTCTTAGAATTTGAGTTATTCTCTAAAACATTTTTATTGGAAATAATATTTTCAAGATACTTAGAAAGTTTATCCTTCTCAGAATTTACTTCCTCAAGGTTTTTGGAAACATTTTCAAAATCAAGGATTTTTTGATCAAGATATTTTGAGAGATTTGATACTTAATTTGTTAAAATAGAGATTCTAGAATGTGCCTTATCAAGTTTCTTATTGATCTTTCTATTTTCATTCTCAAGAAACTTGGAAAACCTAGATACATCTTCAAAAAAAAGGTAAAGTATTATCTTCTGATGAGGAATATTATTCATTTGAAGATTCATAATACTTTTCATCAGAGAAATTCACATTTAAAGAAATATTGGTTAAATATTAAGTAGTGTTTACCTTAGCCATGAAACATTTATTTTTATTAGTAATTCTGGCTATAAGACCAATATTCTTCTGTCCAGAAGATTCACTGTCTTAATATTCATCAGAAGAGTCTCCATCACTACCACTCCAGGTGTCATTAGTTTTTAGTACTTTCTTAGAATTAGACTTGTAGTACTTCTTCTTATTCCTTTCTGAATGTCTATCTTTTCTTTCTTTCCTTTTGAGAATAGGACAGTTTGGTCTTATATGACTTGCCCTCTTACATTCATAACAAGTCACTTTTGAATATTTTTTGTCCTTTCTTTCTTTCTTCCTGTATCTGTATTGGAAATATTTTTCCCCACAAACTTGTTCATTCTTTGAGAAATATTGCCAAGTTCATTCTCAGAATGATCACTATCACTTGAATCAGAAATAATAGTAGATTTATTGGCCTTTGATCTATTAACTCCTTCAAGAGTCTTGCCTTTCATATTGTTTGATGTAGTAATAAAAGAAACACTGCCATTGCCATTTTTTTCTTATTGGTCTTAGCATCTCTCTTTATTCTAGTTTTATGTTGTAGAAGAGACCTAAATAACTCATTAAGAGTGATGTTTGAAAATTTTATATTCTAAAAAATTTATATTCTTTTGTATTCCCACTCATTGTGCATAATATCTATTATCTTATCCACAATAATCTTATCATCAAGACCTTTCTAACCCATATATTGAAGACTATTTACAATAGTCATAAACCTTTGTTGAACTTTACATACAAGTTATCCATAAGAAAACATAAAACCATGGTATTCAGCTCTAAAAATAGATCTTCTTGTTTCAAAAACCATGGACATGCCAAAATTTTTAACTTATAATTTCTTCCAGATGCTATTAGAAACTTCACGAGATAAAATATATCTATATATATATTCTTGGTTATATAATATAATAAAATATTTCATACCTTAAAGTTAAGATGATACTATTTCTTTTCTTGATTGGTGAATTGTATGATTTCCTTGTCCGGAATCTTGTAGTCTCCAGTTAACATAACAAAGTTATCCACACTTGTATTAATAATAAAAGTATTTATCCTATATCTCTAGTATTCATAGTCATTTCCATAAAAAATTGGTGGCCTAGTAGGATTTAGTTTGTCTATTGATCCAACATTCATTCATGTCATTCTATAAGGAAATAAAAAAGATCTTTTCCACAAAAATGATTGGTAGAAAAAGTTTATAAACATTTTGTTTATAAAGAAAATCTTACACAAGTAAAGTTAAGAAAAAAAAGTTGAGAAAGAAAACTTATATGTAAGTATAAGTATTTCAGATACCAACTCTGATACCAATTTTAGGATCAAAATGTAAATGTAGATTTCACAATTACAAAAGGGGGTGAATTGTAGGTTTAAAAACTTTAATTTTTTATCCTTAAGAAAATATATGTTTAAAAAAGTTAAACAAGATGGATTCACAAACCCTATTTAGTTCTTAACAACGAAACTAACTTTCTTAATATCCAATAAAGAAACTTAATGCAACGTGCCAATGAGTTTGTACCCTAGTGGTACAGACTCTTGCTTGGCATCCAAAAGACCCAGGATCAAATCCAGGCAGAGGTGAATTTCTAGGTATTGTAGCAGACTGTTGCAGGGCACTGTATAGAATCTTATTTATATCAGAATATACAAGAATAATAAAGTTACACTTCCTATATTTAACAAAATACAGTGGAATTAAAACTTGTAAAATAACAGGAGAATTATAAGAAATCTTTTAACCCAAAGATAAGGTTATCCAAAAAACTTGGATAAAGGTCCGTTGATTTATACTTTCAGAAAATTATGTCTTACCCACACCAAGGTAAGCCCTCGATACAAAGATCGGTATTTATCTTGATATCCCCACAATCCCTCAATTAAGAAGGTAATCGGCACCTCTATCTTCCTATCCCTGGAATCCCCCAATTGATAATAGCAATAATTGGATTCTCACTAGGCAAGTTGAACAAGTTTTTCACAGCTGAACAAGATGTTCACAACATTCACACAATATAGATTTGATCAAATCTCTTGTAGAGTATCACTTCATTCCAGATATCAATATCTCTCTACGAAAACTCTTGCTTTAATATCATTCAAATGGTTGGGTATTTATAGGAATAGATTCCAATGGTCGAATTTCTCCTCTAATGGTCATATTTTTCCTTGAATTTAGAGGGGACCTATACACGTGGCACTCAAGAAAATGATTAAGTTAAAAACATATTGGATGACATCATTTTATATAACAAAGTTTGGTAAACATTACTAACCTTAAGAAACATTAGAACATTTTGGATCTAATAAAATGGAACATTACATTAAGGAAAAAAATTTAACTGTAATAAAACAATTTAATTGGATTCTTAATATAATGAAAAATAGTGTCTAGAAATATTGACAATAGGATTATAAAATAATAGAGAATAAGATTATGATTTCTAAGAAAATTAGAGTATGATTTTAGAAGAAATCAGAGTATGATTTCAGAAGAAGTTGGAGTCTGATTTCAGAAGAAATTGAAGTGTGATTTCACAAGAAATCAGAGTCTAATTTTAGAAGAAATCAGAGTCTGACTTTAGAAGAAATCAGAGTTTAATTTCACAAGAAATCAGAGTCTGATTTTAAGAAAAATCAGAGTCACAATTCTGGGGAAATCGAATTCTAAGGAACTGTAATGTTCTGGGCTAGATAAGGATCTAATTTTCTGACTTAAGAAAAGTTGGTTATACTTGGTTTTTGAAAACATTAGATAAAGAATTTGAAACCATATGTAAGGTTAAAAAAATTATAGAAAGTAATTTTTCCTTAAGGAAATTTTTCTTATAGAAAGATAATTTTCCTTAAGAAAATGTGTTTGATATTTTCAAAACATAAAGGAATGGAAAATCTATAAGGAAACTTATTAACTCAACAATTTTAAATCTATATAATAAAATCATAACATATCCTCTAGTGTTTGAATTATTATATCAAACTAACCATCTATATACATATGATATGTAGTGCTGAAACTCAACTCCATATCTAGATCCTACTGAATACTTCTTTAAAACATCAAGGTAAACCTTGGATCCCGACCAGACACAATAGAATGTGGAACTTTATGAAACCATGTCACTTATTTAATGTATATCATGGAAATAAAATATAAAGAAAAATATTCTCTAATAATGATGATGTGTGTTAACTTTGTAAGGTGATTGACTATAACCCATAGAGAATCATTCTCTTTAGATGTTTTGGGGGGTCCAATGAAAAAATATATGGTGATGTTTTCCCATTTCCATTTGGGTATGGGTAATGGTTGTAACATCCCCTTAGAATTTTTTCTCCCAACCTTAACTTACTGACATACCAAGAACCAAGATATATATTCATCAATATCTCCTTTCATGTTGTACCACTAGAAATACTCTATTATGTAGGTCAGTTTTATGCATTATACCCTTTTTCCCTTTAATTTTGGGTTCATTCCTTGTGACCTTGTCGGATGTGACAAGTTTTCACCTCGAATGCGGGTTAGCTTTTTCCAAAACTATATTAATATATTTATTATAATGTCCCCAAATTGCAATAACCTCTAATTACCTCAATTTAAAAGATAATATAAACCTTAAAGGTTATCAATACCATTAATATTATGTCTACAAAATGTAAAGGCATTCCTCCTCAAATAACTTTTTCACTAAAACATATAAAAAACCAAAGTGTTGTATTTCCATAAATGTTTCCCGAAATATCCTTAATTTTAAAAACAACTCCCTTCACATAAAAACTCAAAATGGGTGTCTAAGACATCGAACTTATGATCAACCATAAACTCATAATCCTATAATGGTATATATAACTCTTAAGATAATTTCACTTAGAGACATATACACTTCCAAAAGATAATTTACCCTTTATTCCTTAAATATTATATTATCTTAGAAAAAAATTCCATTATAATCTTGGTTTTATCCTTGAACCTATAGAATAGAAAATTTTATTCCAAAAACCATTTGAAGGGAGATAATAAATGCTCATAATCATATAAAATTTGACTAAAGAATAAACAATAAGGTTTTTATAGGGATCATTCATACAAAATCAAACATGAAATCCACAACTAAGGAGTAGAGGATAAGTCTACCCTAAATATCATGATTCACTTCAACAATTTTGATTGCATGTGTTTTCCCTTTGTCCTTTTTCTTCAGAGTTTATTGTGGATTATCATCTTCATTATCCCTTGGATTGGGGAATTGATTCACATAATTACCATACTCCTTGAATTTGAAACACTAGAGTGTGGGTGGTTCATTCTATAGAGATTTATCTCTATTTTCATCATTATCTAATTCCTTCCCATCTTTTTTTAATTCAGCCACTCAATTACCTTCCTTTCCACACTTAAAAAAATTTAGTATTCCCCTTAATACAATTTCCTTTATGTTTCCTTCAACACTTTGAGCATAAAGGAAAGCTCATTTTCTTCTCTCCATAGTTTTTATATCCTTATTTGAATTACATATTTATTTTCACATCAAATCCAGGATATTCATCGGAAACTCCGAACTCCATTTCCACCTTGATAGCACATCAAACTATTTCTTCATAGATACTAAGTTCCCTTATGGATAACGCCCTTTGTAGATTTGGTTTAAATCCACTGAAGAATCGATCAACCTTACTTTTAGGTTGGATAACAATACAATAAGCATACGTTTCAAGTCTTATAAAATTTATCTCATAAATACTATTAGATTAATCATCCTTCTGCTTTAACTCAATTAATTTATTCTCTATTTTTTTTGAATAATATAAGAAAATTAAATACTCAAAAATAAAATCTTTAAAACCCTTCCCACTACATAGAGTTGTTTTCTTACTGTTGCCTCATATTCATGATAAGAGTCCACCATTGTTATGTTTCAGATTCCAAATGATAGATATCCAAAATGACTTTTGTAACACCCCAAGCTTCTACAGTACGTTTCCCTTTGAATAATACAATAGCTTTCATTGTACGCAACTTCAAGATTCTAACACACCGTGACCAATCAAACTAGCCATTATGAATAATAATACCCACTTTTTAAAATTTTATAAATTTTTTCTTTCAAAATGGACTTCATTTTTTGGATTCTTATTATCGAAATTATCCTAGTATGAAATTTTGGTATTTTTCTAATAACTTTCATATTTCGATGAATAGTGAAAATTACTAAATTTTAATTAAAAACAATTTTTTAATCAAAATAATTAATAGTGATAAATTATGAATTTGAGTGGTTTTAAAGTATATTTAGAATATATTTTTACCATTTAATAAAAATTTTTTTCGTTGGACATAATTTCACATTTAAACCGGACATAAACAAGTGTCAATCTTTTGATAGTTATTATCTCTTAAAAACACGCTTTTTGTTTTAAAAACAGGAATTGATTTTAAATTAATTTCTGACACTTATGTGTTTTAAATTTATAAAAATGGATTAAATATTTATAATCAGGAGGTCCAAATTGTGTAAATAGGTAACTTTTATTTTTAGACATTTTGAATAATTACTTCGGTAAATATTTTATTTACCATGGTTAAAGGGTAAATCCGGTAAATAAGGGTAAACAATAATATTATAATAATAATAAATTACCCTAAAATGTGTCCTAACCCTATTGGTTGATACATGTTCGACTATGGTCATATTTGGGTCAATTTTGGGACCCCATGGATCCACTTGTAAGTGATAATGACACTTTATTTTAATTAAGTTAAAGTAAATACAAAAATGACATAAGCATATATCTTTTAGAAAAACAATTTTTACATAGGGTTATATATGTTATATTATTGACTATAAATATTCATTATAAATATAAAAAAATTTCCTACATAATTGTATTTTATTTATAAATTTTAGACATTAAATAATTAAATTTATTTATGACACAATAATGATGGAGTATTTTTTTTATTAGTGAAAGAATCAAATAATTAGTATTATAAATGTTAAAATAAATATAATTTTAAAGTTTTGATGACATCCACAAATTTTATTGGTTAATATGATATTTTATGATTTCTTAAATGAATTTGGTTCAAATTAATAAAGTTGTTAAGACTTTAACAAAAATCAATTATTAAATATTTTCAAAATTGACATAAATGAGTTTTTAAAACAAATATTATATTATTAATTGATATTATATTCCTAAAAATCTAATGTTAGGGCAAAGTACTTATATCATGATAGGTGTATCATTAATGGACCACTTGGTGGTTTCTTGGATGGATATAGTAAGTTTATTAACTATATAATATAAAAATACAAAGTGACATGGTAAATGTCAAACTAATTAACTAAGAGTTAAAACTAAAAGATAAGGTTAATATAATGACCCAAACCTATCTAAAATCTATTGGTTAAAAGTATTTAGACCCATACCAGACTTATACTTTGAAGAATCCACTTTGGATCCATTAGAAACCGAATATGAATTTATTATAAAATAATACTTGAAGTTTTTCCTAAAGAGACCCTCCTCCCCCTTATAAAATGGAACTCACACTTATCTCAACTTCATACCCTCAAAGCCTTTTGGATCAACCAAACCCTGCCCAAATACCCTCTTAACTATCTTACCTTGAACCTAGAGGCCTTAGTTTGATCAGAAATCCAACCTAAGGATCCCTTTTGATCAAATCAAAAGGAAGAACCCGAAGAAGAGGTAATGTTTTCACCACCCTATTCCAAGTTCCTTTCTTCTTCAACTTCTTCTTTATTTGTTATTTACATTATAAAATAATAACTCCAGTATCTTATATATACTGTGATGTTATTATAAATATTTCACAACTATATTCATTATTCTATCCATCTTAGGAATGATAATGTCATCATGTGTGCGTACGTACGGCTTACCGTCTCCACGCCGTGGTGTGATTTGTTATTCCACACTATATTATTTTGATGGATATAATGATGAGTAATATGTATATTAATAATGAAAATAACATGATAATGTCTCTGTAAAATTAATATACCATCCAATTCCACACCTTTAAGGAAATGATATTGTCGCTCGTGCGTACGTACGGATTACCGTCTCCACGACGCGATGAGATTCATTTCCACGTTCACCATTCATCGACGATTATAAAAATATATATTACTAATAAGTATGTAATATATGACATAATAATGCTACTGGATATATATATATGTATATATATATATATTTACTTACATATATCTTATTCACTTAGTTTTGTTCAATACGATATGAAAACGGAAACAGCGTTTATGCATACGTACGGACTACCATTTCCATAAATGGTGTTTTTTATTTCATATATATGTCTATTATACATATTTATATTCTAAATATATATGATATATAAATCATTTTTTATATTCTTTAATTACTTAAATCTTGATCTAAGTGATACAATCAAGAGTAACAAGTTAAAACACGTACAATAAAGAAAGCGATTATTACCCGAAATGTTAATTTAACATGTAAATTATTATTAAATGGGTGGTATAAAGTAATAAATGAATCATATATGATATGATAAATATTAATATAGTTTTTTTATACCTTAATAACATACTACGATCTTCATAGAGGAGGTTAAATTTACCCTCGACTAAAGGAAAGTGCAAGGTAAGGGGTTTTCATCTCACTCCTTATTCCCGTGAGATTCATGCCATATTGCCACTATTACCTTTTGTGTGGTGTATGTACTACCCATAATTGTATTATTTGTGTAATACACTTTAATTTATCTGTATTTACATATTCATTATATGATACCTCTTTCATGGGTTGTATGTTTCGTAAGTTACCAAATTGATAAGGGTTAATTTCACAATCTCTTTATTATCCGAGGTTGTTTTTACGTAAGTATCTACTAGGAAATATTTATTATCCATGTCCATGTATCATGAATGAGTTTTTAAAAGGATTCTTTTAAGGGTCTGTTTTACTAAAACATCATTTAAAATGTTTTAAATATTTATTCTTCTAAATCTTTTTTATTAATGTCCATGTCTTCAAAATGGTTTTTAAGGATTTATTTATATGAACATGAATGTTTTTAAAATGTCAATTCCTTTCAAAAGATTCAAAGTGGTATGGGACACTTTGATTAAATAATTTATTTAAATGAATTATTTTCTAAATTGTGTGACTTTTAAATGTTTTCATGAAAATGGGGTATTTCTCTCAAAGAGTTTTACAAATCATTTTCATCTATGTCAAAATCCTTTAATAGATTTTAAACTTGTTTTGAAGTTGATTTATCATGATACAAATCTTTCATATTGTGTTGAAGGTTTTGTGATATGTTTGAATGTGGATGTGTTATTTTTATACCATTCATGGTTTATGGGTAAAGTATTTACATTTCATATCCTAGTTTTAATACGAATGTTTATGTTATGTTTAGACCTTTTCATATGAGGAATGCATTAGACTTAGTAAGTGACGGGTGGAGCCCTCTATAGCTCCTAGATTCATCGATAGGTCTCTAGATACAAACTAGTGTCCTGGGAAATGGCCTTGACAAAATCTTATTTGTGGTCTTGGCACAAGGCCTTGACTATGTGGTTATGATAGTCTGGCATTATGTATTCCATCATTATGAAAGTGGTTAGTGATATTGCATGTGATTATTCGACTAGTAGAATATCCATTTGAATAAGTAAATGGAATTATTTAATTTTATTTTTTCCATATTATGCTAAAGTTCAAGTTTAAAAGTTTTTTTTAGTTATACATTGCCTTAAATATTTATGCTTATTTATGAAAGTTTCTATTGTATTGTTTACCCTTACTGAGCGTTTGAGCTCACCCCTTTCTATGTTTTATTTTTCCCAGGATTCCAAGAAGTGTATTGTGATTGATATGCAGGGTTAATCCAAGGGAATAATGGCATTAATAAAGGATTAATTATGTTGTTTTGTATGTCTTAAAGTGTATTGTAACATTCATGTATGTAATCTATTTTCCAAGACTTCTAAACTGATCGGTCCTTTGGGACTTGATACCTTGTAATCATGTCAATGTATTAAAATAATACACCGACTCTGGGTAATTGGGGTCAGGGCATTATAGTTGGTATCAGAGGAAGTTTAGCAATAACCTTGGAAGATAGATTTAGATAAACTCTGATTAGAGCACATATACCTAAGATAGACTTTGAGGATTAGTATAGAAGGACTTCTGAGAATTTTGGTAATGTAGAGATTTTGTGAGTTTTCCAAGCAAATACATCCCTGTCTTGATACGAGCAGGTAGAGGTGGCTCTGGAACAGATGTACCTAGGGGTAAAACCCGAAAACACCACTTTGAGCTAGACTTGAACGGGAACTGGTGCATGATAATGGGCCTTGCTGCACTCTTGGTTACGACACTCCCGAGGGATATGCTTAGGATAATTCTTGTTTTCTTTACAAACCACTATGAAGGGTTTATGAGTATGTACCTACTCAAAGAAAATATTTTTATGATTATGGATTATATCTATAAACTGTTCAATTTACGTTAGGTATTTTACAAGTTTGGAATTATTCCTTTCAATTCATAAACTGACCTAGTGTATTCCATTGTATATAAATGTCGCCCAGTAGAAGGAATGTGAACTCCAACAATACGTATGATCCAAAGAGTAAGAAGGATCATATCTTTCACGGTATTAAGCCAGCATTAAGAAGGGAAATAGTCTCCCATATATTCTCAACATATGAAGAAATAATATCATGTGTTAATAAGATAAGTAAAGAATTCTCTGAGTCATATGGATTTGAAGGGAAGCAAGAGAAGAAAAGTATGGAAGAGAGAAAGATGTATAAAGGGAAGAGGGAAATGAAGAATTTTCCCATATGTGATAACTGTGGGAAGAAACACCATGTAAATTTCCTGAAGGGAATGAGAGTTTGTTATAAGTGTGGAGAAAAAGTACACCAAGTACGTGACTGCAAGGGTAAGAAAAAGGTTTCAAATGTACAATTATTTATCTGTAAGGAGTTGGGACACTACGCGAACCAATGTCCAAATCATCAGAGTATGCCCCAAATGATGCTATTGGATAATATTCAATTTATGATACTACCTCAGATGAAGAATAATGACTAGTGTTTTTATGTTGTTATTATAGGATTATTTCATTTGAGTGTTGTATCAACAATATATTGGTTATATGAATTATGGAGATAAATAAGGATTGTACTGCAGTGCTATTTTATTGAGGATTTTATATTATATGGTTCTAAGAAAAGTGACTTAATAGTGAGCTACACTTTTGGTAAAATACATGGTTGAAGGAAAGGTAATCCTTAATATGGTCCCGATAATGAGGTAGTGATTTTGGAATAAGAGATGGTTTATTTGAATAATTATATTGGATATTCTTGACTACCTTCAAACTGATTAATGATTTTTCATCATTGGAGTTTACAAATTTTTTGGATAGAAGGAGTATATCCAGTATTCTATAAAGAATAAGGGAGCATGAATGTAATCAATAAGGTTTTATGGTAATTCAGGATGTTACCATGTTTTAAAATAATATATGATGAAGGTGTTCACATGTTATTACATGGAAAAAAGGATCTTCATTGTGTTTAAATTCCTTATAAATTTTGGACTGTGAGTTTGGATAGTAGTATTTTGGATAATTCTAAAGGTTAGAATGGATTACATTTGAAAGTTTATTTTTGTATTTTTATAAAAGAACAACACGCAGACCGTGTGACAACCCATCGCGTCAGACAAAGCTGTGGGAATTGAACCCACAACCATAGTGCGATTGGGATTTATCACCTACCACTGGACAACGTGAAGTTCCTAGAGTGTATAATGTAGTTTTATTTTGTAAAAGTTCTGATATATGAATTATAAATTTATTTTTAGAACCTTATACTATTAGGATAAATATAATATTTTTGAGTTCTATTACCTTTTGGAGTGAGAGATGGGTTTGTGGTAAATATTTATTAAAGAATGAAAGTATACATGACAAGTAAATATATTTCCTTACATTCTTATTAAATCTCATAAATAAATTTCTAAACTTTATGAAAGGTAACTTAAAACAAAAATGTTGTCGGTTAACTTTTTCTACTGGGGAATCAAAGACCATTTAACCAATCACAAGTTTGTGATTTTCGTGTAGTTAACTTTCTCCTAATCCTATTTTCTATAAATCCCCATCAGGCCTTGATGGTTTGTTTCTCCTCCAGATCCATGTTTTCATAGAATCCTATTATAGGCTATCTTGGGTGACCTTTATACTTCTCTTTCTTTCTTTTAATGTTATATTTTTATTAACCCTATTTCCGATATGGGTTTTCCACAAAGGTATTTTCTATTTTCAAACTTTTATTTTTGAAGAACATTTTCAAATTGCAAGGACACAATTTATTGAAGGAGGGGAGAATGTAACACCCCAAGCTTCCGCGGTACGTTTCCCTTTAAATAATGCAATAGCTTGCATTGTACGCAACTTCGAGATTCTAACACACCGTAACCAATCAAACTAGTCATTATGAATAGTAATACCCACTTTTTGAAATTTTATAAATTTTAACTTATAAAATGGACTTTATTTTTGGATTTGTAATATCAAAATTAGCCTAGGGTGAAATTTTGGTATTTTTCTGATAACTTTCATATTTTGATGAATAGTGAAAATTACTAAATATTAATTAAAATCAACTTTTTTAATAGAAAAAATTAATAGTTATAAATTATTAATTTGAGTGGATTTAAAGTATATTTAGAATATATTTTTACCATTTAATACAATTTTGGTCATGGATATAATTTCACATTTAAACCGGACATAAAGAAGTGTCAATCTTTTGATAGTTATTATCTCTTAAAAACACGCTTTTTTGTTTTAACAATGGGAATTAATTTTAAATTAATTTCTACCACTTTTGTGTTTTGAATTTATAAAAATGGATTCCATATTTAGAATCATGAGTTCCAAATTTTGTAAATAGGTAACTTTTATTTTTATACATTTTGAATAATTACTTCGGTAAATATTTTATTTACCATGGTTAAAGGGTAAATCCGGTAAATAAGGGTAAAAAATAATATTACAATAATAATAAATTACCCTAAAACGTGTCCTAACCCTATTGTATGATACATTTATGACCATAGGCATCTTTGGGTCGATTTCGGGACCTCATGGATCCACTTGTAAGTGATAATGACACTTTATATTAATTAAGTTAAAGTAAATACAAAAATGACATAAGCATATATCTTTTAGCAAACATAATTTTACATAGGGTTATATATGTTATATTTTAGACTATAAATATTAATTAAAAATATAAAAATATTTCATAAATAATGGTATTTTATTTATAATTTTTAGACATTGAATAATTAAATTTATTTATGACATAATAATGATGCAGTATTTTCCTTATTAATGATAGAATCAAATAATTAGTATTATAAATGTTAAAATAAATATAATTTGAAAGTTTTGATGATATCCACGAATTTTATTGGTTAATATGACATTTTAGGATTGCTTAAATGAATTTGGTTCGAATTAATAAAGTTGTTAAGACTTTAACAAAAATCAATTATTAAATATTGTCAAAATTGACAAGAATGAGTTTTTAAAAAAAATATTATATTATTAATTGATATTATATTCCTAAAAATCTAAGGTTCAGCAAAAGGAATTATATAATGATATTTGTATCATTAATGGACCACTTGGGGGTCTTTTGGATGTATATAGTAAGTTTATTAACTATACAATATAAAAATACAAACTGACACGGTAAATGTCAAACTAATTAAGTAAGAGTTAAAACTAAAAGATAAGTTTACTATAATGACCCAAACCTGTCTAAAATATATTTATTGAAATTATTTATACCCATACCAACCTTATACTTTGAAAAATCCACTTTGGAGCCATTAGAATCCGAATATAAATTTATTATAAAATAATACTTATAGTTTTTCCTAAAGAGCCCCTCCTCCCCCTTATAAAAGGGAACTCCCCCTTATCTCAAATTCATACCCTCAAAACCTTTTGGATTGGCCAACCCTGGCCCAAATACCCTATCAACTATCCTACCTTCAACCTAGAGGCCTTATTTTGATCATAAAACCAACCTAAAGATCCCTTTTGATCAAATAAAAAGGAAGAACTCGAAGAAGAGGTAATGTTTTCACCACCCTCTTCCAAGTTCCTTTCTTCTTCAACTTCTTATTTGTTTGTTATTTCCATTCTAAAATAATAACTCCAGTATCTTCTATATACTATTATTTTATTATAAATATTTCACAACTATATTCATTATTCTATCCATCTTATGAATGATAATATCACCATGCGTGTGTACGTACGGCTTACCGTCTCCACACCATGGTGTAATTTGTTATTCAACACTGTTATTTGGATGGATATAATGATGAGTAATATGTATATAAATAATTAAAATAACATGATAATGTCTCTGTAAAATTAATATACCATCCAATTCGACACCTTTAAGGAAATGATATTGTCGCTCGTGCGTACGTACGGATTACCGTCTCCACGACGCGATGAGATTCATTTCCACGTTTACCATTCATCAACGATTATAAAAATATATATTACTTATAAGTATGTAATATATGACATAATAATTATAATGGATATATATATATATATATATATATATATATATATATTTACTTACATATATCTTATTCACTTAGTTTCGTTCAATACGATATGAAAACGGAAACAACGTTTATGCGTACGTACGGACTACTGTCTCCATAAACGGTGTTTTTTATTTCCTATATATGTCTATTATACATATTTATATTCTAAATATATATGATATGTAAATCATTTTTTATATTATTTAATTACTTAAATCTTGATCTAAGTGATACAATCAAGAGTAACAAGCTAAAACACGTACGATAAAGAAAGCGATTATTACCCGAAATGTTAATTTAACATGTAAATTATTATTAAATGGGTAGTATAAAGTAATAAATGAATCATGTATGATATCATAAATATAGATATCATTCTGGTATACCTTAATAACATACTACGATCTTCATACAAGAGGTTAAATGTACCCTCGACTAAAGGAAAGTGCAAGGTAAGGGGTTTTCATCTCACTCCTTATTCCCGTGAGATTCATGCCATATTACCACTATTACATTTTGTGTGGTGTATATACTGCCCATAATTGTATTCTTTGTGTAATACAATTTAATTTATGTGTATTTACATATTCATTGTATGATACCTCTTTCATGGGTTGTATGTTTCGTAAGTTACCAAATTGATAAGGGTTAATTTCACAATATCTTTATTATCCGAGGTTGTTTTTACGTAAGTATCTATTGGGACATATTTATTATCCATGTCCATTTATCATGAATGATTTTTCAAAGGGGTTATTTTAAGGGACTTTTTTACTAAAATATCATTTAAAATGTTTTAAATATTTATTCTTCTAAATATTTTTCATTAATGTACATGTATTCAAAATGGTTTTTAAGGATTTATTTATATGGACATGAATGTTTTTAAAATGTCAATTCCTTCCAAAAGTTACAAAGTGGTATGGGAAACTTTGATTCAAAAATTTCTTTAAATTAATTCTTTTCTAAATTGTGTGACTTTTAAATTTTTTCATGAAAAAGGGGTATTTCTCTCAAAGAGTTTTACAAATCATTTTCATCTATGTAAAAATCCTTTAATGGATTTTAAACTTGTTTTGAAGTTGATTTATCATGATACAATTCTTCCATATTGTGTTGAAGGTTTTGTGATATGTTTGACTGTGGATGTGTTATGTTTATAACATTCATGGTTTATGGGTAAAGTATTGACATTTCGTATGCTAGTTTTAATACGAATGTTTATGTTATGTTTAGAAATTTTCATATGAGGAATGCATTGGACTTAGTAAGTGAAGGGTGGAGCCCGCTATAGCTCCTCGATGCATCGGTAGGCCTCATGAGACAAACTAGTGTCCTCGAACAAGGCCTTAACAAAATCTTGTTTGTAGTCTTGGCACAAGGCCTTGACTATGTGGTTATGATAGTCTGGAATTATGCATTCCATCATTATGAAAGTGGTTAGTGATATTTCATGTGATTATTCGACTAGTATAATATCCATGTGAATAAGTAAATGGAATTATTTCATTTTATTTTTTCCATATTATGCTGAAGTTCAAGTTTAATAGGATTTTGTTTTAGTTATACATTGCCTTAAATGTTTATGCTTATTTATGAAAGTTTTCATTGTATTGCTTACCCTTACTGAACGTTTGAGCTCACCTCTTTCTAGGTTTTATTTTACCCAGGATTCCAAGAAGTGTATTGTGATTTATATACAGGGTTAATCCAAGGGAATAATGGCGTTAATAAATGATTAATTATGTTGTTTTGTATTTATTAAAGTGTAATGTAACATTCATGTATGTAATCTATTTTCCAAGACTGCTAAACTGATCGGTCCTTCGGGACTTGATTCCTTGTAATCATGCCAATGTATTAAAATAATGCACTGACTCTGGGTAACCGGGGTCGGGGCGTTACAACTTTCGTGATCCAAACAATGGAGAATAGAAAATTATCAATGGTACTGATCCATTTCTCAGAAACTAGTGGATTAGCAAAATCACTAAAACAATGAGGATGTTTCCTCATTAAGGATTCAATAGAATGTTGTTCCCTACTTTGCACATTTGGAAGTTCAGCATGATTCATAGAAAGTTGTGTGAGTATAGAAATGATATTTCTCATTCCCACTTTCATAACATGTGGTTTCTCGGGAGTAAAATCATTGCATTGACCATTTCATTTAGAATTAACATAATTCCTTTGGATTCCATTCATCAAATAAAACCAAAAAACATAGTGTAAGAAACACTAATCATATTGGGAAAACACATAATCATGAAAAATCATTTAGTGGATGTCTAAATCGTGACATTTTATTTTCAATATATGACACCTTTGGTCTAACCAAGGTTATTCATAGTCATCATATATTCAAATCCTTCCTAATGGTTCATAAATAGTGTGTGTATTTTCAAATCATTTACCCTAGGAGTGTCAAACTAGGTGTGAAGTAAGGCCCGTTATCATGCACTAGATTAACAATTGATTCCATCTCAATACACCCTTTTCAGAGTTATTCTCCCTAGCTACAAATGTACCAAAGCCACATCCACTTATATCATCTACACAGGGATGTAATTTCTTGGAAACCACTCTCTCTATCCTTCACTATAATTCCAATACATTTTCCTATACTTCGACTTATCCGTATGCCTATCCTTAAGGATACCACTAAAGTTTTATCATCCAAGTTTCTAAAGGTTAACTAAACCTTTCCTTCAATACCAAATATAATAGGCTAGGATTTTCAAACATAAATATTACATATTTTTATGAATATTTAATAAATTTCACAAATAAATGCCCAAGGACTATAAAGGTTTAGAGTCTTTGGAGACCATATACACAATATTATTATTTTATGAAATATCTTTATCATCCCCCATAAATATATTCCCATATATTACACTTTATATATATACCCTACTTAAAATTTTTCATCATAACCTAGGGAAAAGAAACATAAGAAAGGGTGGTCTTAGATTCTCATCAAGGGTAAGCATGGGGGGTATCAATATAACATGATAATAAGGGTATGATAACATGAGAATAACATTTGAAAACCATAACCTAAATAGTATAGATCATAAACTTGATTTATGGCATAAATATTGGTATTTCATAAGATATGAATCATAAAGGAATTAAAGAACATGATACATGATAACGTAACATTAGCATAAGACATATTTTTGGCATACACATAATCATTGGAAAACCTATGTTAAGGATACCCACCAAGACATTCATAACATGTTAGGCTTGGGATAACCACCCATCTACTTACTTTGGGCTTGGGATAACCTCTATTGTACCCTGTTTCAGGTTTGGGGAAACCTATTGTGTACCCTCTTTCAGGATTGGTATAACCTCTCATGTACCCTTTTATATCATAGAATATTAATCATTACCCAATGTATTGGAGGGAGATATAGTCCCACCCATCCTTGGTTATAACACGACTATCCTCCTTGGTTTAACGTAACCACCATCCTTAGTTATAAAGTAACCATTGTCCTTGGTTATAAAGTGAGCACCATATAATAATGAAAACCATACACATGTGTGATAAAATATCATTAAACATTCAGCATATCAGAATTCTTGAAAATAAATGGGTTTCATAAAAATTTTATCATAGCATAGTCGGTAGAAAAGAAAGGGATAGCATAAACATATTTTCATCATAAACATATTTTCATTATAAACATAAACATACATAGAAAGAATAAGGATGATATCATTGGATAATATTTCTGTTAAATCTTAATATACATGAAAGGATATCATCCTATATGGAAAATGATTCTGAAAGGTCACTTGAAACATTTCTTGAGGAAAATGTCCTTTCAAATTTAAAAAAACATTTTTAAAATCTAAATACTTACCAAATATTGGAGAAAAATTTTTATTTGAAAATACCCTTGAAAAATTTAAATTTTAAATTTAAATCATTAATTGGTCATGATGATGAGAAATATTTTTCATGTCATACATGTTAAAACAAATTTTCCTTTCATATTTTCAGTAAAACTCAAAAGTGCCTTGTTTGGAAAATGATAAGAATATTAATTTCAAACCATTTTTTAAAAAGTAAAATATGGGTAAAAACTTCATTAAAAAATAATTTTATAATAGTATAAACTTTCTTTAAATTTTTTTAGAAAACATAGATATGGAATAAAATGGGTTTTCGGCCGAAGAGAGAAATAAATATGATTTTTCTTTAAAAAAATATTTTGACATATTTAATCCTTTAAGAGAGGAAAATGAAAAGAAAACATATATTATCCAGAAATAACCATATTAGAATAAAATAAATGATTTTATTGAGATTTAAATCATAAGATTTCATCATCAAAAACTTAATCATAAACAATCTCAATAAATAATGACATTGTAACATAAAACTTTTACCACTTTGGTAACTTTTTAATTGTAAGACCCATGAAATAAATAACCTTATATGGATATGTATATCAAATTATTTTCATGATAATAATCATAAAATACATTTATGTATATTATATACATCACATAAAAGAAACAAGTGGTGAATATGGCATGTGTCTCATGGAAATAAAAGTGAGACAAAAATCTCTTACCTTAAGTCTCGAATTCCTTCATAAACATTCAAACCTCATATATAATAAATATAAGTTAATTATAAATATATTATAAAAAAATAATCATATTTATCATACCATATAATATTTAATTATTACCTTTAATTACCCATTTGTTAACAATTCTTTGTTATAATCACGTTTCAGGTAATAGATGCTTCATTTTTCATGTATGTTTTGGTTTTATATTTTTGATATTTTCAATTTGATCATGGTTAATTAATATAAAAAATGTTAAAAATGATATTAATATCATATATATTCATTATATATATATATATTTATATTAATCCATTAAATTTAGATATGGAAAATGAATTACATCATTCATGGAAACGGTAGGTTATACGTACACATGAATGATGGTTCTATATTCTCAATGGATGAAATGAAAGAAAGTTAAATAATATATTACCTATACATAATATTTTTTATGTAATATATATCACATATTTTTATTAAAACTATTTTTATTACCTTCCATGTAAAGCATAAGTGAATAATGAATCACATCGCTTCGCGAGGTGGTAGTTTGTCGTACGCACGAGCGGCGTTACCATATTACCACCAAATGGAAAGTAAGGAGTTATATGATATATTATAATTATATAAGTATATTTATCTCATAAATATAATATATTAATGTTAAATCCATAATTATATCCAACCGTTAGAAGTGATCATGGAAAAAAAATTACATCGGTTCGCGAGGTGGTGGTTCATCTTACACATGATTGACGGTTCTGTTTCCCACTTGATAGAAGATAAGATAGATGAAGGTCATTTCATTAGAATATTAAAATCTCAGTATATTTGATATAATTATTTCATTATATACTCATATTTGAATGATATTTTAAGGATTTATAGGAAGGAATAAAATTAATTCTCATGGTTAAATACTATACCTCTTATTCAGAGAACCCCTTTAGGTTTAAACTTAAATCCTTCTTAGGAGGGTTTCATAATAAAAATAAGGACTATAGGATTTGGGTAGGGAATTAAAGAATGCATTTGGGTATGTATTGGATGAAAAAAAGGGTTTTATAAGTGTTAATAGGATAGGATATGGGGTGGACTTTTATAAGTGGGGGAAAGGACACACTTGGGATTCTTTAAAAGAAAAAGGTGTACCCACATTTTAAACATTCTACAAGGCTAAAAAATGTCTCATTATCAATAATTAGATGATATAAGGTCTAAATATGGCTATAAAATGTAATTTGGACAAGTTTATAGGTCATTTTACACCATATCTTATTAGTTTAACCCCCCTAGTAAACTCGTTTCAACCTTAACCATGGTAATTAAATTTTATTATTTTTACAATTAATTTTGACCAAAAATTAAGTTGAACATATTATATAATATTAACCATTATTATTACAAGTATTTAATCCATTTTTTCAAATTCTATTCATATAATTTTCAAAATTTTGATTTAAAATTAAACCCACAGATGCGGTGAAAAGGTAGTTTTCTAAAGAGAAAATTTTCACAAGTACAGAAAGTTTTAATATAAAAATTAAATATAGAATTGATTTTAATGGCCAAAATTTGATTAATATTTATATAGTTGAACTAATTTTACTTTTAAAATAATATTAAAATAAAATTTATCTCACTAATTCTTTAAACTAAAATGAAATTTTTAATAAAAAAAGTATCTTTTTACTATTCATTAAAAAATTAATCTTTTTAGAAATTGATCAAAAATTAAATCAAGGAATTTTGACATTTAGATTTAAAAAATTAATTTAATTTGGTCACATAAATATTATAAAAGTTTAAAAAAATTATTTTATTATTTTTTACAAAAATCAATAAAAACATTTTTTGAGAAAATAGTATTTTAAAAACTTATAGACTTTTTTAAAAATTAAGTAAATTTTTATCAATATGTTTTATTTATATAAAAAATTATACTTAATTTTTAAAATGTTGCTATTCCTATTTATATATCCATGTTTAATGACAAGGTTATAATGGTTGTGTTTGAATAATAGTATTAATAGTATATCTCAATTCGTTAAAACTTAGTGTTGCGTGCTATGAAAGCTATCAAAGAAATTAAATTTATTCGAAAAAAATCATAAATATTTGGGGTGATACAATGATTTTATGTCAAAACTTGTAATCACTATTTTTTCTCTCTATTTTAATATTACTGTACATGAGATGATATGGTTAGATAACAATTATTGGATCAATAACTTCAATGGGTTTAAGAGGTTAGGTTAAAAGATAATAACTCATAAAAGAAAAATAATATCACTGATTCACCTCCTCCCTCTCTCAGTGATCCATATAGATATAGGAAATTCAATTGGTAACAAAATGGGTTTCCATATAAATGTCCGTGAATAATTTTGAGATATGTAAAATCTTAACACATCCAACACCTAAGGTATTCCCACATTCAATGGGAATAATTATCACAGTTAGAGGAATAAGATACTACCTTACCTCTTATCACCTGAACTGGAAGTGAGAGTTGTTACAAAAGTGGGTTTTCCACCATTTGCTGAAGAAGTTTATATAACTCAATCTGATAAGAGAAATATTGATTTAGATGGAAAATCTCAAAATACCATTTTAATGTATCTATTAGAAAAGGTTTACATAAAGGTCATGGGACTCCAAATTAATAAGGACATCTCAAACAAATTGAGAAGCAGTTATGAAGGAAATGTTAAAGTCTAGGAAGATGAACTTCAATTTTGGAGGATAAAGTTTTAAGACATAAAGATGGATAATAATGATACCGTTGATGATAAATTTACAAGGGTAAATGAGACTGTAAGAAACATATGGTGTTTCAGTGAGAATCTAGAAGATTCCATCATTGTTAAAAAAAATAATGAGTTATTTTCCTAATGGAGTTGGGAGGTTTTCAAAAGAAGGATACCAATTTCACCCAAGTATTCAAAGGAGAAGAAGATGTCACATATCACATTTATTCTGTTGTAAGTTTTAAGGCTAGAATTTCTATACAAAATATTGATGATCTTGAAGAGAAGTTCATAAATTATGGTGATCCAATTTTCTATAGAGGAAGACCATCTAAAGAAGAATATATTTTTATTATCGAATCAACTATGAATAAGGAACAATAACTAGGGTTTCTAACCAGTTTTAACCACTAATATCTATAGTGTTTAATCCATGTTAGGGCATCTAAAAAATCATGGAGGAAGTGTAATTAGGGTGTCTAACTTATTACTGAATAACTATAATTGGGCTATCTAACTATTTTTAACCACTTCTGTTTGTAGTGATGAATCCATGTTAGGTTATCTAAAAAATATGGAAATGAGTAGGCTTATATCAAAATAGGATTTTCATACATAAATATTACATATTTTTAGATGAATATTCAATATATTTCACAAATACATGTTTGAGGACCGTAAATGTTTAGTTTCATTGGATACTAGATACATAATTTTCTTATTTTATGAAAGATATTCAAAATATCCTATAAATATCTTCCCAAATAGTAATCTTTATAGACATACCCTACTTAAAACCTTTATTTATAACCTAGGGAAAGGAAACATAAGAAATGGTGAGTTCAGATACTCAATAAGGGTAAACATAGAGGATATCAATATAACATGATAATAAGGGTATGTGAACATGAGAATAAAATTTAAAAACCATACCCTACATATCATAGATCATAAACATGAGTCATGGAATAAATCTTGGCAGTTCATAAGACATTAATTGTAAATAAATCGAATAAAATGAGCCATGAGAACATAACATTATCATATAACATAGATTTGTGGCATATGTATAAGAATACAAATTTTTTTGTCAAGGATAACCACTAAGACATTCATAACATGTTAGGCTTGGTCCAACCACCTGCGTACCTACTTCAGGCTAGGGATAACCTCTTATGTGCCCTCTTTAGAGCTTGAGATAACCTCCAGGGTACCCTCTTTTGGTCTTGGGATAACCTCCCATGTACCCTTTTAGCTAATAAAATATTAATCATTACACAATGTATTAGAGGTATATATAGGTCTCACCTGTCCTTGGTTATAACATGACCATCATCCTTAGTTTTCACACAACCACCATCCTTGATTATAATGTAACCACCATCCTTGATTATAATGTAATCACCATCCTTAGTTATAATGTAACCACCATAATTGGTTATAACATAACCACTATCACATAATTAAAACAATATATATTTATTCCACAAGATCATTAAACACTCATCATATTAGAACCTATGAAAATAAATAAGTTTCATAAACATTTAATCATAGCATAACATGTGGGAAAGAAATGGGTTTCATACACATATTTTCATCATAAACATAAACATTCAAATAAAAATAAGAATTATATCATTCAATCATATCCCTGTTAAATTTTAATTAACATAAAAATATGTCATCTTAGATAGAAAATGATTTTTAAAAATCACTTGGAAAATTTCTTAAGTAAAATACCCTTTCCACTTTGAAAAAACTTCTTTAAAATATAAATATTTCAAAAAAATTAAAGAAAATTTTTTAATTGAAAATTACATTTAAAAATTAAAAATTAATCTTTAAATCATTTAGTTTTCATGAAGATTAGAAATATTGTTCATTTTGTACATGTTAAAATAGACATTCCTTTCACAATTTTGGTAAAATCCATAAGGGCCTTGTTTTAAAAATGATAAGAAGATTCCTTTCAAAAAATTTCATAAAAATTCAAATAGGGTAAAAATTTATTTAAAAAATCATTGTATAATATTAAAAACTTTATTTAAAACATTTTTATAAAACATGGATATGGAAGAAAAGGGGTGTTTAACCGAATAGAGAAATAAAGATGATTTTTCTTAAAATCATTAGTTTGGTATCTTTAATCCTTTAAGAGAGTAAAACAAAAGTAAAATGTGTATTATATAGAAATAAATATATTATAAGAAAATTATTGAGTTTTTTTAGATTTATATCATAATATTTCATCATCGGAAACTTAATCATAAACAATCCCAATAAAGAATGAGATTGTAACATAAAACTTTTACCACTTTAGTAACTTTTGAATCGTAAAACCCATGAAAGAAAGAACCTTATATGGATATTTATATCCAATAATTTTCCTGATAATAATCATAAAATACATTCATGGGTAGTATATACCCCACACAAAAGAAACAAGTGGTGAATATGGCATGTGTCTCACGGAAATAAAAGTGAGATGAAAATCCCTTACCTTAAGTCTCGACTTCATACACATTTGAGCTTCCTGTATAATAAATTTGAGTTTATTAAAAAAAAATAAGATTAATAATCATATGTATCATACCATATATGATTTACTTATGACCTTTTATTACCATCTTATTAACAATTCCTTGTTAAAATCATGTTTCAGGTAAAAACCGCTTCATTTTTCATGTATGTTTTAGTTTGGTATGTTTGGTTCTTTTACTTTGATTATAGTTCCACATTATACAGAGTTTTAACCAAGATATAAATATGATATATATTAATTATATATTTATTTAGATCAATCCATCTGAGTTAGATATAGAAAATGAATTTCATTATTTATTGAGGAAGTAGGTTGTACGTACGCATGAACGTTGTTTCCATTTTCTTGAAGGATGAAATGGAGGGAAGGTAAATAATATATTTCCTATCAATAATATTTTTTTATTTCATATATATCACATATTATCATTAAAATTGTCCTTATATCCTTTCATCTAAAGCGTAGGTGAAGAAAAAATCACATCATTTTGCGAGGCGGTAGTTCGTCTTACACACGAGAGATGTTATCGTATTCCCACAGAATGTAAAGTAAGAAGGGTATATTAGATATTATAATTAAATAAGTATAATTATTTTATATTAATCATACAAATATGTTAAATCCATCACTCTATCGATCCATTATAGGTGGTGATGGAAAAAAAATTACATCGGTTCAAGAACCGGTAGTCCACCGTACACACGATCGAAAGTTTCATTTCCCGCTTCATAGAAGATGAGATAGATGTAGGTCAAGTAAGTAACACAATAAAATATAATTATATGGAAGATAATTATGTTATCATATCATCATGGTAGAATAATATTTTAAGAATTTATAGGAAGGAATAAAATGAAAACTCATGGTTAAGGATTGTACCTCTTCTTCAGAGAACCCCCTTAGGTTTACACATAAAGACTTCTTTGGAGGATTTAATAATCAAAATAATACCTATATGATGTGGGTATAGAATTAAGGAATGTATTTGGTTATTTATTTTCTGATCCAAAGTTTTTTGTAATTGTGAATAAGAGAGGAAAGGGTGGCCTTTTATAAGTGTGGGAGAGGACATAATTGTGATTTTTTTAAAAAAAATGCTATACCCACATTTTTAATATAAAAAATCTCTAAATGGATAATTATAAAACCTTAGACGATATAAGGTGGAAATATTTCTATCCAATGGGATTTGGACAAGTTTATAGGTCATTTTACCCCTTATCTTTTTAGTTTAACCCTTTAATAAACCTATTTTAACCTTAACCGCAGTAATTAATTTTCACTATTTTTAATATTAATTTTGGTAAAAAATTAAGTTAAACTTATATATAATATTAATTATTTTTATTAAAAATATGTAATAAATTTTTCAAAATTCCATTTATATAAGTAGAAAAATTTAAATTTAAATTAAACCTGTAGATGTAACGAAAAGGTTATTTTCTAAAGAGAAAATTTTTATAAATATAAAAAGTTTTAATATTAAAATACAATATTAAATTAATTTCAATGAAATAAATTGGATTGATAAATATATAATAGAACTAATTTTACTTTTAAAATAATATTAAAATAAAATTTATCTTATAAATTCTTTAAACGAAAAGGTAGTTTTTAATAAAAAAACATTATCTTTTTACTATTCATCAAAAAATTAGTCTTTTCAAAAAATTATCAAAAATTCACTCAAGGAAAATTTTGACATGTATATTTAAAAAATAAAGTTTATTTTTTAAAATATATTTTTTTAAAATTGGAAAAAAAATCCTTTTATTGTTTTTTTCACAAAATAAATAAAAACATTTTCAGAGAAAATAGTATTTTTGAAACATATAAAGACTTTACTAAAAATTAAGTAATTTTTTATCAATATGTTTTATTTATATAAATCTATTATACTTAATTTTTAAAATATGATTATTCTTATTCATACTTTCATTTTTAACGTCTATGTTATAATGTTCTTTTTTAAATAATAATATTAATAGTATATCACGGTTCATTCAAACTCGGTTTTTCTTGTAACGCAAGCTAGCAAAGAAATTAAATTTATTAAAAAAAATCATAAAAACTCATGGAGTTACATTATACCCCCCTTAAAATGAATTTATTCCTTGAAATTTGTCACTTTAATACAAAAAAATGAGTATAATTATGTCTCATCATATTCTCAGGTTCCCAGGTAGCTTCCTCAAATTGGTGGTTTCACCATAAAACTTTGACTAGGTTAGTGGTATTGTTTCATATAAATTTATCTCTATGATCCAGAATCTCAACTGGTTGTTCTTCAAAGGAAAGATCACATTACAATGGAATGACCTATCAGTTCATTACATGTGAAGGATCTGGTATGTACTTCCTTAGGATAGATATATGGAACACATCATGGACTTGAGGAAGGTTTGGTGGAAGCACCAATAAAAAAGATACCATCCTGATACAATCAATAATTCCAAAGAGAATGATATACCTAGGGATTATTTTACCCTTATTTTTAAATATGATGACCATATTATATGGAAAAATTCTTAAAAACACTTTATCTCCAACTACAAATTCCATATCATGTCGGCACTTGTCAGAATAACTTTTCTGGTGACTTTGTGCCACCCTTATGTGTTACTGAATAGATCTTACCTTCTCTTACATTTCTTCTAAAATATCAGGTCCCAAGTACTTTCTTTCTCCAAATTAATCCTATTATGTTGGAGTTCTAAACTTGTTTCCATTTAGGCATTCATAAGGAGCCATCTTAATGCTCGAGTAAAATATATTATTATATGAAAACTCAATAAGAGGAAGGTTTTAATCCATGACACCTTTGAAATCCATAGAATAAGATCTCAAAATATCCTCTAACCTTTGAATTGTTTTCTCATATTGATCATCTGTCTGAGGATGATACATGGTGTTAAAACTCAACTCCATATCCAGAGCATATGAAGACTTCATCAAATCTTTGAGGTAAACCTCATATCCTAATCAGAAATAATAGAATGTGGTACTCCATACAACCTTACCACTTCCTTAATTAATACACTGGAAATTCAATCTAGAGAGACATATTCTCTGATTATGATGATGTGTTCTGACTTTTTAATGCAATTTACTAAAACCCATATACCATTGTTCCCTTTAGACATTTTGGAGAGTCCAATAACAAAATACATGGTGATGTTTTCCCATATACATTCTGGTATGGGTAATGGTTGTAACATCCCCTTAGAATTTTATCTCTCAGTCTTAACTTATTGGCATACCAAGCACCAAGATTTATATTAAAAAATATCTCTCTTAATTTTTTCCCTTTATAAATACTCTTTTACATGGGTAAATGGTATATGATATACCCTTATCTCCCTTTGATTGTGGGTTCAAGCCCTATGGAATTTTTGAATGTGTCAGGTTATCACTTAGCATGTGGGTTATCTTTCTCTAAAACTATATTAATATAATTCCAATCAGATCCCCAAATTTAAATAACCCATAATTACCTCAACATAAAATATAATATCAACCCTAAATGTTAACAATACCTTTAATCGTATGTCTACAAAATGTAAATTCATTCCTCCTAAAATAAAATTTTCACTAAAACATATACAAAACCAAAGGGTTGTATTTCCATTATAATTTCCCAAAATATCCTTAATTTTGAAAAAATCCCATCACATAAAGCCTCAAAAGGGTTGTCTAATAATTTTAACTTAAACCCATAAACCCATGATGGAATCCATAAATCTTAATTCAACCTTACTTAGAGACTTATATGATTCTAAAATATAGTTCAAACTTTATTCCCTAAAAAGTTATTATCATAAATAAAAACATTTCCATTAGAAGCGTGGGTTTATCCTTACACTGATAGAATAGAAATTGTGAATCAATTGTTTCAGTATCCATGTGAAGGGAGATAATTTATTACCATAATCACATCAAATTTCACTAAAGTATGAACAATAATATTTTCATAGGGTTCACTCATAAAAAATGAAAAATAAAATTCCAAACAAAGGAGTGGAGGATAAGTGTACCTTAATTATCATGATCCACTTCAACTGTTGTGATTGCATAAGATTTTCCTTTGTCCTTTTTATCCATAGGTTATTGTGGATTATCATCCTCATTATCCCCTATATTAGGGAATTTATTCACATAATTTTCATATGCCTTACATTTTAAACACTATAGTGTGAGTGGTTCATTCTAGGGAGTTTTCTCTCTATTCAAATCATTAGCTGACTTCTTCCCATCACTTCAACATTTATCTGCTCGATGACCTTTATTTATATACTTAAAACATTTATTAGTCCCCTTAAGAAAATTTCCACCATGTTTACTTCCACACTATGAACATGAAGGAAATATTATCTTCTTCTCTCTAATGTTTTTATTGTTTTATTTGAATTCCATATTTCTTTTCTTATCAAACCCATGAGATTTATAGGTAACTATAATCTATATTTACACCTTAATAGCACATCAAACAATTTATTCACAGCTACAGAAGTACCTTATGGATAATTCCCTTTAAATACTTGGTTCTAAGCCATTGAATAATTGATCAACCTTACTTTCAAGTTGGATGATAATACCAAAATCATACCTTACAAGTCTTGTAAAAGTTTCCTCACAAATACTAACGAATTCATCATCCTTCTATTCTTACTCAAGGAATTCATTATCATTTTTTTGTATGAAGAATAAAAGGAAAGTACTTATTGAAAAATAATATATTAAACTCATCCCACTCTATGGAGTTTATTTCTTCATGTTTCCTTATATTCTTAATAAGATTCCACCATTGGTCTGCTTCACCTTATAAATAATAAATAGCCAAAATGAATTTTTCATGATACAAAAATTGGATAATGGAAATTATTTTTTCAATGTTACTGATTCATTGCTCAGTAACTAGTGGATTAGCATAACCATTAAAAGAATGTGTAAATTTCCTCATGAATGACTCAACAGAACATCATTCCATCCTTTACTCGTTTGGAAGTTCAACATGATTCATGGAAATTAGGTGAGTATAGAAATGAAATTTTTTATTCCCTCTCCCATAATATTTTGCTTCTCAATAGTAATAATTTCGTTTTCCACTGAATTCATAATTATCTTGATTCCTTTAGGTTCCAACCATTGAATAAAACCAAAAATCATTGTTTAAGAATCACTAATCATAGTGGGAAACCACATGATCATGAAAAATAATTTATAAGATATCTAAATCAAGACACCTTATTTTCAATTTATGACACCTTAGGTTTAACCTAGGCCATCCATGGTCATCATCTATTAAAATCCTTCATGGTGTTTCATAAATAGTTTGTTAATTTCCAAAGCATATCCCCTGTGAGTGTCAAACTAGGTGTGAAGAAAGTCCAATTGTCATTCACCAGGTAAGAATAAAGTTTATCTCAATTCACCCTTTTCAAATTTATTACCCCCAGGTACCACTATGTCAAAACCATGTTAACTTTTTTGTATCTAGACAGGTATTTAATTTCTTGGAAACCACTCACTCTATCCTTCACTAAAATTCCAAAACATTTTCCTATACTTTTAATTATACTTAGGTGTGTATAGGAAAATGTTTTAGAATTTTATTGAAGGATAGAGTGAGTGGTTTCCAAGAAATTACATACCTATCTAGATACTAAAAGTTAACATGGTTTTGACATAGTTGTACCTGGGGGTAATAAATTTGAAAAGGGTGAATTGAGATAGAATTTATTATTACCTGGTGAATAAAAATTGGACTTTCTTCACACCTAGTTTGACACTCACAGGGTATATGCTTTGAAAATTAACAAACTATTTATGAAACACCCAAGGTGTTGGGTTTTTTGGCATAACCCTCTAAAAAAATTACATGTTGTGTAAAGGAATTACACATTGTGTAATTTCTCACGTAGCTTATTTTAAAGGTCTTGTGCTGGTGTAATCTCATTATCCATCTATATAAATTTACTTATCTTGACCTAGAATGAATTCCATGCATTTTTTGGAATAATTTACTCTATTTTGGATGTCCTTTTTGTGCAATCGATACTTTTTAAACCTTTTTTCGTTAGTTTTCTTCCATCCCTAGTTCTCCTTATAAAGTGGATGAACCTTTTAACCATTTTTGTTTTGGGGGGGGGGGGGGTTGATCTTGTTTTGAGGTTTTTCTCCTAGATCTCTTCTATTGTTGTTGATTATAAAATTCTACATCAATTGTGGGTTTATTTTGGGTGAGCGTTCATTAGTGATCTTGAGGTACATGGTCTAAATGTCAATTCTCATAGTCTTGTATTATGATTTCATGTATTTAATTATGGAATTTCAATTTCCATGTTTGGAAATTGAACCTTGAATTGAATTAGTTAATTGTTTGAATTAATTAATGGAATTATGAAATTCGTGGAATAATATGATTATGATTTTGGGTCAATTATTGAGATTGTGAAACTAATTGATTAATGTGATTGCGAATTGATTGATAATGGGAATTAAGGGTTGGTTGGCTTAACCTTGAAGGGTTGATGGTTTATATGATTAAATGTTGTTAAATGGATTAATGGTTAAAAGTTCATATTATTCCCATGTGATTAAAGTGATGGACCATGATTTTTTTGTTAAATTGAAATGGTGCATAGTTATGTGAATAATTTATAATAGGGTTATTGATTATTAACCTTTATAAATGTGATATATTTTATTTATGTGATTGATTGATAATTGGGGTGTGGGATAAATAATGATGCTCCAAATACCCAAAGGGTGCTAGACATGGCATTCTAGTCACCAAATTCAAGCATGTGATAATGAGTGTGGGACAAGTAATGATGCTCCAAATACCCATATATGATAAAAATGAGGTGTGGGAAAGGTACTAATGCTCTAAATACCCATAGTTTTCTAGACATGACATTCTACGCCTAAGAAATTGTCATTGGACTTGAGTTCCAAGTATCCTTGATATGAAATTGGAATTAAATAATTGATGAAATACTATGATATAATGAATTCTTATTCACTATATGATATGGTTTAGACTCTAAAATGGGAAGAAGTAGGTATTGATGGTTCAGGTGTCGTCGCAAACCCGTGTAATTATGTGGTTAATTAAATAATAATGAATTGTGAAAACTATTTACTTATCTTATTTTAATTTAATATTTATACAACTATATACATTTTTATGCATTGGATATTGTTTTAAACACCATTGGTGGTGTTCTAATGATTTTTACCCACACCCTACTCAGGCTGCCTGATCGGTACCCAAATAGATTTCATGTTTGTAGGAAATAATAAGGGAAATATCCCTATGTTAGATGGTTGAGTTAGGATGGAGCATATATGAGGGGAATAGATGTGATGTCAAGACGTACTTGGGTAGTTTTCAATGTGTTTTTATTTTAGTTTTGCATTTGACACTTGACCTTTACATGGAATAACATATTTAATACTTTGGTGTATGGTCATCTTTTTTTGTTTTGGATTATAATGAGATGTTTGGTCTTGTATTGTTTTGGATTATTGTTTATATCTTTTGGATGTTGTTTATATTTTTTTTGAGACACTTTGATAAAGAGGGTATAGTATCCCCATGTTATATATTATACCCTCACTGTTAGTTGGAATACTCTAGAATACGGTGAGGTTTTCCTGAGGTACTGTAGTAAACCCGCTCGGGGCACCAGTATGTTGCACCTAGGTCAGGATGTTACAAAGTGGTATCAGAGGAGATTTATTTTCTTTTATTTTGTCTTACTATTTCGGAAAGGTAGATATAATACTAGGAAGAGTCGATCCTTGTTCATGAGCTCATGCATGGGAGTAGCTAAACCATGGACAAGGGAGACACCAAGTACCTAGGGTGGGATTTATGTTCTTGATGGTTTATGTTACAATTGAATGTTATTTCACCTGGAGTGATACAATTATTGTGTGATGTTATCATTTTTTGAGATTTTATTTGTATCCTGGTATGGCATAAAGGTTTAGTATACATGAATCATTCTAGGAACTCAGGAATTATTATGACATGCATCATTTTTAGGAACGCACAAAAAAAAGTTTTGGGTGAGTTGTTTAAATGAAAATGCTTTTATTTACTTTTTTAATTTAAATGGATATGTACTTAATATGAAATTTAAAATTTTGAAATGATGCTAAATTTGGTAAATAAAGTGGATAAATTGGTTTCTAATGATAAACTTTATTTTTTAATTGTTTTACCATATGTGATCCATGACTTAGATGAGGGATAGTTGAGGGTAGTGATAGTGCCTTGGTTTTGACCATGTGGTGGGGTATGGGGGATGACTTGTTATGAATTTATATGATTTTTTTCATTCCTATTTCATAAATGTGTTAATGTTTTTTAATGTTTTCTAATACATTTTTTTTGAAATTATAGAGATATTCCTCCATGATGATTCTTGTTGAGAGGATGATAGGAGGAAATGGCTAGAAATGTGCCTCTAGTACCAGAATCGCAAGCTCTGATAGTTATGGGTGAAAGAATTCATAGAGTAGTTCTGTGAAAAATTTGTTCAGTTTATGCAGTTTATGGAAAGAGACCTAGGGAGAGTTATGAAGAGTATGTCCAACCTTACATGAGAGTTATAGTTGTAGTACCCTCTGACATTTACCTAAGAGGGTGGCCCTAAAGTACCAATGTTCTGGATTGAGCCTATCCAAGAAATCCTTGAACATTTGGAGACTCGTACTAAGAAGAGTGTTAAAATGGTGGCTTATTTTATGCAGTCAAGAAAAGAATTGGGGTTACATCCATACTCGATATTGACAATTGAAAAATATGGAGTTGAAGGACTTTTAGGATACATTCATGAAGCCCTTTTACCCTAAGATGTCATGACTTGTCCCATGGGACCCATTTCGTGACACACCCCAAGACCGCCTCATAAAGGATAGGGGTTGGTGACTATCACCGAAGGCGTCAGCCTACAAGTGGGAGGCATTTTCCTGAGTACATAAACACATGCACACAAAACCACGTCCCAAAGTTGAAAAAATAAAACAAGCAATCCAGTATAGATGAACACTGAGTACAAGTACAACTGAAAGTCAAATGGTCCAGAATACAAACCCAACAAAAGACTAATTGGAAAATAGGAAAGTAAAAAAGAAACTCTGGAAGTCATCTGCTGGAAACCCCACCTGATGGGTAAATACAGAGTAGCTGCTGGAAGACATGGAAGTACGCCCCACTTGCCTGGTCTCACTAGGCTCCACCGGTTCATGGGCCACCAAGTCCTCTGTCAAGGCGGTGATTGTCTTCACTAGACACAACATGTGCAGAAGAAGCCCATGCAGGGGTGAGTAACAAAATACTCAGTAGGGATCCCAAAATAAAATGTAAAGACCACAAAGAAATCCACAAACAAACCAAAAAGCATGATCACTAACCATGATCATGAAGTAAGATAGCTCACACCGGGTATGTTCAAGAGTAGGAAAGTAATACAATCAGTCATAACGTCGAACACCATGGGATGCTACAAAACTCTTCTTTAATGAGTGCAGTGGGCCTGCCAGGTCATACAGAAGCTCATTCCCACTAACCTAGGACTGTTGTGGTACTCATCCATGATGAGTACTGTGGGTTTACTGGGTCACACAGAAGCTGCCCCCACCATGGTAATGTTGGGTCACACAGAATTCGCTTCCCAACTATGGTCATATTGAGGTACTCCTCCTCTTGAGTATCATGGGTCTTTCAGGTCACACAGAAGTCACTCCCCACCATGGGTCTGCAGGGTCACACAAAAACTACATCCCATTGGGCCATAGTATCTGATCCACACAGGACCATTCATCAGCAGTCTTTAGGTCTCAGTCAACCACATGGTTTCTTCATATATCATGCTTAATCTTGGTAGAACTGATCCCCAAGACATTCGTTAAATTCCAACTTCCATGAAATCCTCTATAGAGTATGCCAAAAAGATCTACCTCATTGTGAGGGTTCCAATACTACAAATGACTCATCAATAAGATGACCAGTTTGAAAGATATTGATGTATTTCCCAAAAGGGGTCGGTTGGGTCGGGGTCTGGTCCGACACGGTCAGACCGACCTGACCCAACCTAGCCCGGGTCCACTGACCCAACCCAGGTCTACCAACCAAAACCGGACCTGGCCCGACTTGGGTCTGGTGCAACAGGGTGGGTTCAACCAGCTAGGGTAGCCCATGCCCTGCCCAGATGCACAGTGCATCTGCGTGGGTCACCCTATGGCCGGAGAAGCCGACTATAGCTTCTCCTTACACGTGGTCAGAGACTATGTTCCACCTAGAGCCGCAGCCCATGGTTGTGTGTTGCATCCTTTATCTAGTTGTCGGCCCATCCGGCGGCTCTACTGCACTATTGTGGCCCAAGCCGGCCATGGTGCTCCTCCCGGCATGCCGCCACCATCATGTGGGAACCGTCGGCACCGGCACACCGGCGGCCTCTTCTGCGGACCACTGGGTCCGCACCGGTGGTCCGTTCTTCGCACTACCTGAACCCCTGGCCTCTGTGAGGTGTCTCCATCCCTAAAAAGTCCTCGAAATTTCCTTGCCACCAATTTGGAAGCTTGGACACAAAGAACACATAATCAGAGGGGTTCGATCCTTGTTCATGTTGGACCACACCCTCCACATTAGAGTTTTAAAAAAGGGGGAGGTTTGGGGATGATGTTCTATCAAAAATAATTCAATCCCGCTGTAGAACCCCAAGAAGAACACCCTCTCGCAATAACACATGATCTGTGGATCAACCTGTTCATGGGTTGATCCATGTTCATCATTTATAATGATTAATGGGTAAAAATTAAAACAAATAAACCCCTACCTCGATCAATATTTGTCGTTGAAGCACTCCACCCTTGAGGGATCAAGCTCTGTTGGAGTTCGTCAATTCCCGGTCCCATTCTTCATAAGGAATCGACATCACTAGAGATCCGGCCAGAGTTTTTCATTCTTCATTGGATAGTAAATTCATCTTAGGTTCTTCAGAGGAGAATTCCACTAATTGATTTCCCCCAATGTGTTATCTCATTAAAAGGAAACACATCGCAGCATTTCTGTTACGTTGTTTCATTTATGAAACAACATATCTATTATGTTGCACAAAAAAACGATCCATTAAGGAGCTTCCTTTAATGTGAATCATCGTTGCACCACAACATCAGTGTCCACCGCTCAACAGTGAGAAAAGAAATAAAATAGATTTTTAATTTATTTTATTATTTTTTTCCAAAAAGTTTGAAAATTAAATTTTTCGTCTGACCCTTTCTAGTCGACATTAAGTCCTTTCTAGGTAAATCTTGATGTTCTAAGTCCAACGGTGCCCTCAGATTTTCAATCCGAGCACTGGTTCAAAAGTTAGAAAAATATGCTAGCATGTTTACTTAAATGAACTTTAAAAAGTTCAAAATTCCATTTTGGGATCACCAGGCCTCAGAATCACATGTCTTCAAAGAATGTGATCTCTAAATAATTCCATATAATTTAAAAAAAATTACATAGAAATTTTGTGACATTACATTCTCCCCACCTTAGGTTTTTTCATCCCCGAAAGCCAAAACAAGGGCTAATCAAACAAATGGGGGTACTGAGCATTAATATGAGCCTCCCCTCCCATGTTCTCTCCTGTAGATTCTCGTGCTGCCACTGAATGCGCACTAGAGGAATCAACCATCCACAAAGGACCTGATCTTGTCATTCCTCTATCTCCATTGGGAACTCTGCAAACATCTCTACATCGTCAAAGTCCAGCTTTCCCCATTCGATGATGTGTGATGGATCATGCACATACCTCCTCAGATGCAACAAGTTAAAAACTTTGTACACCTGGTGCATCTATGGGGGAAGATCTAAGTGGTACGCCACCTGGAAAACTCTGCCCAAAATCTAAAAAATTCTAATGAACCTCAGAGATAACTTTCCACCCTATCCAAATCTTCACAATCCTCATCAAGGTGAGACCCAAAGGAAAACATGGTCTCCCTCCTTGAACTCCAAAGGTATATGTCTTCTATCAGCATATGATTTATGCATTCTCTGTGTAGTCCTCATTCACTCCTGGATGATCTACACCTTCTCAGTGGTAGTCGGTACCATCTCTAGACCCATGAGTGATGAATCCCCTTGGTCAGTCCAGTATAGAGGTGATCTGCATGGCTTCCCATACAAGGCCTCAAATGGTGCCATTCCAATGGTGGAGTGATAGATATTGTTGTATGAAAACTCCACCAGTGGTAGGTGGTCCTCCAAACTGCGACCAAAATCAAGGACACAAGCACGAAGCATATCCTCCAAGGTCTGTCTGGTCCATTCCATCTGACCATCTGTATAAGGGTGAAAAGTTGTGCTCAAGCATAGTTGATTCCCGAACACCTCCTGTAATCCCTTCCACAACTGATATGTAAAGTGTGAATCATAGTCTAAGACTATCATCGAAGGCACCTTGTGATGTCGCACTATCTCCTAGACGTAGAGGCGCCCCAAGCCCTCTACCGATCCATGCTTCTGAATGGGTAGGAATTGAGAAGACTTGGTGAGTCAGTCAACGATCACCCAGATAGAATCGTAGACCTTGTACATGCAATGTAACCCCATCAAAAATTCCATTGAGATACCATCCCACTTCCATTCCAGTACCTCAAGTGGTTGTGTCAGCCTGCTAGAACCTGATGCCCGACCTTAACTTGCTGACAAGTGAGACATCATGAAATGAACTCTGTCACCACTTTCTTCATCCCTGGATACCAGTACTGATATCAGAGGTCCTAGTATATATTCTCCACACCAAGATATAATGATAAAGTGGATGTATGTAACTACCTCAACACCTCCTCCTGTAATGTCACTCGTACTATGGTGTGTCCTCTAAAAAGGATAACATGATCCCCACCTATTAAAAATCTATCGAGATCTTTGTCCTTAGGATATCTGAGCATGTAGGGTCTCGCAGTCAACCTCCACAATCTGTGCCTCCCTGAATCACTATAAGAGTGAGGGAGTGATAATCATTGACTGAAGGTAATCTTCTCCAGCACCCTCGACAAAGGATATCTGCATTGCGGCTAGCTACTCTGTTGCCTCACCCAGTAGTTGTAAACCTAACCTCCTACTGAGCGCATCTGCCACCATGTTCCCCATCCTAGGGGTATAGAAAATTTCAAAGTCATAGTCCTGTAGGAAGTCTAGCCATCGCCGCTGTCTCAACTTCATGTCCTTTTGTGATAAGATATACCTAAGACTCTTGTGGTCAGACTAGACAGTAAACTATTCACCCATCAAGTAGTGTCGTCACTTCTTCAAGTCAATGACCACTGATTCCAACTCCTGGTCATGGGTCACATAGTTATTCTCATGTTGTATCAACTTCCATAAGCCGTAGGCAATCACCACTCGCTCCCGCATCAAGACACAACCTAGTTCAGTCCCTGATGCATCACAAAATACTGCATACCCAATGCCCTCTTATAGTAGACTCAAGATGGGGGCACTCATCAGTCTCCGCCTCAACTCCTGGAAACTCTGATGGCACTTCTCTATCCACAAATAGGGATTTCCCTTTCGTGTCAAGGCTTATAAAGGTGTTGTTACTCTGAAAAAGTCAGGAACAAACCTTCGGTAGTATCCAGCCAATCCCAAGAAACTCCACACCTCAGTCATGCTTCTGGATGGCTCCCAAGTAAGCACTGCCTCTATCTTTGTTGGATCCACTGAAACTCCAGCCTCCGAGATGACGTGTCCCAGAAATTGGACCTCCCAAATCTAGAACTGGCACTTTTATAAATTACCATAAATATGGTGCTCTAGGAGTGTATTCAGGACTGTTTGCAAAGTGTGTAGCATGCTCCTCCTCCGACACCGAGTACACCAAGATATCATCAATGAATTCCACCATGAATCAATTGAGGTAATGCTAGAAGATCCTGTTCATGAGTCCCATGAACACTTCTAGGGCATTGGTCATGCCGAAAGGCATCACCAAAAACTCATAGTGGCCATACCGGCATCTAAAATCTATCTTCGGTACATCCTCATCTCGTACCTGAAGCTAATGATAGCCAGACCTAAGGTCTATCTTCAAGAACTATCTCACTCCCTTCAGCTAATCAAAGAGGCCATCAATCCTTGGTAGTGGATAATTGTTCTTCATGGTCACCTGGTTTAGGAACTGTAAGTCCATTCCCAACCTCAAACGCATGTATGCCTTCTTGGAAAATAACACTAGGGCTTACCATGGTGAAATGTTGGCCCTGACGAACCCCTTCTCTTGCAAGTCCTCCAGCTGTACCCTCAATTCAAGAAGCTCTGCGGAAGCCATCCGATATTTTAGTGTGGATATCAGTGTCATCCCCATGTATATATCAATACAGAAGACTAACTCCCTATGAGGAGGTAGTCCCTAAACATCATCAGTAAATACATCCTCATACTCTTCCACCACTACAGGAAATATTGGAATCCTCTCATCCACCACATTGAGGGTGAGGCTAGCCAACTGGTGAGTGATTGGCTAAAACCTCCTCTGAGAAAGTCCATCATGTGCTGAAAAATTTCCCTTCTCATCAATGAAGGAAAACCTGGTCCCATACTCGTGGAAACACCACACTTTGTTCCTAAAATAGTCAATCTGAGCATGGACTGTAGATAACTAGTCTATACCCAAGATGAAGTCTTAAGGCCGCAACGCTTCTACTGGGAGATCTCAATCAAATCTCTTTCCTCCTAGAGTAAGCTCACACTGTTGGCACCAGTGTGTAATCATCGAATCCCCTCATGTTAGAGTCTCTAATCATAAGGATCAAGCCAACAGCTCCATCGGAATCTCTATGCCCTGAATGAGGTTTGTGGAAAGGGAAGAGTGACTGAAATCTATGTCTATAAGAACTATAGCTAAGGTGGAGAAAACACAGATTGTACCTCTAGTCATCTCTAAATCACCGTGGTCATAGGCCTCTATCGCCTGAAGATAGCCTCGCCCCTATCCTGCAGCTCCCAGAGCCTATGGTGGAACACATGGGGGTGGTGGTGGTAACACCTCGAACTGTTGTTCACCACCTACCACTCAGCCAACTCCCCTACCACGTCCGCCACCCTGTGGACCTCCTAGCTTAAACCTCTGCCTCTGCCTTGGCGGTTCCTCGACCATCTGCTGATCATCTGTGCAGCAGGTTGGGAAGTCACGAGCCATATGCCCCTACCCTCCGCACATTAAGTAGAGTCTGGTTCCTTGATAACTCCCTCTACTCTAGGAGCCATGTACTACCGACCCCGAGTCCAGGGGCCATCCCCTAAAAGACCTGGCCTACTTGGGCCCCCCGTGTCTGATGTTTGTAGCTCACCACTGAAGACTCTTCCACCTGAGGTCTGTTGGTGGTTCCAGCTTTTATTGTCTGATCTGCTAAGAAGCTCTCAATAAGAAGGGATCTCTCCAGCACTCTATCCTGAGTGGGGATACTGAGAGACACCATGGATTCCCTAGTCTCCCATATGAGTCCCTACTCAAAGGTTAGGGCCCTAAAGAAAGGGTCTTTCACCATGTCTATGGAGTAGCAAGAGAGGTTTTTAAACCTTATAGAGTACTCAACCACCGACAGGCTACCCTACTGTAGGTGAAGTAGCTCCTGAATGCGCAAAGAGTGAAAAGTCACGGGGAATAACTCCTTAGAAAAAATCCACCCGAAGTCTATCCAGGTGAGGGTCACCTCATCATACATCTGGATGGTCAAGCTTCACTATATCCCTGTTGAACCCTACAGAAGGCTCACAGACAAGCTTTCCATATGGTCAAGAGATGTCCTCACTAAGTGGAAGACCCACATCACTACCTCCATCCAGTCCTCAACGACCTAAGGATCTCTCTATCCCCTAAACCTAGAAGGTATCTGTTTTTGGAACTCATGTGAGGTATTGAGCCTGTGTGCGTCCTCTATCGATAACGATGGTAGTAACTACTGATCAAAAGGTGGTGTCAACACTGGTGCACCACCTGGCGGGGCCATCTCTATAACTGGTCCCTAAACTGACACCTCATCACTAGGCAGGTTGTCCACATGATCATGTATCGGAAGCCTAGTTGGTCTTCTGCATGGAGGCATCCTGAAATAGATCAATATGTACCATGGTTAAAATATTACACCTAGTGAGATAAATCTTATTCAATAATATCATAAGGAGACACTTATGCAACTATTGTTTCATGTATATAGCCAAAAAGTAGAATTCAAGGTCCTAGTGTATGGATACGTTAGCCACCACACCAACACTGGACTCCCTGAATCTAAAAGTCAAACTCGAAACATTTAACACTGTTTCCCCAAAAAAAAAACAACTGACTCTCGATATTTGAGTTAGAAATGACCACCTATGATACCACTTTGTCACGACCCATCCCCCATGGACCGTGCCATGACATACCCCAAGCCCGCCTTCTGAAGGCTAGGGGTTGGCGAACTAGCACTAAAGGCGTCAAAATGCAAGTGGGAGGCATTTTCCTGAGTACCTATACACATGCACACACAACCACATCCCAAAACCAGAAAAGTAAAACAAGCAATCCACTATAGATAATCACTGAGTACAAGTACAACTAAAAGTTAAATGGACGAGAATACAAACCCAACAAAAGACTAACTAGAAAATAAGAAATTAAAAAAAGAAACTCTAGAAGCCATCCACTAGAAAACCCACATGATGATTAAATGCATAGTAATTGTTGGAAGCTCTAGAAATACGCCCTACCTGCTTGGTCTCATTGGGCTCCATCAGGTCCTGGGCCACCAAGTCCTCTATCAAGGCGGCAGTCATCTACACCAGACACAACCCATGCGGGTGAAGCCCATGCAGGGGTGAGTAACAAAAAACTCAGTAGGGACCCCAAAATAAAAAGGAAAGACCACAAAGTAATCCACAAACAAACTAAAAATCATGATCACCAAGAATGATCTCAAATCAAGACAGATCACACCAGGTATATTCTAGAGTAAGAAAGTAAGACCATCAGTCATAATGTCAGACACCATGGGCTGCTAGAGAAATTCTCTTCAATGAGTACATTAGGCCTACTGGGTCACAAAAAAGGCACTTCTCACTAACCAAGTACTATTTTGGTACTCATCCCTAATTAGTATCGTGGGTATGTTGGGTCACACAAAAGCCACTCCCCACCATGGGCATGTCAAGTCACACAGAAGGATCTTCCCACCTATGTCTATATTGTGGTACTCCTCCTGTTGAGTATCATGGGTCTGCTAGGTCACACAGAAGTCGATCCCCACCGTGGGCCTTCCAGGTCACACATAAGTCTCTTCTCACTGGGCCATAATATCTGACCCACATAGGGTTGGTCATCAATAGTCTTTAGGTCTCAACAAACTATAGGTTTTTCGCATGTAGAATGCTTGATCTCAGGAGAACCTCTCCCCAAACCATTCATCAAATACAAAATTCCATTAAATCCTTCATAAAGTTTTCCAAAATATCTTCATCATCACTATGGTTATAACACCACAAATGACTCATCAATCGGACGTCCGGTTTGAAATAAATTGACATTTTTCCAAAAGGGGTCTGGTTCGGTTTGGGTCCGGTTTGACCTGGTCAGACCGACCCAACCCAAACCCGGCCAGGCCTGGGTCTAGCCCGTTGGGCCATGGGTCTGGCCCATTGGGGATACCTGTGCCCTACCCGGATGTGTGGTGCATCCGGGTGTGTCACCTCGTGGCTAGAAAAGCGGGCTATTGTTTCTCCTCGCACATAGTCAGAGACCGCATGCCACATAGAGTCGCACCCCATGGTTGTGGGCCGCATCCTTCCACCAGACGTTGGTCCAATTAGTGGCTCTTCTGCACCACTGTGTCCCAATTCAGCCGCAGTGCTCCTCCCAATGCGCCGTCGTGGCGCACCACCTCCATTCTGCGGTCTTGGATGGTGTCGACACACTGGTAGGCTCTTTTGCGGACCACCAAGTCTGCACCGGTGGTATGTTCTTCACGTAGCCTGTGACCCTGGCCTCTGTGGGTTGTCTCCTTCCATGCAAAGGAATCGAAATTTCCTTTCTACCAATTTGAATGCTCGTACATAAAGAATGCACAAGCATAGGGGATTGGACCTTGTTCGTGCCGGATTGCTCCGTGTTAGAGTTTTAAAATAGGGGGAGGTTTGGGGATGATGTTCTATAAAAAATAATTCAATACCGCTGTAGAAACCCAATAATAACACCCTCCCACAAAAATGAACAATCCTAGGATGAACCTATTCATGGATTGATCTTAATTCATCATTTAGAATGAATAAAGGGGAAAACATAAAACTAATAAACCCCTACCTCGGTCGATATTTGTCATTGAAGCACTCCACCCTCGAGGGTTCAAGCTTCATTGGCATTCATCACTTCCCGGTCTCATTCTTCATAAGGTGTTGACATCACTAGCGATCCTTCCGGTGTTTGTCATTTGTCGTTGGAGAGGAAATTTGTCGTAGGTTCATCAGAGGAGAATTCCACCAATTAATTTCCCCCAATGTGTTATCTCATTAAAAGGAAACACATCGCAGTGTTTCTATTACATTGCACAAAAAAATGATCCATTAAGAAGATTCCTTTAATGTTCCTCGTCGCCGCACCGCAATGGCATCGTCCGCCACTCAATCATGAGAAAATAAATAAAATAAATTTTTAAGTTATTTTATTATTTTTTCTGAAAATTCTAAAAATTTATTTTTTCGTTCGACCCTTGCTGGTCGAAGTTAATTCCTTTCTTGGTGAATCACGGCATTTCGAGTTCAACGGTGCCCTCAGATTTTCAATCTGAGCACTAGTTTAAAACTTATAAATACATTCCTCGCATGTTTAATTAAACGAACTTAAAAAAAGTTCAAAATTCCATTCTGGGCTCACGGGGCCTCATAATCACATTCTATCAAAGCGTGTGGTCTCAAAATAATTCCATATAATTTGAAAAAATTAAATGGAAATTTAGGGACATTACATGAGATTCTCAAGAGGGAGAGGGTATGATGAGTATTTAAGGTTGACCAGGGGAGCAAGTATGTGATGAAATATGTTAGACACTTCACGAATTTGTTGTGATTTGTTCCATCATTGGCAGGGGATTATGCTACTGCAATGAAATGATTTCAGGATGGGATGAAATATGAAATAAATTCTCAGGTTAACATCTTTAGGTTGAAAAGGTTTTCAGAAGTGGTGAATCGGGCTCTCATTTCTGTGGGGGGGGGATTGGAGGAGGATTCCAATGAGATGTAAGTGGTTTCTTTTAGATTAATAGGAGGTATGTCTTCTGAGAGTATGAAGCATCACTATGAGAATGTTAAATAGAGTAGTGGAAATTAGAGTGATCAAGGATAAGGTTTAGCTACTTAGGACGTGACTAGAGTTCCCTGCCATCAGTAAGGTAGGTTAGATCACTTTTATAAACTATTCCCCCAACCACCAATAGAGTTCTGAGCTTGAGAAAGGATCAGACATCTATAATTTTTATGTAGTAACCTATGGAAGGAGGGTAATGATAGAGGATCTAGGTAGAATTAGAGTGATGGAAGGGGGTCTTTTGTCTAATATTAGTCTGGCAGTTGGAGTTCTACTAGTTGTGGTGATCAATTCAGTGGATGTGGTACTTCTGGGAAAGAGTTCTCATATCATCAGAGTGGTGTAGCTCAGGGGACTTAGACTATATCATAGGGAAGTGGGGTAGGACAGTTTCATGTATTTCAGCCTGCACTTGTGGATAGAAAGGTTGGACCATTTAAAGTCAACGGTACTATTCATGTAGCTTCTATGCTTTCTAGAGCCTTATTTGATATTGGAGTCACTCATTCTTTGGTATTTTCACAACTTGTAAATGGTTTGATCATGGAAGTGAAGTTTGTGAGTAGGGTTATGATGATCGATACACAATTGGGAGTGTGATCGAGAGGCATATGTTTATGAAAGGGGTGTTCTCTCGGGGTTTGGGGGTACCATTTTTGCTGGGATATTTATATACTTGAATTTTTAGGTTTTGAATTGATTTTGGGTATGGATTGGATAGTAGTGTACCAAAACCACATAATATGTTAATTCTAAAGAGTGACCTTTACATCTGTTAACGATGATAATTATGTTCATCATGGAGAGTGGGATATCAAAGCAGTCCATGTAGGGCCAGTTCATCAACAATTAGAAGAGATCAATACCCAGTTTTCAAATCTTTTTCTAGATGATGGGGGTGTGAAACATGATGTCTTTCCATCCATATTATATTGTTTCCAGGATATGTTTCTTAAGCACTACTTAGGGATACCACTTGAGAGATGTGTGGAGTTTATGATTGAGCTCATGCCTGGAGCTGATCTAGTTTTCATTACACCTTATAGAATGGCACCAATAGATCTTCGAGAGCATAATAATTGACTAGAGGAGTTGATGGATAAGGGATTTATCCATCCAAGTACACTACCTAGGGGTTATCCAGTCTTTTTTGCAAAGAAGTCTGATAGATCCTTGGTCTTATATGTTGATTATCAAAAGTTGAACCAGATGATAGTGAAGAACCCGTATCTTGTTCCATTTATTGAAGATCTCTTTAACTGGTTGATAGGAGCATGTTTTTTCTTCAAGATTAACTTGAGATCAGGGTATCATCATCTTAGAGTTTTACCATATAATATAGAACAAATATCTTTTAGAAGTAGGTATGCTCTATATGAGTTCGTCATGATGCCGTTTGGGTGATAGAATGCTCTAGCAGTGTTTATGGCCTTGTTGAATTGAATCTTCTACCCATACCTTGATTATTTTGTAGTTGTTTTGTGGTTTAAATATTGGTGCACTCCAAGACATGTGACAATCATTCCCAACATCTTAACATCATCATGAGTACACTAAGATAGCATCAGCTATACGCCAAGTTATTTAAGTGACAGTTCTCTATTGATCGGGTATTTTTCATGGGTTATATTATCTTAGAGGAAGGTGTGTTAGTGGACCCAAAGAAGGTGTAGGTAGATGTTTCTTGGGAGAAACCTAAGAATGTTTTTTATATATGCATCTTTTTGGGGTTAGCAGTTGAAGGTTTATCCAGAACTTTTCCCACTTAGAAACACCACTTTTAGGCTTAATAAAGAAGGGGATAAAGTTTTATTGGTCTGGGGCATGTGAGAATGCTTTCTAGGAGTTAAATAGGAATTTAACCACCACATTGATATTAATCCTACTTGAGTCGAGTGAGGAGTATACAGTGTTTTTTGATGCATTTGGGACCGGTCTTGGAGTAGTGTTGGTGTAGGTAGATTGCATTGTATCATATGGGTCATAGAAATTAAGGCCACATGAATAGAACTAACCTATGCATGACCTCAAGTTAGTAGTAGTAGTTTATTCTTTGAAGTGTTGACAACATTATCTATTGGGTGAAAAGTTTACTTTGTATACCAACGACAAGAGCTTGAAGTATATATTTTCACAATGGGATTTAGCAGAGATGGGTTGACTATATGAAATATTTTGATTTTGAGATAGCATATATTCCTAGGAAGGGAAACAATATTGTTTAGGCTTTGAGCATGAAAAAAAACAGAATTAGGTAGTTTAGGAGTCTAGCTCTGAGTTGAAGATAATGAATTTTTTGTTAGGGATTCATGTCTTGGTTCGAGACGACCAAGAAAAGATGACCCTCATATCAGTATTAGTTTATTCCATGCTTTTTAGCTAGATCAAGGAGAGGCAATATGAGTATTTGGAGTGTTTTTCCTTGAGGTAAAGACTTGAAGGTATGGATTCACCTTCTGACTACACCATAGATGAGGATGAGATCATCTTTTTCAGGGACCACATTGTTGTACCTACAATTATTCAAGAGGATCTTATATATGAATTATGTGCCTCGAAGTGGGCGGTGTATCCTAGTTTGACCAAAATTTATCATGACTTATGTTGATAATATAGTTGGTCGGGCATTAAAAATGATATTTCAGGGTTCATGACACAATGATACACTTGTCAACATGTGAAGGTCAAGCATCAATGACTCGGTGGTTTACTATAGTTGTTCCCCATTCTAGAATAGAAGTGGGATGATGTTATCATGGATTTTTTGGTAGGTCTTCTAAGGAATCCTCAAAAGAATGATGTTATTTGGGAAATTTTTAACCGATTGAAAAAATTAGCACATCTATTTCCTATTCGGGAGACTTTCTCGGTGGATCAGTTGGGAGACTTTTAAATTTGGGAGATAGTATGTCTGTATAGGGTGTTATAGAGTATTGTTTCATACCGTGACTCACATTTTAATTCGCACTTATAGTAGGTATTATAGAAGTTTCTTGGTATGTTTTTATTTATGAGTATGGATTTCCAACCACAGGTAGATGGTAAGTTGTAATGTACTATACAGGTTTTAAAGGATATGGTATGGGTATGTGTTCTAGTATTTGGTGGGTCTTGGGAGAAGCACTTAGAGCTCATTGAGTTCTCCTATAAAATCATTTATCAAGAGACTATTCAGATGGTACCATATGATACTCTTTATGGTATGCTACATAGATCACCTCTATATTGGATGGAGGAAGATGAGTCCAAGTTGTTGTGACTGAGTCTCATATAGGATACATCGAAGCAGGTTCAGTTGGTTTGGAAATGTATGGCTGCAACTTAGAGTAGGCATAAGTCATATGTTGATCGACATCATCGTCCCTTGGAGTTTATAGTGGGATATTGTGTGTTCCTTCAGGTGTGGCCTAAATTAGGTCACTATAGGATCTAGAGGCAGGGTAATTTTGTGCCCAGTTTTATCATACCTTTCGAGATTATAGAGAGAATTGGGTTGGTATCATACCAATTGGATATTCCAAAGAGGTACAATGCTATGCATGATGTTTTTCATGTGTCGCAGCATTGGCATTATCACCCTAACCTTTCTCATGTGATCAATTTATATGATTTTGATCTTGAGATTGATTCATCCTTTGAGGAGCATCTGATACGTGTTATAGATCGTAGTGAGAAAGTGTTGTGAGGAAATATTATACTGATAGTTTGAGTATTGTGGTAACATGGTTGTGTTCAAGAGGAAACATGAGATAGGTACGTAGATATGAGGACTCAGTGGCCTGATCTTTTACATCAGAATCTTAGAGATGTGTGGGAGTACATATCAAGGGTGAGCTGTTATAAGGTGGTAAGATTGTAAGATTTCATCCTTTTTTCAGGTATGTTTTCTTTTCTTTGGGATGAAAAATAGTCTTCAAAATATTTACACACCATTTAAATGGGTTACATGATGTGTAACTTTCTCTAGACACATATCATGAATAGTTTCATATGGTGAACTGGTCCATGATAAGAAAATATTACACACTATGTAATCTTATTACATGATGTGTAATAATTAATTGGGATAAATACCCTCCAAGGTGATGGGTTTTTCAGCATAACCCTCTAAAAATAATTACATGACGTATAAGAAAATTGCAAACCCTCTAATTTCTTAAATAGAAAATTTTAAAGGTGTCATGAATGTGTAATATCATTCTTCATCTGTGCATCTTTCCTCCTCTCAAATTATAAATAATTCCATGCTATTTTTTTAAGTGTTTCCTCTATTCCTAACATCTTGTTTGTGAAATCGATCCCTGTTAATCCTTTTTTATTTGGTTTCCTTCCATTCCTAGTTCTCATAATAAAGTAGTGGAACCTTTTAACCATTTTTGGTTTTGGGGGGTTGATCTAGATCCTAGGTTTTGGTTCTAGGTCTCTTATTCAATTGTTGATCTAACAATTCCACATCAATTGAGGGTTGTGGTTGGGTGAGCATTCATCCACGATCTTATGATAGGATGTCTACATGTCAATTCCCATAGTCTTTAATTATAATTGTGTGTATGTAATGGTGGAATTTCAATGGAAATTTTTGTCAATTTGATCTTGAATCAGATTAATTAATTTGTTGAATTAATTAATGGAGTTATGAAATTGGTGGAATAATGGGATTATGATTTTGGGTAAATTATTGTGATTTTTAAATTTATTGATTAATGTGATTATGAATTGATTTATAATGGGAATTAAGGGATAGTTGGATTAACCATGAAGGGTTGATGGTTTATATGATTAAATGTTGTTAAATGGATTAATGGTAAAATGTTCATATTATTTTTATGTGATTACAATAATGAACCATGATTATTTTGTTAAATTGAAATGGTTCACAATTATATGAATAATTGATAAGAGGGTTAATGGTGATGAAACATGATAAATGTGAAATATGTTATGTAAGTGATTGATTGATAAATGGGGTGTGGATAAGGACCGATGCTTCAAATACCCACAGGGGTTTAGACATGGAATTTTAGTTAGCAAATGCATTCATGTGATAATGAGTGTGGGGTATGTAATGTTTCTTCAAATAATCATATGTGATAACAATGAGGTTAGGGATAGAGACTAATGTTTAAAATACCCATGGGGTGCTAGACATGATGTTTTTGGCCCAAGATATTGGTATTGTTCTAGAGTTCTAAGTACCCTTGATATAAAATTAGAATTAAATGATTGATTAAATCCTATGATATAATGAATTGGGATTCCCTTTGTGATATGGTTCAGACTCCTGCACATGATGAAGCAGGTATTGATGGTTCAGGTGTCATATCAAACCTGGGTAATTGTGTGGTTAATTAAAGAATAATGAATTGGGAAAACTATTTACTTGTCTTGCTATAATTAATTCTTTATAAAACTTCATACACTATTATATACTGGATATTATATTATACACCATTGGTGATGTCCTACTAAGTTGTACTCACACCCTACCCAGACTTCCTAATCAGTACCTAAATAGATTTCATGCTTGCAGTACAGGATAAGGGCAAGATCCCTATATTAGATGACTGATTTGGGATGGATCCTGGATGAGGAGGTCGAATGTGATGTCATGACCTATTTGGGGAGTTTTTAGTGTGTATTTATTTTGGGTTTTCATTTCACAATTTTCATTTATATGGAATGACATATTTACTGCTTTGGTGTATGGTCATATTTTTCTATTTTGGATTATAATGAGATGTTTGGTCTTGTATTGATTCTTGTCATTGTTTGTGTATTCTGGTTGTTGTTTATTTATTTCTGTTGTTTTTCTTCTTTGATAAAGAGGATATAGAATCCCCATGTTATATATTATACCTTATCTACTAGTCAGCGGCCTCTAGCATACCGGGAGGTGTGACTGAGGTCTTGTAGTGAATCCTCTCAGGGCATCGACATTTGTCACCAAGGTCGGGATGTAACAATCTTCAATATCGCCCATAAATATCATCCCATATATTACACTTCATAGGTATACCCTACTTAAAATTATTATTCATAACTAGAGGAAAGAAAACATAATAAAGGGTGATCTTAGATTCTCAATAAGGGTAAACATGGGAGATATCAACATAACATGAGAATATTGGTATGATAACATGAGAATAACATTTTAAAAACATATCCTGCATATCAAAGATCATAAACTTGTGTCATGGCATAAATATTGGAAGTTCATACAACATGAATCATAAAGGAATCAAAGAACATGATCCATGAGAACATAAAAATGGAATAAGACATAGATTTGTGGCATAAATATAAGTATAGAAAATATTATATCAAGGATACCCACCAAGACATTCATAACATTTTAGTCTGGGGATAACCACTCATGTACCCAATTCAGGCTTAGGATAACCTCTTATGTGCCCTCTTTTAAGGTTGGGATAACCTCCTATGTACCCTCATTTTGGATCGGGATAACCTCTTGTGTACCCTTTAAACTCATATAACATTAATTATTACCAAATTAATTAGAGTCATATATAGGTCCCATCCATCCTTAATTATAATGTGACCACCATCCTTAGTTTTAACATAACAATAAACCTTATATTTAACATAACCATTATCCCTGGTTATAGTGTAACCATAATCCTTGGTCATAACATGGCCACCATAACATAATAAAATTCATACATATGTGTTCCACAAGATCATAAAACATTCATCATATCAAAATGCATGAAAATACAAGGGTTTCATAAATATTTCATCATAGCATAACCTGTGGGAAAAAATGGGTTTCATAAACATATTTTCATTATTAACGTAAAAATAAAAATAAATAATAAGTATTTTATCAAAGGATCATATCCCTAGAAAATATTATGTTACATCAAAGGATGTCATCTTATATGGAAAATTATTTTGAAAGATCACTTGGAATATTTCTTGAGGAAAATATCTTTTCCACTTTAAAAACAATTCCTTAAAATCTAAAAAATTCCCAAATATTTAAGAAGTAATTTTATTTGAAAATAAAATTGAAAACTTTCAAAGTAAACATTAAATAATTTAATTTTTATTACAATAAGAAATATCATCCATTTTGTACATGTTGAAACAAATATTCCTTTCATGTTTTTGGTAAAATCCCGAAGAGTCTTGTTTGGAAAACATCAAGAAGTTTCCTTTAAAACCATTTTTAAAAAATTTAAAAATGGTAATTTTTTTAAAAAAAATCATTGAATAATAGTAAAAAATATTTAAAACATTTTTCATAAAACATGGATATGGAATAAGAAGGGTTTTTTACCAAAGATAGGAACAAAGATGATTTTTCTTAAAAACATTTTTTTGGTATCTTTAAACATTTAAGAGTATAAAATTAAAGGCAAAAATGTATTCTATATAAATCAAAATATTATAATAAAATAATGTATTTAATTGAGAGTTATATCATAATATTTCATCATCATAAACTTAATCACAAACAATCCTGATAAACAATGATATTGTAACATAACAATTTTTCTACTTTTGTAACTTTTGAATTGTAAGCCATATGAAATAAAGAACCTTATAAAGATATGTGTAACCCATAATTTTCATGATAATAATCATAAAATACATTTATGGGAATTATATACTCCACACAGAAGAAACAAGTAGTAAATATGGCACATGTCTCGTGAAAATAAAAGTGAGATGAAAATTTCTTACCTTAAGTCTCGAATTCCTTCATACATGTTCAAAACTCTTATATAATAAATATAAGTTTATTATACATATATTAAATAAGAATAATAATATGTATCACACCATATTTTATTTACTTATGAACTTTTAATTCTCATTTATTCACAATTTCTTGTTAAAATCATGTTTTGGGTAATAATTGCTTTGTTTTTCATGTATGTTTTGGTTTGGTATTTTCAGTCCATTTACTTTGATAACAGTTCAATCATATAAATAATTTTAAACATGATATAAATATAATATATATTCATTATATATTTATTTATATTAATCCATTAAATTTATATATAGAAAATGAATTACACCATTTATAGAGACGGTAGGTCGTACGTACTCATGAATGATGTTTTCATTTTCTCAATGGATGAAATAAAAGAAAGGTAAATAATATATTACCTATAATAAATTATTTTTATTTAATATATATCACATATTTTCATTAAAAATATCCTTATTACCTTACATTTAAATCATATATGAAGAATGAATCACATCGCTTCGTAAGGCGGTAGTCCACCATACACACGAGCGACATTAACGTATTCCCACAGAATGTAATGTAAGAATCTATATATGATATTATAATTATGTAATTAAAATTATTTCATAAATATAATATAAATATTCAAAATATATCATTATATCCAACCATGATATGTGGTGATGAAAAACAAATTACATCGGTTCGTTAGGCGGTAGTCCGCCGTACACACGATCGACAATTTTGTTTCCTACATAATAGAAGATGAGATAGATGTAGTTCATTATATTGAAATAATAAAATATAATTATATGGTAGATAATTATTTTATTATATCATATTTTTTTAATAATATTTTAAGGATTTATAGGAATAAATAAAATGAAAATGCATGGTTAAGGACCATACCTCTTCTTCGGAGAACCCCTTTAGGTTTACACCTAAAGCCTTCTTAAGAGGGATTACTATTAAAACTAAGGCCTATAGGATGTGGGTAGGGAAGTAAGGAATTTATTTGGGTAGTTATTGTTTGAACCAAAGGGTTTTATAAGTGTTAATATCGAAGGGGAATGGGTGGCCTTTTATAAGAGGGGGAGAGGACACAATTGGGATTTTTGAAAAGAAAAAGGTGTACCCACATTTTAATATTTTAAAAGGCTCCAAAATAGATAATTATAAAAAATTAGATGATATAAGGTATAAATATGGAAATAAAATTATATTTATACAATTTTATAGGTAATTTTACCCATTATATATTTAGTTTAACCCCTAGTAAACTCATTTTAACCTTAACCGCGATAATTAATTTTTACTATTTTTACTTTTCATTTTGATAAAAAATTAAGTTGAACTTATTATATAATATTAATTATTATGATTCCAAATATGGAATCCATTTTTACAAATTCAATTCATATAATTGGAAAATTTTAATTTAAAATTAAACCCACAAACGCGATGAAAAGCGGTTTTCCAAAGAGAAAATTTTCATACGTATAGAAAGTGTTAATATCAAAATTCAATATAAAATTGATCCAAATGAACTAAATTGGATAAATAATTATATAATTGAACTAATTTTACTTTTAAATTAATATTAATGGAAAATATATCTTGTAAATTCTTTAAATTAAAAAGAGGCTTTTAATAAAAATCACTATCTTTTTACTATTCATCAAAAAATTAATCTTTTTAGAAAACTCTAAAAAAATCACTAAAGGAAAATTTGTACATGTATATTTCAAAACTAATTTTCATTTTTTCAAATAAATTTTCTAAAATTGGAAAAAATAATTTTATTATTTTTTCAAAAAAAACAATAAAACATTTTTTGAGAAAATGGTATTTTCGAAACATATAAAGACTTTACTAAAAATTAAGTACTTTTTTATCAATATGTTATATATATATAACTATTATAATTATTTTTTTTAAAAAAATATTCTTATTCATACAACCATGTTTAATTTCTAGTTTATAATGGTCTTTTTTAATTAATAAAATTAATAGTATATCATGGTTCATTAAAACTCGGCATTGCATGTAAACCAAGTTATCGAGGAAATTAAATTTATTTGGAAAAAATCATAAAAACTCAAGTTGTTACATTATACCCACCTTAAAATAAATTTATTATTTTAAATTTGTCACTCTAATACAAACAAATAAGGATACTTCTACCTTATCATATCCTCAAGTTCCTGTATAGCTTCTTCAAATTGGTGGTTTCACCAAAAAACTTTGACGAGTTGAGTGGTCTTATTTTATAACACTTTCTCTCTATTATCCAAAATCTCCATTAGTTTTTCTTCATAGTAAAGATCAATTTCCATCAGTATGACCTATGAGGTTAGTAAATTTGAATGATTAAGTATGTACTTCCTCATGATAGGTGCATGAAACACATTGTAGACTTAAGAGAGGTTCGGTGGAAGCACCAATCAACAAGATACCATCCTAATATGATCAATAATTTAAAAGTGACTGATATGCATAGGGATTAGTTTTATATCCTTTCCCAATCCCATGACCTTCTTCTATGGATAACTTTTTAGAAACACCTCATCACTAACGTCAAATTCTATATTACTTTAATAATTTTTAGTATAACTTTTTAGCCAACTTTTTGTTATCGTTATGTGTTGTTGAATGGCTCTAAACTTCTATACCATTTCTTTAGCTAGATCGTGTATTAATAGATTTATTTCTCTAAATTTATCCCATTGCATTATATTTATACACTTCTTTCTATATAAGGCTTCATAATGATCCATCTGAATACTCGATAGAAAGTTATTATTTTATGAAAACTCAACTAGAGGAAGGTATTGATCACAACCACCTTTCAAATCTATAGAATAATATCACAAAATATCCTCTGGTGTTTTATTTATTCTCTTCTACTGACCATATATATATGGATGATATGTTGTGGTGAAACTCAACTCTATATCCAGATCCTACTAAAGACTTCCTTAGAACAACAAGGTAAACCTCTGATCCTGATCAGACACAATAGAATGTGGTACTATATGAAACCTTTCAACTTCTTTAATGTATATCTTGAAAAAATATATATATAAAAATATTCTATTATAATGATTAAGTGTGTTAAATTTGTAAGTTGATTTACTATAACCCAAATAGAATTGTTCCCTTTAGATGTTTTGGGGAGTCCAATGACAAAATCCATAACGATGTTTTCCCATTTCCATTATGGTATGGGTAACGGTTGTAACATTCCCTTAGACTTTTTTCTCTGAGCCTTAACTTACTAACATACCAAGCACCAAGATACATATTCATAAATATCTCTCTCTATGTTTTAACACTATAAATACTCTTTTATGTAGGTCATTTTTTGTGTTATACCCTTGTTTCCCTTTTATTGTGGGTTCATACCTCACGACCTTGCTAGATGTGACAAGTTTTCGTCTGGAATGCGGGTCCGCTTTTTCCAAAAACTATATTAATATATTTCTTATAATGTACCCAAATTGTAATAACCCATAATTACCTCAATTTCAAAGATAAGATAAACCTTAAAGGTTATCAATACCATTAATCTTATATCTACAAAATGTAAAGGCATTCCTCCTTAAATAACTTTTTTACTAAAACATATACAAAAAGAAAGGGTTGTATTTATATAAATTTTTTCCAAAATATCCTTAATTTTGAAAAACAAATATCATCTTATAAAAAATCAAAATGGGTGTCTAATACTTCTAAATTATGGTCAACCATAAACTCATAATACCATGATGGTATCCATAACTCTTAAGATAATTTTACCTGGATATATTTACACTTCAAAAAGATAATTTACCCATTACTATTTAAATATTCTATTATCTTATACAAAAAAAATTCCATTGAAAGATTGGGTTTATCTTTTCACTGATAGAATATAAAATTTGATTTCATAATCCATTTGGATGGAGATAATCAATTCTCATAATCACATAAAATTTCACTAAAGGATGAATAATAAGGTTTACATAGGTATCATTCATACAAAATGAAACATGAAATCCCAAGGAGTGGAGGATAAGTGGTACCTAATTATCATGATTCAATTCAACTATTTTGATTGCATATGATTTCCCTTTGTCCTTTTTCTTCAGAGTTTATTGTGGCTTATAATCCTCATTATCCCTTGGATTAGGTAATTTATTCTCATAATATCCATACTCCTTGAATTTTAAACACTAGAGTGTGTGTGGTTAATTATATATATATATATATATATATATATATATTTCTCTCTATTTTCATTATTATTTAACTTATTACCATCATTATTGAATTATTCCACTTGATGAGATTCTTTTCCACTCTTAAAAAAATTTATATTCCCCTTAAGACAATTTCCTCTATGTTTCCTTCAACACTTTGAGAATAAAGGAAAGCTCATTTTATTATCTCCATAGTTTTTATATCTTTCTTTTAATTACATCTTTCTTTTCATATCAAACCCATGATATTAATGAGTAACTCCAATATGTATTCCCACTTTGATAGCACATCAAACTATTTCTTCATAGATACTAAAGTCCCTTATGGATAATTCCCTTTAAATATTTGGTTTTAATCCCCTAAATAATCAATCAACCTTACTTTTAGTTCAGATGATAATACCAGAAGCATGTGTTGCAATTCTTATAAAATTTACCTCATAGATACTATTGGATTCATCATAATTTTTCTTTAGCTTAAGTAATTCCTTATCTATTTTTGTATGAATAGTATAAGAAAATTAAATATTCAAAAATAAGCTCTTAAACCCATCCCACTCCATAGATTTTTTTTTCTTCCTATTGCCTAATATTAATGATAAGAGTCCACCATTGGTATGTTTCACCTTCCAAATGATAGATATCTAAAATGAATTTTTCATTATCCAAACACTGGAGAATAGGAAAAAAAATCAATGGTACTGATCCATTTATCAGAAACTTGTGGATCCGATAAATCACTAAAATAAGGTGGTTGTTTCCTCATAAAGGAATCAATAGAATGTTGTTCCATACTTTGCACATTTGTAAGTTTATAATGATTCATAGAAAGTTGTGTGAGTATAGAAATCAGCTTTGTCATTCCCACTTTTATAACATTTGGTTTCTTGGGAGTAAAATCATTTCATTGTCCATTGAATTTAGAATTAACAGGATTCCTTTGGGTTTCATCCATCAAATAAAACCAAAAAACATAGTGTAAGCAATACTAATCATAGTAGGAAACCACATAATTATGAAAAATCATTTAGTGGATGTCTAAATATTGAAACCTTATTTTTAATATATGGAACCTTTGGTCTAACCAAGGTTATTCATGGTCATCATATATTCAAATCATTATTAATGGTTCATAAATAGTGTGTGAATTTCCAAATCATTTACCCCAGGAGTTTCAAACTAGGTGTGAATCAAGGCCCGTTGTCGTGCACCAGATTGAAAATTGAGTCCATCTCAATATTCCCTTTTTAGAGCTATTAAACCTAGGTAAAAATATACCAGAGACACATCCACTTGTATCATCTACATAAGGATGTAATTTCTTGAAAACCTCTCTCTCTTTCCTTCACTATAATTCTAATACATTTTACTATAATTTTACTTATCCTTATACATATCCTTAAATATATCACTAAATTTTTCTCATCCCAATGTCCAAAGGTTAACTAAACCTTTCCTATAATACTAACTATAATGACCTAGTATTTTCATACATAAATATTACATATTTTTTATGAATATTTAATACATTTCAAAAAGACACTCTAGAGGACCGTAAAGGTTTAGTGTATTGGGAGACTATATACACAATCTTATTATTTTATGAAATATCTTCATCATATCCCATAAATATATTCTCATATAGTACACTTCATAGATATACCCTACTTAAAACCTTTATTCATAACCTATGGAAAGGAAACATAAGAAAGGGTGATCTTAGATTATCATAAAGGGTAAGTATGGGATATATCAATATAACATGATCATAAGGGTATGAGAACATGAGAATAACATTTGAAATCCATAACATAAATGTCATAGATCATAAACTATATTTATGGCATAAATACTGGTATTTCATAAGATATGAATCATAAAGTAATTAAAGAACATGATACATAAGAATGTAACATTAGCATAAGATGTATATTTTTGGAATACACATAATAATAGGAAAACCTATGTCTAGGATACCCACCAAGACATTCATAACATGTTAGGCTTGGGATAACCACCCATGTACTTACTTAAGGCTTCGGATAACTTTCTGTGTACCCTCTTTTAGGTTTGGGATAACCTCTTGTGTACCTTATTTGGGCTTGGGATAACCTCCCATGTACCATTTGATCTCATAGAATATTAATAATTACCTAATGTATTGGAGGGAGATATAGGCCCACCCATCCTTGGTTATAACATGACCATCGTACTTGGTTTAACGTAACCACCATCCTTGGTTATAAAGTAACCATTTTCCTTAGTTATAAAGTAACCACCATGTCATAATGAAAACCATATACATGTGTGCTATAATATCATAAAATATTAATCATATCAGAACCCTTAAAAATAAATGGGTTTCATAAACATTTCATCATAGCATAGACGGTGGGAAATAAAGGGATTTCATAAACATCTTGTCATCATCAACATAAAAATATAGAAAATGAATAAGGATGATATCATTGGATAATATCCTTGGTAAAGATTAACTTACATCAAAGGATATCATATTATATAGAAAATGATTATGAAAGATCACTTTGAACATTTCTTGAGAAAAATATCTTTTCCACTTTAAAAAAAATTAAAATTTAAATACTTCCTAAATATTAAAGAAAAAAATTTATTGGAAAATAACCCTGAAAATTTTAAAATTTAAATCTAAATAATTCAGTGGTCATGATGACGAGAAATATTGTTAATGTCATACACATTAAAAAATATTCCTTTTATATTTTCAGTAAAATATAAAAGGGACGTTTTTGGAAAATGAAAAGAATATTTCTTTCAAACCATTTTTTAAAACGTAAAATATGGGTAAAAAATTTATTAAATAATAATTTTATAATATTATAAACTTTCTTTAAAACATTTTTAGAAAACATGGATATGGAAGAAAAGAGGTTTTTGACCGAAGAGAGAAATAAAGATGATTTTTCTTTAAAACAATATTTTGATATATTAAATCCTTTAAGATAGGAAAATGAAAGGAAAAAATGTATTATATAGAAATAACCATAGTAGATGAAAATAAATGAGTTTCTTTAGAGTTAGATCATAATATTTCATTATCAGAAACCTAATCATAAACAACCCCTATAAACAATGAAATTGTAACATAAAACATTTAAGACTTTGGTAACTTTTGAATTGTAATCCCCATGAAAGAAATTACCTTATATGGATATGTATATAAAATTATTTTCATGATAATAATCATAAAATAAATTCATGGGTAGCATATATATCACATAAAAGAAACAAGTGGTGAATATGGCATGTGTCTCATGGAAATAAAAGTGAGACGAAAATCTCTTACCTTAAGTCTCGAAATCCTTCATACAAATTAAAACCTCATATATAATAAATAAAAGTTAATTATAAATATATTACAGAAAAATAATCATAAGTGTCATACCATATGTAATTTAATTATTACCTTTAATTATCCATTTTCTAATAATTCTTTGTTAGAATCATGTTTCAGATAATAACTACTTTGTTTCTCATGTATGTTTTGGTTTGACATTTTTGATATTTTTACTTTGATCATGGTTAATTCATATAAAAAATATTAAATATGATATAAATATCATATATATTCATTATATATTTATTTAGAGTAATCCATTAAATTTATAGACAGAAATGAATTACATTATTCATGGAGACGGTTGGTCATACGTACACATGAACGATGTTTCTATATTCTCAACGGATGAAATGAAAGAAAGGTAAATAATATATTAACTATAAATAATAATTTTTATTTCAAATATATCACATATTTTCATTAAAACTATCTTTATTACCTTCCATGTAAAGTGTAAGTGAATAACGAATCACATCGATTCGTGAGGTGGTAGTTTTTCGTACACACGAGCGACATTATTGTATTACCACAGAATGGAAATTAAGGAGGTATATGATATATTATAATTATAGAATTATAATTATTCCATAAATATCATATATTAATTTTAAATCTATAATTATATCCAACCATGAGAGGTGATTATGGAAAAAAAATTACATCGGTTCGTGAGGCGGTAGTCCATCATACGCATGATTGACAGTTTTGTTTCCCACTTGATGGAAGATGAGATAGATGCAGGTAATTTCATTAGAATAATAAAACAAAAGTATATAATATAGAATTATGGCATTATATCATCATGTTTGAATAATATTTTAAGGATTTGGAGTAAGAAATAAAATGAATACTCATGGTTAAGGATTATACCTCTTATTCAGATAACCCCTTTAGGTTTGCAACTAAAGCCTTATTAGGAGGGTTTCATAATAAAAATAAGGACTATAGGATTTAGGTAGGGAATTAAAGAATGTATTTGTGTAGGTATTGGACGAAAAAAATGGTTTTAGAAGTTTGAATAGGAGAGGATATGGGGTGGACTTTTATAAGTGGGGGAGAGAACACACTTGGGATTCTTTAAAAGAAAAATGTGTACCCATATTTTAAACATTCTACAAGGCTCAAAAAATGTATCTTTATCAAATCTCAGATAATATAAAGTCTAAATATGGCCATAAAATGTGATTTGGAAAAGTTTATAGGTCATTTTACCCCATATATTATTATTTTAACCCCCAGTAAACCTGTTTCAACCTTAACCACGGTAATTAATTTTTACTATTTTTACTATTCATTTTGACCAAAAATGAAGTTGAAATTATTATATAATATTAATAATTATTATTCCAAGTATATAACCTATTTTTTAAAATTCAATTCATATAATTTTTAAATTTTAATTTAAAATTAAACCCACAGATGTGGTGAAAAGGTGGTTTTCCAAATAGAAAATTTTCATAAGTATATAAAGTTTTAAAATAAAAAATAAATATAAAATTGATTCCAATTACCTAAATTTTATTAAAAGATATATAATTGAACTAATTTTACTTTTAAAACTATATTAAAATAAAATATTTCTCACTAATTCTATAAACTAAATAGAAATTTTTAATAAAAAACAATATCTTTTTACTATTCATTGAAAAATTAATATTTTTAGAAATTTATAAAAAATTAAATCAAGGATAATTTTGACATGTATATTTAAAAAATAAAGTTTATTTGGTCACATGAATTTTATAAAAGTTTAAAAAATTTATTTTATTATTTTTTTACAAAAATCAATAATTTTTTTTTTGTGAAAATAGTATTTTCAAAACTTATAAAGACTTTACTAAAAATTAAGTAATTTTTTTATCAATATGTTTTATTTATATAAAACAATTATACTTAATTTTTAAAATGTGTCTATACCTATTCATATTTCCTTGTTTAATTACTAGGTTATAATGGTCATGTTTAAATAATATTATTTATATTATAAAGTAGTTCATTAAAACTCAGTGTTGCGTGTTATAAAAGCTATCAAAAAAATTAAATTTATTCAAAAATAATAATAATAACTTGGGGTGTTGGAAGGATTTTATTTCAAACCTTGTAATCGCTATTTTTATCTCACTATTTTACTATTACTGCATATGATATGAGACTATTTGATAACAGTAATTAGATCAATAAATTCAACAGGTTCAAGAGGTTGGTTTAAAAGAGAATAACTCATAAAATAAAAATAATATCACTAATTCACCCCTCCCTCTCTTAGTGATCCATCTAGATATGGGAACCTCAATTGGTATTAAAATGGTTTTCCATTGAAATATCCATGAATAATTTTGATATATGAAAAATCTTAACACATCCAATAACTGAGGTGTTCCCACATTCAATTGGAATAATTGTCATAGTTAGAGGAATAAGATACTACCTTACCTATTATCACCTAACCTAAAAGTGAGAGTTGTTACAAAAGTGGGTTTTCCACCCATTGTTGATTAAGTTTCTATAACTCAATATGATAAGAGAAATATTGATTTAGATGGAAAAACTCAAAATATCATTTTTATGTCTCTATTAGAAAAGTTTTACATAAAGATCATGGGAATCCAAATTGATAAGGATATATGGAACAAATTAAGAAGCATTTATGATGGAAATGTTAAATTCTAGGAATATGAACTTCAAGTTTCGAGGAGAAAGTCTTAAGACATAAAGATGGATAATGATGATAACATTGATGATTAATTTACATGGTTCAATGATACTGTAAGAAACATTTTGGTTTTAGTGAGAATCTATAAGATTCCATCATTATTAAAAAAAATGATGTGGAATTTTCCTAATGGATTTGATTTAAAAATTTCATCCCTGGAAGAAATATGGGATTTGAAATTTGATGAGTGACACAATATTATCATAGCTTATGAGATGTAAAAAAATCCATCTTTCAAGAAATAGTCAAAGGATAAAATTATCTTCAGAGAAATGGGAAAAGAAAAAATTGAAGAAGAATAAGTTGTCAAATAAAGTGATTTTGAAGATAAGAAAGGTGAAGATTACTTTAATAAGATTATTTCTCTTCTTTAAAATGTTTTCAGAAAAGGAAAATGTAAGGGGGCGAATAATCACCAAATTTATAGAATTTTGATAGCTCTGGACACTTTTTCTATGATTTCCCAAAAAATATATTAGAAAAATCTAAATACAAATTGGATTATGAGATACCTCATAAATAAAAATGGGGTAAGAATAAAAAGAAACATTCTAGTATCAAGAAAAATATTTTGATGAGTAAGATGAAAAATTTGATTTATTATCAAGTGGATATTTAGATAATGAGGTTAATTTATTTGATAAGGTTGAAAACATTTTTGATTCATCACATAGTGATAGAGATTGTGAAGAAATAACTAAACTATTATAGAAAATGGAGCATGAGTTAGAAGCACATATTGAGGTTATTATAATGCTCATGAATGAATGAAAATATTACTAAAGGATAAAAATAAGATGGTTGAAGAAAAGGAAGAGATAATAAAGAATGAAGTGGCTAATATTGATGAGATTAAGTAGCACAAATTAAAGTCTACTGATATAGAAAAGGTGGTGAGTTATCTTGAATAAAAGAACACTAAAAAAGAATAAGAGTTGTTTGGAACATAATCCATATGTTTCACAATTCAACATGAGTTTAACAAGTTCATGGAATTCTTTAATAAATTAGTGTAATTTAATGGATAATATTCTAAAGATATTTAATTAAAGGTTCTAATGATTAGGTAAAATCTAGTACTTTTAATTCTCAATATGGATTTATTATTACTAATGGTGTGGGACTCAAGAAGAAACCTATACAAGGTTTTACCAAGAAAGGTGTTTAGAAACACTCTTATCCAACAAATGAAGAGGTTAAACTAAGAAAAACATTACCCCTTAAGCAAAATAAGGTAAATATTTTAGCATAGTAACATCAATATGAATATAAAAAAAATTTGAATCAATGTTAAAGATCTTAGTTCAGAGGTTTTTGCTAGTGTTGTGGAAGGCATGGATATAAATCCTTTTTTTGTTGGTATAACGTGTCATTTCTAGGAAATAGGAAAGAATTAAGGGAGGTTTTTATTGAAAAAATAGAGGATAAAATCTCAAGGAAATCAAGTAGTGAATGGATATATAGAAAATATTTCCACTCAAAAAAGATTTAAATATCTAGAGGAGGTATTTGGAAGAAGTGTATAGGAGGATCACCTAGATGAAGTATGCATGAATAGAATAAAAGGATAGTTTCCATATGGTTCAAGAGGTAATAATGATCAAAAGATAAAGGAATTGAATTAAAATTCATAAAAATCTAAATATTTTAGGAAGAGAGATGAGAAACCCAAGAAAACTGTAAAGAAATCATGCTTGATAATATATCTAAATCAGTTAGAGATGAAAAAGAAGATGAATATTATTTAGGCTAAAGTAAATAAAGTGTCTTAATAATATGATGTGAAAGTTTATGATGAATCATCTATAAGAGGTGACTTAAATATCCAAAAGAATTATGAAAGTTGTGAGTAGGCGGGTCATGATAAGAATAATTTCAGGACTATTCTTCCTACTCAAATTCAATTAATGAAATTTTCATTGAAAATAAAAGAAGATGGGGTTTCCTTAATTTTTAAGGAAAATGATACAATCTATTAAATTAATAAACTTCATAGATAGAAAATGAGTTCACAATATATTAATATTGTTGATAGAAAAATAAGTGATGAGATTGGAAGGAGAGACTATCCTAGGTTAAGAGGAAACTCTCACCCAGAGTGTCACTTATAAGGAAATAAATAGGTCCATCCTTATTCCCTTTTATTTTATGTTTTTGGAACTAACATATAGGGAATTGAAGGAGAAGTTTGAGGTTTTCACTATTAGACGACATGAAGATATTGGCCTTCATGGAGTCTATTAACTACCATGAAATGACAAATATGAGTGAATCCCTTTATTGGGAGTATTCTAGAATAGAATCTATCATTGTTTTGAATTATAGTGAATCTATAAATTATGGATAGATTTAAAAAATGGAGGAAATTGGTAATCAATATCACTTACAATACTTGTTTTTAATGTATCAAACATAATTATTAATGGGGGTGTTGGTTGATGAAATGATAATAAAATGGGGAGTTATTCATCATGAACCTAAACATTCTGATGCATTTGTTGAAGTGTGAGTATATTTTTTTAAAAAAATTGTTTCTAATAACCCCTTGAATGATTTTTAAAGTATGGTATCACATGCACGACACTTTATGGGTAGCATAGAAAACCTTGTTTGTATCTATGTTATTTTCTATAGTAAGTTATCTCATATAGACTTATAATATACTAAATAAATTCTCTTTATTAAGAGAAATATGTGGTATAATCCTTATCTAAAAAAAGTAGAAGATAATTTTTGAGTGTCTTAAAAGGTAAAAGAAAAGATGAAAAATCACCACCAGTAAAGGGGGAAAATAAATGATCATACATATTGAATTTAAAGGTGTGTGTTGATATTGATAAAAAAATACAAAGAGGGGAATTTTTGATCCCAAGTAAGTGTTTCATTTATTTTCAATGATTCAATATGTGTTTGGATAGTGGAGATAAAGTGATGATTCTTGGAGGGTTTTTATGGATTCATAACAGGTAATTGGATTTCATTATTGATAAATCATTCATGTAAGCCTATAGGTTTATTGAGGTACTACCATTGTCTATAGAAAGGGAATTATGAGGCTGCTTTCTTAAAGAACTTATTTGGAGAAGTTTAAGACTATGTAGAATTAAATGAAATGATTATTGTGCTAATATTCAAAGGAATACATGAAAATTGTTGGTGGATTAAGGAACTATGTCAAATTCATGTGATTAAAGTTAGAAGGCCATGAAATTATGCCTAAGGTGTTTGAGAAGTGTTTGGGAAGGCCATGTATGATTTTGAGATAAATTGACTAGTTGTGTAAAGGTAAACTTTACTTTATACATGCTTCATAAAGGTAGGTCATTACCTGTAGAAGGGTAATTGGAGTTGATATTGCATTGTGTAAAAGTCATGCTAAAGATCAAAAGGTTGCGTAATGGTAGTGAGAAAATCATAAGCCTATGTAAAGGTATATTTAGATCTCCACTCCCATGAAAAAATGAACCAGGAAATACAGAAAGGTAATGTGTGACTTATATTACCAATAGAAAAGTGAGTGGAAGACGCATGAGGGTCATACTAAATATCAGTTATGTAAGGATGATGAGCTACCATATGTATAAATTTGTTGCATGATCATCATGTAATTTTTTTGATTAACCATATGTCTTATTTTGGATTGATCATGTATGTAATTATTGACAAAATGACTATATTTTATTGGCTTCATGACTATTATGGATCGATTATGAGAAGTTTTTTTTATGCGCAATGTAAAATGGAAGGGTCTGCATGAGTTTTTGGAGAAACCTCATGATTTTGTAAAGTTACCACATTAGTTTCTATAGTAACCAAAAATTAGAGTATAACCACCAATTTTGATGAATCTTCTATGAGTATAAACATAGGACCTTTTGTGCATACTCTAAAATCACAGTTCTTCCGTGAGAGTCTAAGATCCATGCAATGCACTATCATTCATAATATGTGCATGTCATGTGTTGTTTGATGTTTCATGAAGAAAAATGAATGCCTTTTTGAAATTATAATGTCTCTATTCATGATAAAAAATTAATTTAATCTATATCGGTTTAGTAAAGAATTCATAGGAAATTTATGAATGATTGTGAATATTTAATTAACTGCATGGAGAAATAATAAAGACTAGAGCCTTCAAGGATTTAAAATATGATTTTAAATGAAGATATATTTAGATTGTTTAATATAATTATGAACTTAATATATGATTTATGTTATACACATTATATTAATATTATATTTACATATATTTATACATGAATTCAATTTCATGTGAATGTATGTAAATTGGGAAAATAAAGAAGTCGCATAAGAATATCTCAAGTGATGTTTCAATAAAGATGAGGTCACGGTTATTTAAAAACAATTTTAAGAATAATTAATAGGATCATAGGTCTTTTGAGTATTTAATATGAGATTAAATAATAAATTCAAAGAATATTAAATCCCAAGTCTTGGGGGATTTAATTGAGATGACTGGCGGAGTTTAAATGAGAATTCAAAATGGAGAAATATCCTTCAGTTTTGAATATGAATATTTCCTATCATAGAGAATAAAGGAACTTTCATATTTTGAATATGGAAAATATCATTCAATATATATTATTCTATGAGATCTTATATTACTTGATAAACTCTAAAGAAGGAACTATAATTAGAGTGTCTAATCAGTTGTAATCACTTGTGTCTATCAAGGATAATCCATGTTGGGGTGTATCACCACTCATAGAAGAAGTAAAATTGGGGTGTATAACTGATTAGTTAAGAATAGTAACTTGTGTTTCTAACCAATTTTAACAACTTGTGTTTATATTGGAGAATCCTTGTTGGGGTCTCTAACCAACATGGAAAGCAGTAGGCTTTTATACCAAACCTTATAGACACTGAGTGTTGATATCTATTTTAATTTTACTTCATATGAGGTATGGATATGATATAATAGTGAGTGGATAAAAACTATAATGTGTTCAAGTGGCTGTTTTAAAATGGAATAACTCATAAAATAAAAATGAGATCATTGATTCCCCCCTCCCCCTCTCATTGATCCATCTAGATTTGGGAACATTACCAATTTCTGCCATGATTCCAAGAGAGAAAATTATTCACCCAAAATAATTGCTCTAATACCATTTTTGGTCCAAATCAAGGAATATAACCAGATATGGAATATGAATCAGGTCATTTAAGTTTAAATTTTCTCCTTAATTACAATCTTGTTCTCTTTTTTGAGGAATACTTTTCTCTCTGACACGATCATTCTTAGGTGATTAAAGTAGTAAATTGACATAGGATATTTTTCTTTGGTTCACCCAAACTAATAAAATACAAGTAGAATGAAATTAGTAGTGTATTGATTCACCTAATACACTAATATCATTGTTTTATATGTGTTTATAAAATAGGGTGGTCACACTGACCCTCTAGGCTCATTATCCACACAATTGAACTAAAATAAGTCACCAATCTTATTCACACTATGAAATATACCAATCCTCGTGTGATGATATTATTTACCACAATAAATGATGATAAAATACACCTAGACTTATGTAACCCTTCATCATTATTTCTATATACTTACAAAGAGAACCACGACTCTTAGAGCACCTTCTTCCCCATCACTAACTTTGTATAACATGGATAGAATTCTTCCTTACTTTCTAATAGATAAGTAAAATATATTTATCTTTTAACTTTCAGATGATTTGATAACTATGCATACAAAGTCCTATTCCTAATTCTTATTTTTCCTTTTATATTTTCAATAGAAAATATTATCATGAAAAATAATATTCCAAAAATTTTATATGGAAAACCCTTTAAACTTGGTAAGACAACGTTCATTCCATCACCATGATTTTTTAGTTGAAACTATTAAATATTCAAGGTATCTTGTTTCTCTAAAAAATATATGGAATCCCATTTTTTATATTGACTGAAAATATTCCCATGCATGCAACTTTCCAAGAAAATAATTCTTCACACTAAAATATTCATTTTAAATGTAATAATTCATAAATATTACAAATAAAACCACCAAATAATTAAAAATAATTTCATTTTAAGATCTACTTGAGTTAATTTTTATAAATCTATGATAAGCATGTGAATTAAAACCATTTAAATATCACTATAATAATTCTTCTTTAATTTTGGTCAAAATTACTTTACTATGAAAAATTCATCGTGTTTCTTTTCATACAAACTCCCATGGTTTAATATGAATTCCAAAGTATCTTATATATAGTTTATCCTTTCATATAATCTTTTCCTCTCATATTAAATTATAAAAATATTTCATATGAAAAAAATCCTTCCACACAAAAAACTCTTTAATACAAAGTTCGAGTCCTTTCATATGAATTTTGAGTCATTTCATACAAAGACTCGTACCTTTTATATAAACATAGGGATTTCATGATTTTATGAAATTCATAGATCCTCTCCTCATCTAGAGTTGGAATAGATAATTTTAAATTCAAATAAAATGACTTTTGACCTTGATATTCAGTGATCTTCATGACTTTATGGGATGTTTTGGATAATTACTTAGTACACTTTTCAATGAACACAACCCAAATTCCTCTAAATGGGATTTTTACTAACACCATAAGACATTGATTTATTTTTCTAGGGGTTTTCATGATTATAGTTCATGTATATTATTATTCTATGTGGCACACATATGAATATACATGTTATGACATGATGGATGGTACCATAATTATATATCCCTCTAATTCATTGGGTAAATCTTGTATCTCATGTAGTGATATATATGGTGCATGGGTAGTGATATTATCATGTTATATTATGGTTTATGGATAGTGAACCTAGAAAATTATGTTATGATTTATTATAAATGATACTTTACATATACTTATGATAAACAAAATATTTTTATACAACATTATTATGTTATGATTTTTTTATGAATCATGATTCTTTTACATTATGACTACATGCCTTGATCGACGATCTCATAGTATTTAACATCATTATATTCCATGAACCTATGTTATACCTTATTCTTTTCCAATATTATGATCTCATGTTTTACTCAATAATCTATTGAAATTTCTCTTTATTATCATCTTCATGTTTCCTTTTGATTATAAATTTACTAATATTTTTAGCTCACCCTTTCTTTTATGTATGTATCTAGGTGATCATAGGTGTTAAATTGATTATGATCAGTTTATAAGTGGATGAATTATTTCATTAAATTATATTTTATTTCATAGGTTAATGATATATTATATACCTAGTTCCAAAATATGCTAAACTTTTGGTTCTGGTAGTTGTTTTGAATTCCATATTATGTGTAAAAGTACATATATTTAGCACTAGAACCGAAAGTACAAGCCCAAGGGCATTTCAATTGTCTTCATGGGGACCTTCCATAATTCATTTATATTTGTGTATATATTATTAGTTATTGATTATATCTCTAGATTTTTGGAAGAAAAGGAAACAAGGACCAATGATCCTTGGATGGTAGTTGAATTTGTGTGATCTAACATTTTTAGCATGTATGGTTTCATTATCAATCATGGTTCTTATTTTTGAAATCACAACATGAAAACCTTGCTATGTAATTATGAGAATTTATATAAATTCTCCATTATATATCATCCCCAAACTAATTTAAAAGTTGAAATTTCAAATTAGTAAGTGAATAAAATCTTGGAAAAATGGTATAACCTAACAGTAAAGATTAGATTATGTTCTTAGATGATGCACTATGGGCATACAATGGAGAATTTAAAACCCCCCATCAAACTGTCACTTTATAGGAATCTATTTAGAAATGATTGTATCCACCCTATGTAGGTAGATCACTATGTATATTAGGATATTAAAAATGTAATATCAATCTATAAAATATAGGTGAGCATAGAGATTTTTATATACATGTGTTGGAAGAAATTTAACATGATGCGCACATATTATAGCCACAGTGTCCCCACATACTCTAAGAGGGAGTGAATTAGAGAATATATTCCATCTCATTTTCAATTGGATATTTCTCACACGTTGGAAAGGATGATATTAATCTATCATGATAAACCACACTACCAAAGCTTCCAAATATTAAAGAGTAAATGCAGCAATATAGAGGTTTTATTTGGTACACCACTAAGGGATACTCTAAGGAACATACACAAATGTTACACCAATACACCAAAGGATATCACTACACACTATATGTGACTATAATGTTTTATAAAATCTCATTATCAATCCAAGGTTTACTTTTTCAACTTATCTCCCCAACCACTTCTTTGAGGTAAGAAAAATAATATGGTGACACAAAGGTCACTTATAATGAGTAATCTTATAAAAGATCAAACCCTAAATCAATGAGAGTGTCTTTGTTTCACTTCAATTTCTACTAAAAAAAGTTATAAATTAAAATAAAATCTATAAAATATCTCCTTATTTCGGAAATTTCTAATATAGCAGCTCCTCTCTCCTTTTTTCAATAGTATATATTCAAAAATTGTCTCTATATTTTTTAAATATCACTAGCATGAACTTCCAAATCCATATAACTTTGAATGTCATGAATCAACCCATTATTATTCTTAAAATACATCCATTATAAATGAATTAAAGTCACCAATAAAATTAATTTTAAATCCATTATCAAGATCATTCTAAATTTTTTATTTTTATAGAAAATATTTTCACCGTGACATAGTCTTCAGTGTTGTGGTGTGGTGAGGTATAAGACAACACTTGACCTCCAAATACCGCAAGATTCAATTAACTAACTTTAAACTTTTCCTTAACATAAATCACTATGGAATGGAATTATCATAAACATAGTGAAATAAAACTCTAGGTGAAACAATTTTCTCTACGACATCCTCCATGATGACTTTCTTGTTTCCAGATCATCTCATCATGATTAATATTCAAAATGGTCTACACCATGACATATCCTCATTCTAGTCCCCATTTTTTTACTCATACATGAATTACTCCATTACCTCATTAGTTTCAATACTATTCATGGAATGTAATTATTTTATAATATAAAATTCATTATGTCATGATATAGTCCACATAATTCTCCTTATTTTAAGTTCAAGATCTCGGACCATGATTACAACTTCTTCATCAAAGTGGATTACAACCCATTTTTATATTTAAAGTAGAATCTACTATGGAATGGATCACCATCCCGTTTTGAATAGGTATACTAACTTTAAACCATATACACAAATATTCCCACTACCATGATGAACTCCCCATATCAAGCTTTACCAGGATATGGTCAACACCATTATAGCATGGTCCAATCATCCTAAATTCACTTTAAATTTTTTTCAATGTTTCTAAAAACTTATCTAAGAACTATATAAACCCACATAAAATTATTATCAGCATATTTATATCCTTTATTGATAACAAAAACAATGATATACATCCAAAATTCTCTCATTGTTTTATCAATCTTTAAGAATAACATCTTTGGTTCCAACATTCACCCCTTTGAGTTTGTTAAAAATATAAATTACCTCTAATAAAATTTGTAATCAAAGATATATAATCAATAAAATAGTTATAGAATATCTATTTCATTATTTAATTTCTTATTTCACAATTATTGGTGTATAAAACAGTAGATCAATAGATAATTCTATACTCAATTAATAGATCTCAGCTCCAACAAACCACTTATTGTTAAACTTTTAAATTCCATCAAACTCCCATGTTGTTCATACTATAAAGTACCCCTAAAAGCTATATTTCTTCCCCATTAAGGAAATAATGTGTGTACTAAATTCATTTGTATAACCTTAAAACATCACTTCCAAACCTTCTTCCCTTTGTCCAAGTTTTCTTCTCAGGCTGTCTTTGATAAGTGACATTTCCTCCCCAAATTTCACTAAATTACTTCATTTATCACACTTTAACAATAAAACCAAAGATAAATGTACTATAAAACATTAGAAACTAAGTTAAACATTAAAATATATGGAGATATTCTAATTTTATAAACCTTCTCAGGCTAAGGGAGGTGATTAATCATTGAGGTTCAACCGTTACTTCTCAAACACTAGTGTGGCCAAAGGTTTTTTAAGAATTATTGTCATTTATTTATTCATCCAAATATGTGTCATACTGATAACTACTTTATCCACATTTTACTTAATTAAATGATACTTAATTTCAATATTCTTCATATTAGAATGCTATACTATATTCTTTGTTAATTCAATGACACTATTATTTTCATAATGAATCATCATAAATACCTTCGTATATTCACAAATATGCTCTTGTTATTACTTTATCCATAATAATTGAGTATATTATTTAATCATTAAAATATATTTCACTTTAATAATTCTAATAGATATGCTCTCTTTCTTCCTACTTAATAGACTAATACACTTTTTACAATAAATAAAGATCCTCCAATCATGGATTTTTTATCCATAATGTCTCTATCCATATCTACACTTGAATAGGCATATAAATCTCAATATTTACCTATATAAAAAACCAAACCATAATAAATAATACATTGAATAAACCTCATGATTATCTTCATAGTAGTGATATGATACTCCTTCATATTACTTTGAAAATAAGCTGCCAGACAAGTTTTGTGGAAAGTGTCCAACTATTCTTTCATCAAGTACAAAAAGATATAAATTGTTCTCTAGTAAATTTTAGGATCAATGGAACTTATATATTTATGATTTTTGGGTTTGGTTCCAATAGTAATTGGTGTTTAAATGGGTTTTATCTCATGTATCTCAAACTTCTTATGTAACTATATTATATAATTTGTTTTAAGGATAAAAGTATATCCCTCCTTTTGGTTCACTTTATTCCCAAGAAAGTATGTAATATTTTAATCATCGACATTTCAAACTCCAAGATTATAAAACTATAAAACCACTCTACTAATTTTCACTTGATTCCAAAAAATATGATATCATTTACATATATGAGTATGATAAAATACGCATGGTTGATTTTTCATAATGGTTATGATTAACACTACCAATTTTAAATTCCAAGTTTCTCAGGCAAGTTTCCAAATAGGCAAACCAATCCTGAGGTGATTTTTGCAATCTATACAAGGCCTACTTGAAGCATCACACCTTCATCTCATTTTCTATAGTTTAGAAACTCACTGGTTGTTCAATATACACATCCTCATTGAGCACTAAATTCAAGAATTTTTTCTTCACATACATTTCCTCTCTAAATTTTGATAGCCAATAAGAGTCACATTAACTCAAGTCTCATTTTATACCCTCAATTTTAGAATAACTCTTTAACACCAATATCTCCATATTATAAATTAATTTTTCATATTCATCATGATTAATTCTAAACATTCATTTAGTTCCAATGATATTTTGATCTTATAGCCTTCTCATAATCTTCCATGTATGATTTTTTTCTCAATTTAGTCTAATTATTTATTTATGGACTTAACCCAATATTCTTCCTTAATAGATTCATTAAATGATAATGGGTCCATTTGAGATAATAGATTAGTGTGATCTACACTCCTCTTATTCTAGGTTTGTGGTAGAGTATATTTGTCTCCAATGATGTTTGATTCATCAATATAAAGCCTTATATTTCTTCATTGGATTGGTGGTTTCCTATTAGTAACCTATTGCTCCTTTAACCAAACTTCAGAATCCATATAATGTGTTGTATTATTTAGGTATATAGAATTTGTATCAATATTATATTCTTAATCACAAATCTCACCCAAATCTTGATTTTTAGTTTTATTTCTAGCATTCTCTTTGATAACATTGACATCATTTCTCTCTATAATTTTTTTCAACCTCTTATTGAATCATTTATAGAAATTAATCGTAGTTTAGTAGCTTAAAAGTATTCATTTACATCCATATCTAGATAATTTCCTTGGTTTCATTCTTTGTTCTGGATGTAACACTTGTTACGAAGCACTTGAAAGTTTTTCAACATCATCTTACTTTCATGAAACATTCCATATGGTGTCTTCTCCTCTCTTATACTTAGTAATGCCCATTTTTTTGTGTATACCTCCACTAGAAATTTCTCCTTCTAATAGTTCCTCAAGATACCACTCTTAATGAGTAGTTTATTTTCCATGTCATTTATCATATGATTTCTTTTTTCTATGACATTATTTTTTTGGTTTCCTTATCGATGAGTGTTCATGCTTGATATCATGTTTCTATAAATAATTTTTCACCTAAATGGAAGTGTAATGTGGATCATTATCTAACTAAATTTTTTTACCAACCTTTAAATTTTTATTTTAGCCCACCTAAGGAAATTATTGATAAACTCGATTACTTTCTTCTTAGTCTATACGAACATGATAAAATCCAATCTACCAAAATCATCAATAAACAAGATAAAGTATCTTCCACTACATGTTATATAATGTGCCATTGGATTATACACATCAATATGAATTAGATATAGAAAGGTCAATTCCCTATTATTCTTTTATTAGTAGAGATTTTTCACCGTCTTCTCTCTCATATATGCAACTAAAATCTTCTCTTAGCCACAATTTAAATTTGGAATATCTATCACAACCTTAAACTTTGATAGATTCTTTATGCTCTGTTCATGTATATAATGATACTCTAATGCCACAAACTATTTTCCTTATCCACCGTGAGGAGACATGTGTTCTTGTTATTATCCACTTGATACAAGTTAACACTCATTCTCTATCTACTAATCAACAAAAATCTACATCTTCCTTTGATAAGGAATATCTTTTGGTTGAATGTGACTTAAAGTATCGATTCACATATTTAGATCACATTAAAAAGTTTATTTTGAATTACATCTACATAAAATACTTCTATGTTTTTCATTTAATTTCTATCAAGTCTAATTATTACACTTCCTTTGATACTTAATAATCTATAATTTCCAAACCAAGCCATACCATAAACATTCCCCTTCATATTCTTTAATAGGTTCATGATTTTGGTTATGTGGGATAAACACCCACTATCAATTATCCATATATTGTTGTTTTTCACTACCAAAATATAAGTTTTTTCTAGAGTATCTTTCTACCTTTTCTTCTTCTCCTTCTATGAAATATATGGTTTATTTAAGACATATGATGGTCTCTACACATTCTTTTCAACAGTAGTAGTATAGTCATATTCCTCTTCTTCCAAAGGTGAGAATATATTTCCTAATGGAACGAAGTTTATTGGTTGCAAGTCCATACTTCTTGTCCTTCTATAGGAATTATTTACACTCATTTACTACTAATAATTCACAACTTTATGACCAAAATTAGAGCAATAAAAACAATAAACATATAAAAAATTTCTTCTTTATAATGTGGGATATGTTTTTATCCTACTTTGTTGACTTTCAGGTGTTTATACTATTAAGTAACTTTCATCCCCTTCACAATAAGTTATTTTGTGACCAAGCTGGCCATAAAATTGACACTTCATAAGAGGGAATGTATTATCACAATCTCTTCACAAGAATTGAACCTCCGAGTAGATTATTGATTTTTTATAAGCTCTTGATGATTGAGAGTTATTTTTGACCTATTGATTTCCTTTCTCTAGTGTAATAGATACTCTTATTTTTTATGATTTCACCTCAAATAAAATTCCAATATTACCTGTGTAGTTAGGTATTTGGTCACTGAACACCATTTTGACATTTCTCATTCCTTTTCATATTTTTCCTTAGTTACTCATAATAGAAATTTACAAACTATAGTTTCTTCTTGAATTCACTTGATTTTATTTTGAATTCAATTTTATTTATAAAAGTTATTACTTCATCTTCAAGGAATTTAACTCTGTTTTCTCAATCCTTTATACAAGTATTGATATCACTGATTAGCTTAGCTTATTCTTGAATTTTCTTCTTAAAGACCACAAATTCTTCAGATTATTCTTAAGAAGCACCTAATTCCTCCACAACCTTCTCTAAGTAATTGATTTTAGCTTTAAGCTGGATGACATATTCTATAGATCCATTAAACATTACTTAGATATTCTTATTTTTCTTGTGCTTAGCATCTCACTCCTTAAGTGCTCTTTATAGTTCCACCTTGAGATCAATAACTCCTTTTGGTTATTTTTATTTATCAATTTAATTTTGATCATTATCAATTATTTCCATCATTGAATCTTCTAAATATAACTTGAATTCAATTTCACCTTCTTTAAATCTTCTTATTTACTCACTAAACTCTTTTATTAAAACTCTTTCCTATATGTATTTCCAAGTTTAAAGTTTATTTTAGGGAAAATTCCTTCAATGTTTTTGTGTGTATTCAGCTTAAAATTCTCCATCAACTTTCCCTGGACATCTTACAATAATACACCCAAATTTTTTGCAGTTAACACATATTAGTGGTAAAAAAATGAACCTTCATTTATCCCACTTTAAATTTATTATAATGATCAATAAAAACTCACCACTTACATCCTATTATCCTTATTTAGTTTTATTATTTTCAATATTATTCATAGATTTGAATGTAATCTATGTTAAATAATGTCTTGATGCAATTTTTGGCTTTACTCGCATCTCACATATGATTATCTTACAATGAAAATCAACAAGAGATAATTTTTTAAGGTTAACTTATTTAAGTGCTAACACCTTTGTGTTATACACCGATCATTGGTAGAAAACTATTTTTCCATATTAGTCCCTATTCATGTCAGTTTATAAAAAAACAACATTAAAATATACTTTAAACCCTGGTTTTAAAAAAATGTAAAAAATAATTTTAATTTAGGTTTAAAAAACGATTTTAAACATATATTTTTAAAATATTTTAACTTCAATTTTTAAAAAAAATATCAAAAGTATCATTTCACCACTTCTATCATAATTTTTTTAAATGGAATCACAGGCATGATGAGAAATTTTTTAATTGCATTCACTACTAATTTTCAATTTTTCACATCACAAGCTTATAAATTTTGTCTTCCCACTTACAAATTCATTGCATTCATGCAAAATTTTTCTTTTATTTTATAAATTCATTAACGTTGTCACTATTAATCATTTGGATAGAACTTTTTATTTCTTTCAATTTTTAATTTCTTAATCTTATCATATTTCATCTTTCAACCAATTTTAATGGAAATATATTAATATTGTTTTTATTTTATTAGTTTTCTTCTATTATATACATTTTTTTAACAATTTTCATATGTTTTTATGAAGTAGAAACTTTCAATGATGATTAAACTTCCATATGAGATTTTCAAGCTAGTTCTCAAAATATTTAATGAGCTTTTCATCATTAATTAAAAAAATATCAAGAAATGATCTATAAAGTTAGAGTAAATAATCAAAAGTACTAAGAATAAGGTAAAATATTAAATCTTTTTCTTCATTTGGTTATTGTAATGTTATGATTGTTATCTTATTTTTCGGTTATTATTATATTATGTGTACTGAGATTTTATTTTCAAAAAAAATTATAACCTTTCATGTCGGTTTTTTAAAAACTGACATGAAGTCACTTTCCACATCAGTTATATATATAACTAATGTAAAAAGTCACTTTTCACATCAGTTATATATATGTAATGTGAAAAGTTTTCTTATACATCATTTAATTATTTTTCCAATACCTTTCCATGTTGGTTTTATATAATCGATATTAAAAGGTATTTGCTTCATGTGTGGCAACAACGCTGATTGAAACCCAATGTTAAAATCACTTTTTCTACTAGTGGGTGTTAATATCCTTAGGATTTTATTTATAATGTCAACATACTTCATCTTTTCACTGAGTCATAAAATTTCTCCAACAACCCCAATGATTTGAGTGAATAAAGCTTAGTTATTTTCATTTTGAGTCACCTTTAAAACATAAAATTTATTATATATCACTTTAAAATTATCTCTTTATCCATATTATATCCTTTTTAGATGTTGGTGAATTTTTCCTAAATTGTTTTAACCAATTTATAACTCATCATATTTATGTATATCTGATTTTATAGTGCTCCATACAATGTGTTTTGTCCCTTCGAATTAGCATTAAGTAATGTTTTATCCATTTAAATCATGGATGAATATGTTACATCACTCACAATATTCCATGAATAACTATAGAGTAAACATTGAGTCTAAGAGACCATGGATATAATATCATTTAGTTCTTCCAGATATGATGATTGTAACCATAAAAAAATATAACTCCTTTCCCATTTACTGTGTTCTCCATCCCACTAAATTTCCTTTAACAGTTTCATTAAGATGAAACTTGTGGATCTAATACCACTTATTTTGTTTCAAAAGGAAACAAATGATGCCTATCAAATAAATCCATGCAAGACCAATTAGGAATAATTCCACTTCCCATTTTTAGAACATATTGGGATCACTTCCCATGGGCAGTAAAAAATGCATGAATCCCTTGGTCATAGAGTCACTCTTTACCTTACACTCACATGTAAGAGTTACCAATGATAGAAAATTAATATATAACACTTAAAATTATCATCCCTTTATTTGATATCACTTGTTATAAGTACATCATCCAAACACACCCTAAGAGGGGGTAAATTAGGGTGTATATTTCTTATCATCATTAATTGGATCTTATTATTGCATTAATAAGAATTATATGAACTTTTCATGATTAACTATGATAACAAAGTATCTAAATATTTAATATTAAATATAGAAACAAAATGGTTTTACATGGTTCACCACTAAAGTCTACTACAAGCAGCATACACTGATGTTGTATTGATGTACTATAGGATACCAATATACACTATATATTATTACAATGTTTTAGAAAGACTCATTATCAATCCAAGGGTAACTCCCTCAACTTATCTCTTCATCTATTTCTTTGAGATAAGAAAAACAATATAACAATACAAAGGTCACATATAATTAATAATCATATAAAAGATCAAATACCAAATCAATGTGTTTCAATTTCATCTGGAAAATATGAACCTTTAATAGAAATATTTATAGTCTCTCCTCTAAAAAAATCCTAAAATAGTGGCTCCTCTCCCCTTCTTTAAACTATATATCTTCAAAGCCACCAATTTTAACATCTAAATCCATCCACCTTTGAATAACATGTGTTAAACCATTATTTGTCCTTAAATTTATCCATTATAAAAAAATTAATTTCACCAATAAAATCTATTTGAATTACATTATCTAAATTATATTGAATATTTGATTTCTCTAGAAAATCTATTCACGACAACAAAGTTTCTAGTACCACAACATGGTGAGGTCCAAGTCAGCACTCAACCTTTGAATACTAAGGCTTCAATTAAATTTATATCTTGATAAATACATCCATTTTGAACTTCAAACTTTTCCTTACCACAAACCACTACAGTGTGGTGTACTCATGAACATGCCAAAATCATTATCTGGGTGAAATTACTTACTTAATGGATTCCTCCATGATGAATTTATTATTTTTAGTTCATCTTACCAAGCTTGATATTTGAAATATAATGAACCATTACATATCAACCTTATTATCCCCATTTTAGTTATTGATACTCGAATTCCTCGATGGCCTCCTCTACATCTATTTACATATTCCCCATGGTATATATATATTTTACAATACAAAACTACTTGTTCCAAAAAATAGTTCATGCAATTCTTGTAATGGACCAAAACTCTCTGGTTCATTCCTTTTTGAAAATCTGGTGTTTTAGGTGTTATGGAATGTCAAGTTGAAGTATTTCAACACTTTTCCAAAATTTTCATTTTTTTGAATAGTGTTTCCAAAACGGTGACTTGCAACGGTGACTCATGAATGGTGGCTCACTGAATGATAGCCCACTGAATGGTGACACACTGAACAGTGACTCATTGAATGGTAGCTCATTGAATGGTGACTCTCAAAACAATATCTCACCAAACAGTGACTTGCCAAATGGTAGCTCATTGAACAGTGACTTGTCGAATGGTATCTCACTGAATGGTCACTCGTCCAATGGTGAGTCCTCCAATAGTGACTCTTCTAATGGTGAGTCCTCCAATGGTGACTCGTCCAATGATGATTAATCCAATGGTGACTCATCTAATGGTGATTGATCCAATGGTTAATTGTCCAATGGTTAGTCATCCCATAGTGACTCCTCCAATGGTGATTCGTCCAATGGTGACTTGTCCAATGGTGATCATGAAAAGTGTTTCCAGTTTCCTACAGTTTCACCACTTTGACGTTATCTTTGATATAAAATGCATTCAAACCCTTATTTTAAGGTATTTAAGGCCAATTAAAATCTCATAACTCCTATCTAATTTTTCCTAAGGGTCAGGGTACCTTTACTCAATCAAAACAAGTAATCTTGACCATATCCACTTTTAATGGAAAATCTAAACTATATTTAAACCGCGACTCCATTTGGATTTTTAAAAATATTGAGATACCTTATTCCCTTTCTCTTCCTTCTCATTTTTCCTTGGTATGGGATGACCATAGTTCCTCCTCCCATAGGAATCATTCATTTTGTTATATCCTTGGATTGTATTCCCCTTGGAGTTTTTCCTACTGCATGTGCACCCCCTGTTTTGGTGAAACTGGGAAGTGTTGATCTGTCTTCGATATAAGGTATGTTCTAACTCCATTATTATAGGTTCCTTAATATATTTCCTCCCATTTATTCTTTACATGTGATGTCATGTGATCTCCATGTTTCTAATGGAGGTTTCTCGATTGTTGGTTGGCGTGGTGGTGTTGCGGCATCCTCAAGTGGATGTAGTCATTGCGGGAGAGGTGATCCTGATCTGTTATGTTGTGTTTTCTCATGAAAAGAATGTAAAAAACTTTTTAGGTAGGGTATTATTTTCTTCTATAATTACTTATGTGAAATCGTAGAGATATCATGATTTATTCCTTTGGATCATGTGAAATTGACATAATAATTATTTGAACTAGATTAAAGAGTTGGTATCGATCTAATAGCGATGTTGTTGCTTTATACCATGATAATGATTTGCCTCTTGATTTTCTAGATAGTTTGATATTTATTCTTGATTTTTTATCATGTTGTTATTGATAGAAATTAGTAAAACATAAAGTTATAATTAATTGATAATTAATTTTCTTAAGATTAAATAGGCATGTTAATGAATCTGGTTGTTGTTGTAATTTGATGATAATCAAATTGATATAGTATGCATGTTTAATTGGATTGGTTTATGAACCCGAATCATGTTTATGATTGTGGATAAAAGTATTAAAGTCATGTTAAATTAATTTTTTAATTAATTTTTTATATCTTGAGAAGCTTGTTTCTTAGGTTTACCGTAGTTGGAACCTGTGATAATTTGTTAGTTAATTCAAGATAGAATAAATAATCAATTTTGTGAAAAAAGATAATTCCATTTGTAGGGCCTGAGTTGGATGCTTTCTTGTAAAGTCCAAGTGCCTTATGTTTTTTAGCCTTGAGAGATCATTTTGGGTGAAGGTTGGATGCCTTGTTTTAGGGACAAGAGCCTGATTGTTATGTTTGTTTCCTACTTCTTGTAATGTGATGTGAGCCTAGGATAGCTGAGCCTGGATGGATACTATAGTATGTGGGGGCAGATAGGCCCAGTCTTTATGGTGGTAGTTAACGCCTAGAGTGGTGATATCAGTTTATGCATGTGGGTGTCAGGGAGGATACCAGAGAATATGGAACGGGTTAAAGCTGGGCTTACCCATTGATATGAAAGTCATATTCTTGTTAAATATATTGTTTATTTATCTTCTTTACTATTCCCACTTCTTGGGGTAGCTTGTTTTTCTTACTATCCTTCCAAAAGAGTTGAATATGTGTCGGGTATTCCACGTTCTTTCTGTGTTTATATTCTCAAATATGGATGGGTATACACTCCTTCTATATGTGGCAAGGACTTAACAGGTAGCTAATCTACTCATCGTGTTGATCCCCTTGTTTTTGGTAGCTTAGAATGTTTTCCTAGAATATCGGGAAATATGGAAATATAGAAATATGGAAAGTTGTAATGTTGTTAATAAATGAATAATTGTTTAACCCATGGGTTTGGAGCTTGTTGGGATGCAATGATGAGGTAATATTTATGAGAAGTTGTGGACTTGGTTTGGTTATGCCTAGGGGGCATGGATCTGGGTTGGAATGATAATGGAATGTAATGTGAAAAATTATGAAGGTTAATTAATGGTTAAAGAATTAATTAATGTAAAGTAAAATTGATTAAAAGGGATAAAGTAACTTAATGTATCTCTTTAAATGGTTGTGTTATTATAGGATATCTAGTCTTAGTAGTGGCAGTAATGAGTATGAGAGATGTTAGCTGCAATTGAGTCTAAGACTAGGTTCTTTTCCATAGTGTGTTTGGGAGCTATATTATATCCTATATTTTTTGTGTTTCTATATGCTAATCCACCCTATCGGTTATGGAAACTGACACCATGGGGATTCTGATCCCTGGGGGGTGTTTTCCCCAACATCTCAGTGGGGGGTGGATGGATGACTATATGCATGGAAGTTAGTTTTCCCCATATATGTGTGTAGATGGTTGTAGTGGCTTATGGTTATTTCACACACATATATTCTAGATATAGTTTCCTATGGACTATTATAGGTGTAACATGTATAGGTTGTGATGGCCTAAGAATCCTTACTTGGTGTATGGGTTGTAATGGCCTGAGGTATAATATCTGATGTATGATACATGCGATGTGAGCTATGGTGGCTCCCAAAAACTACCTTGTTACTTTAGGCTATGTGTACATGGTGTTTTTGTTACACAAGGTGCTTTTTGTGGTGCTTCGCCTTGGTGTCTTCAGGCTAGACTTTTTGGAGAGAGATTCTCAAGACGTGTGACATTGGGTAAAAGTAGAAAACCAATGGGGAAGTTGTAGCGAGGTACCCTCGGTATTCTTTATTATATAATATTCTCTTTTATGTGATACTTGGTGATAGTAGTCATGGTGAGGATGGAAACTTGGTATACCTGTTTAGGTGAAGAGTTAGTTTCACTTGTTGTTCACTGTGTTTTAGCATTCTTTCTTTACTTTTTGACGAGAGGATTTAGGGAGGATCCTCCTAACTATACTTTTATACTCACTCCTGAGTAGGTTGGAGATCAGTCTGATTACTCCTAGCTTGGGGTTTTTTGGGATCTATTTGGGCTTCATAGTCTCTATCGTCTTTAATTTCCCTTGGTGCTTGTAGTTTTTCCTTTTAGTTGTTGTAGTTATTTCATGAAATTACATACATATAATTGGGTTTTTTTTAGTTTTTGGTATAAGAAGTAGTTGGTTGGTGTCTATATTATCTCTCTCTTTTACATGTGTTCTCTTATATGGTAATACCTCCCATCTGTGGGTTTATTATACCTTCAGTGCTAGTCACCAACCCGAGGCCTACTAGAGGCAGGACTCGGGTGTCACTATCTATCTTCTCTCATTATCAACCCAGGAGGGGTATACTTTGTGGGGAGGGTGTCGTGACAATGCTCCTCATTTTAAGTTATAGATATAATACCACTTTATAATATCTTCATCAAAATATCTCACACATTTTTTTTTCTTTATAATGGTCTCCACTATAGTGTGTAAATCTATCTTTTTTTGCACAGAGACTTCAACTTCACAACATACACAGTAGAATTCTCACCATAATAATGAACTCCTCATAGATATCTCTACCATGGCTTGGTCAATACCACTACTGACACACCTTAGTACATGGAATTAGTTAAAGGGCCTATTAATACTTTTTCTTTTCAATTTCTTAGTTATTCATGGGTATAGATATGGGATTTGGTAGTTGGTGGAAGAAAGAAGCCACCGACTAGCTGGTGAAGGCTAGTATAATACCTGTAGGTATGAAGGTGACAATGGCTAGCTGTTGGACTCCCACTATCTATCTAGTGTAGACTTGGAGGTATATAATCTATGCATATACCCTCCATCCAACTGGATGGCTATCACTGGCTAGTTGATAGACCATCGGCTCACCAGGGGATAACCAATGGATCTCTAGTGACTTCAATGGTCATGGGAATTAGTAAGGTATAATATTGCATTTTAGCCGAAATTTTTTATTTAACTCCTTAAATCCTCCTACCTTGACCCTAATATGATTTCCTTCAGTTTATAGGCCCCTTGGTGACAAGTTTGGTTCTCTCCCCCTTCCCGTTGGTGGGTTTCTATGTTGGTTTAAAGCTTGGACCTCTATTGGGTGTAGTCTGGTAAGAGGGATCCTTTCCAATATGTTTTATTCTCTTCTTATCTATGCATTTGATTCCTTATGAGACTAAATATCTATATCTAGCATGCACATTTATAATTGATCTTGTTTCCATTGGATCTAGGTTATTGAGGATTTGAACTATTTATTTCCCATCATCAGTCTACAAGGCAATATTGTTTTCATAGATCTTGAGGTAGGTGTCTCTATATTATGGTATATCCCTTATCATGCTTTATGTTCTTATGATTAAATTTGGTTTTGATTTATTAAATTTTTCATTTTAAATCCATGATATGTGAATTTGATCTTTGATGGCTATGGAAATGATTTCTAAAATAGGTTTTTACTAAAAATTGTTTTGATGCACATGATGTCTTTAGTAAAATGCCTAAAAGATGGTTTTGAAATGAAGATGGTTTTTCAAGTATGGAAGTGGTATTAAATCACTATAGAAATTTTTTTATGAAAATGTGGACATGAAAATGGAATGTATCTTCTTTGGAAAATTTTTATGAAATATGAATTTGGTTTCTTGAATGTAAGGGCGGTGTAATATCACATTGGGGGACCCTAGGGTATAGGGAAAAACTAAAAATAAAAGAGCCTTAGTGGAGTAATGTATCACTAGGGTAGGTACTCATGATGATATGGATCTAGTGGTAATCCTTTATCAGGGACCTAGGTTCATGGAGTTATGATTCACTTATGTCATCAAGTGTTCCTTTGTGTGTCTTAGTTGTGTACACCCTTGTCCCATGGATTTCCCTTTTATGCTTTGTGGATACATTATGTTCCTATTTATTTTATATGATTATTTTCACACTTTATATGGATATTTACCCTTGAAATATATTTTATTAATCTACTTATGCCTCATGGATATATGTTATGTCATATTTCTTTGACTATTGGAATTTGTAATGTTTTTGAAAAGAAAAACCAAAGGATTATTTTATATAGAAAATGAATTTCTTCTGAAATATTTTAAAGTTTTTTTATACAAGAACTAACATATTAATTTTTATATAAATTTTATTGGTTATTTTTTGGTACAATACTAAGATTTATTTCTCACACGCTACTTTTTCATTTGGGTGTTTTTAGACATAGATTTTCATGATACAACTAAAGATAAGAGTGGCATGTAGAGGATGGATCTCCTGGATCATGTTTCCTTTAAGTGGGTTGGGATGGTGGTGAAATATATTCACAAGGATATGGAACCATGGGTTAATTTTTTTCTATGTTATTGTTACTCTAGTTTTCTCATCAATGAATTGTTATCTAGTTTTTTGATGTTACCCATATAGTTTGGTTGTTTTGACATATGATGTATTTTTTGATATCTATTGTCATACTCTGATTGTTTTTTATATTATCATGTGTTTATTGAGGGTGAAATCATTCCCATATCATGTGATCAAGAATGTGATTTAGACCTTGTTGTAGGCCAATTCAAATGACATTATGGGTTGACCCGGGTTGGTCAGTTACAATTACCATGTGGTCCAGTCATCCTTCACCAAATTCATTTCCATGTTTCAAAAATGTTTATCTAAAATTATTAAATCCTTGTATAAACACACATAGAATTATGAATAACATATTTTTGATCTTTATTGATAATAAACACAATAATATACTTCAAACATCCTCTTATTGTTCCATCAATCTCCAAGAACAACATCATTAGTTACAATAATAAGAGAAATATCGTATCTATAAAGAGAATATAAAGGTTATTCATAATGATATGATTCATCAATGGGAATTATATATTTATGGGAAGGTCCCATTTTACAATTCTATACTAAAGATCCTTCTAATTAAAATGAAGGAACTCGAGGCCTTATGGAAGCATAACAAATGTTATTTTAAAAATTTTAGGTCTTGGTTTATTCCAAAACATAAAATTAGGTATACCCCAACCTAAAATTCAACCATGAATTATAGGAAATTTTATTAAATAAAAAAAATAAAATCATAAAAATTAAATTGAAATCTTACCTCATCTAATTTTGATCGGAAACATGTTTCGCTTGTCGTTGATGAACGTCACTCAAATGAACTAAACCCAAAACCATATAGATCATCAACACACATTTTATAAGGTTGATAAAATGTATTCATATGATATTTAGGTGATATCATAGAGAATCAAAGTCTCTCTAACATCATAACAAATATGGTAGATCAAACTATCGATCCTCGAACTTGGATTGAATGATTCTTGATATTCCCTTCACTTTCTTTATTTAATAATTGAGAGAGAGGAGTATAGGATAGGGGGTTCAATTAAACACTCCTCCCCCTAATTTTAGGTCTTAAAAATATTTAAATACTTAGGTTATAACTTTCATAAATTTCATTTAGGCCCTTATGGATGTTAACCCTTCAAACGGACCCAAAAAAGACTCAACGACGCATAAAACTTCTTGAAAATGTCATGAATATTTTATCACATTATTATAATAACCAAACCATGTTACATGATAAAATATGAGTGGTTAAATCAACTCACTTATCCCATAAATATTAAATGAAACTTTAATATTAAATAATTAATATTCATTCAAAACATATTTGTTATTATATTCACTGAATAACTTGTGAATATAAAAAGTAAATAAATTCAATAGTTATTATTATAAACTTGAATAACATTGAATTTATTTATTTCCTTTGCAATTTTATATACATAGACATTAATCATCGCCCATTGTGCGTCCCTCTATGTACAAAATTCTAATTCACTAGAATTGGTCAATATTGTGAATACGCTTTGTGTGAGACCCCCTAGACCGTTATCTCAGTACCAGTGAAAAATATTCATAAACCAAAAGCTGAGTCTAGAAACTCATCAAGACCCATAAGGAGATAATGTTTAGACATATCAATGAAAACATCCTATGAAAACATGCCATATAATATAATCTCTTTATAATGTGATATCTCGTAAAGAAAAATTCATACTTTTTTTTCATCATCCTTTCTTACTTTATTTATTCATGAACATACATGATGGAATTACCTTCAATCATTATGGCCATATATTTAATAAAGGTACTACCATCCTGGTTAACTAGTCCTGAGATATTTCTTACTTTCATAAGTAATAAATTATTTCTTATACATTCAACCAATGTCATACCATCAATGACGCACCCAATGAAATCGACCTCACCACAATATAAATTTCATGGTTTCATATTGAATAAAAGTATAAGATCAAATGGTATACATTGATAATAGTCACAAGTCAAGAGACCAATGCACATTATTATAAATAGGAATGGCTAATGACACCAGAAACATGTGATGTTTCTATTGGAAAGTTAGTCCTCATGATCTTGTCTAATTGAGATCACCAAGTGAAAAAATTATGAGAAGAAGTTTCAATGTTCATGATCCCCCAGCACCTAATTATTAGACATCATCTATTTCCAAACAGCATGATGTATCTAGAATACAAGATATATGTTTTATATTAATTTCATAGTATCTCAAGGTTATAATTATAGCTGGGAATTGTTATAACCTATTGATACAATAAATAATATAAGGACATTTCCATATAAATAGTGAATTCAGAATTATAGATAATATTATAGTAAATATATATCATGAATAACTCTCTGTGTACATGATTTTGTAATCAAAAATTACTTTTCATATTGTTTTTAGGGTATAGAATTTTAAAACACTCCCACTTTTACTAGATCCAAACTACTAACGATCAACTTGTTAGCTCTCACATGATAAGGTCGTGCTTCTATTGAGTTATATATATAATCATTAGGCTTTCCATGTTTTCCTATGTGGATACACTATTATCTGTGACTTCACCACCTTACTTAAACCTCCTCAAGATATGAGATCCCCAAGTACAACCCTTTTTTCCTCTATCATAATCTTTCCATCCTTTATAGTACCTCTAGTATGATTCTAAGAATTGGAACAAATCATTTCATATTTTATAATTTGTTAACTACATTAGAAGACACAACATACTTGGTATTTAGTAAATAGAATATCATATGTGATAGATCTATTGCATTATCATATGGATTTCTTTTCACCATTTTAATATCCTCATATTTCTTATACATGTCTTCTTGGAGAGATTTATGCTATGTGAATTTGGAACCAATTATCTCTAGAATTTTTCTAAAACATTATTAGTATATATAATTTATCTTAGTCCAAGTATAAAATAAAACTTGGTTCATTACTTTAATTCAATCTTTGGAGAGTTAATTTTAACCCATTCTTAACTAACTATAAGACTAATAACTATTTTCCATATGTTATTAATATAATTTTACTTTGAAAATTGTGGTACTCACACTAACCTCTCATAGACACCTAGTATACTTTCATTAAAAATTATTATTCTATGATCATGATTAAATCATTAATCCATAAATGGATATATACAAATTCTATTCCTTATTGGAATTATTTGGTGACACCAAACTTTCCTAGTTGTGTTGTATAGACACTTTCCAGGAAAGGATTTCTGGAATTCTGATGCTTAATATTATGATTGTATAAATTTTATATGATAAGTATAATTATAATGGATTTAATCATGAATAATTTTTATAACAAAACAATACATATCGATATGATGCATGTACCAACCATGTATGGTTTCTCTTGAATACCCACCAACAAATTTATATCAATTAGAGAAATCATCAAAATAATAAACTAATTTTGGTACATGGAATCCATTTTTTTGAATCCATATGAACTTTTCAAACATATATTATTGTCATTTTCTACTCCCTTGTAGGATTAAAGTTCATTATTCTTATTTAATAATATATCAACTTGACTTAGTGATAATAAAACCATATCACTTTGGTTTTATATTTCCAACACTACATTTTCCTATGGAATAATCCCTCTTCCACAAGCCCTTATGGAACTTGTTCCAATGATAATTATTTTTTGCATCTAAAACATTAACTTATTCTAGGTCAATCTTTCTCCCACTATAAAAAATATGGATATGCATAATTCTATAGAAATATAGTCTTTAATTTGACTATAATTTTTATATCTTAGGGATTTATTTTATAACCTAAAAAACCTTTATGATAATTACTTTATATTCACTTTTTGGTATTCTTTATAAAAGTTTGTTTATTTAATTAGTCTTAACAAACTCTTTGAATTAGAACACATGATTTATGTAATGACCCAAAACTTTTATGAACAAAATCCTTTTCTTATAATTATTTCATACAATAGAATCACGTAAAATCACACTAATAACACAATAAAAACTTTATAAATGAAGAATTAATGTAATAAAATGCATTTCTAGAAGTTAAGGAACTTACACCGATGAAATAGTAACTTAGCCTTTGGAATATTAATGTGACCCTTATGAATACTAAACGGGATAATTGAATATTAAACTCACTAATGGAATTATAAATAAAATTTATCCATATTATAAGTGACAATATGATATAATTATATCATAGTATAAGTAAATAAATATGTTAAAAATTATTAATTATGTGTTGGTATTTTTATAAGTCATAAATATTTAATTACAACTTTATGACTAATTTAATAATTTAAAATTAAATGAACTTTCATAAAATTTATTAATAAATTATTGTTTTAATGTCTTATTATTATAAAAGAATTTTATGATACCTTAATAAAATTTTCAAATTGTTAGAAAACTAGTTTTAATTTTAAAATTTGTATTTTCCAAGTAAATAATGATTTTAATTAAAAATTAAATTTATAATATTTAGACAATAATTTTCATAAAATGGAGTTCATTTTTTAATTATACACATAAAAATTGGTTAGGTTGATTTTTTTGGATTTTTCTAAAATACTTGAATTTTTTGTGAATAGTGAAATACAGTAATTTACAGTATATGTAAATAAATGAATTTTTGAGTCATGCTTGAGTCATGGATGATGTAAGTGACAATTTTTTATAATTCACATGCATAGATTAATTTATTTTATCTCAAGAATCTTCACTATTTCTTATCTTGAGCAAAATAATAAAATATTGAATAAAATAATGAGAAAACACCCACCACCTCCACTATAAATACCATCCCTCATAACCTCTTATAATAACACCTCTCAAGCCTTGATATGTGTCTATATTATACCCAATACTCTTATAAAACCTCTCCCCAACATCTACGATCTTTTGGTCATAACAAAAGACCAAAATTAATCCCCTAAAGAGGTTCCCAAGAAGAAGGAATCAAGAGGTAAAATCCCCTTCCATTTTCTTTCAATTTATTTTCAAGTTCCTTTCTTTTATTTTTATCTCCTAAACTCCCCTCATACAAAGTTAATTAAAACTATATTATTTTACATATATTAGAATATTATCATGTTTATTTAATAAATATTCATCAAATCTTATCTTCTCTCTCTTTTACTTTAAGAATGAAAACATCGTCCGTGAGGTGCTGATTTACCACCTCCATGGATAACATGCTTTTATCTTTCAATTATGACTTCAAGTATGGTCATGAAACCATTTTTATGGTTGAAAAATATTATAATATATTTATTACATCTTATCTAATGTTATTTAATCATTTTCAACACATGATAATAATTTATAAAACAAGATGAGTTCATTGTGATCAAAAACGCTAAATTAATCTAAACGGTTATCATTAACGATTTATCTAATGAATAATACTAACTTATGAAAAAAAAATGGTATTTTAATATTCTATAAGTTCATTAATAACATATAAGTTTAGTTCTGGACAAATATCATCATTCTACATAATTTTCTATACTCATATACAAGTAAACCGATAATGAAATCCAAGGAAATCAACGCTCACAAACGATGAAATTGAATTTCATAACCCACCAAAAGGGGCATAAATGAACTTAATAAAATTATAAAAAACAAAATATATGTATATATTGTTATTTAATTATTAATTTATTAATATAATTTTATTATTCAGGACATTAAGATCGATTTCATAATTTTTTCAGACATAAGGTAAGGGATTCTACTCGAACCTCTATTATTCTTTCGGGTTACTCTTCCTATCTTTTTACCCAAATGAAATTATATTTTATTTTTATGTAAATATTATAAATTATGTGTATATATTCCAAAATCATGTATCAATATCCACTCATACTTCTTTTATGGGATATACATGTTTTTAAAAGGTTCCCTACTCAATTCTTCCTGATAAGCAAGCCCGATTTAAGGGAACTTCCTGAATTATTACCCAACTTCAAGTGTGATCCATAATATATTTTAAGCCACAATTTTTTTTATTAAATCAATAATTTTATCATGAAAAACTAACTTGGTTAAATTATAGTTTTATAAAAACAATTATTACATTTCCATTTTAAATAATCTTAAAAGTTTTCCCTTAAACCATACTAAAATGTTTTATTTCTAAAATTTCTTAAACACTCTTTTCACTTAAGTTTGACATCACTTATCATGATATATGACTATATTTATTTATTAATGTCCATGTATGATATAATTCCTTTATTTCATGGACACATTTATGATACACTCATTTATTATGCTTTTGACATGATTATGATACCCAATTCTTTCCATGGGTAACCCTTATGTTTATGTTTGATTACTTATGCATGGTTATTTATGTGGAAATCATATTCATGAACATGTTATGATTGGTGAACCTATATAGTTCTCCAATTTATTAGGTAAATTTTATTTTCATGATACGTTGTGTGCAACGGTCTTAGTGGTAGCCTTTACACAAGATCATCTATGTGCAATGAGCTTTGAATTGTGCTCCTCTATGTAAAACGAGCCTTGAATCATACTAAAGTAATGTTTTATATTGCTTCCACATTACTATGAATCCATTATTATCTGATACCATGTTATGATTCCTTATTTTTTATCATGTTCCATGCCTTTTTATATCATTATTTTATACCTTCTAACCCATGTGCTAAGCTTTATTTTAATTTTTATTCCCTTACTCGGATTTTTAGATCATCCCTTTGTTCATGTTATCTATAGGTTATCCTATGCAGATGTAAGGGGTCAAAAGATTTTATGAGCTCATAATGGATGTTAAATAAATAAATGTTTTATTTAGTCCCATGTTTTCAGTTTTATGTACATAGTCTTCCAAGACACTAGACTTTACGATCATTGTCTTGTAATTTGATGTTTAATTATGCTTAAAATCATGTAATGATATGTGTAAAAGTATAGGGTCTATATAGTTGGTATTAGAGGAAAAGTTTAGTTATATTTAGATACTAGTAATAGATCACTTTAGTAAGAACCCTAGGGATAAGACTATGTATGAGAAAACATCCCTAAAGTTTGGTTAGTTTATAGTAAGTGGTCTATCAAGGAAATACATCCCTATATGGATACTAAAAGTGGATGTGGTTCTGGTACAAATATACCTATGAGTAATAAATCTGACAATTTGTTTCGGGCCTAACTTGGGGTAACCTGGTATATGACAATGGTCCTTACTATACACTTGGTTTGACACTTCTAGGGGATATGATTTGGTAAATTAATAATCTCATTACAAACCATTATTAAGGGAGAAAATAAAATGCCCATAAGAATATATATTAGGAAAAGGATCATGGATAACCTAGATTTAAACCTTTAGAATCACAATCTAGGATATACTTTTCCTTTAAGTTTTAACCTTTTATGTTTAAAGTTTCCTTTTTATGCTTATTAGATAAGTATTCAAGCCCCTTAATTGCACTTTATTTTTATTAACTAATGGTGGGAAATAGAAGAACACGTTTCAAGAATCAATGTGATTGGGAATGTGATGATTGCCCTAATGAAATTCCAAATATGATGGGAACAAGTTCTCAAAACTTTATGTCAGTACTTGTTCAGCTGGCTCAAGTCATGAATAATAACTTAAATTGTGTGGAACACCCTCCTTCTCCAAGGAAAGTGAAAGTTTCCATTGAATAATTTATACGAAAAAGGCCTCTCATGCTTAGTGGATATTCTGATTCCCTCTTCATAGAATAGTGGATTAACTCCATTAAAAATATATTCTATGTCCTATATTGCATAGAAGAAGAGAAATTTGTGCTGGCGGTCTATCATTTTGATGTAGAAGCTGATTAGTGGTGGACAATGATCAAAAATATTAAGTTAAGGGAGGAAATTGATTTCATGGATTGGGAGGAATTCAAGAAAATGTTTTTTAATAAATATTTTCCCTAAAACCTCTATCTCAAGATAGAAAGATAGTTCCTCATACTTAAGAAGAAGTAAGATGATTCTATCAGGGTTTATGAAGTAAAATTTGCAAGGACTTCAAGATACGCCTCCATCTTTGTCATGAACATTGAAATCAAGGTGGATCGCTTCTTTAGTGGACTAAAACCGAGTCTATGAAAAGTGATGGTAATTCAATACTTTGATATTTATAAGGAGATTTCCCATTGTGACCTCAAGGTTGAAATAGAGATCAAAGAGTCTCAATGGTATTGTGGGATCGATGAAAAAAAAGAGGAAAATGGAGTCTAATATTGGTGCATTATCAAATAAATCCCATGATGGAAAAAAAGACTAAATATCCCACGTGTAAAAATTTCGGGAAGAAGCATCCTGGGAACGGTATAAAGGGAACCAAGATATACTTCAAATGTGGAAGAATGGGGCATCTGGCTTAGAAATTCTAAAGGGATATAAATAATCCCATTGACATGGAAGAAGAAATAAAGGTTCATATTAATGCTCATCTATTATTGAAATATTTCAACAACAAGGAATATGGCTATTTTTCAAACCAATTCCCTAAGCCCAAGGTTTTTGGAGATAATAAAAAACAACCTCCAAGGCAATAAGAAAGGGCTTATGCTTCCACTACTGTTGATGTGGAGCCAGATAATGATGTGGTGATAGGTATGCTATTTATTCATTCAAGAATAGTGAATGTAATATTTGATTATAGTTATATTCATTCTTTCATATCATGAAAGTTTAGTAATACTATTCAAGAAACCCCTCAAAATTTGGAGATTGATTTATCTTTGAAAATAGCTAATGGGGAAATTATTTCATCCAAAGTACATAACTCCTCCCCGATTATTTTTATTGGATTTAACCTCCCAAAAAATATTTTCTTACTTCCTTTGGTTTATTTTGATGCTATTTTGGGCCTATATTTAATATCTTTATATAAATCCAACATTAACTTTTGGGAAAGGGAGATCACTCTTCACATCCCAAAGAATCCTCCAATTCTTTACAAGTGTAAGGTGGAAGATGAATCTCCTGCAGAATCATCATCTCAAGTGTGGATATTATTTCCTTATGAGCAAGTATATCTCACTCAAATGATTGAGAAAAAGGAGATGATCATGCTCGAAGATATTACCATTGTTAGGGATTACACTGATGTATTCCCAAAATAATTTCTTAGTCTTCTGCCTAACTGACAGGTTGAGTTCTTAATTAAACTTATTCTTGGATATCTACCTATATCAAAGACACCTTATATAATGGCCACTATTTATCTTATTGAGCTGAAGAAGTAGTTGTAAAAGAATCTAGACAAGGGTTTTATACGTCTGAGTGCTTCACCATGGGGTCCACCAACCCTCTTTGTTAAGAAGAAGGATGGATCAATGCACCGCTTCATGGATTATTGTGATCTCAATAAAATCATGATAAATAAAAATTTTCCCCTACCATGGATATATGACTTGTTCGATTAGTCACGTGGAGCCAGTTATTTCTTTAAGGTGGACCTTCGGTTGGGATATCACCAATTGAAGGTGAGGTAGGAAGATATTCCCAAGACTACCTTTCGAATGAGGTATAGACACTATGAGTTCATAGTGATTCCCTTTGAACTCACTAATGCACTAGCAATTTTCATGGATTTAATGAATAAATTATTTAGAGATTACCTCAACGAATTTGTGGTAGTCTTTATCGATGATATTTTGATATACTCCAAGAGCAAGGAGGAACATGAGGAGAATTTGAATACTATGTTTAAGACTTTGAGAAGGGAGAAAATTTATGCAAAGTACAGAAAATGTGAGTTATATATGGAGGAATTATCATTCTTGGGGCATGTAATCACCAGAAAAGGAATATTTGTGGACCCTTCCAAGACAAAGGTAATCTAAGAGTGGCCCAGGGCAATATTTTTAACGAAGATCCACAACTTTTTTGGTCTAGTTGGGTATTATCGAGGATTTGTGAAGAATTTATCATGATTTTCAAACCCAATAACCAAGTTTACATAGAAGGGAGTGAAGTTTTTCTGGATTTAAGAATGTAAAGAAAGCTTTAAGGAGCTCAAAAAGAGTCTTATCACTGCACTAGTACTCACACTCCTGAAAAGTGGAGAACTCTTTGTGGTATATAATGATGCTTCAAAGAAAGGATTGGGATATATACTAATGAAAAATGATAAACTAATATCCTACGCCTCAAGTAAGATAAAAATTCATGAGAAAAACTATCCTACGCATGATCTGGAGTTGGCAGTTGTGATATTTGTGTTGAAAATATGGAGGTATTATCTCTATGGGGAGAAGTGTGAGATATATATTGATCACAAGAGTATCAAATATATATTCACAGAGAAGGAGATTAATATGTTCCGGCAAATATGGTTAGATCTCATCAAGGATTATGACTTCTCAATCCACTACAATCCTTGTAAGGAAAATAAGGAGGTGAATGATCTAAGTAGAAAGGATCTCGCATCTTTATCAATGATGAGAATTGAGAAGAATCCTATCTTATTAGACTTAAAAATTATATACATGGGAATCATTAAGTTAGGAACATAATCAATCCTTTATAAAATGATTGATCCACCATCCCTTGTAGAGAAAATAAAGGATTCTCAAATAAATGATTGGAAATTTAGAAAAAGGTGGAAGCTATAAATAATGGTAAATCCTCCAAGTTCAAGATCAATGAGGATGGAGTCATAAGATTTTGGTCACGACTATATGTACCATCTAATCCAGAGATAAAGAAAGAGCTTCTGAATGATGCATATAGCTCAACCTTCTCTATTCACCCAAGGATCACAAATATGTATCAAGGTATATGGGAGAACTTTTGGTGGGACAATATGAAAAAGGATATCAATGAATATACATAAAAGTTCTTGGAATGTCAAAAAGTGAAGGCTGAAAGGAAAAAATCCTAAAGGGATGATGCAACCATTACCCATACCAACATGGAAATGGGAAAACATCACCATGGACTTTGTCACTGGACTTCCAAATAAATCCAGAGGAAACAATGATATGTGGGTTTTTATGGATAATCTTGTAAAGATAGCTCACTTTATCGCAATTCAAGAGGACTTATCACTGGATAAACTTGCATGGATATACATCAAAGAAGTGGTAGGCTGCATGGAATACCAATATCTATTGTATCTGACTGAGATTTGAGATTCACCTCCAAGTTCTAGAAAATTCTCTAAAATGATCTAAGCACTGAGCTGAACTTCATTACGGACTATCATCATCAAATTTATGGTTAATATGATCGAACTATTCAAACACTGTAAGACATGTTGATGGCATGTTCTATGGATTTCAAAGGAAGATGGGACCAACATCTTCCACTGGTTGAATTATCCTACAATAATAGTTTCCACTCGAGCATCCAAATGGATCCATATGAATCCATTTATGGGAAAAGGTGTAGAACACCATCATGTTGGGATGAGTTTGGTGAACATAATCTTCTAGGACCTGAAATGGTTGAAGAAATGGTGGAGAAGGTGAAAACCATCCAGCATCACATCAATTTAGCCCAAATTCGACAGAAGAGTTATGCAAGAAATCGTCGATGGGACTTTGAGTTTAAGTTCGGAGACATGGTATTCCTCTACATATCTCATTGGAAGAGGATCGTGAGATTTGGGAAGAAAAAGAAGCTAAGTCCTAGGTACATTGGCCCCTTCGATATCCTTGATCATGCCAGAGCTATAGCCTATCGACTAGCACATCCACCAACCATGTCTCAAGTACATGATGTATTCCACATATCCCTCTTAAGGAAGTACATACCAGATCCTTCACATGTACTGACTTCAGAGATGGTACAGTTGGAGAATGATATTTCTTATGAGGATCAGTTAGTGAAGATCTTTGTAACATCCCGAAACTTGGATAGCATATAATGATAATTTAATGTTTTTATTTTTGTTTAAATTTATTTTAACCAAACAAAAATTTAAAAGATGAACATAAGGATCTTTATTTAATGAATAACACTGTAGTGTTTACAATACATTGATATCAAAAGAGTAAACATGCTAACCAAATATACCTATTAAAAACCATATTAAGACTACTAGAAGAACCCCAAACACCACAACAAGGCCCATTATATAAAGGAGATCCTTCGAGTCAATTAAAATAAAGAACATCACCACCGTGATCATAAAAAACATGATGAGCATCAATGGAATAGGAAGCACCATCCTCTTCCTTTTGAGTTTTAGGACACCGTAAGGCTTGGTTTTATAAGACACTTTTTCGACTATTGCTCTAGTGACCATTGAAAGCTAACGGCTATAAATCTAGTCATTGGGCTTTGATAAGTTAATAAAGAATACTTAAGTATAATTTAGTCCTAAAAATTTAAGGTATAATTAAAAATATTATTTAAACCATCATGTTTTGAACTCTAAAAAGGATATGAGTTAAAACATTGTTTCACCCTTAAGTGATTTTGAAAAGTATTAAGGGATCCAAAACACTTTTCAAATATTTCAAATACAATTTAATGATTTTAATTTATTAAATAATGTTATAAACTATGTTTAAATTCTTAAAATTTAATTATGTTTTTGATTTAAATTAAATTTTCTATGATACTAGCATTAAAAAAACAAAATTTATCATATAGGTTTATTAAAACCTCTTTTTTGTTTTAAAAAGGTTTAGTGTTTATAATTTTAGAAATAATTTTAACTAAGAAAAATTTTATTTTTTATTCATTAATGTTTAAAAATATAAATTTTATATAGTTTTAACAAATAAATTTTTTTCTTTTCTTTTAAAATTTTTATTTTTCAGTGTAGCTTTGATGAAAAAAAAATTGGCCTACTAGGGCCAGCCCTTTATGGCTAGGGCCAAGGAAGGCAGCTCACATAAAGTGGCTGAGCCTAAGCCCTCATCCCAAGCCCAGGGCCGGCCCGAGTTTGGGCAGAGGTTCCCCGAAGGGCACACAGAATCAGAACCGAATAGGCGCACCACTGTGGGGGTGAGGCCGCGGTAGAGCTTGGGTAGGCCAAAGCCTGCGGGGACGGGGTGGGATTCCGTGTATAGGGCCCCCTTTGTGTGTGCTGTGTATTCTCTGAGCCATTGATGGGAAGCCTGGGCTTATAAGGGAGGTGAAATCAACTCATTGTTTCGATGTGGGATGGGTTTTTTCTGGTGAAATGCGATCTGGACCATTGGATCATGCCACGCGTGATATGGACCTCCGATCACGATCTCATTTTCTACCTTCAGCAACCACGGTTTTCCACCGCGTTTTTCTCCACCGTTCGATCTTCCAAAGATATAATCACGGTCGTCAGTTTGTTTTAAAATACCGTGTCGAATCGGGATCGTCCGATCAACCTCAGATTTAATCTGAGCTGTCCATTTCTTTTTAAAAACACGGACACACCTCAGCCCTTGGATCAAGATCGAAGTTGATCTGGACCGTCTGTTTTTCTTTGATTTTCCCTCTTACTGCATCGTCTTCTTCCTCTCCGTATGGGTTGCACCAGTAACCCTACACTTTTTTATTGCTGCACCTATGACCACCGAGGACCCTCCATGCCTCCCCTTTTTCTCCAAACATGGCACCCCCATTTAATGCACCACAAGGGGGTATGTTTTTCATGAAATAGTTGTGTGTTCCTTTGTATATAAATACCCAAGACCTCTCGGTTCTTCTCCCCGGCCCAAGTCTCCAGCAAGTCCCTGCCAACCTCCCTCAAGTCCTCCTCCCCCTAGTTTCAAGGTAAGGGTTTAAATTCTTCCTTGCCTTGTTTCTTTGAGAGTGTATACACATATATACTCTAAAATATATATTTATATATATATAGTTACAACTTCACGATTTAGTTCCAATGCCCATCTATACTGAACCTGGGCCTTTGGGTTTTTGTGTTCAAATGGCATAATGGACGTAAGGAGTATTTTTATTTGATGTGTGATGTTGAGTTTATAAATATATCAACATATATACGTGTTCTCTTAAAACCTTGTATTTTAATTAACCCTACGGGTTAGTTTAAACCCTTCCTTAAGATCAAACCTAGGACCCTTAATTTTATACTTTGAAGTGCATGTAAAATTGAAAGTTATTTAAGGTTAACAAGGCTTAAGACATGATATATATATATATATATAAGACATATATATGGTATATATATATATACTTCGGTTTATAGATGCATAGGTATTAATTTGGCCACTTTATTTCAAGTAGAGACCCACGATTACAAATCTACCAAGTTCAAAAAATGTTGATAAGAATTTCAACATACAAGAATGGTATTTCTATGTAAAATTTTTTATATAAGCGATTATATATTCGGTACATGTATATATAAATTCACATTATATGGATAGTGACATATATGTTCGGTTTATACCAAGTTCTTGAGGTCCTTGTACCATGAATCTCGATGTTTTCATGGAGTTTTAAAACATACAAAATGTTGTGTTTTTTTTAAACTTATATCCACATTTATGAGTCACTTAATTTATTAAATGTTAAATGATATTGATTATGGTGAAGATTCATTCTTTTTGTTATGGACTTTATTTCTATGGTATACAAAGGCTTATCAACATTGAATAATTTAGTATCTATAAGCTTAAAACCCTAAATGAAAGTTTTAGTTTATTTTTTTATTTAATTGGTTAATAAGGTTTTTTAGAATTATGAGGATAACATTGCGTGTGACAAATTCTACTTTCTTTTAGTACTCTGGATGTCAATGTACATGTCATAATCTGCCTTTCCTCTTGACATTTAATGACAGTCATATAATTGTTATCTTGTATTTGAAACAGCTAGAGGCTTGTCTCACCTATAAAATATTTAAATTCGACTATGATGACCAACTATTAATGAATTATTCAAGGTGGTATGGGAAATATTGAATATACAACCCTTTTTTAGTAAAGAATAGATCTATGTGGCTCACATGAAAATAAATACATATTAAGGGTGCGCCCTGATAGCGCTCCAATGCATTGGGTAAAGAATTAATCTCTAAAGATGACAAGTTTCACGATACCTTGGTAAATATCCTTGGTAATTTTTTTATGACACCTTAGGGATGGACCTTGGTGATATGAATGTCAAAATAGAATGTTGAAGCCACATATTCAAGTTATGTTACAAGTCCTCTTCAATATGATATGCCTATTCTTTCACTACTCTTGTCTATAAGTTTTTATCAAGTTTATATTGATGTCACAAGTAAAAGTTTAAAGCATGACTTGTGTTTAACACTCAGTAAAATAGTAACCAACATATGAAATTGAAGTTGTTTCCTTCATACGCAACTCTGACTAATAATTACTCTTAGCTATCTAATTTTTGTTTAAACGAACATATGTCTTACATGCTTAGAACTTCTTTTATTTATTACTCCTTTTGAACATTCCCTAGTAGATTCATGCATCCTTGTAACTATTAATTGAGCACTCTTATGTTATGTTACATGTGTTATGGTTTTTCTTTAAAAGAAATGTTCTATGTAAAGTTTTAAAGAATGTTTTCAAAAGTTACATTGGTTTATTTTTAAAACCCCTTATTGGGCATTCGTATGATCACCCAACGTTTTGATCTAAATTTTTTCAGGTAACATTTTTAGTAGATGAAACATTTCAGAAGTAGCTGGTTTCCCAAAGCCCGAATCAAATTCAATCCTCTGTATAGGTCATGATGTGTAGTTTACTAGTGCATGTTTTTGTTTGAACATGACACATCATGTCCATAAGGCACCGACTCTTGGTTTTTTGGGGCTGGGTCTTCAAAATCTTGGATCATAGAGATAAAGTTCTATGCAACAAGACTACTCACCTAGGAAAAGTACTTTGGCAGAACCACAACTATGAATAGGCAACATGGGAACCATAGCAAGCGATGAAAGATAAGTAAACACACCTGTTTTCAACTTAGAATTTAAAACGAAATTTCAAGGGTAAAAATTCTTAAGGGGGAAGAATGTAACGACCCAAAAATTTTATGAATGAAATCCCCTTTATATAATTATTTCATAAAATATAATCTCATAAAATCACACTAATAACAAAATAAAAACTTTTTAAGTTATGAATTAATGAAATAAAAGGCATTTCTAGAAGTTAAGGAACCCACACCGATGAAATAGTAACTTGGCCTTTGGAATAGTAATGTGACCTTTATGAATAGTAAACCAGACAATTGAATAGTAACCTCACCGATGGAAGTATAAATAAAACGTATCCATCATAAAAGTGACAATATGATATAATTATATCATAGTATAAGTAAATATATATTTTAAAAATTATTAATTATGTATTGGTATTTTTATAAGTCATAAATATTTAATTAAAATTTTATGAATAATTTAATAATTTAAAATAAAATTGATTTTCATAAAATTTATTCATAATTTTTTTTATCTATTATGATTATAATATAATTTTATGAGACCTTAATAAAATTTTAAAAGTGTTAGAAAACTAGTTTTAATTTTAAAATTTGTATTTTCCAAGTAAATAATAATTTTAATTAAAAATTAAATTTATCATATTTAGAAAATTATTTTCATAAAATTGAGTTAATTTTTTTAATTATACACATAAAAAAATGGTTATAGTGAATTTTTAGGATTTTTCTAAAATACTTAAATTTTTTGTGAATAGTGAAATACGGTAATTTACAGTATATTTAAATAAATGAATTTTTGATTCATGCTTGAGTCATGGATGATGTAAGTGACCATTTTTTAAAATTAAAAATAACACATTACTTTATTTAGTCTCAAGAATCATCACTATTTCTTTTCTTGATCAAAATAAAAAATATATTGAATAAAATACTGAGAAAACACTCCCTTCCTCCACTATAAATACCACCCCTCACCACCTCTTCTACTCACACATCTAAAGCCTTGATCATTGTATATATTCTACCCAATACTCTTCTTAAACCTCTGCCCTGTGTTCATGAGCTTTTGGTCTTAACAAAAGACCAAAACCAATCCCCTAAAGAGGATCTCAAGAAGAATGAATCAAGAGATAAAACCCACTTCCGTTTTCTTTTAATTTCTTTTTAAGTTCCTTTATTTTATTTTTCTTTCCTAATATAACCTCATCCAAAGGGAATAAAAAATCTAGTATCTTACATATAATATAATTTTATCATGTTGATGGAAAAATAATTCATAAAATCTCCCCTCCTCTCTCTTTTACTTTAAGAATGAAAACAGTGTATGTGAGGTGCCGATTTGCCACCTTCGTGGATGACATGCTTTCATCTTTCCATTTCATCTTCAAGTATAGTCATGAAACCATTTTTATTATTGAACCATATTATAATATATTTATTATATATTATTTAATTTTATGTAATAATTTTTTACACATGATAATAATTTATAAAAGAAGATGAGTTCGTTGTGATCAAAAAACCCTACATTAATCTAAATGATTATCATTAATGATTTATCTAATGAATCATTCTCACTTATGGAAAAAATAGTATTATAAAATTCTATAATTTCATTAATAACCTATATGTTTAGTTATGTACAACTATCCTCATTCTATATAATTTTCTATACTCATATACAAGTAAACTCATAATGAAAACCAAGGAAATCAACGCTCACAAACGATGAAATTGAATTTCATAACCCACAAAAAGGGATATAAATGAACTTAATAAAATTATACCAAACCAAATTAATGTATAAATCATTTTTTAATTATTAATTAATTAATATAATTTTATTATTCAGTACATTATTTTCGTGTTCAGAATCATTTTGGACATAAGGTAAGGGATTCTACTAGAACCTCCATTAATTTTTTGGGTTACTGTTACTCTCTTTTTACCCAAATGAAATTATATTTTATTTTTATTTACATATTATAACTGATTTTTATATGTTCCAAACTCATGTTTTAAGATCCACTCATCCTTATTTTCAGGGATATATATGTTTTTAAAATGTTCCCTACTCAATTCTTCCTGATAAGCAAGCCCAATTTAAGGGAACTTCCCAAATTCTTACCCATATTCAAGTGTGATCCATAATCCATTTTAACCCACAAATATTTTTATAAAATCACTCATTTTATCATGAAAAAATACCTTGGTTGAATTATTTTTTTATACAAATGATTATTCCTTTTCCATTTTAAATAATCTTGAAAGTTTTCCCTTAAATCATACAAAAAAAATTATTTCTAAAGTTTCTTAAACACTCTTTTCAATTCAGTTTAACATCACTTATCATAATATATGCCTATATTTATTTATGAATTTCCATGTATGATTTAATACATTTCTTTCATGTACACATTTATGATACGCTCATTTATTATTCTTTTGACATGATTATGATACCCAATTCTTTCCATCTGTAACCCTTATGTTTATGTTTGATTATTTATTTATAGTTCTTTATGTGGTAAGAATATTCATGAACATGTTATTATGGGTGTTCCTAGATAGTGATCCAATTCATTGGGTAAAGTTTAGTCTCATGAGATGTTATCTTCAATGGTCATGGTGGTAGCCTTGACTCATGTTCCACTATATGCAATGAGCTTTGACTCATGCTCCTCTATATGCAATGATCCTAAACTCGTGATAAATTAATGTTTTATGTTGCTACCACATTACTATGAATTAATGATTATATGATCCCATGTTATTATTCCTTATGTTTAATCATGTTTCATGCCTTTTTATATCATTATGTTATGCCTTCTAATCCATGTGCTAAGCTTTATTTTAATTTTTATCCCCTTACTGGGATTTTTAGATGATCCATTTGTTCATGTTATCCCCAGGTTATCCTATATAGATGTAAGGGCTCAAAGTATTTTAGTATCTCATAATGGATTTTAAATAAATATTTTTTGTATTTAGTCCCATGTTTTCAGTTTTATGTACCTAGTCTTCCAAGATACTAGACTTTATGATCCTTGGCTTGTAATTGATGTTAATTATGATTAAAATAATGTAATGATATGTGTAAAAGGATAGGGTACCTATAATTTATAACATAATATATTTAATTCATATTATAACTCATGATACCCATTTTTCATCAAATTTAACATATGTTTAAGGTTTAACATCTCTATTTTTGAATCATGTCTTGAAAAGATAATGGACGATTTTACATGAAATATATGATTCATCATTGATCCTCCTTTTACTAATAACATGAATCTAATTTGTATAAGTAATTGTGATTTTATTAATTAATCCACTCTACATTTTAATGATCAATGAATTTCTATAAGACTCTTCATTGATCCTCCTTTTACTAGCATTATAGCCCTGATGTGAAAAAGAAAATGTGAGTTTAGGAATAAATCCACACTATATTCTTAATGATCAATGAATACATTGTTAATATATAGTCTGACAAGCCTGCATGGAGGATTTAATATTTTTTTCCAGGTATATTCCTATCTTTATTTTTACATCCCTTAAATCTATTAAAGGAATCTTGTGAATTTTGTGAATTTACCTCTAACTTATACTTGAAATAATTCACACTGCCTAGTTAAACTAATTTAAGAAGCTTTATGGAAGGCCTTTATTTCTAAAGATTTATTTATCTAAAAATTGATAAGTATTTGTGTTGATGATACTTATGGTTCTTATATCCAAATATTCTAAATACTATTTTTATCACCTAAAAGGGAAGGAATATGGTTGTTCATATATTGGATTCACTCTTTAGACGGTTTCTAATGGGTTTTATTCATGGAATTGAAAACACCCAATGGTTCCCACATCTTTGATGGATCACGGATCTTCTTTCCAATGGAAAGATATAATTGGAAATTTTTCTAATGATACTTATTAAATAACATTAGTTGATATGATGGGAGGTCGGTATCATCACACCCTTTTGGGGGAAATTATTGCCTACTTTGGGACTCTCTTATAGATTTAAGATGTATTCATGAGTCCTTCCCAAAACCAATTGTGGTAAAGGTTACCGCTATTCCAATGATATGATCAAAACTATGTGGATAATTGAACATTTTTGTGTATTAGAGATGTCTTATCTTTCTATTATTAATTCGTGATTCTTCGGTCTAAAGATGACTAGTTGGGCTCTCTAGGGTTTATCACCACTAAGGGTGGCAGTTGGTGTTTTGGAGTTGGGATTAAACCTTGAAGAGAAATCATATGTATCCTATAAAAATAAGAATCAAAATACACATAGTTTGATTATATGTTTAGGGTTTACACCTGATAAGTAGGCTCGTGATAGTGTCACTTTCACCGTGCTAATGGGATGATCATCATAGATCCTAAGCCCACATGAGTTATGTCCGGTGTGAGAAACAAGTGATAGTAGAAGATCAATCACATTTCATGAGAGCATACCATTAGATTTGAAAGGAGGGATTATACACTAAGGATACCCTAAGAATATTCATGTTCCATGAAAGGGGAGATAACAGTAAATAAGGTGGGGATTTCACATGAGATTCCCTAAGATACCCGACCTAGTTGGTGAATCATGTGAGAGTATATTTTGGGGATTACACATAGAATGTAGCCCATATATCTGAAACCAAGAGGTGTATCTCAACTCAAGGTGAATGATGATAACCATGAGGATTATCTCAACTCAATTGTGATTAAATATTTAGTTGGGTATTACACCTATGAGGATTCCCATGCATTTTAAACTAAGAGGAGAATCTCAACTTGAGATGAATAATGATAACCATGAGAATTATCTCAAATCAATGGTAATAGAATATTTGGTTGGGGATTACACCTATGAAAGTTCCCATGTATTTGAAACTAAGAATAGTATCTCAACTCTAGGTGAATAATGATAACCATGAGAAGTATCTTAACTCAATGGTAATTAAAGATTTGGTTGGGTCTTACACCTAGCAGGATTCAAATGTATTCGAAACTAAGAAGAGTATCTCAACTCGAGGTGAATAATGATAACCATGAAGAGTATCTTAACTCAATGGTAATTGAATATTTTTTTAGGGATTACACTTAGGAGCATGCATGTATATTTTAAACTAAGAGGAGTATTTAAACTTAAGGTGAATAATGATAACCATGAGGAGTATATTAACTCAATGGTAATTAAATATTTGGTCAGGTGTTACACATTAAAGGATTCCTGATCATGATTACCTCCCCCCATATTCAAGTCAAAATGTTAGAATAGGGATTATTAAGATTAGTAATTACACATAGTAAGAGGGCCATGCATGATTTCCCCCCTCCCTTAACTACTGGTCGAAATATGAGGAAGGGAGATTGTTAGGGTTGGTACTTACACCTAGTAGGAGTCCCAAAACTAGAGGAGTATCTCAACTCTAAGTGTATATATAATGAATTGATTCTTGGGCATGATACCTAGGTGAATTGGTTCTTAGCCTAAGTGAGGGATAGTTAATGTGATTAGCCTTAGTGGTGGCTTGAAAAGGTGCATAGACTTAGTGAGGTATAGAAAATATGCTTAGTCATAGTGATAGATAGTGAAGATTCTTAGCCCAAGTGGGGCTAGCAGTAGGAGGTATCACCCAAGTATAAGGGCCTTGGGAGAATAACCTAAGTGGGATTCCTTGGAATAAGGGTCTTCTAAGTGAGGATTCATTGAAGTGATGGGGTTCACAAGTAGTGTCTCGCCCAAGTAGTGGTTTTACCAAGTGTTAGGGTTCCCAAGTGGTGGGGCACCCAAGTGGTGGGGAACCCAAGTAGTGGGTCCCCCAAGTATTGGGTCTCCCAAGTGGGTTTCCCAAGTAGTGGGTTGTCCAAGTAGAGTGGTATGCCCAAGTAGTGGGTCAACTAAGTAGTGGGGTATCCAAGTAGTGGGTCACCCATGTGGGTCACCCTAGTGGTGGGTCACCCATATGGTGTGTTTCCCAAGTGGTGGGTCGCCCAAGTGGTGGGTCGCCCAAGTGGTGGGTCGCCCACGTGGTGGGTCGCCCACGTGGTGGGTCGCCCACGTGGTGGGTCGCCCACGTGGTGGGTCGCCCACGTGGTGGGTCGCCCACGTGGTGGGTCGCCCACGTGGTGGGTCGCCCACGTGGTGGGTCGCCCACGTGGTGGGTCTCCCACGTGGTGGGTCTCCCACGTGGTGGGTCTCCCACGTGGTGGGTGTCCCACGTGGTGTGCCGCCCAAGTGGTGTGTCGCCCAAGTGGTGTGCCTCCCAAGTGGTCTGTTGCCCAAGTGGTGGGCCGCCCAAGTGGTGGGCTGCCTAAGTGGTGGTCCTCCCAAGTAGTGGCATTACCAAATTGTGGGTCAAAGAATTTATCCTCCCCTTGGTGAGGATGGCCATGGGGGTTTTCCCAAGTAATGGCTGACTACTTGGGTACACAAGTTGCATGATCAGATCTCTTAACTTGTTCATCCTTCAAGTGTTCGTTCGTCTGCCTGAAAATTGATGGTAGGGGTTCTATTTATAGACTGATTGGAGGTATTGGGTGCACGATATGGGAGAAAACATGTGGGAGATGGGTGATCGAGCTGGTGATTGGCCTATGCAAGATGGGAGAATGAGTTTGTTGATCGACTTGTGTGAGATAGGTGAAGGAGTTGGGTGATCGACTTGCATGAAAACTCAAATTCCTTTATAAAAAATCATGAGTTATTCCAACCATAACTTTTGGTCTGTAATTTATTTTGGTCTCCAATACTAATCAAATAAAATATTAAAAATAAAACTATACCCCTAGATTTGATCTATACACCCTAGTGGGATGTTTTTTAATGCCAAAACATGTTGAGGATACCCTAAAAATTGTGTTTTAAGGTTCCAACACCTTTTTATCAGAAATTTTAGAAATATATGGCCTAGTTATGGAGGGAGGTTTTCACCACCACACTACCAGATTGGGAAACTTTTCTAAGGAATCTCTATCCCTCGGTGTGTGAACAGCCTTGTGGAACATGGAAACCCAATCTGCTTCTTCTTTCGACATAGAGGCACATTTCTACAAAAACTCAATATCTTTTATCTAAGAGAGGATTGTATCATAGGTCATGAAGAAAAATTTATGGCATGAATTTTTCAATGTTAAAAACTATACTAAGTATATCCTTGAGAAATCATTATAGTTTTACTTAACAAATATTTATCTTTCCATAACTGGATATGATTTATATATTTTATTCATCATTTATTACCAATGATTCTAGTATTATTGAACTATTAGTTGTACAAGAAATACCATCAGCAAAATTCAATTATAGTTTCAAAAAAATCATGCACATGGAAATAAAAATTTGGGTGATTATCTCCACTAATGTAGGTATGATACTTTTTCAGCCACTTGGATAATACACCTTGACTTTTAGTAATTTTTCTTGGATTAATTGGTTCTTATATTTAGACACAAATATGTATGTGAAATATTGTGTATAATACCCAAGGAATATAACCAAAATATTACATCTAATGATTAATATACCTAAAATAGAAGCTCATACATGATTCTTTTTCAATTATTTATAGTTTCTCTTCTAGTGACCTATCTTGCCACATGAAAAGAAAATATCATCTTATTCAGTTATCTCCATATTTATATTTGGTTTCTTAGAATGATGTTGTGAAGGTTACTTTGGAAGTGTACTTGTAGATTTACTTTTCTACTTATCTTTCTTATTTTTCTATATAAGAATTAAATATTTAACTTTCTTTATGTTCTCATATTCCTAGAGAACAATTCAAAAAAGATATCAAATTGGTTTCTCTATAATATTCATTTTATAACTCTCAAAAAAATTATAGAAACATGGTGGTAAGGATAAGCGAATGAGATGAACTGAAAGTTCATGATTCAGCTTGAATCTAAATTATTTTAGTAATTCAAATTACTCTATAATATTGAATACATGATGACCAAATTGAATTCCATATTTCAATCTATACATGATCAGTTTTATTATAATCTAATTTTTCTCTCACTTCACTTTCTCCTCACAAAACTTCTTGGAGATAAGTTGTATGGTTTAACTATACATTTCCTTATCTTACCTTTTCAAATCTTTAGACATGGATGATAGTATTATGATATAGACATAAAATTTTCCATTCATTATTCTCCTATAATCATCCTTTATATAATTTCCCACCACCCCGAGCCACTGAACAATGTTCGAACTTGTGGTCACAACCTGACCTCAGGCGTGCCTCCCCATACACCAGAGGTTGTCAACTAGTAGTGAGGGTCTAAGCTGGTGTTGTGGGGAGACTATACCCCATATATCAAAGTGAAAAATAAATATAAAATAACTAAATTCCATCCAAAGTAGTAAATAATTATAAATAATAATCAATAAGTTTAAAAAAACCGAATGAATAAATAAAATTCCATAAAGGATTGAACAACCATATCATAGATAAAATAATTCTCCAACTTGGTTGGTCAGATATACAGACCAAAAGTATAATAAAATAAATATGTTGGTTCCTAAACATCCTTGAGACATAAATTTTCCTAAGCTCCATGTACATGTAGGATCCATCCACTCAATCAAACCTAGGCCTCATCCTAACCTATCCATGTAATCAAGTAGATTTTTGCTCGAGTACCCAAGTACAGTGGTGTCCTGAGAAAGATGTGAGTAAAAAACTAAGTAGGGAACCACCAAAATAGTTTCATACTAACCATTTATGTCATTATATGTTCATGTGACATGCTCAACTAAAATAAATAAATTAACAAATAAACTATGAAAGTAAATAACTGCCATACTGCCTACTTTATCCCGATGTTGGAGTGTCAATAATCATGTTGTGAAATTGTGCCAACCATGGTATCACAAACCTACCGTATGGGAGTATTATATAGTCATCACATACCTACCTATAAGTAAGTTTACAATAGTCATCATAAACCTCACATATGGGAGTATATCGGACTAGCCATGCCTCAATAGATAGAAAACCCTTGGTAGATTGTAAGCTCTGAGCCCCCACTATAAGGACCATATCAGGATAGCACGTGATGATCCACCTGATTATCTTGGATCCAAATTCATGGAATACCAACCATATTTGAGCACCAAATATGTGGCAGCTCTATCCACATATAGCTCTAAATCTGTGGAATCCCATCAAGTAATATCATAAGGCACAACTATAGGAGTATCCTTACCCGAGCATAAGCCCAATAGTAATTGCATCCAACCTCCCCTATGGGAGTGATCCATCTAGGTAATATCCCACTAATCATCATAAACCTCACATATGGGAGTCATCTATATCCGGGGTATACGCTCTATAAGAATTTCAATATTCTCCTCAATAAGAGTTTCCATTGAATCTTCAAGATTCCCTATGGTGTATACCATGTCAATCGTCAATCAAAAATTTATAAATGTGGGTGTTCATATTCCCAAAATGCTAGGAAACCCATGGTGGGACTCCCTAGAGAATGTCCCAACACATCACAACTCAAATAGTCTTTACTCATTGATCTAGGCTCTAAGATGACACTCATGATCATCTCTACCCATTTCCATGTCCACCCTCTCTCTAGGGTCATGCGTCATGAGGAACCTACTAGGGTTCCCTTGGTATCATCAAATGGATGCACTATACATATATTCCTCTATCTCATACATTGTCTCAGGTCATCACTCACTACTCCAAGGACATCATGCCCAGCAGAATCATCAATAAGGTAGTACGACCTTGTCGACTACATGAGATATTACTAGATAGGCAACGGTCCATCCACCCAAACGGAATCCTAGTATACCAAAGGTTCATTCAACTAGGAATTTTCATTTTTAATTAGACACATTAGACCTGGATTCACCTCTTAAGATGTATGGAAGCCACCAGATTTATCCAGGGTCCCACCAGACCCCCATGGTCTGGCCATCTCCAATCACAACTCCACTTCCTCAATGGGTGATCTGGGTTGCTTCACTAGGGACACTAAGTCTTAGTAGGTCTGGTCTCACCTCCTAGGAAGTCTAGAGGCCATACAATGTCTCAATAGTCCTAACCTTAGCAACCAAAGACTACGTTTTTAAGCCAACACACGAGATTTGTTCATGAACCCTGGCTCTTATTCAATTCAATTAAAATTTTTAATTCGATTTAATAAACATATTCTATTTAATTTAAATTTAACCAAGTTAATCACCCTAAGCAGTGATCCCAAGCATCCAAATGTAATATAAACAATCATATACTCCATATTACAAGTACACGAGACCACCTAAATTTTTATAAGCATTCACAAATATCTCCAAGGGGTAAGCAGTAGCTAATAAGTCCTGGACAAGGACCAACCAATCTCATCCTAGCTCACATCACCATCCAAGATTCTAACTCATTACAAGATGATCAAAAAATTAATTATATCAATTATAATTAATTAAATAATTTAATTAAAACTAGGCATGAATGGAGAAAACTCACCACATCATTGTATCCTATCGGAACCAAGTCCAAAGGAACTTTAAGGGATTGTATCATACCCCCATACCTAGTCTAAGAAAAATAACAAAAAAATAACAAAATTAATTGTAAAATTGATTTAAAATTGGAAAAACCTAAGAAATTTCAAAATGTAAATATACCTTGACAAATCACCAAGAAATTGAGTATAGATGGAGTCTTAAGATTCCATATTCCAAGGAAAAGAGAAATCCCCATAATCGGTGTCTGATTCCACCATAATCCAATGGAATAAAAATAAAAACCCTAAATAGGGAAAAGGAAAAATAGAGGAATAATAAGAGAAGGATAATGGAGGCCAAAAAATTCAATTCCATACATCTAATCACCATTAAATGGCCTCAAAATCCACCCTAATCCAAGGGGGAAATGGTCTAAGCAATAGGGAGGAGGGATGGTGTGTGGGTGAGGAGGAGAAGAGAAAGGGTGATGCCCCCTTAAAAATTTAAAGGGGAGAATAAGTAATTTTACCATTTTAATTAGATATATAGTTTCGTCACATTATTTTCCAAATCATACACCAACCTTACTGTTAGAACTACCTCAACACCCACCACCTCGCACGGTTGGGCCAAATAGTTTTCCAAACCATGTGCCAACTATGTGGTAGCTCTACAACCCACTGAAACCATCAAATGGTTTTCTATATAATGTTACATGGTTTGACCTTAACTATTTTCTAACCATGTGAGTTAACCATTATATTTACAAAATGAACTGAACATTCATCAAGCATTAGAGTTCTGCAAGGTTTCCCCCAAATTGTGCACCCCTAACTGTGTACCTTGACCAAAAACCTCCAAAAACCTCCAATTTTAAATGAAAATCTCAAGGATTGTATGAAAACCCTATCAAACTCACAAGTATCATTCCTTATATAAAAACTTTATATTGAGTAATTCCAACTCTTGAGATTCTGTTCCAAATCTCCAATCCAATTTTGACTCATCTAGTATTTGAAAATTCAAATTCCTTATGAATTTTTCAACTCATACTAACATAAGATCTTACAAAATCTCCACCTTGATACTTATCATCCTCAAGAAGAATAGGTGGCCATTAAAATGAACATAAAAACATGCCTCATCTATGAATTCCCACTCAAATGGTGGTGTTTCACCACTAAATTCCCAACACGCTAAAGTGACACTTGAACATACAATACTTACACCGTAAAAACTCAATAAAAAACTCACAACCACTACTGGAACATCAAGACAGAACCTAATCAAACATGTCTAGCCCAAACCAGAATCACATCCTCGTATCATTCATCAAATGGCAGGTGGTGCTCCCCACTATAGGACTTATCATGTGAATGCCAGTTCCTAGTCATAGTGCCTCCACCGGTAGAATTTGCTATGGAAACACGCCTCTAGAATCATAATGACACTACCAAAATGGATCCTAACTACTACACCCATCAATACATGATAACATAATCTTAAAACTGGCACTCATTCTCATTTTCAGTCTAAGTTTGAACATACATGCCATCATCATCCCTTCACAACACAAGCATGTCAGGTTTTCCTTAAAAGGCCCTATCCAATGCACGAAATGCCCCCATAATATCCCAAATTATGTTTCTAAATCATTTTATAATTGATTGTATCCAATTATATATGATAACACAATTTTAACTATCTATGGCCAACTATTAATGAAAACGCTTGACTTCATCCACCAACATGCCATCAAAACCTGTTCATGATGCCTTTATCCCTAGCAGTATCTTGTGATCATCCAAGAATGCTCACTAAATCCCATACCTGACTTCTAGTAACATTCCCTAGATGAACCATTAATTATCCATTTCTATCACTATGCCACAACACTAATACCAACACACTACCAATCTGATCATGCTCAGATCACCTCAAAACCATCTTGAGCCTGACAATCACACTTGTACTCCACCAAATACCATATCTGAGTCCACACCTAGACTTCACTAATGAGTCCAATAACATTTATACCTATTTATCCACTATAATCAAAATACTAAAAAAAATTCCAATGACTGTTCCAACTTCCAATCCCTTCTCATGTTTGGGCCACATGTTCATGACTAACATCCCACTGCAAACATTAAGAGAATCTTTGTCATCAAACTTCTAAAAAAATTCCCATTCACCATAACCCATGACCTATCCATTACTGAACATAACGAATAGCATGGTCAATCTTGCTCACTCATGAGAATCACCTCAATCGGTTCCATCACCAGACGTGTGTTGTTCCTTAAGAGACATATCCATCTACCATCAACCCCTAACACAACATCTCCTTGAAAATGCTTGTTAATATCTATCCTTATCTCAATTGTCCCATGAAACCTGATCTATTTTTTATGTCTCGTCTTCTATAGAGGGACTCTTTAAAAACACATCTAAGCCCCATGTCATCATACTCATAATAATCAGATCCAACTCCTTGGACCTAGGCTCATCCATAGTCTCTCACTAATTCTAATACCCAACTCATGCTTCTGGGAGTAGCATTTTACCAAGGCCAATCTGATTGTGTGCTATGTCATGTCATCCTCAATATTTCAGAAGCTCCCTTGGAACTGTTCTACAAAATCAATCACTTCACTTGTGCTATGTTCATACTCTGACCAACTATTAATAAGAATCATCTAGAACCACAAGTGATCATCCTTGGTATAAAGCATTTCAACCTCGTCAAAAATCTTAGCCCTCATCCGAAGTCATTCCAGTCATGAGAATCCACCTGTGCTCTGACCATGCTACTAATAGTGCATCCAAAAACCTAAAACACAAACCCATTCCTCCTGCCTCAAGGAACCAATAAACTCAAGACAACCCCTCTCACGGTTTTCCCTCTATCAAACCAAACACTGACCCACTAGGGTCTAATTCAAACTAATGGTATTTAGGTCTCCCACCTAGCCTTACCAATCAAGCCTCACAAGGGTCACAGATCATGATTCATCTGCTCTACACCCACCTTAAAATCCAGGGAATCAACATTACAAGCACCCAATCATAGGGCCACACATATGAAGGCATCACAAACCAACCACCACCCACAACTAGGTCACCCATACTCATGAGAATCCATGAACAAGACTACTCCCTCAAGGATCATGTCTCACTAATCAACTCTTCCCATATCCAATGGAATTACCTTGGATGATCCTTATTGAGGGAAAAACACAAACACATGTTTCAGTTAAGTAAAATGACATTCAAAACTATATAGGAAAATTTCATATAGGTTGTTACTGACACTTTAAATAAATGATCCTAAACAATAATAACCCATAAAGGGTTTGTTGTTAGACATCCAATTCCATGTCAACCTACCAGGGTCACTGCACCTCCTTTGCATGAGGACTAAGTCGCCATCCTCACTGTTGAACATCTCATAGTAGACCCACATGACCTACCATCTTAAAACAATACATATCCAAGTTAAACCATTTGAGTAGAATTATTCCAAGTACTTATATGAGAAAAAAATATAAGTAGTTTTTTACACTTTAAAAAACTAATCATCAGACATCAGTGATAAAAAACATGCTAGTAGACCAATATGTCATGTGAATCCTATGTTCCAAGTATGATGCATGAGATTCCTATTACCTCTATAATCCAAGAGTCAAAATAAAATCAATGGCCTCTTTCCAATGTCTAAGACCCTGGAATCTATATCAAATCAAGAACCACAAACATCCTTATATGTCTCTCAAGGTGAAAATCAAATACAATTGTAGCATAAAAAAGAAAAATGAAAGTCTAATCCCTGATAACCTAGACTTCTTGCCGAAATAATTGTTCTCGACACACTAGTTGGATATCCATCACAAGCTCTGATACATTCCTAAATATTCATTCTACTATATATCAAAACAATAAGACAAAATAAATAGATTCCTCTAATACCAGTTTGTAACATCAGACCACCCCAATCCATTGACTGATGCCCAAAATGGAGGTCACTACCTGACCTCAAGAACACCTCCCCATATACCAAAGGCTTCCAACCAATAGCAGGGATATAAGGTGACACTATGGGGAGACTATACCTCCTGTATCAGAGTGTTAAATAAATATAAAATAACCAAATACCATCCATAATAGTAAATAATCATAAATTAGAAGTAATAAATGTGAAAAAAATCTAATAAATAAACAAAATTCTATAAAGTTATGAATAGCCATAGCATATATACAATAGTCTGACCACCAAGCTAGTCACATATACTGACCAAAATTTAAAAAAAAAAGTGGTTAGATCCTTGACATCCCTTATCCATATCTCATCCCAAGCTCCATGTTCATGTTCAATCCATCTCTCTCAATAAACCCTGGGCCTCATGCAAACCTATCACTACAACCAAGTGGATTTATAATCAGGTACCCAAGTGTATTGGTAGCCCGAGCAAGGTGTGAGTACAAAACTCAATAGGGAACCACCAACACTATCTCATACTAACCAGCATATATCATGATATGTGCATAGGAAATTATCATCTAAAAATAAATAAATAAACCAAAAAAGCAAATAACTACCACAATATGTGCTTCGGATCGATGCTCGAGTGTCTTTGATCACATCATGAAATTGTGTCAACCATAGTATCATAAACCTCTGATATAGAAGTATTCCATATTCATCATTGAGCTCCTTCTAAGGGAGTTTACAATATTCATTGAAAACATACCCCATATAATTATACAAGACCATCCATACTAAGACCGATAGTGGGCCCTTTGTAGATTGCATACTCTAAGACCCCACTATAAGGACCCACCGGGAAAGCACATGACAGTCCACCTGATTGTACTGACTCCAAATCTATGGAAACCCAACCATATCTGAGACCCAACTAGGTGTAACTCCATCCATATCCATCTCCAAATCCATGTAATCCTATCCATTAGTATCACGTACCTCCACTATGGGAGTATCATCAGTCAGGAATAAGCCCAATAGTCATCTTAGCCAACCTCTCCTATAGAAGTGATTCATCTGGGGTATAATCCACTAAGCATCAAAAAACCTCTCTTATGGGAGTGATCCATATCTTGGGTATACACCCTATAATAATTTTAGTATCCTCCCATATTATAGTTTCCATAAAATCTTTAAGAACCCTATGGAATATACCATGTCAAATATCAATATAAAATTTATAAATGTGGGTGGAATATGCTCAACCCAGCAGGAAACCCAATGTCAGACTCCCTAGAGCATGATTCAACCCATCTTATCCCAAATATGATCAACTCACTGATCTGGGCTCTAAGGTAATTCATGTGATCATCTCAACCCATATCAATGTCCACCCTATCTCTAGGGTCATTCATCACGAGTCACCTACTAAGGTCCCCTGGGTCTCATAAAATGGAGGTACTCTACTTGGAGTCCTCAGTCTCATACATGGTCTCAGGTTATCACCCAATGCTCTATGGACATCGTGTACTATGGAAACATCAATAGGGTAGCACAACATTTCCAGTTTCATGAGGTCTCATCACATGGGTGATGGTAAAGAGATAGCCCACGATCCATCTTGATCCTCAAGGTCACTCTTGGTCAGTCCACTCACCCAAACTGAATCTTAATCTACCTGAGGTCTATCCATCTAGGCATGTGAATGGGTTAACAAGACACATTAGATCTATATTTACCTCTCGAGAGGATTAGAAGACACCAGATATCTTAGGGGTCCCACTATACCCCCATGGTCCGGTTATCTCTAGTTACAATGCCGCTTTTTTAAGGAGTGATCAAGGATCCTTAATTAGGGACACTAAATCTCAGAAGGTCTGACCTCACCTCTCCAAAGGTTTGGAGGCTTTCCAACATCTCCAAAAGTCTCATCCTCATCCATCGATGTTCAAGGTTTCAACCTAGTACATAGGGTTTGGTCATGGCCCCTAGTGCTCATTCATTTTAAATAAATTTAATTAAAACATTCTATTTAACTTAAATTTAACCTGGGGAATCTCCCTCAATGGATATCTTGAGAATCCACATGTAATATGAGCAAGCATAAATTCCATATGTCAAGTATACAAGACCACCTACCTCTTTAGAAAAATTCCCAAATATCTCCAAGGGGGAGATAGCAACTGCCAAGGCCCAACCAAGGTCTAACCATGTTGGACCCAGCTTATGTCACCAACCAAACTTTTAAATCATGCTAAGAAGCTCAAAACAATTAATCATATCAATTATGATTAATTAATTTTTTTAATTAAAACTAGGAATAAATGGAAAAAAATCACCACATCATCACGTCATACTAGAACTAAGTCTAAATCCACTCAAAGGGAACATCTCATACCCTTGTCCCTACACTAAGTAAAACCCCAAGAAAAATTGATAAATTAATTGGAAACTTAATTTAAAATTGGGAAAAACCTAATAAAATTAACAATGGTGACATACCTTGAAAAATCATCAAGTAATTGAGTGTTGATGGTGTCTCAAGATTCCCTCTTTCAAGGTAGATTTGAATCCCCGTCATCAGTGTCTGATTACACCATGCTATCATGGATTTGGAATAAAAAATCTAATGGTGAGGAATAAAATTAGAGAAAGAATAAGAGAAGAATGAGATAGGACAATAGAGTTAAGGGAATGCATTTAATCACCAAGAAACAGCCTCAAAATCTACCCCAATCCAAGGGGAAAGAAGGATCTAAGGGAGAGATAGGAGGGTTGGAATGCACGGGGATGCGGAGAAGAGAAAGGGGGATTCCCCATTAAAAATAAATAAGGGAAAATAAGTAATTTTCCCCCTTTAATGAGATTCCTGATTTGGCCACACGGTTTTCCAAACCTTGCACCAACCATGTGGTAGTTTGGCCACATATTTTTTCAAACCATGCTTCAATGATATGGTAGATCTTCAACCCTAAGAAACCCTCTTGCGGTTTCCTTTTCAATATCGCATGGTTTTACCTTTACTGTGCACCAAACGTTCATTCTAACCATGATCTTTACAAAATAAACTGAAATTTCATCAAGTATCAAGGTGTTTCACGTTTTTCTCCCAAACCATGCGACCCAAACTAGGAACCCAAGAAAAAAACCTCCAAAAACCTTTAAACTTTCCTAAAACTCATGAGGCTCATCCAAACACCCAAGATACATCTAAATCCTCATTTATCATCTAAAAAACTATTTTAAGTCATTTTATCTCTCAGAATTCCATTTCAAATATCTGATCAAATTGGACCCATCCAGTAATTGAAAAATAAAGTCCCTTCTGAAATTTTTAACTCATACATATATCTTTCACTTCTCATCCTCACTTTCTTTATGAGGTGGATGATCAAGTCATGGGGACTCTAACACATATAATTTCTTTTCATATTGTAGTACTGTGTACAAATTGATGTCCCACTCATGGAAATTTATGTCATTAAAGACATGTTATTTGTCCAATATTGATCACAGTGTATGTGTGGTATTACTTTATATTTTCTACAAAATCAAACATAAGTATATTATTACTTTTATCTTGATTACATATTATTATAGGAATTAATGTTTTTTTATCTTTAAATGTATCCCACTATTTTATTAAATTACAGTATCCCTCAACCACTAGATTTGTAATACTAAATCGATTGAGTATTCTAGTGGAATGGATTCTTAAAACCTCTAATCATAGTACAAGATATGGCTACACCACTACTTGCATAGTTTTAGGTAATATTTGGGATTTTCAGTCACATTAACTCCCATATTCTTAATTTGTTGATCGGATTCTCATATCCTACAAATGATAACTTTCCATTGATCAACAATTTACCTCTAAATTTCCAGAAATATATATTTGGATATTTCTTTATTGAAAACTTTAGTTAAGTCGACCCACTACTCTCATATTAACACCCCAATTGTAGTAGGTTCCCTCCACTAGGGATAAAGAGAAACGTGAACACATGATTTTGTCAAAATTTAAGCGATGGGAGGAATTAATGACTTAATATTTTATTTGAGTGATTTTAATTTCTTAGAAAATGAATTACTTTTATATTTAACATGCTTATTTTGTGTGATCTCACTCACAACTGAACTATTCTTAAATAGTAAACATTATCCATGCAGGTTCATTTTTTATCTATGCATGATTTTTTATTATTCGATGTGATCTCACATATAAATGCATATACAAAAATAAAAAACTGTGAATAAATATATAAATAAATGATGTTATCATTAGTTGATTCTAATGGTTGGTCCATTGAGAGAATAATAGATCAACTTAAGCCTTTTGGGTAACTCCTTAAGTCACATCAAATCCAACTTCGAAAAACAACACTCACCTTGTCTAATGCATCAAAGTGTCATTGGGTTTCTTGCCAAGTCATGGCATGAAAAGCATCAACTTTCATCATCATAATTTACAAATATACTCAGAAAAAGGAGAGGGGATATTAGAAGTGTAAAATACAAATAAATAAATTTTTATTAGGGTGAACAGTCCCTTATAAAAATTATGATGCAAAAAAGTGATGTGCGTGTAACTATTTATTAAATAATTATTATAGAAAAACATATTGTAATAATTAAATAAATAAATAAATAAAACTAGAAACACATCAGGATATATATGGATTATGATTGATTAGTATTCATTAAACCCATGTAAATAAATTAAATTTGTGAAGAATTCAACTTGAGGGTATTTTTTATGAATTTAAATAATTTAATTTAATTTTAATTCACAAAATTCTTGTTGTATATACCAAAAAAAATTTAATTAAATTATAAATATTTTTCAAATATATTTATAATTTTTCAAATTTATTTATATTTTTTCAGGCTCTTGATAATTTTTTAAACCACTGAGGTGGGATTTCGGATCTTGAGGTGAAACCTAGAAAGGGTCGGGCAGGTCAGTAAAAACCAACCCAGCTCAACCAGGGTTGGGACAACACAGTGGTGGTTCTAGGTCAGAATGTGGGGACGTGGGGAAGGATCACCTAATGGGGCGCCACTTATAAAAAATATATGAGTACCTTAGGTGCTACTTGTAGCACCCCCAGTTTTAGGTACATTTACCTTTATTCATATATTTTGAGTCTACATAATGCTCAGGATAAGTTTAATATGGTTCTAAAGGGTTTTTTCCTGTTTTGGAGGCTTTTGGAGGTGCATAGTTTCTGCATGGTTAGTAGAAATCATGCAATGCCTCCAGGAAACCATTCAAGGGAGGACAATGGTCACTGGGTAGGCACACAGTTGGCGCATGATTTAGCCAAACCCTATGAGTTCCTAGGGGAAACAATGAAATTTGAAACCAAGGTAAACACATGGTTGGTATATAAAGGGTGATCAAACCATATAAAGGGTGACCATTAGTCAGTATCACTGCACAGTTGGTGCAGGGTTTACCAAACTGTGTGGCCTAACCATGTGGCGTACAGTTTAAACCCTTAAATTTGTGGATCAAACCTGAATTAAGTCTTATAACCCTCTTTATTCACCTAATAACTCAATATATCAAATTCTTTTTACTCCCTGGGCTTGAGATATGATCCCCTTAGATCCTGAAGCAATTATTAGGTGAATCAAAGTGCATTGGAGATTCGGATTAATTGGTAAGTCAATTTTATTCACCATTATTCTTATATCTAGTCTTATTATCTCTCCTAGAATCATATATCTAATCTATGTTGGATAGATCCATGTTCTTCGATGGTAATATTGATGGTATATTCTTCAATTAATTGAAGGGAATAATATCCAATACTAGTTTTTAGAGAACCTTGGCGTCGGTCTTCATTTTCACCAACTGTTGAGAGTTAGGTGGTTTTTATCTCATCTCCACTTGCCTTAGAACTTGAAGTCTTAATTTTATTTAAATTATTTTTTTGATTTTTTTTTTTAAATTTGTGTGTGATTATTGATGGAAACCTCTTTTGTGTTATGGATTTTAAATTTTAGAAATTGGATGATTTTTCTGGGAGATTCTCTTTGGTATAAATTTTAAAATGAGGATTTTGAAATTATGGTTTTTTTAACACATGGAAAATGTTTATTAAGATTTTCTAAATAAATAAAGGTTTTATTTATAATTTTTTGGTATGTGATTTAATATACATAGTCAACGTGAGTGAATTTATTTTGACGTGACCTTGAATAAGGGGTGTGTACCATTGGGGTATAATAATATTACCCTAGATATAGGGAATGTTCCATTTTGGAACATGGATATTAGTTATGTTATGATGACTTGGAGGATCAACAAGAGATCGCTCATGAGTACGGAACTGTCACCTGGGCATGAACGGGTGTGTGTGTGTGTGTAGAGACATGGTTATGGTTAAGCCAAATAATTGAGAAATTTTTTTACACTTTTTGAAATGTTTTCCTTATAAATTTTTTACTATTTTGATATAAAATATTTTATATAAAATGTGCCAAAAAAATTCCTAGTGAAATGAGTTTGGAAGTCTTTGGGATAATCCTATTAAGTTTAGAATCACCCCCTAATTGGGAACTATTATGCATTTGCAGATGTCATCTATCATGACACAGGTAAAGGAAAGGTATCTCGGTTATTTAGTGATGCTTCTTGATACCGTGGGCATGGAATGTGGAGTTGGATCTTGGAGAGGGTTGGGTGTTATAGGTTGAAATCACTAGTGTGTTTTTAGTTTTATGGTATTTTGGTTTTCTTTGAGTATATCTTCTGGTTTCCTCTTGTAATCTGATATGGTTTAATGTTTTGGTTATTTTTTGAGTTTTATTTTGTACTCATGAATCATTTAGATGATAGGATATATATTTTTATGTTTTATGTGTGTTGTATATTTAAAAGTTAAAATCATCCCCAAAATTTTCATAACGCCATTGGTATTTATTCCTTTAAAGTTACCAAGGTGTTTGGGTACATAAGTGTTTTAAGACACTTCTAAGTAGTGTCACCTCATCATCATGGGTTTGGCTAATGAGAGTTTTATACTAGGCATTGATAGTAAGACTTACCACTATGAATTCATTTTTAATTTTTAGTTTTATGGTTTATTAAATGATGAAAATGTATTGGTTTTTGAAAATAGTGAAAATGGTTGATTTTTAAAATCATGGTTTTAGTTTTTTCAAAAATGATTAAAATGTTAACAATTGTTGAATTTTGGAAAATTAATTTGTGATATGTGTTGATATGGTATTTTGGAATTTATAAGAATTAAGTTGCAATAGAGTGTGACTAAATTTATTTTATTCTAGTTATAAATAAAGGAATTGGGTTGACATCCTAGAAATCAAGCAGAAGAGCCTTCTGAAAATGTGGTTACATCTGAGCCATAGTTGAATCAATAGATCATCCAAATTATTGTCTATGATTTTTAGGTCATGAATAGGGGTAATATAAATTATCATCCTTGAGAATTTGACTATTTGCTTCAATTTCAAAATAAAAATCTACCCATATTTTAGAGGGTTTAAAACCGGAAAAATCAAAGGTATGGCTGAATCAAATGAACATAATTTTTGAATTCTAGGGAACACTGACTGAGCTAAAGGTTAAGTTGGAAATGTATATGAAATACTATATAGCACGCCTATGGTGGGATCTAGTTTTTCGGGCTAAATTTGACCAAGTCATAACATGGGAGGATTTTTAGGAAGTGTTTAACTAGAAATTATATCCCCACACCTTTCAAATTGATATAAAAATGGACTTCTTCAGTTTGAAGTAATATAATATCTCAGTAAAAAAGTATGCAGATAAATTTATGAATTTATCCCACTTTTCCTTGAAATTTGTTACAAGTTTGTCCTTGAAGGAACATGTTTTTAATTTAAGGTTGATATCAGAAGTTCACTCAAATATTTTCATGTTTTGTATAATAAATTATACAGATATGGTCAATAGAGTGACTGTATCAAAAAGATATATCTTAGGAAATACGGTTAGAGGGGGCATGTTTATTCATATGGGAAAATGTGGGAACTCTAATATTGGGAATAAACAAAAGTGGGACAACTACTTATAGAGTGGTGGTACACCTCAGAATCAGAACATGGGATCAGTAAACATTCCTCCTTGGCCGAAGAATAAGCTAGGATTTTTTCAATGTGGTTCTTTTAAGCATATGAAGTGTAATTGTATGAAACTGCCTAGATCTTGTCACAATTGTAATTATATGGTACAACTTCATCCTTATTATCATAGTGTTCCAAGGTCTAGTGCTAGAGACACATCTCATGTTTCTCATACATCGTATGCTTCAACTAGAAGAGATTAGAAAAATAATTCTTATCATCATAATTGAGTGATCCAAGGTGATTCTAGGAACACCATGACTCCTTAACCTATAAAATCCTAACAAGTTAAATAAGAGAAAGTGTAGAAAATAAGAAATTGTATGGATCTAAGCAGGTGATCATGGATGATGAATCATTCCTTTAAAGGTGAGAGATATGATTATTTTTAATTCTACCCTTAAGCAAGATTTTTTTTTGATATGGGAACATCCCACTCGTTTAGTTATTCTCATTTTGTTGATCATATAGTTTTTCATGTTTTCAATATTCCTTCTATTTTGAAACTTAAAACTCCTCTTGGTCAAAGAGAGTGTCGACCCTTTATGTGTAAAATATGTTTTATGACTATCAATGGGTTTGAGTTGATTATGAATTTATCTATTCTTGATATGCATGTATATGACATGATTTTGGGTATGGATTAGTTAACATCATTCAAGGCCCACGTCAAATCTTATGCCTAAAAGGTTAGTTTCAAGTATCTTGATGGCATTGAGAATCTCTTTAGAGGATATTGGGATATAAAGGAAAGTAAAGAGAGACTTTTTTAACCACTGGTTGGAACCATATCTTATCATTTGATAGTTTTTAATTTGGAATCTATAAATGAGATTTCAAATAGATAATTTCCATATATCATTGACCAATTTCCTGATATTTTCCCTAAAAAAATATCATATATACCACCCAAAAGAGAAGTGTATGTTATGATTGATCTCCTGCTAGGGACCAGTCCTATTTCACTTCTGTCTTATTGGATGGAACCAACAGAATTGAGGGATTTAAAAGTTTAGTTGGAAGAGTTTGAAAGTAAAGGGTTCATTCTATTGATCACATATTTGTAGGCAACACCAGTTATTTTGATGAAGGAGGCGAATGAAAATATTAGGCTTTGTGTGGATTATCATAAGCTTAACCAAATTATGATAAAGAATCGATGTCCTCTTCTAGGAATTGATGATCTATTAGATCCATTGAGGGGATCCTAGTTGTTCTGTAAAATCCTCTTACATTCACGATATTACCAACTATGAGTTCGGAAAGATTATATTAAAAAGATAGATTTCAAAATAAGATAAGTACATTTTGAATATGTTTTATGCCTCTTGTTCTTAAAAATGCACCAGCAATAATTGTTGGATTGATTAGTCGAATCTTTCAAAGGTATATGGATTCCTTTATGGTGGTGTTTGTTGATGATATACAAGTATATTCTACAATAAAATTAGATCATGAGAATTAATTGGATATAGTGTTAGGAATCTTATGGGATAATTTCCTTTATGTTAAGTTATCAAAGTGTGATTTCTAGAAACAAGAGGTGTGTTTTCTTGGTCGTGTATTTATGAAAAACAAGTTTCTATAGATACTGAAAAGATTGAAGTTATTATATCTTGAAAAATACTAAGAAACATCTTTAAGAAACATATTTTCCATGGATCAGTAAGATACTACAGTTGTTTTTTATGTGATTTTTCATGTTTGGTCTCACCTATGACAACTTTGAAGAGGAAGGGAATGCCTTTCCAATGGAATGATGAATACTAGAAATCCTTTCAAGAACTTAATTTTAGAATTACACCATAACCTATACTCACATTACTAGAGTTTGTACAAGGATATGTAGTATATTATGATGTATTATAATCTAGTTTGGGATGTATTCTCATGTAGGGATATCATGTTATTTCTTATGGATCATGGTAGTTATGATTGCCTGAGAAGAACTACCTAATACACGATTTGGAATTGACTGTTGTGTTCCATGATTCGAATACTTTGTATCATTATCTCTTTGGTGAAAAATTCATAGTGTTTAAAGATCGTAAGAGTTTGAAACACATTTTCTCACAAATATATTTGAATCTATGGAAAAGAAAATGGATAAAATAATTTCAAATGTTTGAATTTGACTTATTTTATACACTGAGGAAAGGAAATTATGTATCATATTCCTTGAGTAGGAATTTATATGCTCAGTTAGCTAAATTGGATTCAGATAAATGGAAGCTTATGTAATTCATAGATTATATTCATATGGATTATGTAGAAAAATAGAATGTTGTAATTTTCTTTCTAGTTTCTATTATTCCAGATTTGGTTGAGCAGGTTAGAAATACTCAATCATACAATCCTACATTTTTTAAAATGACTTAAAAACTCAATAGTGGAGAGACCATTGAGGGATGGAAGATGTATGGGAGTTCAATTTTGCGGTTTAGGGGTTGGATGGTCATACATTTGGTTTATTAGGAACAACTTATTAGTTTTTCCTACTATTTGAGATGGTTTTTTCATCCTGGAATTCAGAAAATGTATAAAGTGTTGAAATTTTAGTTTTTTTGGGTTGGAATGAAAATAATTATATTGGATTATGTTTTGAGATGCCTCACCTATCATTATGTTAAGATAGAGCATCAACAGTCAACTGGTATGTTGCAGAATTTATTGGTTCCCATGTGAAAATGGGAGTAGATAGCCATAGATTTTGTAACAGGTCTACCAAGGACAGTTAGAAAACATTATTCCATATGGGTGATAGTTTATCTTCTCAAAAAGTTTGATCACTTCATCCCTATTCATGATTCCAATAAGGTAGAAGAGTTTTCCAAACTCCACATTTGTGAAATTATAAAGGTGCACGGCGCTTCAGTCTCAATTGTATCAGGCCGATACCCCAGGTTTACATTGCATTTTTAGAATTCCTTACATCAATTTCTTGGAACCTAGTTGACTATAAACATGACTTATCATCCTCAAATGGATGGAAAATATAAAATGATGATCCAAACATTGGAGGTTATGCTTATGGATTACGTAATGGATTTTGGTGTCTTGTGGGAGGAGTATATACCCTTAGTGGTGTTCTCATACAATAACAGTTATCATGCCTTGATACATATGGATCCTTTTGAATAATTGTATGGTTTTTGTTGTCATTATCCACTTTTTTAGGTGGAAATAGGTGAGACTTCACTTATTATACCCAACCTTGTTCAAGATACATCATATAGGATTCATATGATCAAAAAATGATGGTAATATCATAGATTCAAAATAAATCATATGTGTACCAACATCGATAACCGTTATCATTTGAGGTGATTGATCATGTGTTCTTGAGAATCCCTCCAAGGCTTGGGCATCATCATTTTGGTAAGCAGGGAAAGTTCTCTCCTCAATACATATACCATTCTGAGATACTTAAATGAGTTGGTGAGGTGTAATATCAGATGGTTTTACCACCAAGGTTCAGTTTAGAGCACAATGTGTTTCACGTATGTCTGTTGAAGTAGTACCAACCAGATCCTGACCATGTGATTTGATGGGATCACATTGACCTAAATCCAGATGCTATATTGATTCATGTGCTAATACACATTGTGGATATGAAATATAATCTCTTTTTTAGTAAAATAATTGATCTAGTATGGGTTTTATGTCAACATGGTCGAATTTAGGAAGAAAGTTGGGAGTCTGAAAAAGGAAATGTTAGAGCAATGGCCTGAACACTTCTAGAAAAATATTGGTTTTCCACTTTTGGGGGACAGAAAGACCAATTATGGGAAGAATTTAGCACCCCTGGTTTCAGGTACATGACCCTTTATTCATGTATTTTGAATCTATATAATGATGAGGTTAAGTTTTGGGAGGTTCTGAGGGTTTTCTCATGTTTTGGTGGCTTTTCTGGAGGTGCATGTTTTGTGAATGGTTAGTAGAAAATGTATACCACCACCAGGAAATAGTGCAGGGGAGGACAATAGTCACTAGGAAGGCACCTAGTTGGCACGTGGTTTGGCCAAACTATGTGAGTACCCAAGCGAAACCATGCAACTTGAAACATAGGTAAAAACATGCTTGGAACATTATTTGTTTAACCTTGTGAGCCAATCATGTTAAGGGTGACCTTGAGATAGTATCACAACATTGTTGGCATGTTGTTTACCAAACCATGTTTCCTAACTACGCAGCATATAGTTGACACCTAAATTTTTTGTATCTAACCTAAATTAAGTATTGTAACCCTATTTAATCATTTAATCCCTCAAGATCTTGAATTCCTTTTGTTCCCTAATCTTGAGATATGACCCCCATCAGTCCAAAAGTGATTATTAGGCGAAACAAAGTGAGTTTGAGATTTGGATTCATCAGGAAGTCATCTTTCTTCATCATTATTCTTAGATATAGTTTTCTTATCTCTCTCATAATCATAACTTATCCTTGGTGGATAAACCCATGTTCTTTGATGGGAATCTTGATGAGATATGCTTGAATTGATTGAAGGGAATAAGATCTAAGATCAATTTTTAGAGAACCATAGTGTTTTTCTTAGTTTTTTCCAACAATTGAGAGATAGGTGATTTTTTTATCATCTCTACTTGAATTAAAACTTAAAGGATTAGTTTTATTTCAATTATTTTCTTGAAATTGTTGTGAAATATGTGTTTGAATCTTCCTAGAAACCTATTTTGGGTTATGGATTTGAAATTGTGTAAATTAGACGGTTTTTTGGAAGGTTTTTTTTGTGTAAATTTTAAAATGATGATTTTAAAATTATAGTTTTCTTATGAATGAAAAATGTTTGATGAAATGATTTAAATAAAGAAATGTTTTAGGTGGAATGGTTCGGCATGGAATTTGGCATACATGGTTTGCATGAATGAATTTATTTTGATATGACCGTGAATAAGGGGTCCGTATAATTAGGGTACAAGGATGTGACCCTAGATAGGGAGTGTTCCATTAGGGAACTTGGATATTGGTCACCTTGTGGTGACTTGGTGGGTTAATAAGAGAGTGATCATGAGTATGGAAATGTAACATTGGAATGCATGGGTGTGTGTGCGGATATATGGTTATGGGTATGCCAAATAATTGAGAAATTTTTTATTCTTTGTAAAATTTATTCCTTATAACTTGATTACTATTTTGATATAAATTATTTTATATATAATTTTCTAAAAAATTTTATCCTAGTTATGTGGTTTGGGAAGTATTTGGGGAAACCCTACTAAGTTTATACTCACCACCTACTTAGGCAATGTTGTGAATTTTCTGATGTCACCTATCGAGACATGGGTAAAGACAAGGTATCTTAGTTCTTTAGTGATACTTCTTGATACCACGGGAATGGAATGTGGAGTTGGAGCTTGGATTGAGTTTGGTATTACTAGTTGAAGTCACTTTGGACTTTTGAGTTTTCTGGTATTTTGGTTCACTTTGAGTATGTATTTTTGTTTCTTATTGTACTCTAATATGGTTTAATGTTTTAGTTATGTTTTGAATTTTATTTTGTACCCACGTATAATTTAGAGGATTGGATTTTCATTGTTTATGTTTTCTGGGTGTTTTATCTTTAAAAGGGAAAATTTTCCCCCAAATATTATTGATACCCTTGGAATTTATTGACAGACATTGATGTCTTGGGGATGTCACCAAAGTCATAGTATCACCTCTTTCTCTTCTCGAAAAAATGAGTAGTGGCGGGATATTACACTACCCCCCCCCCCCCCGGTACCGAAATGGGGGGATCTTTTTTCCAATCCAGGGGTGGTTGTTACACTCTCAAAGTATCCTCTTTATTTTTTATAACATTTTTAAAATCCTACAAATTAGGCTTGTGAAAAAATATATTTTAAAAATACGACATGTTTGGAAGATCCCCCCCAACCCAATCACTTCAATGTGTGTGTGTGTGTTACGTTGTATTTTTAATTAAGATCTCTTTGACTTGGACTTCCTTAGTATTGTAGCTTGGTTGGACAAATCCCACATGGGTATTGTTTCAACCATTCTCTCTAACCCAATGTCACTAGTCATCGGTGAAATAATCCTACACCGGTGAAATATATATAAATAATTATTCATTCTTAATTTTAAGACTGTATAATTATAATTTTGATCTTCAGATGACCAAAAATCGGTCATTTGATCTCTGATTAATGTTCTATTTGTAGCAGCATGACTATAAAAACACCTTATTCTCAAATAAATTCAAATTTAAGATTTAATTCAACTAGATTAAATGTATGGTTTCTCTAATACCAATTAAAGAAACCCAAGTATTTATAGAAGCATGAAAAATGATATTATAACAATTTTAGGTCTAGATTTATTTTGAAACATCAAATTAGGAATACCCATACTAGGATTCAACCATAGATCATGTGAAATTTAATTAAAGTTTTAAGAATAAAATAAAAAAAATCAAAATCATACCTCATCCAATTTTGATTAGAAACACATTTTTCTCATCATCAGTAATCATCACTCAAAGGAACCGAATCCAAAAACCTCTAGATTGTCCGCACATATTTTTGGAATCTTTATTAAATATAATCCAATGATATTTAGGTACTAGTTTATTGAATCAAAGGCTCTTTAATGTCATCACAATCATAGGACATCAAACTATTGATCCTTAAACTTGGATAAAAAAAATCATCTTACCTTTATTTTCTATCTCTGAGACTTGAGAGAGAGATGAAGAGGGTAGATAATTAGATAAAACACTTCTTACCCTCATTTTGGGTCTCAAAAATATTTAAATACTTAGGTTATAACTTCCATAAATTACATTTAGGTCCTCATGGAAGTTAACACTTCAAACAAACCCAAAAATGACACAAATGACACTTAAAAACTTACTAAAAATGTCATGAATATTTTATCACATTCTTGTAACATCTAAATAGAGTTAAGTTATAAAATGTGATTTGTTAGCTCAGATAAACTCTCCCAAAAATATTAAATGAACCTTGAATATTAATAATTAATATTCATTCAAAAAATATTTTTCAATATATTCGTGGAATAACTTGTGAATATAATAAGTAAATAAATTAAATAGTTTTTATTATAAACTTGAATAATATTGAATTAATTTATTTCCTTTTCGATTATATAGACTTAGGCATTACTTAACCCCCATCATATGGCTCACTATTTCTTAAACTTAAAATCTGTAAAATTGGTCAAGATTCTGAATAGGTTTTGTCTATGACCCTCCAGGCCCTTATCTTGATAGTAGTGAGTGATACCCATAGACTAGGAGTAGAGTCTAGCAACCTATCAAGGCCCCTAAGAAGATAAGGTTTGTTCATAGTAATGAAAACCTTCTTTAAATGCATGTCATATAATATAATCACTTTGCATCATGATATAACATAAAATAGGATGCACACTTCATGGTATAATCCTTTCTTACTTTATTTATTTCTGACTATATAATATCGACTTACCTTTATTCACCATACCCATGGATTGAATAAAAGTTCTACCATTCTGGTTGACAGGTCTTGATATATCTCTTCCTTTTATAAGCTACAAATTCTTTATTGTATATTCAACCAATTTAATTCCACTAATGATGCACCCAATTCAAACTACATCACCATAATATAAATGTCATGGTTTTTATCTTGAATCAAAGTAATTTATCAAATGGTACACATTGATAATGATCTCAAGTTGAGAGACTAATATGCATGATCATAAATAGAAACAACCAATGACACCTGAAACATGTGGGGTTCTTATCAAGGGATGATTTAATAAAGGGATATATGATAATTATTAGGATGTTCCGTTATCCTATTTATGGTTTTTCCCCTTTCTTAAAGTGATAAACTCTTTGTGATCACATGGGGAGGAACTTTCTGTAAAATCATGGGCTTTAATTTGTACTATATTGAATGATATTTTAATTCTAGATTTATATGTTGGGTTTTCATCTTTGATTTTTCTTTTTTGAGTTGTTTACTTGAATTTAGCACTCGCAATCAAAGGATCATGTTTGGGGTTTCCCATTCATTTGATGATTCACACCTCTGTTCTTCGTCTCTTTCCCTTTCTCAAGTAAGGTATTTGTATGGATCATACCAGTTGATAAATTATATATGAAAAAACTTACAATTCACATCTAATCCATGTAAATATGCATCAAAACATATAAATATGCAAAACACATCGAGTTGCCTATGAATTTCCTTTATGATTTTAGGTTATGATGTTGGATGCAAAACACTCGATCAACGTCAATAGCCAGTAAATCGTTTTATGTTTCTAGATAAACCATAGGAGGCGTCATAATATAAACTAACTTAAAAATATAATTTTATAATTTAAATATTAAGGATAAAAATATTTTTCTTTATCCCTTGAAGTGATGATATATGATCATCAGGAAAATTACCTGTGATTATCATACTTTCATAACCTGTTTAAATAAAAACTCTTTAATTTCCATATTCTACATCGCTATGTTAGCTTGAACCAACATTTCACTAAGTCTGACTTTTTGTATAATTAAAGCCTTATTTTGATATTAATGATATAATTATCCATCAATAAATGACCTAGGGTTCTTACTATACAACAAAAATTCTAGTTAAAATAAACATTTCATTTTACACATTTGATGGTGTGATCAGTCCATGGGGTTACACTTTGTGGTTTTGTGAATGAAGATTAAGTTTTGTTGTAGAGTATTTGTGTATAAATTTTAGAGATACCATAAAAGTGTTTTGAAATATATCTGAAAGAAGTTTTGGATGGTTTTTCTTAAGTGGTTACATATTATGTAATATGTGGTGAAAATGAACGATAAATTTTCAAAAAAGGAGTTTTGGATATGATTTCATAAGTTATTAAATATGATGTGACATGTGGGGAAAGTTTTTTGAGTCTATAATCACTGATAAATAAAAAGGATACTTCCATGGGAAATTACCATGGTCATAGGCTTCAACCACGAGTATTGATACCATGGGCACTATTATCATGGAAGTAGGCCAAGGGCTAGTTCCATGATATTATCACCCACAAGACACTAACTTACAGCCATGAGCATTGGATATGGAAATAGGTTACCTAAAAAATAAAAAATCTAGTTCTCTAGTTTCGATCTAATAACCTCTTCATTATATGAGGCACCTTCCACCACTACACTACATAATATTTTAAGTATATATATGGATGTGTGTGTGTGTTACAACTAGTGGAATAATATATCCTAAGATAGGGGTGAATTATATTGTTAGATTCTTCTTTCCTCTCATATGATCTTGTACTTGTGTTCAGAAAAAAATTCAATTCTATCAATCTTTTCATACACACACACATTACAGATAATGAAAGTAAATGCAGGGAACTAAGAGTTTCACTCAGTTCTCTATAAAGGGATAGTCCAAAGAGCATATTACAATAAATAATCTACATAAAAAGAAGTAACATTACTCACTATATTTCTTACAAATTTTTTGTAGTGACACATTTTCGATCCTAGGAGCACTTCCTCTTCTTGTATCTCGACTCACTACATCGAGATAAGAGTTAAAAAGGGAATGAAAAAAAAGCATGTCACTTATAATGAATCTTCACAAACTAGAATGGGAACCCCAAAACTAGTGAGGGTGTTCTTGTTTTTTTATTATCCTTCTTTAAGTCTCAATCTTCATATTATATCTCTATAGCATCTTCTCCTATACTTCTCACAATCACACACACCAACAACAACATCTCCTATTCTTATTAAAAACTTATTTCTTCTAATTACTCATGTAGAATTAATTACCCATAATATTTTCCATATTTTTAGTTTTAAAACTACATGTTCTTCATGAAAAATTATAGAATAATGTGAATAACATTTCCATCATATTCAAAATCAAGTTTTCTTCATTTTATTCTTCAATCAGATCTCATGAATTAATCCCATAATTCATGGATCTTTTATTTCTCAATAACTCCTCACTCTTCTTGAATTATCTTCCATGTGATCTTCCTTGAATATCATACTCTTAAATTCTATACAAAAAACTGAGAGATTCCTTAATATATTTTGGCCAAATTATTAATCATATATTAAGATTAATAATATTTCCATGCATGAAAACAAACTCTATGAAGCTTTAAATTTTGATACAAATTAAGTTAAGAAGAAACCCTACATAAATTTTTCATTTAAATCACTATGGTTATCGCAGTATATTCCTCCTCTAATTTTAGCATGATCTTTCCTTATAAATATTTTAATTTATGTAAAACTAGATGAATATTAAGGAATGAATCTTACATTTGGCCCCGACTAACCTTATTAAGTCTAGGGTATAAAGGGATAACATTTATGAAATGTTCAATTTCCCTTACAAAATCAGATTATAAAATATGGCTGATGACCCTTATGAAATCTTCATTTTCCATTTTCCATAACTATAAGGTGGTGACTCTTATGAAATGAGTTGGGTGAAACTTAAAAAATACGACGACCCTTACGAAATGAGTATGATAAACTTTATGAAATCCATTATTTACTCTTATATAGGCAGGGATATCTCTCACCTTTTTCATGTTTTCAAGTGACCAACCATAATTACCCTTACATTTTGATCTAGCGAACCCTTATGAATATAAATAAATCCTCTAAAAATTTTCTATGCTCAACTTCTAGTCTATATTGGTAACTCTTACAAACCACTCTAGATGACACTTATGATTTCAAGGATGGTACTTTTGATTTCCACCCTTTTTTCTAAAATGACACATATGTTTATAGTGAACTTATCTAAACTTATCTATTTTTTTATATAGCCTATAAATATTAACTTTATTCATATAGGAAACTTCTTCATTTCTTAGATGCATTTGTCTACCTATTTCATAACTTACACTTACATACATAGGTAAAATCAATAACTTAGACATATTTCTATTTGTTAACATTGAGTTTCTTTTATATTTTGAGACTTAGTCATTTTCACAGAAATATTCTCAAACCATATTTTTCTTGAATTATTCAGAATAATTTTAAAACTCCTTTAAGTGTATCCAAGGATGCTCTAAAACAATAGTAACTAGGAATAAAGATAATCTACCCTTCTCTATTATTTATTCTCCCATATCTCTCTATGGTAATTTGTAGACTACTTTTATAATAAGAATGATCTCAAATGTAACATCTTGTTACCTTCTTTTAGGTACTCCTTGACCCTTGTTTTGATCTCCTTTTGGTTGGGTTTTGTCTTAGTGTGTTTCATGTAAAATTTAGAGAATTTTGGAAACCTAAAGGGAAATTAATGGTTCGAACATGGTTAGAAAAAAAAAATTCAGTTTCCCCCAAAAAACTGTGTGGTTTGGCCCAGCAAATTGTGCACCCTGTTGTGAGCTACTGGAAGGGGGCACACAATTTGTCAAAATTTTGTGGCCAACCCCTCTAAAACATGAAACCTTAGATAGTGAGGTTTTTCATATTTTGTGCATGGTTTTATGAAATGTGTTCCCTCCTATTATAAATTGTGCACCCTACCATTAGGGGTTAATATTTAGGGTGTACGGTTTGTTTAACCATGTGGACTTACCCAGTAAACCATGTGCACAAGTTTTAATTCCCCCAAAGATTTTATTAAAATCCTAAAACCTTATGTTTTAACCCCTAATCACAATTTTTAACCCTAACTTGAATCCTTGGTCCTTTAATACACCCAAGATATTATTTTTACTTTTCCAAACCCTTTTCCTGGTAGATCAAGTCTCAGGTGACTGCGTTCAATCTCCTCCGGGTAAGTGGATCACCCCTCATGTGGTTTCTTCCAATATCTCTTTCTCTAATACTTATATAGTGATATATCATCATTTTATTGATGTATATAATCTCTATTTTAATGTATCTTGATTCTAGGTTGAATTTCTTGATCTGTCTTGCCTTTTTTCTCCATTAGTGTTCTCTGTTGCGAGCATAGTGTGTTGTGAACTCTTGATTTAAAGATAGGTGGTCCCATAATACTTTTACCTATGATTGAAACCTTAAATTTCATGATTAAGTTGAAATGATTTTTTAATTTATTTAAACACCATTATTTTAAAGTATTTGATGTTTGATTTTGATATTGGCATGGAATTGATGAAAAACCCCAATTTTAATGGAATTGAAATGTGGAGCATATTTTGGGGAAAATGATGGCTTGATTTAAAATTGATTTGGTGTTGAATATTGAGAAAAATTGATTAAAGTGGAAGATATTTTTAAATGGAAAAAAGTTATAAAAACCACTATTTTGGTTTTAAAATGAGAAAGACATGCTGAAAATTGAAACTGGGAAATTATAATTTTAATTGATTTGAAATGCTTGATTTAACCATGTTTTATTGATTGATTATTTAAAGCACATGTTAACCTGGGTAGTTAGTAGTCACTGTTACAATAATGTTGGGACCTTGATTCCCTGTAAATAGATTGATGATGACAACTCTAACTAAACAATTACGGCATGAATACCCGAGAGGGTTCCCCTTTAGGATTATAGATAGCCCTTGAGGGTTCCCCAATTTGGGGTGTAGAATGATTTAACTTTTCACACCTATCTTGAGACAATATCATTATTGAGATATTTGAGGATCTTATTACCTAAACTAACATACCATGGGGATTTTATACATGGTTTTATGATTTTTTGACTTTGATATACTTGTCATTGATTATTGAACTATTTTATTCATTCCAACTGTTGTATATAAGTGTTTTGTATAAAATGTTCATTTAATCCAGTTTTGATATATCTGTTAACCTTTTTAATGTGGAATCATGTTTTGGTTTAAAATATGTGAATGAAATACCATGCCTTGTCTAATTGTAAAAGTAAGAAAAATTGGTTTAATTAATGTGGCATTGATTAAGGAACATTTGGTGAGACCCTTCTAGGATTTATAGCTCACACCCTACCTTTTCCTTTGGGTGTTTTTATATTTTATTATTCCATGTTCGATAAAAGGGAAAGTTCCACTTAGAGGTGGTGGATGTTTTTTATCCTTGGGACTATGGAGTGATGATGGTGACTGGTGGAGATATTGTCCACTTATTGTGTGCGGTCTTTTGATACTTTGGTCTGGTTGACATAGTTATTTCCTTTGGATGTTTATCATTTTATATGGGTGATATTTTACCTATTTGTTTCTAGTACTTTATCCCTTTGTAGTGTTGAACATACTAACTTGTATCTTTTATCTTCCACTTTTTTGTGGAAAATTTGTTCCCACTTATTTATTATATGATTCCTGGTGCTTGTTTACAACCCATGGGGATTGGGAATTCCCTTAAAGTTATGTTATAGTTGGATCAGGTATCAGGGTACCCAGGTAATCAAGATGGTTCTTGAAAAATTGGTATTAGAGGTGTGGGTTAAGCATCTTTCCTTGATTTTAGTATGCGATTTGGGGTGTCTTGATGGGACTTAGGAGGTAGTTATGAGAGAGGTCCTAGATATATCTCACTATAATGAGCCTTAAGTCACCATGGGAGTTTGGGAAAAGTGTCTTTGAATAATTTTTTTATATTATTATAGTTTTTTCCCTACCTTTAGTCTAAGTATGTTGAAATCTCAATCTTAAATTTCTGCTCCATGGAATTGGTATTTCTGTATCTTTGAACTATGTATCAATTATGATGTCTTTAGTGTTATCTATTGATGTTGTGTAGAACCATGCCTCTGAGAATACATGTGAATAGTCCTCGGGAGGAAGCTTCTGGTGAACCACAATGAGAAAATCCTCTATTGGGCCAGAATCTTGTCAAGATAGTGGTGAGGGATGTCTAAGCTCTTGGAAAAGTACTAGCACTTGTTCCCATTCAGGCTCTAATAGTGGAATGAAATGAGCCTGTCATGGGGTGTGAAAAAAACAAATATTTACTAAGTTAAAATTCAATATAGTGGTTAACCTAGGTTGTCTCCAAATAGTATCTCACAATATTGAAGTTGTCACCTTAAAATTTAAAAAAGACCTGGAGATTTTTTTTTGAAATTTATTGATTTAAATAAAAAACTAACGTAAAAAAACAAAATAAATCAATTAATAAAATATTGAAAGAAATTTTACAAATAAACTGATTTCAAATAGTGATATTAATTGGGTGATCAGGTTATAATTGGTTTTCCAATTGTAATGCTATCATAGTTTGAATTTATCCAATCCTCTTCTACTAAGCTGATTAAAGTGAGTTTCCATGGTTACTTCCTCTCACTCCCTTGGTAAATGGTGATGGTGAGTTTCCAATCCTCTTATAATAAGATGATAAAATTTATTCATGAATTATTTTTTTTTCTTATGATTATAAGATAGTTTTATGAGACCTTAATAAATTTTTCAAAGTGTTAGAAAACCAGTTTTAATTTTAAAATTTGTATTTTCCAAGTAAATAATGATTTTAATTAAAAATTAAATTTATCATATTTATAAAATTATTTTCATAAAATTGAGTTAATTTTTGAATTCTACGCATCAAAAAAATTGTTAGGGTGAATTTTTGGTATTTTTCTAAAATACTTGATTTTTTGCTAAATAGTGAAATGCGGTAATTTACACTATATTTAAATAAATGAATTTTTGAGTCATGATTGAGTCATGGATGATGTAAGTTACCATTTTTTAGAATTAAAAACAACACATTACTATATTTAGTCTCAAGAATCATCACTATTTCTTATCTTGTGAAAAATAATAAAATATTGAATAAAACAATGAGAAAACACCCCCTTCCTCCACTATAAATACCACCCCTCACCACCTATTCTCCTCACACCTAAAAAGACTTTACCATTATATATATTATACAAAATACTCTTCCAAAACCTCTCCCCCATGTTCATGATCTTTTTTTCTTAACAAAATACCAAAAAGAATCCCCTAAGGAGGTTCTCAAGAGGAATGAATCAAGAGGTAAAACCCCCTTCCATTTTCTTTTAATTTCTTTTCAAGTTCCTTTATTTTCTTTTTCTCTCATAACCTAACCTCATCCAAAAGGAATAAAAACTCTAGTATCTTACATATACTATAATTTTATCATGTTTGTGGAATAATTATTCATCAAACTTCCTCTCCTCTCTCTTTTACTTTAAGAATTAAAACTCCGTCTGTGAGGTGCTGATTTGCCACCTTCATGGACTACGTGCTTTCATCTTTCAGTTTCATCTTCAAATATGGTCATGAACCCATTTTTATGATTGAACCAGATTATAATATATTTATTATATCTTATTTAATGTTATTTAATCATTTTTTACACATGATAATAATTTATAAAAGAAGATGAGTTCGTTGTGATCAAAAAATGCTAAATTAATCTAAACCATTATCATAAATGATGTATCTAATGAATCATCCTCAATTATGGAAATGAAATGGTATTTTAATATTCTATAAGTTCATTAATAATTTATAAGTTCATTTCTGGACAACTATCCTCATTCAACATAATTTTCCATACTCATATACAAGTAAACTGATAATGAAAACCAAGGAAATCAATGCTCACAAACAATGAAATTGAATTTCATAACCCAAAAAAAGTAAATAAATGAACTTAATAAAATTATACCAAACCAAATGCATGTATAAATAATTTTTTACTTATTAATTAATTAATATAATTGTATTACTCGGGACATTAGGGTTGAGTTCAGAATCGTTTTGGACATAAGGTAAGGGATTCTACCCGAACCTCCATTATTTTTTTGGGTTACTCTTACATTCTTTTTACCAAAATAAAATTCTCTTTTATTTTTATTTAAATATTATAACTTATTTTTATGTGTTCCAAACTCATTTTTTAAGATCCATTCATCCTTATTTTCAAGGATATATATGTTTTTAAAATGTTCTGTACACAATTCTTCCTGATAAGCAAGCCCGATTTAAGGGAACTTCCCAAATTCTTACCCATATTCAAGTGTGATCCATAATCTATTTTAAGGAATAATTATTTTTCTAAAATAACTCATTTTATCTTGAAAAACTACCTTGTTTGAATTTTTTTTATACAAATGATTATTCCTTTTCCATTTTAAATAATCTTGAAAGTTTTCCCTTAAATCGTACCAAAATGTTTTATTTCTAAAGTTTCTTAAACACTCTTTTCACTTAGGTTTGACATTGATTATCATGATATGTGAATATATTTATTTATGAATTTCCATGTATGATTTAATTTCTCTCTTTCATGGACACATTTATGATATTCTCATTTATTATGCTTTTGACATGATTATGATACCCAATTTTTTCCATGGGCAACCCTTATGTTTATATTTGAATACTTATATATGGTTATTTATGTGGTAAGAATATTCATGAACATTTTATAATGGGTGTGACTAGATAGTGCTCCAATGAATTGGATAAATTTTAGTCTCATGATATGCTATGTGCAATAGTCTTGGTGGTAGCCTTCACTCGCGCTCCTCTATTTGTAATGTGCTTTGACTCGTACTCCTCTATGTGCAATGATCCTCGACTCATCCTAAAGTCATGTTTTATATTGCTACCACATTACTATGAATCAATTATTATATGATTCCATGTTATAATTCAATATGTTTAATCATGTTTCATGCCTTTTTATACCATTATGTTACGCCTTATAACCCATGCGCTAAGTTTTATTTTAATGTTTATTCCCATACTGGGATTTTTAGCTCATCCATTTGTTCATGTTATCCCTATGTTATTCTATATATATGTAAGGGATAAAAGGATTTTATGAGATCATAATGAATGTTAAATAAATATATTTTTTATTTAGTCTCATGTTTTTAGTTTTACGTACCTATTCTTCCAAGATACTAGACTTTATGATCCTTGGCTTGTAATTTGATGTTTAATTATGCTTAAAATAATGTAATGATATGTGTAAAAGGATAGGGTTTCTATAATTTATAAAATAATAGATGTAATTCATATTATAACTTCTGATATCCATTTTTTCATCAAATTTGACATATGGTTAAGGTTTAACATCTCTATTTTTGAATCATGTCTTGAAAAGATAATGGAATATTTTTCATGACATATATGATTCATCATTGATCCTCATTTTACAAACAACATGACTCTAATGTGTATAAGTAATTGTAACTTTATGAATTAATCCACTCTACATTTTAATTATCAATTAATTTCTATAATACTCTTCATTTATCCTCCTTTTACTAGCTCATATCTCTGATGTGAAAAAGAAAATGTGAGTTTAGGAATAAATCCACTCTATATTTTTAATGATCGATGAATACTTGGATTATATATAGTCTAACAATCCTGTATGGAGGATCCAATATTTTTTCCAGGTATATTTCTATTTTCATTTTTACATCCCTTAAATCTATTAAATGAATCTTTTTAAGTGTGTAAATTTACCTCCAAATTCTACTTGAAATAATTAACACTATCTAGTTAAAATAATTTAAGAAGCTTTGTGGAAGGCCTTTATTTCTAAAGATTTATTTATCTAAAACTTTATAAGTAGGTGCATCGATGATACTTATGGTTCTTATATCCAAATATTCTAAATACTATTTTTAGCACCTCAAAGGGCGGGTATATGGTTTTTCATATATTGGATTCACTCTTTAGATGGTTTCCAATGTGTTTTATTCATGGAATTGAAAACACCCAATGGTTCCCACATCTATGATGGATCAAAAACCTTCTTTCCAATGGAAATTGATCATTGGAAGCTTTTCTAATGATACTTAGTAAATCACATTGGTTTATATGATGGGAGGTAGGTCTCATCACAACCTTTTGGGGGGGATTATTGCCTACTTTGGGACTCTATTATAGATTTAAGATGTGTTCATGAATCCTTACCAAATCCAATTGTGGTAAAGGTTACCCCAATTCCAATGATATGATAGAAACTATGTGGATAATTGAACATTTCTCTATATTATAGGTGTCTTATCTTTCTATTACTAATTCATGATGCTTTGGTCTAAAGCTGAATAGCTGGGATCTCTAGGGTTTATCACCACTAAGGGTGGTAGTTGGTGTTTTGGAGTTGTGATTAAACCTTGAAGAGGAATATTGTATATCCACTAAAAACAAGAATTAGAATACACATAGTTTGATTATATTTGTAGGTTTTACACCTGATAAGTAGGCTCGTGATAGTGGCACTTTTACTATACTAATGGTATGGTCATCATAGATCCTAATCCCATATGAGTTATGACTGGTGTGAGATACAAGTGATAGTATAAGATCAGTCACATTTCATGAGAGTATACCATTATATTTCGAAGGATGGATTATTCACTAAGGCTATCCTAAGAATATTCATGTGCCATGAAAGGGGAGATAAAGTAAATAACGTGGTGATTTCATATGAGAGTCCCTAAGATACCCAACCTTGTTGCTGAATCATGTGAGAGTATATTTTGGGGATTACACCTAGAAGGTATCCTGTATATCTAAAACAAAGAGGTGTATCTCAACTCAAGGTGAATAATGATAACCATGAGGAGTATCTCAACTCAATTCTAATTAAATATTTAGTTGGGTATTACACCTAGAATATTTCCCATATATTTTAAAATAAGAAGAGTATCTCAACTTGGGATGGATAATGATAACCATGAAAATTATCTCAACTCAATGGTAATAGAATATTTGGTTGGGGATTACACCTAGGAGGGTTTCCATGTATTTGAAACCAAGAGGATTATCTCAAATCTAAGTGAATAATTATAACCATGATAAGTATATTAACTCAATGGTAATTGTATATTTGGTTGGGTCTTCCACATAAGAGGATGCCCATGTATTTGAAAATAAGAGGAGTATCTCAAATCCAGGTGAATAATGATAACCATGAGGAGCATCTCAACTCAATGGTAGTTGAAGATTTGGTTGGGGCTTACACATAAGAGCATGAATGTGTATTTGAAACTAATAGGAGTATTTAAACATAAGGTGAATAATGATAACCATGAGGAGTATATTAACCCAATGGTAATTAAATATTTGGTCGGGTGTTACACATTAAAGGATTCCTGATCATGATTGCCCCCCCCCCACCATATACTGTTCAAAGTGCTAGGAAGAGGGATTATTAAGATTAGGTATTACACCTAGTAAGAGGCCCTTTCATGATTTCCCTCCCCCCCCCCCGACTAATGGTCAAAAGATTAGTAAGGGATATTGTTAGGTTTGGGACTTACACCTAGTAGGAGGCCCAAGACTAGAGGAGTATCTCAACTCTAAGTGTATATGGAATGAATTTATTCTTGGGCATGATACCTGGGTGAATTGGTTCTTATCCTAAGTGAGGGATAGTTAAGGTGTTTATCCTTAGTGGTGGATATAAAAGGTGCATAGCCTTAGTGAGGTATAGAAAATATGCTTAGTCATAGTGACAGATAGTGAATATACTTATCTCTAGTGGGGGTATAATTAGGAGGTTTTACCGAAGTATAAGGGCCTTGGGAGAATAACCTGAGTGTAATTCCTTAGGATAAGGGTCTCCCAAGTGAGGTTTCATTGAAGTGATGGGGTTCCCAATTAGTGTCTCTCACAAGTAGTGGTTTTCCCAAGTGTTAGGGTGCCCAAGTGGCGGGGCACCCAATTAGCGGGTCCCCCAATTATTGTGTCTCCCATGTGGGTTTCCCAAGTAATCAGTCGCCCAAGTAGAGTGGGATGCCCAAGTAGTGGGTCACCTAAGTAGTGGGGTATCCAAGTAGTGGGTCACCCAAGTGGTGGGTCAACCAAGTGGTGGGTCACCCAAGTGGTGTATCTCCCAAGTGGTGGGTCGCCCACCTGGTGGGTCGCCCACGTGGTGGGTCGCCCACGTGGTGGGTCGCCCACGTGGTGGGTCGCCCACGTGGTGGGTCGCCCACATGGTGGGTCGCCCACGTGGTGGGTCACCCATGTGGTGGGTTTCCCAAGTGGTAGAGCGCCAAAGTGGTGTGTTTCCCAAGTGGTGGTCCGGCTAAGTGGTGGGCCACCCAAGTGGTGGTCCACTCAAGTTGTGGGTCAAAAAATTTATCCTCCCCTTGGTGAGGATGACCATGGTGGTTTTCCCAAGTAATGGAAGACTACTTGGGTAATTAAGTTGGGTGGTCAGATCTCTTACCTTGTTCATCCTTCGAGTCTTCATTCGTCTGCCTGAAAATTGGAGGTAGGTGTTCTATTTATAGACTAATTAGAGGTCTTGGGTGCAAGATATGGGAGAGAAACATGTGTGATATGGGCAAGTGAGCTAGTGAGTGACCTATGAAAGATGGGAGAATGAGTTGGGTGATCAACTTGTGTGAGATAGGTGAAGGAGTTGGGTGAGTGACTTACATGAAAACTCGAATTACTTTATAAAAAAATCATGAGTTATGAAAACAATAACTTTTGATCTTTAATTCATTTTTTTCTCCAATACTAGTCAAATAAAATCTTAAAAAGAAAACTATACCCCTAGATATGGTCTATACACCCTAGTGGGATGTTTTTTTATGCCAAAAAGTGATCAGGAGACCCTCAAAAATGTGTTTTAAGGTGACAACACCTTTTTATCATAAATTTTAGAAATATATGGCCTACTTATGGAGGGAGGTTATCAGAACTACACCACCAGATTGGGAAACGTTTCTAAGGAATATTTATCCCTCATTTGTGTGAATATTCTTGTGGAATATGGAAACCTAATTTGCTTCTTCTTCTGACATAGAGGAACATTTCTACTCAAACTCGACATCTTTTGTCTAAGTGAGGATAGTATCATAGGTCATGAAGAAAATTGTATGGTGTGAATTTTTAAATGTTAAAAACTATACTAAGTATATCCTTGACAACTAATTATAGTTTTAATTAACAAAGATTTATCTTTCCATAACTGGATATGAGTCATACATTTTATACAACATTTATTACCAATGATTCATGTATTAATAAACTATTAGTTGTATATAAAATACCATAAAAATATTCAATTATAGTTTCACAAAAATCATTCACGTGGAAATAAAAAGTCAGGTGCTTCTCTTCACTAATGTAGGTATGATCTTTTTTCAGCCACTTGGAGAATACACCTTAACTTTTAGTAATGTTTCTTGGATTAATTGGTTCTTATATTTAGAAACAAATATGTAAGTGACATATTTTATATAATACCCAAGGAATATAACTAAAATATTACATATAATGATTAATATACCTAAAGTATAATCTCATACATGATTCTTTTTCAATTATTTATAGTTTATTTTCCAGTGACCTATATTTCCACATGAAAAGAAAATATCATCTTATTCAGTTATCTCCCTATTTATATTTGTTTTATTAGAAGGATGTTGTGAAGGTTCCTTTGGTAGGGTAATTTTAGTCAGCCTTTTCTCCCTATCTTTCTTATTTTTCTCTATAATAATTAAATATTTAACTTTATTTAAGTTATCATATTCTTGGAGAAAATTTACCAAAATATATCACATTGGTTTCTCTATAATATTCATTTTATAACTCTCAAAAAAATTATAGAAGCATGGTGGTAAGGATAATAGAATGAGACGAACTGAAAGTTCATGATTCGACTTGAATCTTAATTCTTTTAGTCAATCAAAGTACTCTATCATATTGAATACATGAGGAACAAATTGAATTACATATTTTAATCTATACATGATCAGTTTGATTATAATATAATTGTTCTCTCACTTCACTTTCTCCTCACAAACTTTTTGGAGATAAGATTTATGGTTTAACTATCCATGTCCTTATCTTACCTTTTCAATTATTTAGACATTGATGATAGTATTATGATATAGACATAAAATGTTCCATTCATGATTATCCTAAAATCAGTATTTATATAATTTCCCACCACCCTAATCCACTGACTAGTTCTCGAACCTGTGGTCACAACCTAACCTCAGGCGTGCCTCCCCATACACCATAGGTTGTCAACTAGCATTGAGGGTCTAAGGTGGTGTTGTGGGGAGACTATACCCCATATATTAGAGTGAAAAATAAATATAAAATAACTAAATACCATACAAAGTAGTAAATAATTATAAATAAGAAGCAATAACTATAAACAAAACCTAATAAATAAATAAAATTCCATAAAGGATCGAACAACCATATCATACATACAATAATTCTCCCGCTTGGTTGGTCACATATACAAACCAAAAGTATAAGAAAATAAAAAAAAAATTTACTCAACATCCTTGAGACATAACTTTTCCCAAGCTCCATGTACATGTAGGATCCATCCACTCAATCAACCTTGGGCCTCAGCCTAACCTATCCTTGCAACCAAGTAGATTTTTTCTCGAGTACCCAAGTGCAGTGGTGGCCTGAGAAGGATGTGAGTAAAAAACTAAGTAGGGAACCACCAACATAGTCTCATACTAACCATATATGTCATGATATGTTCATGTGACATGCTCAGCTAAAATAAATAAATGAATAAATAAACTGTGAAAGTAAATAACTGCCATACTACATACATTATCCCGATGTTGGAGTGTCAACAATCACATTGTGAAATTGTGCCAACCATGGTATCACAAAGATACCATATGGGAGTATTATATAGTCATCACTGACCTCCCTATAATTAATTTTACAATAGTCATCATAAACCTCACATATGGGAGTATACCGGACTAGATGTGCCTCAACAGATAGAAAACCCTTAGTGGATCGTAATCTTTGAGCCCCCACCATAAGGACCATATTAAGATTTCACATGATGATCCACCTAATTATTTTGGATCCAAATTCATAGAATCTCAACCATATTTTATCCCCAAATATGTGGTAACTCTATCCATATCTAGCTCCAAATCCATGTAAGTCCTTCTAGTAGGATCAAAAGACACAACTGTAGGAGTATCCTTACCCAAGAATAAGCCCAATAGTAATCTCATCCAACCTTCCCTATGGGAGTGATCCATCTAGGGAATATGTCACCAATCATCATAAACCTCGCATATGGTATTCATCCATATCTAGGGTATACACTCTATAATAATATCAATATTGTCCTCAATAAGAGTTTCCATTGAATCTTAAAGATTCCCTATGGTGTATACCATGTCAATCATCAATCTAAAATTTATAAATGTGGGTGTCCATATGCCCAACATGCAAGGAAACCCATGGCCGAACTCCCCAGATAACGGCCCAGCACATCACAACCCAAATAGGCTTAATTCATTGATCTAGGCTCTAAGATGACACTCAGGATCATCTCTACCCACTTTCATGTCCACCATCTCTCTAGGGTCATGCTTCACAAGGAACCTACTAGGTTTCCCTCGGTATCATAAAATGGATTAACTCTACTTAGGTTTCTCTATCTCATACACTGTCTCGGGTTATCACTCAGTTCTCTAAGGACATCATGCCCAGCGGAATCATCAATAGGGTAGTATGGCCTTGCCAGCTACATGAGATCTTACTATATAAGCAATAGTCCATCCACCCAACATGAATCCTAGTATACCTAACCTAGGCATGTTCATGGTTTAATAAGACACATTAGATCTACATTCACCTCTCAAGAGGTATGGAAGCCACCAGATTTCTCAAGTGTCCCACCAGACCCCTATGGTCTGGTCATCTCCAATCACAATTCCCCTTCCTCAATGGGTGATCTAGGCTCCTTCACTAGGGCCACTAAGTCTCAGTAGGTCGGGTCTCACCTCCTAGGAAGTCTGGAGGCCCTCTAATGCCTTAATAGTACTAACCTAATCCATCAAAGACTATGGTTTTAAGCCAAGACACAGGAGTTGTTCATGACCCCTGGTGCTTATTCATTTCAATTAAACAAATTAAATCAATTTAATAAAAATATTCTATTTAATTTAAATTTAACCAAGTTAATCACCCTCAGTGGTGATCCCAAGCATCCGCATATAATATAAACAATCATATACTCTATAGGAAAAGAACACGAGACCACCTACATTTTTAGAAGCATTCCCAAATATCTCCAAGGGGTAAGCAGTAGCTACTAAGTCCTAGCCAAGGTATAACCAATATCATCCCAACTCACATCACCATCCAAGATTCTAACTAATTTCAAGAAGCTCAAAAAATTAATTTTATCAATTATAATTAATTACACAATTTAATTAAAAGTAGGCATGAATGGATAAAACTCATCATGTCATTGTGTCATACCGGAACTAAGTCCAAAGGAACTTTAAGGGCCCATATCATACCCCCATACCTGGTCTAAGAAAAATCCCAAAAAAACATCACCAAATTAATTGGAAACTTGATTTAAAATTGGAAAAAAAACCTAATAAATTTCAAAATGGAAATATACCTTGACAAATCACCAAGAAATCAAGTGCAAATGGCGTCTCAAGATTCTCTATTCTAATGCAAAGAGAAATCCCCATAATCAGTGTCTGATTCCATCATGATCCAATGGAATAAAAATAAAAACCCTAACCAGGGAGGAAGAAAAATAGAGGAAGAATAAGAGAAGCATAATGGAGGCCAACGGAGTCAAGGGAATACATCTAATCACCAATAAATGGCCTCAAAATCCACCCTAAGCCAAGGGGGAAATGATCTAAGGGATAGGGAGGAGGGATAGTGTGGGGGGAGGAGGATGAGAGAAAGGGTGATGACCCCTTACAAATTTAAATGGGTGAATAAGTAATTTTACCATTTTAATGAGATACACAGTTTGGCCACATTATTTTCCAAATCATGCACTAACCTTACTATTAGAACTACCTCAACACCCACCACCTCGAACGGTTGGGCCAGACAGTTTTCTAAACCATGTGCCAACTATGTGGTAGCTCTACACCACTCTGAAACCCTAAAATGGTTTCCTCTATAATGTCTCATTGTTTGACCTTAACTATTTTCCAACCATGTTAGTTAACCATTCTATTTACAAAATTAACTGAACATTCATCAAGCATCAAGGTTCTGCATGGTTTCCCCAAAATTGTGCACCCCTAACTGTGTACCTTGACCTAAAACCTCAAATTTTACATGAAACTCTCAAGTCTAATATGAACACCCTATCTACCTCACAAGCCTCATTACTCATCTAAAAACTTCATATTGAGGCATTATAAATCTTGGGATTCTGTTCCAAAATCTCTGATCCAATTTTGACTCGTCTAGTATTTGAAAATTCAAATTCCTTATGAAATTTTCAACTCTTACTGACACAAGATCTTACAACATCCTCACATTGATACTTATTATCCTCAAGAATCATCAGTGTCCATTAAAATTAACATTAAAACCTACCTTATACATGAATTCCCACTCAAATGGTTGTGTTTCACCATTGAATTCCCAACACGCTTTCAAAGTACCACTTAAAGAAACAGTTCTTACATCGTAAAAACTCAATCCAACACTCGTAACCACTACTATAACATCAAGACAGTACCTACTCAAACATGTTTAACCCAAACCACAATCACATCATCATATCATTCATCAAATAGCCTATGGTGCTCCCCATTGTAGGACCTAGTATGTAAAGGCCAATTCCTAATCATAGTGCCTCCACCGGTATAATTTCCTTTTGAAACACAGCACTAGAATCCTAATGACACTAACACCATGGTTCCCAACTACTACACCCATAAAAATATGATAAAATCATCAAAAAACTGGAAATCATTCTCATTTCTAGTTTCCAAGTTAGAACATACATGCCTTCATCATCCCTTCACAACACGAGCATGTCAGGTTTTCCATAAAAGGCCATAACCAATGCACAAAATTCCCCCATCATATCCCAAATGATGTTTCTTAATAATTTTATGACTGATTGTATCCAATTATATATGATAACACAATTTTAACTATCTATGGCCAACTATTCATGAAAACGTTCAACTTCCTCCACCAACGTGCCATCAAAACCTAATCATGATGCCTTTATCCCTAGCAGTATCTTGTGATCATCCAAGCATGATCACCAAATCCCATACCTGACTTCTAGTTACATTCCCTAGATTAACCATCAACTATCCATTTCTATCATTGTGTTACAACACTAACACCAATGCACCACCAATCTGATCATGCTCAGATCACCTCAAAACCATCTTGATCCTAACACTCACACTCAAACTCCACCCAATACCATATCTGAATCCACACCCATACTTCACTAATGAGTACAGTAACATTTATACCTATTTATCAACTAGTATCAAAATATTAAAACAATTTTACAATGACTGTTCCAACTTCCACATCCCTTCTCATGTTTGGGCCACATGTTAACGATCGACATCCCACTGCCCACATTAGGAGAATCCTTATCATCAAACTTTTGAAACAATTCCCAATCAACATAACTCATGACCTATCTATTACTGGACATAATGACTAGCATGGTCAATCTTGCTCACCCATGATCATCACCTCAACAGGTTCCATCACCAGATGTGTGTTTTCCCTCATGATACATACCCATCTATTATCAACCCCTGACACCGCATCTCCCTGAAAATGCTTGTTAAGATCAAGCCTTACGTCAATTTTCCCATGGAACCTGATCTATTTTTGATGTCTCATCTCCTATAGAGGGACTCTTTGAAAACCCATATAATCCCCTTGTCATCAGAATCATAAGAATTAGATCCACCTACTTAGCCCTAGGATCATCCATGGTCGCTCACTAATTCTAACACCCAACCCATGATTTTGGGAGTAGTATTTTACAAAGTCCAAGTTGACTATTCTCTATGGCATGTCAGCCTCAATATGCCAGAAGATCCCTTGGAACTATTCTAAAAAATTGATCACTTCACTTGTTCCATGTCCATCCTGTGACCACTTATTAATAAGAATAATCTAGCACCACAAGTGATCATCCTCGATCTAAATAATTTCAACCTCATAAAAATTATTAGCCTCCATATGAAGTCATTCCAGTCATGAGAATCCACCTGCACTCTGACCATGCTACTAACAATGCATCCAAAAACCTGGAACACCAACCCATTCCCCCTTCCTCAAGGCACCAATAAACTTAGGCCAACCCCTCTCATAGGTTTTCCTCTGTCAAACCAAACACTTTCCCACTAGGGTTAAATTCAAACTAATGGTCTTTAGGTCTCCAACCTAGCCTTACTAATCAAGCTCACAGGGGTCACAAATCATGAGTCATCCTCTCCGCACCCACCTTAAAATATATGGAATCAACATTCCAAGCACCCACTCATAAGGTATCGCATATGAAGGCATCACAAACCAACCACCACCCACAACTAGTTCACCCATACTAATGAGAATCCATGAACAGGACTACTCCCTCAAGAATCATGTCTCACTAATCAACTCTTCTGATATCCAATGGAATTACCCTGTACGATCTGTATTGAGGGAAAACACAAACACATGGTTCAGTTAAGTAAAATTTCATTCAAAACTGTATAGGAAAATTTCATATAGGTTGTTACTGACACTTAAAATAAATGATCCTAAACAATAATAACCCATAAAGGGTCTCTTGTTAGAAATCCAATGCCATGTCAACCTACCAGGGTCCCTGCACCTCCTGTGCATGAGGACTAAGTTGTCATCCTCACTGTTGAACGTCTCACATTAGACCCACATGACCTACCATCTTAAAACAATACATATCCAAGTTAAACCATTTTAGTAGAATTATACCAAGTACTTATATGGGAAAAAAATTTATAAGTAGTTTTTTACACTTTAAAAAACTAAGCATCAGTCGTCAGTGATAAAAAACATGCTAGCAGACCAATATGTCATGTGAATCCTACAAGCCAAGTATGATGCATGAGATGCATATTACCTTTACAAGCCAAGAGTCCAAATCAAAGCAATGGCCTATTTCCAATGTACAAGACCCCAAAATCCATATCAAATCAAGAACCTCAAACATCCATATGTGTCTCGCAAGGTGAAAATCAGATACAATTCTAACATAAAAAAGAAAAATGACAATCTCATCCTTGATAACCTAGACTTGCCAAAATAATCGTTCTCGACACACTAGTTGGATATCCATCACAAGCTCAGATAAATTTCTAAATATTCATTCTACCATATATTGAAACAATAATACAAAATAAAGAAATTCCTCTAATAGCACTTTGTAACATCCCACCACCCCAAGCCACTGACTGATGCCCAAATTGGTAGTCACTCCCTAACCTCAGGAACACCTCCCCATATACCAAAGGCTTCCAACAAGTTTCAGGGATATAAGGTGACACTATGGGGAGACTATACCCCCTCTATTAGAGTGTGAAATAAATATAAAATAACCAAATACCATCTATAATAGTAAATGATCATAAATTAGAAGTAATAAATGTGAAAAAGAACTGAATAAATAAACGAAATTCCACAAATTTCTAAAGATCCATATCATATATATAGTATTCTGACCACTAGGATATCCATATATACCAACCAAAAGTAAAAAAAAATAAAGAGGTTAGCTCCTCGACATCCCTTATCCATACCACATCCCAAGCTCCATGTACATGTTCGAGCCGTCTCACTCAATCAACCCTAGGCCTCGTGCCAACCTATCACTGCAACCAAGTGGATGTATACTCAGGTACCCAAGTGTATTGGTATCATGATAAGGGTGTGAGTAAAAAACTTTATATGGAACCACCAATGTGATCTCATAATAACCAGTATATGTCACGATAAGTTCATATGAAATTATCATCTAATAAATAAATAAATAAACCACAAAATAACTGCCACACTATGTGCTTTGTCTCAATGCTGGAGTGTCTTTAATCACATCATGAAATTGTGTCAAACATAGTATCACAAACCTCTGATATAGGAGTATTCCATAGCCATCATGGACCTCATTATAAGGGAGTTTAAAATAGTCATTGAAAACCTACCCTATAGAAGTATACAATACCATCCATACCAAGACAGATAGTGGGCCCTTTGTAGATCGCATACTCTGAGCCCCCACTATAAGGTCCCACTAGGAAATCACATGACAGCCCACCTGATCATATTGACTCCAAATCTATAGCAGCCCAACCATATTTAATCCCACACTATGTGGAACTCCAACCATATCCATCTCTAAATCCATGGCATATTATCCCGTAGTATCACGTACCTCCACTATGGGAGTATCCTCAGTCAGGAATAATCCCAATAGGCATCTCATCCAACCTCCCTTATGGGAGTGATTCATCTGGGGCATAACCCACCAAGAATCACAAAACCTATCCTATAGGAGTGATTCATATCTTGGGCATACACCCTATAAGCATTTTACTATCCTCCCCTGTTATATTTTCCATTGAATATTTAAGAAATCCTATAGAATATACCATGTAAAATATCAATATAAAATTTATAAATATGGGTGGACATACACCCAACCCACCAGGAAACCCATGGTCGAACTCCCCAGAGCATGATCCAACTCATCTTAACCTAAATATGATCAACTCACTGATCTAGGCTCTAAGGTAACAATTGTGATCATCTCTACCCATATCAATGTCCACCCTCTCTCTAGGGTCATTCATCATGAGACACCTACTAGGGTCCCCTCAATCTCATAAAATGGAGGTAATCTAATTGGAGTCCTCAGTCTCATACATGGACTAAGGTTATCACCCAATTCTATATGGACATTGTGTACTATGGCATCATCAACAGGGTAGCACAAAATTTCCAGCTGCATGAGGTCTCATCACATAGGTGATGGTAAAGAGATGACCCATGATCCATCTTGATCCTCAAGGTCACTCTTGGTCAGTCCACTCACCCAAACTGAATCTTAATCTACCTGAGGTCTATCCACCTAGGCCTTTGAATAGGTTAACAAGCTACATTAGATCTATATTTACCTCTCAAGAGGATTGGAAGCCACCAGGTATCTCAGGGGTCCCAGTAGACCCCCATGGTCTGGTCATCTCTAGTTACAATACCATTTTTTGTAAGGAGTGATCAAGGATCCTTCATTGGGGAAACTAAATCTCAGTAGGTCTGACCTCACCTCCCCAAAGGTCTGGAGGCTTTCAAACATCTCTAAAGTTCCATACTCATCCATCGACGCTCAAGGTTTCAACCTAGTACATAGGGGTTAGTCATGGCCCCTAGTGCTCATACATTTTAATTAAATTTAATTAAAAAATTGTATTTAAATTAAATTTAACCTGGGGAATCACCCTCAATGAAGATCTTGAGAATCCACATGTAATATATGGAAGCATAAATTCCATGGGTCAAGTACACGAGACCACCTACCTCTTTAGAATATTTCCCAAATATCTTCAAGGGGCGATAGTAGCTGTCAAGGCCCAACCAAGTTCTAACCATGTTGGACCTAGCTCATGTCACCAACCAAACTCCTAAGTCATTCCAAGAAGCTCAAAATAATTAATCATATCAATTATAATTAATTAAAACTTGGAAAAAATGGAAAAATTCACCACATCATCATGTCGTACCAGAACTAAGTCTAAAGGCACTTTAAGGGAACATCTCATACCCTTGGCCTTATGCCAAGGAAAACCCCAAGAAAAATGGATAAATTAACTGGAAACTTAATTTAAAGTTGGGGAAAACCAAATAAAATTAACAATTGTGACATACCTTGAAAAATCACCAAGTAATTTAGTACAGATGGTGCCTCAAGATGCCCTCTTACAAGGCATAGTAGAATCCCCATCATCAGTGCTTGATTCCACCATGCTCTAGTGGATTTGGAATAAAAAATCTAATGGTGAGGAAGAAAATTAGAGAAAGAATAATAGAAGCACAACATAGTCCAATAGAGTTAAGGGCATGCATTTAATCACTAAGAAACAGCCTCAAAATCCACCCCAATCCAATGGGGAAGGTGGATCCAAGGGAGAGAGAGGAGGGATAGCACACACAGGGAGGAGGAGAAGAGAAAGGGGATTCCCCCTTAAAAATACAGAGAGGAAAATAAGTAATTTTCCCCTTTAATAAAATTCCTAATTTATCCACACGGTTTTCCAAACCTTTCACCAACCATCCGGTAGCTTGGCCGCACAGTTTTCTAAACCATGATCCAACCATACAGTAGATCTGTAGCACTATGAAACCCTCATGCATTTCCTTTTCAATATCGCATGATTTAAACTTAATCATGAACCAAACATTAAATCTAACCATGATCTTTACAAAATGAACTGAAAGTTCATCAAGCATCAAGTTGTTTCACATTTTTCCCCAAACCATGCGCCCCAAACCAAGAACCCTAGAAAAAAACCTCAAAAAACCTTTAAACTTACCTAAAACTATTGAGGCTTATCCAAACACCTAATATACATCTCAATCCTCATTTTTAATCTAAAAATACCACTTTAAGTCATTCTAACTCTCATAATTTCATTTCAAATCATTGATCAAAATTGGACCCATCTAGTAATTGAAAAATAAAGTCCATTCTGAAATTTTTAACTCATACATATATCTTACACTTCTCATCCTAAATTTCTTTATGAGGTGGTTGATCAAGTAATGGGTACTCCCACACATATAATTTATTTTCATATTGTAGTAATCTGTACAAATTCATGTACCAATCATGGAAATTTATGTCAGTAAAGACATGTTCATTGTCCAATATTGATCACAGTGTATATGTGGCATTACTTTCTATTTTCTACAAAATCAAACATAAGTATATTATTACTTTTATCTTGATTACCTATTATTATATGCATTAATGATTTTTTATCTTTAAATTTATCCCACTATTTTATTAAATTACAGTATCCCTAAACCACTAGATTTGTAATACTCAATCGATTGATTATTCTAGTGGAAAGGATCTTTAAAACCTCTACTCATAGTACAAGATATGGCTACACCACTACTTGGAGGGTTTTATTTAATATTTTGGCTCTTTAATCACATTAACTCCCATATTCTTAATCTTTTGAGTGGATTCTAATATCCTACAAATGATAACTTTCCATTAATCAACACTTTACCTCTAAATTTGAAGAAAGATAGATTTGGATATTTCTTTATTTACAACTTTATTTAAGTCGACCCACTACTCTAATATGAACAACCCAATAGTAGGAGTCACCCTCCACTAGGGATGAAGAGCAACTCGTGTAATTTAATTTTTCAAAATTTAAGCGATGGGAGGAATTAATGACTTAATATTTTCTTTGAGGGATTTTAATTTCTTAGAAAATGAATTCCTTTTCTATTTAACATGATTATTTTGTATGATCTAACTCATAGCTGAACTATGATTAAATAGTAAACATTCACCATGTAGGTTCATTTTTATCTATGCATGATTTTTTATTATTCAATGTGATCTCACATATAAATTCATAGAAAAAAATAATAAACCACGAATAAATATATAAATAAATGATGTTAACATTAGTTGATTCTAACGATTGGTCCATTGAGAGAATAATAGGTCAACCTAAGCCTTGTGGGTAACTCCTTATGTCACATCTAATCCAACTTGAGTTACAACACTCACCTTTTCTAATGCATCAAATTTTCATTGGGTTTCTTGCCAAGTCTCAGCATGAAAAGCATCAACTTTTATCCTCATCATTTACAACTATACTCAGAGAAAGGAGAGGGGGTATTAGGAGTGTAAAATAAAAATAAATAATTTTTTATCAGGGTGAACAAGCCCTTTTACAAGTAATGATGCAAAAACTGATGTGCATATCACTATTTATTAAATAATTATTATGGATAAACACATTGTAATAATTAAATAAATAAATAAATAAAACTAGACACACATCAGGATATATATGGATTTTGATTGATTAGTATGAAATAAACACATGTAAATAAATTAAATTTGTGAAGAATTCAACTTGAGGGTATTTTTATGAATTTAAATAATTTAATTTAATTTTAATTCACAAAATTATTGTTGTACATCCCAAAAAAATATTTAATTAAATTATAAATATTTTTTCAAATTTATTTATATTTTTTCAGGATCCTAAGAATTTTTTAAACCAATGAGGTGGGATTTTGGATCTTAAGGTGAAACACATAAAGGGTTGGGCAGGTCAGGAAAAACCCAACCCAGCACAACTAGGGTTAGGTGAATATAGTGGTGGTTCTGGGTCATACCTTTTGTGCAGACAAGGGGAAGGATCCCCTCATGGGGTGCCACTTATAAAAAATAATTTTTTTATAAAAAATATATGAGTACCTTAGGTGATACTTTTAGTACCCCAGTTTTAGGTACATTTACCTTTATTCATATATTTTGAGTCTATATAATGCTCGGGATAAGTTTTATAAGGTTTTAAAGGGTTTTTTCATGATTTAGAGGATTTTTTGGAGGTGCACGGTTTCTACACAGTTAGTAGAAATCATGCACCTCCTCTAGGAAACCGTTCAAGGAAGGACAATGGCCACTGGGCAGGCACATGGTTGGAACATGATTTAGCCAAACCCTATGAGTGCCTAGGGGAAAATGTGAAATTTGAAACCAAGGTAAAAACATGGTTGGTATATGATTTTTCTAATTGTGTGAGCCAACCATGTAAAGGGTGACCTTGAGGCAATATCACCGTACAGTTGGTGCATGGTTTGCCAAACTGTGTGACCAAACCATGTGGCGTACAGTTGAAACCCTTAAATTTGTGGATAAAACCTAAATTAAGTCTTGTAAGCCTATTTATTCACCTAATACCTCAATATCTCGAATTATTTTTACTCCCTAGGCTTGAGATATGATCCCCTTAGATCTTTAAATGATTCTTAGGTGAATCAAAGTGCATTGGATATTTGGATTAATCGATAAGTCATCATTATTCACCATTATTCTTAGATATGGTCTTATTATCTCTCCTGGAATCATAGATCTAATCTATGGTGGATAGATCCATGTTATTCAGTGGTAATATTGATGATATATACTTGAATTGATTGAAGGGAAGAAGATCCAATACTAGTTTTTAGAGAACCTTAGTGACGTTCTTCATTTTCACCAACTGTTGAGAGTTAGGTGGCTTTTATCTCATATCCACTTGAATTAGAACTTGAATTATTAGTTTTCTTTAAATGATTTTATTGAAATTGTTGTGAAATATATGTGTGATTATTGATGGAAACCTATTTTGGGTTAAAGATTTGAAATTTTTGAAATTGGATGATTTGTTTGGGATATTCTATTTGGTGTAATTTTTAAAATGATGATTTTAAAATTATGGTTTTTTTAACACATAGAAAATGTTTATTAAGATGTTTTAAAGAAATAAAGGTTTTATTTTTAATGGTTTGGTATGGAATTTGGTATACATGGTCAACATGAGTGCATTTATTTTGATGTGACCTTGAATAAGGGGCGTGTACCATTGGGGTATAATGATGTTACCCTGGATATGGTAATGTTCCATTGGGGAACTTGGATATTGTTCACCTTGTGATTACTTGGAAGATCAACAAGATATCGCTCATGGGTATGGAACTGTCACCTGGGCATGCATGGGTGTGTGTGTAGCGACATGGTTATGGTTAATCCAAATAATTGAGAAATTTTTTTACACTTTGTGAAATGTTTTCCTTATAATTTGTTTACTATTTTGATATAAAATATTTTATATAAAATGTGCTAAAAAAATTCCCAGTGGAATGAGTTGGGAATTATTTGGGGTAATACTACTGAGTTTAGACGCACCACCAACTTGGGCACTATTATGCATTTTTAGATGTCATCTATCATGAAACATGTAAAGGAAAGGTATATTGGTTATTTAGTTATGCTTCTTGATATGGTGGTCATGGAATGTATAGTTGGAGCTTGGATAAGGTTGGGTGTTATAGGTCGGCATCACTTGTGAGTTTTTATTTTTGTGGTCTTTTGGTTTTCTTTGAGTATATCTTCTGGTTTCCTCTTGTAATATTATATGGTTTAATTTTTTGGTTATTTTTTGAGTTGTATTTTGTACTCATGAATCATTTAGAGGATAGGATATTTTTCTTTTATGTTGTCTGTGTGTTGTATATTTAAAATTTAAAATCTTCCCCCAAATTTTCTTAAGGCCATTGGTATTTATTCCATTAAAGTTACCAAGGTGTTTGGGTACATAAGGGTTTGAAGACACTTCTAGGTAGTGTAACCTCATCAACATGGGTTTGACTAATGAGAGTTCCATACTGTGCATTGATATTAAGACTTCCCACTATGACTTCATTTTTCATTTTTAGTTTTATGTTTTATGGAATGATGAAAAGGTATTGATTTTTTAAAATAGTAAAAATGGTTGATTTTGAAAATCATGGTTTTAGTTTTTCCAAAAATGATTAAAATGTTAATAGTGGTTGGATTTTGGAAAAGTATTTTGTGATATGTGTTGATATGGTATTCTGGAATTTATAAGAATTAATTTGCAATAGATTGTGACTAAATTTATTCTATTCTAGTTATAGATAATGTAATTGGGTTTACATCATAGAAATCAACCAGAAGAGCCTGCTAAAAATGTGGTTACATCTAAGCCATAGGTGAATCAACAGATCATCCAAAGTATTGTCCCTGATTTTTAGGTCATGAATAGGGGTAATATAAATGATGTTCCTTGAAAAGTGGACTATTTGGTTCAATTTCAAAATCAAAATCCACCCATATTTCATAAGGTTTCAAACTGGAAAAAGAAGAGGTATGGATGAATTAAATGAACATAATTTTTTAATTATAGGGAACACTAACTGAGCTAATGGTTAAGTTGGAAATGTATATTCTATAGTATCTATAAAACCAATGGTTGGATTCAGTTGTTTGGGCTAAATTTGACCAAGGAATGACATGGGAGAATTTTGAGTAAGTGTTTAACAATAAATTCTATCCCCACACCTTTCAAATTTCTATAAAAATGGACTTATTTAGTTTGAAGTAATATAATATCTCAGTAACAGAGTATGTGGATAAATTTATGAATTTATCCCACTTTTCCTTATATATTTTTGCAAGTTCATCATTCAAGGAATTTATTTTTGATTTAGGGTTGATACTGGAAATCCACCCAAATATTTTCATGTTTTGTATAACGAATTATACAGATATTGTCAATAGAGTGACTATATCAAAAAGAGATATCTTAGGAAATACAATTAGATGGGGCATATCTATTCATATGGGAAAATGTGGGAAATCTAATATTGGGAATAAATAGAAGTGGGAAACCTGCTTATAGAGTGGTGGTGCACCTCAGAATCAGAACATGGGATCAGTAAACATTTATCCTCGGTCGAAGAATAAGGTAGGATGTTTTCAATGTGGTTCTTTATAGCATATGAATCAAGATTGTATGGAACCACCTGTATCTTATCCCAATTGTAATTATATGGTACATCTTCGTCCTTATTATCATAGTGCTCCAAGGTTTGGTGCTAGAGACACATCTCATGTTCCTCATACATCGTATGCTTCAATTGGAAGATATTAGTAGAATAATTCTTATCATCATGATTGAGTGATCCAAGGTGATTATAGGAACACCATGAATCCTTAACCTATACAATCCCAAAAAGGTAACAAAGATAAATGTGTAGAAAATAAGAAATTTTATGAAGCTAAGTAGATGATCAAGGATAATCAATCTGTCCTTCAATGGTGAGAGATGTGATTATTTTTAATTATACACTTATACAATATTTTTTTGATATGGGCACATCCCACTCATTTATTTCTTCTTGTTTTGTTGATAATATAGTTTTTCATGTTTTCAATAGTCCTTCTATGTTGAAACTTCAAACTCCTCTTGGTCAAAGAGAGTGTCGAGCCTTTATGTGTAAAGCATGTTTTATGATTATCAATGGGTTTGAGTTGATTATGAATTTTTTTTATTCTTGATATGCATGTATATGTCTTGATTTTGGGTATGGATTGGTTAATATCATTCAAGGACCACATCAAATCTTATGTCTGAAAGGTTAGTTTCAAATATCTTGATGGAATTGAGAATATTTTTAAAGGAGATTGGGATATAATTACAAGTAAAGTGAGACTTTTTGAACCACTGGTTGGAACCATGTCTTATTAGTTGATAGTGTTTAATTTGGCATCTATGAATGAGATTTGAAATATATACTTTCCATGTATCATTAATCAATTTCCTAATATTTTTTCTAACAAATTATTAGGGATACCACCCAAAAGAGAAGTGGATGTTATGATTGATCTCCTACTAGGGACTTGTTCTATTTCACTTTTGTCTAATTGGATGGAACCAACAAAATTTATGGATTTTAAAGTTTAGTTGGAAGAATTTGAAAGTAAAGGGTTCATTCGATTGGGCACATCTTTGTGGGAAACACTAGTTCTTTTTTTGAAGGAGGGGAATAAATATCTTAGTCTTTGTGTGGATTATCATAAGCTTGACCAAATTATGATAAAGAATCAATATCCTATTCTAGGAATCGATGATCTATTAGACCAGTTGAGGGGATCCTAGTGGTTCTCTAAAATCATCTTACATTCATGATATCACCAACTATGATTTCGGAAAGATTATATTCCAAATACAGATTTCAAAAGAAGATAAGGACATTATGAATATGTTTAATTCCTTTTGTTCTTACAAATACACCAGCCATAATTATTAGATTGATTAATTGAATCTTTCAGAGGTATTTGGATTCCTTTTTGGTGGTTTTTGTTGATGATATACTAGTATATTATACAATAAAATCAGATCATGAGAAATACTTGGATATAGTGTTAGGAATCTTATAGGAGCATCGCCTTTATGCTAAGTTATCAAAGTGTGATTTCTAGAAACAAGAGGTGTGTTTTCTTGTCCATGTATTTTATGAAAAACTAGTTTCTATAGATTATAAAAAGATATAAGTTGTTATCTATTGGAAACTACTAAGAAACATCTTTAAGAAACATATTTTCCATGGATTAGTAGGATACTACAGGTGTTTTGTATGTGATTTTTCATTTTTGGTCTCACCGATGACAACTTTGATGAGGAAATTCATGCCTTTCCAATGGAATGATGAATGCTAGAAATACTTTCAAGAACTTAATGTTAGAACTACATCAGAACCTATACTCACATTATTAGAGTCTTTAAAAAGATATGTAGTGTATTGTGATGTATCAGAATCTGGTTTGGGATGTATTCTCATGTAGGGATATCATGTTGTTGCTTATAGATCATGGTAGTTGTGATTGCATGAGAAGAACTACCCAACACACAATTTGGAATTGACTGTTGTGCTCCATGATTTGAATACATTGTATCAGTATCTCTTTGGTGAGAAAATCATAGTGTTTAAAGATCATAAGAGTTTGAAACACATTTTCTCACAAAGATATTTGAATCTAAGGCAAAGAAAATGGATAAAATATTTTCAAATGTTTGACTTTGACTTGTTGTATACACTGAGGAAAGGAAATTCTATATCATATTCCTTGAGTAGGAATTTATATGATCAATTAGCTAAATAGTATTTAGATAAATGGAAGATTATGTAATTCATAGATGATATGCATATGGATTTAGTATAAAAAGGTAATGTTACAATTTTCTTTTAAGTTTCTATTATTCCTAATTTGGTTGAGCAGGTTAGAAATACTCAATCATCCAATCCTCAATTTTTTACCATGACTTCAAAACTCAATAGTGGGGAGACCATTGAGGGATGGAAGCTGGATGGGAGTTTAATTTTGTAGTTTAGGGATCAGATGGTCATACATTTGGTTTATTAGGAACATCTTCTTAGTTCTTACTACTATTTGAGATGGTTTTTTCATCCTGGAATTCAAAAAATGTATAAAGTGTTGAAATCTCGGTTTTTGTGGGTTGTCATGGAAAAAATTATATTGGAGTATGTTTTGAGATGACTCACTTGTCAGTAGGTTAAGTTAGGACATAAAAATCCACCTAGTGTGTTATAGAATTTATTAGTTCCCATGTGGAAATGGGAGTAGATAGCCATGGATTTTGTAATAGGTCTACCAAGGATGGTTAGAAAACATTATTCCATATAGGTGATAGTGGATCTTCTCACAAAGTTTGCTCACTTCATCTCTATTCATGAAACCAATAAGGTGGATGAATTTTCCAAACTCCACATTTGTGAAATTATAAAGATTCATGGTGTTTTATCCTCAATTTTATCAGGACGATACCCCAGGTTTACATTACATTTTTAGAATTCCTTACATCAATATCTTGGAACCCAGTTGACTATAAACATGACTTATCATCCTCAAATAGATGGAAAATCTGAAAGGATTATCCAAACATTGGAGGATATTCTTAGGGATTTTTTAATAGATTTTGGCAGATCATGGGAGGATAATACACCATTAGTGGAGTTCTAATACAATAACAATTATCAGACCTTGATACATATGGATCCTTTCTAAGAATTGTATGGTTTTTGTTATCATTCTCCACTTTTTCAGGGGTAAATCGGTGAGACTTCACTGATTTTTCCCAACCTTGTTCAAGAGACATCATATAGGATTCATATTATCAAAAAAAGGATGGTAATATCTTAGAGTCAAAATAAATCATATGCAGACCATTATTGATGACTGTTATCATTTGAGGTGAGTGATCATGTGTTCTTGAAAATCCCTCCAAGGCTTGGGCATCAGCCTTTTGGTAAGAAGGGAAAGTTTTCTCCTCAGTACATATGCCCTTTTGACATACTTGAATGAGTTGGTGAGGTGGAATATGGATAGTTTTACCATAAAAGTTCAGTTTAGAGCACAATGTGTTTCATGTATCTCAGTTTAAGAAGTACCGACTTGATCCTAACCATGTGATTCGATGGGATCACGTTGACCTAAATCCAGATGCTATGTTGATTCATGTGCTAGTACAAATTGTGGATATGAAATATAAGCTCTTGATTATTAAAATAATTAACCTATTGTGGGTTTTATGTCAACATGGTCGAATTTAGGAAGAAATTTGGGAGTGTGAAAAAGGAAACGTTAGAGAAATGACCCAAACTCTTCTAGAACAATACTAGTTTTCCACTTTCGGGGGACAGAAAGACCAATTATGGGAAGAATGTATCACCCTTGGTTTCAAGTACATGACCCTTTATTCATGTATTTTGAATCTATATAATGATCAGGTTAAGTTTTGGGAGGTTCTAAGGGGTTTCTCATGTTTTGGAGGCTTTTCTGGTGGTGCATGGTTTGTGAATGGTTAGTAGAAAATGTATACCACCTCTAGGAAATAGTGAAAGGGAGGACAATAGTCACTAGGAAGGCACGCAGTCAGCACATGGTTTGGCCAAACTATGTGAGTTCCCAAAGGAAACCATACAACTCGAAACATAGGTAAAAACATGCTTGGAACATGATTTGTTTAACTGTGTGATCCAATCATGTTAGGGGTGACCTTGTGATAGTAGCACAACATGTTTGGCATGTAGTTTACTAAACCATGTTTCCTAACTATGCAGCGTATAGTCGACACCCCAAAATTTGTGTATCTAACATTAATTAAGTCTCGTAACCCTCTTTATTCACCTAATCCCTCAAAATATTGAATTCCTTTTGTTCCCTAATCTTGAGATATGACCCCCCTTCAATCCAAAAGCAATTCTTAGGCGAATCAAAGTGCGTTAGAGATTTGAATTCATTAGTAAGTCATCTTTCTTCATCGTTCTTCTTAAATATAGTTTTATTATATCTCTCAGAATCATATCTTATCCATGGTGGATAAAACCATGTTCTTTGATGGGAATCTTGATGAGATATGCTTTAATTGAGTGAAGGGAATAAGATCTAAGCTCAATTTTTAGAGAACCATAGAGTTTTTCTTAGTTTTTTCCAACTGTTGAGAGGTAGGTGGTTTTTTTATCATCTCCACTTGAATTAGAACTTAAAGGATTAGTTTTATTCAAATTATTTTCTTGAAATTGTTGTGAAATCTAAGTGTGATTCTTCTTAAAAACCTATTTTGGGTTATGGATTTGAAATTTTGGAAATTAGATGGTTTGTTTTGAAGGATTTTTTTGTGTAAATTTTAAAATGATGATTTTAAAATTATAGTTTTTTAGGCATGGAAAAAAATTTGAAATGATTTAAATAAATAAAGGTTTTATGTGGAATGGTTTGGCATGGAATTTTTCATACATGGTTAGAATGAGTGCATTTATTTTGATGTGACCCTGAAGAAGGGCTGTGTATAATTAGGGTATAAGGATGTGACCCTAGATAGTTAGTGTACCATTAGGGAAATTGGATATTGGTCACCTTGTAATGACTTGGTGGTTTGATAAGAGACTGATCATGAGTATGGAAATGTAACATGGGCATGCATGGGTGTGTGTGTGTGGAGACATGGTTATGGGTATGCTAAATAATTGAGAATTTTTTTTATTCTTTGTGAAATTTATTCCTTGGAACTTGTTTACTATTTTGATAAAAATTATTTTATATATAATGTGCTAATAAGTTTTATCCTAATGACGTGGTTTGGGAAGTCTTTGGGGAAATCCTACTAAGTTTAGACTCACCCCCTACTTAGGCAATGTTGTGCATTCTCAAATGTCATCTATTGAGACATGGGTAAAGGAAAGGTATCTCGGTTATTTAGTGATACTTCTTGATACCATGGTAATGGAATGTGGAGTTGGTGCTTGGAGTGGGTTGGGTGTTACTAGTTGATGTCACTTGGGATTTTTGAGTTTTCTAGTCTTTTGGTTCACTTTGAGTATGTATTTTGGTTTCTTCTTTTACTCTAATATGGTTTAATATTTTTGTTTTGTTTTGAGTTTTATTTTCTACCCATGCATAATTTAGAGGATTGGATTTTCATTGTTTATGTTGTCTGGGTGTTTTATCTTTAAAAACGAAAATTTTCCCCCCAAATGTTCTTGAGGTCATTGGAATTTATTGACAGACATTGGTGACTTGGGGATGTCGCCTAAGGTATAGTAGCACCTTCTTCTCTTCTCGAACCAATGATTAAGGGTGGGATATTACACTACACCCCCCCCCCCAATACCCAAATGGGGGGACCTTTTTTCTATTCTAGGGGTGGTTGTTACACTCTCAAAGTCTCCTCTTTATTTTTTTGTAACATTTTTAAAATCCTACAAATTAGGCTTGAGAAAAAAAATCTTTTAAAAATAAGACATGTTTGGAATCCCCCCCCCACCCAATCGCTTCAGTGTGTGTGTGTGTGTGTTATGATGTATTTTTAATTAAGATATGTTTGACTTGGACTTCCTTAGTATTGTAGCTCAGTTGGACAAATCCCACACATGTAGTGTTTCGGCCATTGCCTCCAACCCGATGTCATTGGTCATCGGTGAAATAATCCTACACCAATTAAATATATATAAATATTTATTCATTATTAATTTTAATACTGGACAATTATAATTTTCATCTTCAGATGACCACAACTCGGTCATTTGATCTCATATAAATGTTCCATTTCTAGTTGCATGACTATGAAAACGCCCTATTCTCAAATAAATGAAAATTTAAGTTTTAATTCAACTAAATTAAATGTATGGTTTCTATAATACCAATTAAAGAAACACAAGGCTTTATAGAAGCATGAAAAATGATATTATAACAATTTTAGGTCTAGATTATTTTGAAACATCTAATTAGGTAAACCCATACCAGGATTCAACCATGGATAATGAGAAATTTAATTAAATTTTTAAGAATAAAATCAAATAAATCAAAATTGTACCTCCTCTAATTTCAATCATAAACATGTTTTGCTCATCATCATCAATCTTCGCTTAAAGGAACCAAACCCAAAAACCTCTAGATTGTCCACACATATTTTGGAATCTTATTCAAACATCATCCAATGATATTTAGGTGCTAGTTTATAGAATCAAAGTCTCTTCAAAGTCATCACAATAATGGGAGATCAAACTATTGATCCTTAAACTTGGATAAAAAAATTATATTACCTTTACTTTCTCTCTTTGAGACTTGAGAGAGAGATGAAGAGGATAGATAATTAGAGAAAACACTTCTTACCCTCATTTTGGGTCTCAAAAATATTTAAATACTTAGGTTATAACTTCCATAAATTACATTTAGGTACTCATGGAAGTTGACCCTTCAAACAAACCCAAAAATGACACAAATGAAACTTAAAAACTTACTGCAAATGTCATGAATATTTTATCACATTCTTGTAACATCTAAATCGAGTTAAGTGATAAAATGTGATTTGTTAGCTCAACTCAACTCTCCCAAAAATATTAAATGAACCTTGAATATTAATAATTAATATTCATTAAAAAAATATTTTTCATTATATTCATGGAATAAATTGTGAATATAATAAGTAAATAAATTAAATATTTATTATTATAAACTTGAATAATATTGAATTAATTTATTTCCTTTTTGATTGTATAGAATTAGGCATTACTTGACCCCCATCGTATGGCTCACCATTTCTTAAACTTCAAATCAGTATAATTGATCAAGATTCCAAATACGTTTTGTCTATAACCCTTCAGGCCCGTATCTTGATAGTAGTGAGTGATACCCATAGACTAGGAGTAGATTCTAGAAACCCATCAAGGCCCTTAAGAAGATAAGGTTTATTCATAGCAATGACAACCTCCTTTAAACGAATTTCATGTAATATAATCACTTTGTATCATGATATATCATAAAATAGGATACACACTTCATGGTATCATCCTTTCTTTCTTTATTTATTTGTAACCATATAAGATGGACTTACCTTAAATCACCATACCCATGGATTTAATAAAGGTTCTACCATCCTGGTTGATCGGGCTTGAGATATCTCTTACTTTTATAAGGTACAAATTCTTTCTTGTATATTCTACTAATTTCATTCCATTAATGATGCACCCAATTCAAGCTACATCACCACAATATAAATGTCATGGTTTTTATCTTGAATAAAAGTACTAGATAAAATGGTACACATTGATAATGATCAAAAGTTGAGAGACTAATATTCATGATCATAAATAGAAACAACCAATGACTCATGAAACATGCGGGGTTCTTATTGGTAGTTTAGTCCTAGTGATTTCCTCTAATTGAGATCAACAAGTGTGAACTTCATGAGAATAAGTCACAATGCTTATGATCCCCCATCACCTGATAGTCAGACATCATTTTTTTTCAATCATTATAATGTATCTAGACCATAAGAGATGTTTTTAAGTTAGGCTTAATGATACTCTTTTTACACATGGTAATCAAAAAGTTCTTTTCAAGTTAGGTTTAAGGCACCCACATTTACAACATAAGCTTCATTTATAATGGATCATATCTTATACTATTATTCAAGTTTATTATTTTTGTGCAATACAAGAACCTAGTAGAAAAAATATTATCATAAATTGTAAGTAGATTAAACACTTCTAAGAGGATTTTCTAAAGAATCTTATAGAGTAACTTTAGCTAAAGGATGTCACTTATGTCACCACTTAATAATTTATCCATTATATCTACCGTTATGTACTAGTTTACTTATTTAAACTACTTAAATTGAGGAAAATATAGTTTTTTAGGTATGGGGAAGGTAAATATCATGTATTTAGAATTTTATTTTTCAATAAAAATCAAAAAAGAGAGAGAGAAATAGGAAAAACTTGTCACATTATGATAACACGGGTGGAACATATTTAAAATTAATGTTTAATTTTTTCCCCAATATCATTGGTATAATGTAAATAATGAAATAAAATTTATCATTAATAGTTTTTTTAATAAAAATATAAGTCTCTCAATAATTTGAGTGATTGTCTCTCTATGAAATCTTTGATATTTATACACCATTTTATGTGAATTGTTTATGAAAAATTTTAACATTCAATATCTCTACATAATATTGCATAAAAAATTACTTGAAAATATTTCTTACTCAATTGAAGGTATAATAAAGTTATTTAATTATTATATATATTTAAGTAATAATTTTTTTATATGTTAATTTCTCATCTGATCAATTTCATAATTGTATCGTATTAACCTATGTGTGTGAACATGTTATCCAGCTTTTGTATTACCTCTAAAAAAACAAATATTTGTGTGTGTGTGTGTGAATGTGTTATATATACATATATATGAGAAAAGGTATGAAATGTACAATATATAAGGATATTTAGGTCAGGTTCTTAAGGTTTGAATTCTAATAATGCTTAAGTGAGTGAATTTTGAAATTTGATTGTAAAGGATGATAAAAAAAATTAGTGTAAAAGAACTGAGTAAACCAAAAAAAATACTTGACCTAGATATACTGAATGGAGAATGAAAAAAACAAACTTACTACACACACACATGAATAATTAATGTCATAATGGGATCATAACTTTTTTTCATCATGATCAGTGTCATAAATATCACTGTATTTTGTTTAGATATAATTTATGATATAATTACTTTAAAATTTATTGATATTAAATCCATAGTGTGATCCTTTTTTACTATATTTTATACCATGGATTGATAAATTCAATCATGCATATCTTATCAAAATATTTTATATAAAGGAAATATATATTTACCTATGAGTGAAAAGGATTATGTGTAGGTTTGTGATCACACAAAACCTTATCTAAGATGTTCATCTTAAACCTGTAAGTTAACATTTTTATGGGTTCTAGTGTCCTATCATTTTATCCTTTTATATTCCACCATCATTTTGTAATCAAAATTTTAAAACATTTTAAAAGGGGAAAATTCATTATCTTTAATTTTTTCATATAAGGACAATAATTTGATATTTTTTATATAATGTTTCCTACACTAATATAAAATTTAAAAATCATTTTATATAGGATTAAAGGGTTATTGGGATATAATTCATTCAATTGGGAAAATAGATATATCCAAACACATGAGGCTAAATAGAGGCCCATAAATAGAAGAAAATTTGGGTGAGTTATATCGGACCATATTTCTATAAATTGTCTATATCTTGGGTTATAGAGCTTAAATGATGATGATTCCACACCATTAAAAAGTTAAATTGAACACACAAATCTCTATAAAATTTCAAGTCAATATTTTTTGGATAATTTATTCATTTAAGTAGATCAAGTGGGAGAAAAATTATGTCATGGATAGCTTACCTATACTCATAAACCATTGAATTCTTTTTGTGAAAATTGTTAAAAAAATACTCTTATCCCATATTATCAAGGAATGATTTACAAAAGGGAGATATGAGAATTATTAGGATGTTCAATTATCCTATTTATGGATTTTTTTTCCCCTTTCTTGAAGTGATAAACTCTTTGTGATCACCTGGGGAGGAACTATATGTAAAATCATGGGCTTTGATTTGTACTACATTGAATGATATTTTAATTATAGATTTATATATTTGGTTTTCATCTTTTATTTTTCATTTTTGAGTTGTGTGCTGGAATGTAACACTCGCAATCAAAGGATCATGTTTATGGTTTCCCATTAATTTGATGATTCACACCTCTGTTCTTCATCTCTTTCCCATTCTCAAGTAAGGTATTTGTATGGATCATACTAGTTGATAAATTATATATGAAAAAACCTATGATGGACATATAATACATGTAAATATGTATCAAAACATATAAATATGTAAAACACATTGAGTTGCTTATGCATTACCTTGATGAGTTTAGGTTATGATGTTGGACGTAAAACACTCGATCAACAGCGATAACCAGTAAATTATTTTAAATTTCTAGCTAAACCTTAGGTGGCATCATAATATTAAATAACTTAAAAATATAATTTTATAATTTAAATATCAAGGATAAAAATATTTTTCTCCATCCCTTGAAGTGATGATAGATGATCATCAGGAAAATTACTTGTGATTATCATACTTTCATAAACTGTTTAAATCCAAACTCTTTAATTTACTTATTCTTCATTACCAAGTTAGCTTGAACCGAGATTTAACTAAGTCTAACTTTTTTTATAATTAAATCCTTATTTTGATATTAATTATCTAAGGATCCATCAATAGATGACCTAGGGTTCTTACTATACAACAAAAATTCTAGTTAAAATAAACATGTCATTTTACACATTTGATGGTTTGATCAGTCCATGGGGTTATACTTTGTGGTTTTGTTAATGAGGATTAAGTTTTGTTGTAGAGTATTTATATATAAATTTGAGAGCTACCATAAAATTGTTTTTAAATATATCTAAAATAAGTTTTAGATGGTTTTTCATAAGTGGTTACATATGATGTAATATGTGGTGAAAATGAATGATAAATTTTCCAAAAACATTTTTTGGAAGATATCCAAAAGGAATTTTTGATATTATTTAAAAATTTATTAAATATGATGTGACATGAGTTGAAAGTTTTTTGAGTCTATAAGAACTGATAAATAAAAAGGATACGGTAATGAGAAATTCCCATGTTCATAGGATTCAACCACAGGTTTTGAGACTGTGGGTGCTATTATCATGGAAGTAGGCCAGGGGATAGTGTCATGATATTATCCCCCAAAAGACACTAACTTAAAGCCATGATACTTGGCTATAGAAATAGGTTCCCTAAAAAATAAAAAAAAATCTAGTTCTCTAGTTTCGATCTAATAACCTCTTTGTTATATGAGGCACCTTCCACCACTACACTACATAATATTTTAAGTATATATATGGATGTGTGTGTGTGTTAAAACCAGTGGCATAATATATCCAAATATAGGGGTGAATTATAGTGTTATATTATTTTTTCCTCTTATATGATCTTGTACTTGTGTTCATAAGAAAAATTCAATTCTATCAATATTTTCATACACACACACATTACAGATAATGAAAGTAAATGCAAGGACCCAAGAGTTTTACTCGGTTCTCTACAAAGGGATAGTATAAAGAGAATATTACAATAATTAATCTACACCAAAGGAAGTAATATTAATCACTATATTTCTTAAAAATGTTTAGTAATGACACATTTTTTATCCTAGGAGCACTTCCTCTTCTTGTATCTCAACTCACTATTTCGATATAATATTTATAAAGGGAATGAAAACATGCATGTCACTTAAAATGAATCTTCAAAAAATAGAATGTGAACCCCAAAACTAGTGAGGGTGTTCTAATTTTTCTTATTATCCTTCTTTAAGTCCTGATATTCATATTATATCTCTATATAATCCTCTCTTATACTTATCACAGTCACACACACCAACAACAACATCTCCTCTTCTTAAAAACTTCTTTCTTCTAATTCCTCATGTATAATTAATTACCCATAATATTTTCCATATTTTTATTATGAAAACTACATGTTCTTCATGAAAATTTATAGAATAATTCGAATAAAAATTCCATCATATTCAAAATCAATTTTTATTCATTTTATTCTTCAATCGGATCTCATGAATTAATTTCATAATTCATGGATCTTTTATTTCTCAATAACTTTTCATTATTCTCGAACTATCTTCCATGTGATCTCCCTTGAATATCATACTCTTTAATTCTGTACAAAAATTAAGATATTCCTTAATATATATTGGCCAAATTATTAATCGTATATTAAGATTAATAATATTTCCATGCATGAAAACAAATTGTGTGAAGCTTTAAGTTTTGATACAAACTTAGTTAATAAGAAACCCTATATAAATTTTTCATTTAAATCACTATGGTTATCACAGTATATTCCTCCTCTAATTTTAGCATGATCTTTCCTTATGAATATTTGAATTTATCTAAAACCATATGAATATCAAGGAATGACTCTTACATTTGGCCTCGGTGAACCTTATTAAGTATAGGTTATAAAGGGTATCACCTTTATGGAATGTTCAATTGCTCTTACAAAATTTGATAATGAAATCTAGCTGATGACCCTTACAAAATCTTCCTTTTCCATTTTCCATAACTATAAGGCAGTGACTCCTATGAAATGAGTTGGGTGAAACTTACAAAATATGAATACCCTTATGAAATTAGTATGATGGACTTCATGAACTCCATCATTTACTCTTACATAGACAGGGATATCTCTCACCTTTTTCATTTTTCCAAGTGACTAACCAAAATTACCCTTACGTTTTGATCTAGTGAGCCCTTATGAATATAAGGAAATCCTATAAAAATTTTCTATTCTCACATCCTATTCTATATTGGTAACTCTTACAAACCACTCTAGATCACCCTTATGATTTCAAGGATGATACTTTTTATTTCCACCCTTTTTCCTAAAATGACTCTTATGTTTATAGTGAACTTATCTAAACTTATCTATTTTTTCATATAGCCAATAAATATTAACTTTATTCTTATAGGAAACTTCTTCGTCACTTAAATGGATTTTTATAACTATTTTAGAACTTACTCTTACAATCATAGGTAAACTCTATAACTTAGAAATATTTCTATTTGTTAACATTTAGTTTCTTTAATGTTTTGAGACTTAGTCATTTTCACATAAATCTTCTCAAACCATATTTTTCCAAAATTATTCAGAATAATTTCAAAACTTCTCTAAGTGTATCCAAGGATGATCCAAAACCATAGTAATCAGGAATAAAGATAATCTACCCTTCTCTATTATTTATTCTCCCATATCTCTTTAGAGTAATTTGTATACTCCTTTTATAATAAGAATGATCTCAAATGTAACATCGTGTTACCTTCTTTTAGGTACTCCTTGACCCTTTTTTTGATCTCATTTTGTTTGGGTTTTGTATTAGGGTGTTTCAGGAAAAATTTAGAGAATTTTGGAAAGACAAGAGTAAATTCATGGTTGGAACATGGTTATGAAAAAACATGCAGTTTGGCCTAGCAAACCATACGGTTTGGTCCAGCAAATCGTGCACCCTGTTGTGAGCCACTGGAAGGGGGCACACAATTTGTCAAAATTGTGTGGACAACCCCTCCAAAGCATGAAACCATAGATAGTGAGGGTTTTCATAGTTGTTTCATGGTTTGATGAAATGTGTTCCCTCCTAGTAGAAACTGTGAACCCTACCATTAGGGGTGCACAGTTAGGGTGCACGGTTTGTTTAACCATGTGGACCTACCCAATAAACCATGCGCACGGGTTTTAATTCACTCAAAATTTTTATTAAAATCCTAAAACCTTTTGTTTTGACCCCTAATCACAATTTTTTAACCCTAAATTGAATCCTTGGTCCTTTAAGTCACCCAAGATGTTATTTTTACCCCTCCAAACCATTTTCTTAGCAGATCAAGTATCTGGTGATTGTGTTCAATCTTCTCCAGGTAAGTGGATCACCCCTCATGTGGTTTCTCCCAATATCTATTTCTCTAATACTTATAGAGTGATATATAATCATATTATTGATATATATAATCTCTATTTTAATGTATCTTGATTCTATGTTGAATTTCTTGATCTATCTTGCCTTTTTTCTCCATTGGTGTTCTCCATTACGAGCATAGTGTGTTGTGATCTCTTGATTTAAAGATAGGTGGTCCCATAATACTTTTCCCTATGATTGAAACCTTAAATTGAATGATTGAATTTAAATTATTTTTTAATTGATTTAAACCCCATTATTTTAAAGTATTTGATGTTTGATTTTGATATTGGCATGGAATTGATGAAAAACCCCAATTTCAATGGAATTGAAATGTGGAGCGTATTTTGGGGAAAATGATGGATTGATTTAAAATTGATTTGATAAATTGATTAGGTGTTGAACCTTGAGAAAAATGGATTAAAGTAAAAGATATTTTGAAATGGAATAAATTGATAAAACCCCCTATTTTGGTTTTGAAATGACAAAGACATGCCAAAAACTGAAACTGGGAAATTATAATTTTAATTGATTTGAAATTCTTTATTTCCCCATGTTTGATTGATTGATTGTTTGAAGCACATGTAATCCTATGTAGCTAGTGGTAACTAGGAGAAGCATATTGGGACCTTGATTCCCTAACAATGAATTGATGATGACAACTCTAACTAAACAATTATGGCATGAATACTCGAGAGGGTTCCCCTTTAGGATTGTAGATATCCCGTGAGGGTTCCCCTATTTAAGGTGTAGATTTATTTAACTTTTCACATCTATCTTGATCCAATATCATTATTGGGATGTGTTAGGATCTTATTAATTGAACTAAAATACCATGGGGATTTTATACATGGTGTTATTATTTGTTGACTTTGATATACATGTCATTGATTATTGTACTATTTTATTCATTACAACTATTTTATATAAGTGTTTTATATAAAATGTTTATTTAATCTAGTTTTGATATATCTGTCAACCTTTTTAATGTGTAAGCATGTTTTGGTTTAAAATATGTGAATGAAATACCATGCCTTGTCTAATTGTAAATGTAAACATAATTGGTTTAATTGATATGGCATTGATTAAGGAACATTTGGTGAGACCCTACTAGAATTTATAGCTCACACCATACCTTTTCCTTTGGGTGTTTTTAGATTTTATTATGCCATGTTTGATCAAATGGAAAGTTCCACTTAGAGGTGGTGGATATTTTTGATCCTTGGGACTGTGGAATGATGATGGTGACTGGTGGAGATATTTTACACTTATTAAATGTGGTCTTTGAAGACTTTTTTTGGGTTGACGTAGTTATTTCCTTTGGATGTTTATATTTTTATCGGGGTTCTATTTTACCTATTTGTTTCTAGTACTTTCTCCCTTTGTAGTGTTGAACATACTGACTTGTATATTTTATCTTACACTTTTTTGTGGAAAATTTGTTCCCACTTATTTCTTGTATGATTCCTGGTGCTTGTTGACAACCCATGGGGATTGGGAATACCTTTAAATTTATGTTAGAGTTGGCTCAGGTATTAGGTTACCCAAGTATTCCAAGATGGTTCTTGACAAAGTGGTATTTGAGGTGTAGGTTAAGCATATTTCCTTGATTTTATTATGCGATTTGGGGTGTCTTGATGGGATTTAGGAGGTATTTATGAGAGAGTTCCTGGAAATATCTCACTGTAATTAGACTTAAGTCACCATGGGAGTTTGGGAAAAGTGTATTTGAATAATTTTTTGATATGATTCTAGTTTTTTCCCTGCCTTTGGTCTAAGTATGTTGAAATCCCAATCTTAAATTTCTGCTCCATGGAATTGGTATTCCTATATATTTGAACTGTGTATCCATTATTATGTATTTAGTGTTATCTATTGATGTTGTGTAGCATCATGCCTCTAAGAATACATATGAATAGGCCTCAGAAGAAAGCTTCTGGTGAACCACATTGAGAAAATCCCCAGTGGGCCAATATCTTGTCAGGATAGTGGTGAGGGATGTCTAAGCTCTAGGAAAAGTACCAACACTTATTCCCATTCAGGATCCAATAGTGGAATGAAACGATCCTATCATGGGGTGTGAAAAAAACAAATATTTCCTAAGTTAAAATTAAATATAGTGTTTAACCTAGGTTTTCTTTGAATCGGATCTCACAACAATCAAGTTGTCACCTTAAAAATTAAGAAATACGTGGAGATTGTTTTTTATATTTATTGATTTAAATAAAAAAACTAATGCAAAAAAATAAAATAAATCAATTAAGAAAAATATTTAAAGAAAATTTACAAATAAAGTGATTGATAATAGTGATATTAATTAGGTGATTATGTTGGGATCAGTTTTCCAATTGCAATGCTATCATAGTTTTAATTTGTCCAATCCTCTTCTACTAAGCCAATTAAAGTGAGTTTATATGGTAACTTCCTCTCACTCCCTTGGTAAATGGTGATGGTGAGAGTAAACCTTACCAAAATCTCAATTAGTTCTATTATCCTTTCTATGTGTTAAAGAGTTGCAGCGAATACCCTAAATTGATTTAGTAAATTCCCAATCGGGTCTTGTTTATCCCAAATAATCAAGAATATCCATTACCCCTCTCACACGTACTAAAAATCACCGAGTACTTCACCACTAAGACTTGATTCCATTGTATATAGGTCATAACCTAATAGAGGTATAAAATGATCACTATCCAAAGAAAAATAAATAATATAATCTAAAACCAAATATGATCATACTTGATAATAAAAATCGTTATTAGAAATTGAAAGCAACTTTGCAAAAGAGATAAAAGATTTTATACCATTAAGTGTAAGAAATCAAACATTAAAAAAGGGAAAACTTCTCCTTCCCCAATCACTCATAGTATTAATCCTCCATTTTAAGGAAATCCATGAATAATGGGGAAGAATAAAACATTACAAAATTAAAAAGAATGAAAAGAGGGGAAAGGAAGAACATAAAATTTCTCCTTCAGAATCCTTCCACTGAATGTTTTTTTGTTCTTCCCACCAAACCTCCAAAACTAGAAAATTTATATTCTTAAATTTTTTATAAATTTATTTGTATATATACTCTCAAAATTTTATTTCATTTGGACACGTTTAGTGTGAGTTAAGATCAAATTACTTAAGTAAAATTTTTCTAGCCGAGGAGACTCTTGAGATTCCTCCATTTGATCACATACAAAGGCAGACTTAATGAGATAATTTCTACATGAAATTTTATAATAGAATGAGGATTTGAGTACTACTTTACATTCATATATAATCACCTCATTTGGAGGTCTTTAGACCTATATATGCCTCATTAACTAAGTTAGGTTCCATTCTATCGGCCAGAAAACATTTCCAATTGATTGATTTTTTTAGGCCAGTGGATTTCGAATTGGATCTTAGTACAGAAGACAAAATTGAATCCCAAGAACAAATACAGCCTAAAAATTAATCATTCAATTTGGATAAAAATTTTAAAATATATTCCCAAAATACAGAAGCTCCATAAAACTGCTAAATTTCCAAAATTAAACAATTTTCAAAATTAAGCCCAAAATTCATCAAAAATACTAAAATGATGCAAATCCACTCATATTTATTAATTGGGAGGTATTAAATCATTTAAAAACACATGAAAAATATTAAAAATATTAACTCTATTAATTCCCCCAAACATAGTACTTGGACTCCTCGATAAGTCAATATCAAAATCGAATTAATGAAAATTCAAAACACATGCTCATGAGATCCACCAATTCCATACCAAGAAACAAAAGATATCATGCCTCATAAACAACCATCATTTCAAGTCCTCCATTCAGATGATTCAATATATTTCCCCTTAATTCCTCCTCTCATGCACACAAAACACCCACCTCACGTGAATTTTCTCTCATCTCACAAATATCAATTTTCAACAAGGATTTTCTCCTCCAAACCAATGTAAGAGTCAACATAGGCTTTATAAATTCCTACTTATCCACCCAATGTGATTTGAGGACATGTTTTTATCATGAGGAATTTGTAGGGTTTTTATGTGGCTTTTGTTTGGTAGGATTTTGATGTGAAAAATTCTGAGGCCGAATGAGGAGGGCTTAGCTCTTTTTGAAGAAAAATTATAAGATTATAATTTTCACTCAAGTGTGGTCTCCTCCTCACTCACCATAGTATAAAATCAGCTCCATAATCATGAAAAATCAAGTAATATTAACACAATTATTCATTTCAACATCAAAAATTTCAATCTTCTCAAACTTAATTTTTCTTAAAAGCTCTAGAAAAGGCACAACTTTCTTCCTCCATTAGAATCTCTAGAAAGGCATAGCTTCTCTTATCATGAAAGATATAAAATAGGCACAACTTTCAACATGATGATTTTTTCTAGAAGAAAACACATCTTTTAAATATTTATTTTTTCACCCAAAGTATCACCAAATGAGGTAACACAACACAATACAGCTTCCCCCTACATTTAAGTTCAATTAGATCATGCAATTTCACTTCAAGGGCAGGTTGTATATGGAAAATAGATTTTTAATGTGGATATACTAACAGGTTGTTCATGGATTCTATGGGCTACAAGGATTAAATGTGCAAGGTAGGCTATAATGAAAAGGATTATTTTGAAAAGGGGATTTAAAAATAATGAAATGCCTCAATCATTTAAAACACAAGTACCTCAAACCCTCAGGTTTTGAAAGAAATAAATAAAATTATGGTTAAATAAAACATGGTTTGGTTCTCTTAATAAGTGGTTTTAATTTAAATAATATGAAAAAAATGGTTCATAAGACTCATAGGAAAATGATTTCAAAGATAAATACAGTGATATGTGGCATGGTATTAAAAAATCAGAGTACTTTTCATGAAATTCCCAGAGATTTAAACTTGAAACAAAGTCATTTTCAGCATTCATTTAAGCTCAGATTCATGTAATAAACTATTTTAATCACTAGCATGGGTTTAAAAATATAAATTATAATCATTTTAGCTCAAAATTTTCAAAAACACACAAAAAATTAAAAAGAAACACACAAAATTTGGAAAAGAAAAAAACACATAATTTTTTTTGAAAAATAGAAAAACAAACAACTAATGAGAATCCTAAAATATAAATATTCCCTCCCCCACACTTAAATTATGTAGTTTATTTAATGTATTTAAATGTATTTAACATGTAATAATATTTGAAAATGAATCACAACAAGCAAGTAAGTGTAAAGGAGAGGTACAACCTAACTTATTGGTAGTGAAACATTGATTTATGCTCATAAGTGTTGGTCTATGAAAACATACAAACAAAAGTGGAGAATATAACATAAGAAATTCAATAAAAGAAAATAAAAATAGAAATAGAATAAGAAAATAATGATAGATCTTGGTTTAATCCCCCAAGTGGGTCTTGGGTTTTGACTGCCTCTAGATGGGTAGTTCCAATTGGTTATCCCCAATTTGATGGTGGGTAGAGTTTTTTTAATATGAACCACCAACACTTATTCCTTCCATCATGAGCTTCTTCCTTTTTATTAAGGACTCCATAGATATAGTACACCAAATCCACCCCCAGGACAATATGATACAACTTTCTTAGTGGGGGTAGGATAAAGAATGAATCATACCCTTTCTTGGTTTTCACTTTCATAGCCTCCTCTTCATTCTCCAATGATTTCTCAAGGTATGTTACATCAATGTAATAATCAAAGGGAATGTCATAGTGTAATTATATTTGAACAAAATTAAATCATGAAGTATCAATATCAAATTATTTCCTTTCAAAGTACGTATCTTGTGTCTTTGTTTCCTCCTAAAAATCCACTTTAGTATCCTCTTTAACTCCCTCCAATAAATGATCAACATGTTCAGGGAGATCCATATATTTCTTTTTAGTTGAATCATCTCATTCATCATATTCTTCCAAGGAAAAACATGATTTATCATATTCTGAAAATTTAAAAAAAAGGAGGTGATAAACAATTAATTTTCAATAAAATCATAATATAATGAGTTCAATAAAAGATCATATCCATTAATTAGATCGACTTCAATTACTTCTTTAGTGGGAAGTTCCTTTTAGAGTAGAGTAATATTAGATGGAGGTCGGTAGTCAGTCTCCTCTATTTGAAAGATGAGTAGGGAAATAACTTCTACCACTAGTTTGGATTCTAGTTCAGGTTTAGGTCCCTAATCCAATGTAACTTCCTCCTTGTAATTCAATATTTGATAATCGATTTTGACTTGATTAACCATATCCATCAGTTCTTGAAGTGAGATACCTCTGACATGGTCATTCATCATTTGCTTGGCCAAAACAGTGAGTCCGTCAAGATTTTGAAATAGGGACATATCATTATTATCTACCAAATCTCCTTGAACCTATGAGTTATCAATCCAAGAAGAATAATTATAGTTGGCATACATCATAGAATTTTTTTTTAGTTAAATAAAATAAAATATTTACAAAATATTAGAATTATACTGTTGACACAACCTCCCCGGCAATGGTTCCATGTTTTGACATGAGCCAATCATGGGGTGTTACAAAAAAATATTTTTTAAGTTAAAATGAAATATAGTGGTTAGCCTGGGTTTTCTCTAGAGAGGATCGCACAACAATCAAGTTGTCACCTTAAAAATTGAGAAATAAGTGGAGATTATTTTTTAAATTTGTTGATTTAGAAAACAAACTAAAGTAAAAAAACAAAATAAATCAATTAAGAAAAATATTGAAATAAAAATAACAAGGAAAGAGATTTAAAATATTGATATTAATTGGGTGATCGGGTCGGGATCGGCTTTCCAATTACAATGCAATCATAGTTTGAATTTATCCAATCCTCTTCTACTAAGCCGATTAAAGTGAGTTTCAACGATCGCTTCCTCTCACTCCCTTGGTCAATGGTGATGGTGAGAGTAAACCTTAATAAGATCTCATCTCAGTCTACTCTCCTTCCTATGTGTTAAAGAGTTGCAACGAATACCCTCAATTGAAATTATAAATTCCCGATTGGGTCTTGTTTATCCCAAATAATCAAGAATATCCACTACCCCTCCCACACGTACTGACAATCACCAAGTAATTCACCACTAAGGCATGATCTATTCCATCATATATAGATCAAAACCTAATAGAGGGATAAAATTATCACTTACCAAATAAAAATCAACAATATAATCTAAAACATAATATTATTGTACTTGATAATAAAAACCGTTATTAGAAATCGAAACCAACTTTGTAAAAGAGATAAAGGATTTTATGCCATTAAGTGCAAGAACTCAAAAATTAAAAAAGGGAAAAAAATTCCATTCCCAATCACTCATAGGATCACCCATCCATTTTAAGGAAATCCATGAAGAATGGGGAAGAAGAAAACATTAAAAACTAAAAAGAAAGAAAAGAGGGGAAAGGAAGAATAGAAAATTTCTCCTACAGAATCCTTACACCGAATATTTTCTTATGTTATGCCCACCAAAACTCTGAAACAAGCCAAGTTATCTTATTAAAATTTGTTATAAATTGAGTTTTATATCTAATCTCAAAATTTTATTGTATTTTGACATGTTTATTGGGAGTTAATACTGAATTACTGAAGTTCACTTTTTCTGTCCAAGGAGACTCTTGAGATTCCTCCATTTGGGTGCATGAAAAGGCATCTTTAATGGGAAAATTTCTCCATAAAATTTTATGGGAGATTTATGATTTTATTCCTACTTCATATAAATCTATAATAACCTCTTTTTGAGTTATTTATACCGATATATTCCTCATTAACTGAGGTAGGGTCCATTATGTCATCTAGAAAATGTTTTCTAATTGATTGATTTTTTTGGGCCAGTGGATTTCGAATCGGGTCTTAGTCCAGAAGAAAAACTTTAATCCCAAGAACAAATACAGCCTAAAAAATGAATCACTCAATTTTGATCAAAATTGTGAAAGATATTTTTGAAATACTGAAGCTCCATAAAAATTCTAAATTTCTAGAATTAAACAATTTTCACAATTAAGTCCAAAATTCACCAAAAATGCTAAAATGATGTAAATCAGATAATATTGATTAATTTTAAGGTATTAATTCATTTAAATACACATAAAAAATAAATAAAATATTAAATATATCATGGAACCTAGAAGGAATTAATATCTTGATCATGATCAAGAGTTTCTTCACCAAAATCCACTTTCTTTCCAAGGCTCTAATGATACTCAAGAGGCTGAGGACTGGTTGAAAAGGATAGAGATTATTTTTTAGTTCTTGGAAACTCTTGAAGTTATTAAGGTAAAATGTTCTAAATTTAATATGGAAGGTCCTAGAAATATATTTTGGTATTCAATGGTGATGATGAAGAAGTATGAGGGTTTGGAATGGAATGACTTTTGAGTTCTTTTCACTAATCATTTCTATTCAAAATCTATGGTGTTGGTAAAATCCATGGAGTTTCTCAACCTCTAATAGGGTGAAAATATCATGAATCGGTATGAAAACCACTTTAATGAAGCTGTATTTTTATGATGTTGTGCTGTATAGGGTGTTGATGGTTGATCTTGACCTGGCTAGAAAGTCAAGGTTAATGGGAGTTCCTTTTTCTCCCAATAGCAGTTTTGTCAGTTTCTCTAAAGGAAATAGGAAGTGCGATGAGTCTTGTGGTGTTTCTAGACATCATGTGTCTTTTGGAACTCCTATAGTGCCTAACATAGACCCATGTAATTGATTTCAGTGTGTCAAGGTTGGGAATTCGAGATGTTTTTTGTACTGAGGCTCCAAAGATCAATAGTTCTTGTGGTTTCTCAAGACATCTACCGAATTCATGACACTTATTTTTAACTCCACATAGTTTAATAGGCTCATAAACTCTAAAAATTATTGTGATTCAATCAGATGCTTCAATTTCTAATGGGTTCCAACTATAGTCATTCAGAACAAAGCTTTTTCACAAATTGGAAGAGTCTCCAAATGAATCTGATACAGTTCCAGTGACTGTGAGAGGTAAGATTGTTATAGCTTCATCTTTAGTGACTAATTTATTTGATACCAGTACATCTCACTCATTTATATTGATTTGTATTATAATCCAGATAAATCTTCCTATGGATATTTTTTCTTATGTGATGGATATTACTATGCCCCTTAGAAACAAAGGGAGAGCATGGTCTTTGTTGTCCTACTTGTTTTTTCTCTTTATCAGAGATTGAGCTTGCATGGAATTTTATGGTTTTAGATATGAAACCTATTAACATAATTTTCAAGATGGATTGATTGATTTATCATAATGTCTGGATAGACTATTACCTTTGACGGGTCTCCTTTACTGCATTTGATGGGGTGTATCATGTCTTTCAGAGAGAATGGGACCCGAGGTTGGGTAGATATGGACCTTATTTTTTGGAGTTGGGCAGGGTAATATTAGAATTTTATTATTAATTGGAGTGATAATATTTGATTAATGATCTCCCTCTAGTCATCATCAAGTTTCCGGATGTGTTTCCTTGTGATTAAATGTTCTGTCACCGATAAGAGTGGTTGATTGCTCTATTGATTTAGTATTTGGTACTCAACTAGTATTTATTCCTTCTTACTGTATGGCACTAGTAGAGTTGAAATAATTGAATACTCATTTGTATGATCTATTAGAGGAAGTATTTATATGCCTAAGTGTGTCACCTTGGGAAGTGCCTATTCACTTTGCGAAGAAAGCTAACAGAACACTTCACCTATGTGTTAATTACCAGAAACTCAATCGAGTTACAGTGAAGAACATGTATTTTTTGCCTCATATAGATGACATGTTTGATTAGTTAAAAGGGGAGAAGTGATTCTTGAATATTGGTCTTTGTTCCGGTTATTTCCAGTTAATAATTAGATAATTTTACATTCCAAATACTTCCTTTAGAAGCAGGTATGGTCACTTTGATTATCTTTTTATACCTTTTTTCATAACCAATGCTTCTATGGTTTTTATGGATTTTAGAAACAGAATATTTCATGAGTACATTGATTTGTTTTTGTTGGTATTTGTGGATTATATTTTGGTTTACTCCAAAACTAAGGAGTATCATCTGCATTATTTGAGAGCAGTCCTAGAAATATTGAGAAATCACAAACTTCAAGTGAAGCTTTAAAAATGTAATTTCTGGATACAAGAAGTGAATTTATTAGGTCACATGGTCTTAGAACATATTATCTCAGTAGATCCTAAGAAGGTGAAATATATTATGACATGGGAACAACCGTGTGATATTTTCAAGCTACGGAGCTTCTTAGGCTTAGTGGGGTATTACCACAGGTTTATCAAATATTTCTCAAAGTTAGCTTCTCCAGTTACCACTCTCACCTAGAAGTGAGTGAAGTTATTGTGGAATGAAAAATGTCAAAGTTATTTAGATGATTTGAAGCCTATTTTTACTTATGTTCCAATGTTGACTTTTCTAGAGGTTGGGAAGGACTGTTTAGTCTTCTATGATGCATCTGGTTTGGTTTTGGGATATGTTATTATATAGGGTAATCATGTGGTAGTCTATGGCACTAGAAAACTTAGGCCACATGAGAATAATTATATGAACCATTATCTCAAACTCATAGTTGTAATGCATGATCTTAAGAGTTGGAAACATTACCTTTTTAGAGAAAGTTTTACCATTTATTCCAACTACAAAAGCTTGAGTTATATCTTCTCTCAAAATGATTTTAACCTCTGACATAAGCATTGGGTGGAGTACCTATAGTCTTTTGATTTTGACATTTCCTACACCTTGAAAAAGAGGAATGTCATTATTGATTCTTTGAGTTGGAAACTTCTAACCTAGTCCATGAAATCATCATTATAAGAGTGTAACTTGATGGATCTTTTTACTCAATTACATCTGGGAGTCAGGGAGGAAGAAGATACGGTTATATTATCAAGAGTTCAGTTGACCTCTACTCTTCTTAAGATGATTATTTAAGAGAATCATCTTGATGATGAATTCCATAGTATTAGAGACTCTCTTTATAGTGTGGTGACCGTTGGTGAGGGTTCGTTCTTTTCATAGGGCATCCTATGTTTTTAGAACTAGTATGTTATACCTTTGCCTATAAGAAAGGTTGTGATGTGGTATTTCTATAGTTCACAGTGGGTGGTTCACCATCGAACCAAAAATATGTTTTATGATATGCGGTGATGATTCTAGTGGCTAGGTATGAGATGAGACATTACTAACTTTGTTTCTCATTATTAGACTTGTCAATAGGTCAAAGTTGACCTCCAGAAACCTTTGGGTTTTCTTTACCCGCTTCTAATTACGATTTGAAAGTGGGATGAGATCTCTATGGAATTTTTGGTTGGGTTACTATGTACCCTTTAGAAGAAGAATGAAATATGGGTTGTGATCGATAGGCTGACCAGATCAGCATTCTTTATACCCATTCGAGATACAACCAAATTTGAAGACTTGGGACATCTCTATGTGTATGATATTTTTAGATTTTATAGAGTCCCTTCTATTGTAGTCTCTGGTAGGGATCCTGGTTTTACTTATTTCTTTTGGAGAGGCCTCTAAGTGGAACTAGGATATCAAGTACATTTGAGAATGACATATCATCTGTAGTCGGATATCCAGACAGAACAAGATATGCAGGTTCTCAAGGACATGTTGCATGCTTGCTTTCTTGACTTTGGTGGAGCTTGGGATGCCCATTTAGGAATGATTGAGTTTTCTTATGATAACAGTTACCAATCTTCAATTTGGATGGTTCCTTTTGAGGCCTTTTATAGTAGGTAGTGTAAATCTCTATTGTTTTGGTCAGAGGTTGGTGAAGCTTCTATGGTTGGACCAAGTTTGGTCCAAGAGACGACAGTTAAGATTCTACAGATTCGTTAGAGGATGGCTATGACATAGAGCTGGTATAAGTCCTATGTTGATTTTTTTCATTGACCTTTGGAGTTTTCAGTTGGTGACTAGGTGTTTTTGAGAGTTTCACCTCATTTGGGTCATCAATAACTTGGGAAATAGGAGAATATTACACCATGGTTTGTGGGACCTTTAGATGTTTTTGATCAGGTGGGAAAATGTTCATCATGAGAGGACGATACCTTTGGTCTGTGTGTTATGTTGGCATGGTTCTGATTCACAAGATACTTGGGAGTGGGGGAAAATGATGAGGGACCAATTTCTTCACCTATTTTTTATAGAGCTTCCTTGATAGGATTTCTAGGGATAGGAATTTTTTATGGTGGGGAGGTTGTAACATCTCATTGCCTTATTTCAGGTATTCCTTGACCCTTGTTTTGATCTCTTTTTTGTTGGGTATTGTCTCAAGGAGTTTTTGGTGAAATTTAGAGAATTTTGGAAGCTCAAGGGATTGTGCACGATTGGATCATGGTTAGGAAAAATTGTGTGGTTTGTCCCAACAAATCATGCAGTTTGGCCCAACAAATCGTTCACCCTATTGTGATCCATGGGAAAGGGGCTCATAGTTTTTCCAAACCGTGTGTCCAGCCCCTTCAAACCATGTAACCTCATATAGTTAGGGTTTGGATAGTTTGTGCATGGTTTGAAAAATAATTTTCCCTCCTAGGATAAATTGTGCACCCTACCAGTAGGGGTGTATGATTTTTCTAACTATGCAGACCTACCCAACAAACTATGTGCACGGGTTTTAATTCCGTGAAAATTTTATTAAAAACTTAAAACCCTCCGGTTTAACCCATAATCACTCTTTTTAGACTATAACTCAAATATTTTATCCTTGAAGGCTCCTAATAGGTGATTTTGACTCCTCCAAACCCTTTTCTTAGAATATCGAAGCTCTGGTGATTACATTTGATCTCCTTAGGGTATGTAGATCCACTTTCATGCAGTTTCTCTTGATCTATCTTTATCTTCTAATTAGAGAGTGATGTATTATCCTGTTATTGATGTATCTAATATTCATTTTAATTGATCTTGATTCTAGATTTCATTTCTCAATCGCTTTAACCTTTTTTCTCCTTTGGCATTCCCCATTTAAGGCATAGTGCATTGTGATCTATTGATTTAAAGGTAGGTGGTTCCATAATACGTTTCCCTGTGATTGAAACATTAAATTTCTTGATTGAATTGAAATGATTTTTTAATTTATTTAAAAACCCTTATTTGAAAGTATTTTATATTTGATTTTGATATTGGCACGGAATTTATGAAAACCCCCAATTTCAATGGAATTGAAATATGGGGTGAATTTTTGGGAAAAATGATTAGTTGATTTAAAATTGATTTGATAAATTAATTTGATTTTGAACCTTAAGAACAATGGATTAAAGTAGAAAATATTTTGAAATGGAATGAATTTATTAAGACCTCTATTTTGGTTTTGAAATTAGAAAGTTGTAATGTCGCGGACCTGTTTCACTCATAAGTAACTAAACCCAGTTAGTCACAATTCCTCAAGAATGCCTCCCCATATGCCAAAGGCTACTATCTAGAAGTGAGGTTCTAAGGTGGTATAGTGGGGAGACTATACCCTCATTATCATAGTCGCATATTGGTATAATAAATTGATAAATAGCGAAAGCATAATACTAACTAACAATGGAAGATAAATCATCCAGATAAAATAAATAGTCATCAGTAGCAATATCCAATACCATATAAAAAATAATGTAATTTCATATCTTTAACAAAAGGAACAAGAAAACATGGAAGTAGGTTCACATACATACAGGTTTATCAAAGGGACCAAAAAACCAAAAGACTGCCTCCAGATAGCATCACGAGCCATAGCTCGATCCTATACTCCCCCACTCCCATGCTAAAATCAATCAAGCATATATGACTACGTGCTTTCACCTATACCTACCCACATCCATGAAGCCTGTCCAGGTACCAATCAGTGTCTAGGAAAGGGTGTGAAATATACTCAGTTGGCCACCACCAATAGTGTCTACACAAATCCATCCTGTGAATATAAACTATAATCATGTGCTAATATAATAGGTAAAGATGTAAAGTGTACAAAAAACATGACAAGTACATAAGTACAAGTTGTAATAAAAGTAGTCTATAACAGGTGAGAATAAACATATATATATTAATTTTCAATAAAAGGTGACTACTAGCATGGAATACACCACATGTGAAAAGAGTAACATACTTACAAGGGCCAGGTCCCAAGGCGTATAACAAAGGTGAACTCATCGAGGCCATAGATCTGGTCTAATGGTAATCTCATAATAGTATTATACCTGGATGGTCTAGGTCCCAAGGAGATAACTAGGGAAACCTATATCTAGAGATATGAATGTATACGGAAGTCATAGTTTCCATAACTAGATCTCCCTCTTCGGTGTCATGTCATAAGTAATCATAGTTAGGGGTCGTAGGTGCCATACCTTGATCCCCTAGTCAGTTCCATACCATAAGTAATCATACCTAGGGGTCATGGTTTTCCATACCTCAATCCCCTAGTCAGTTCCATACTATATGCAAAAGGTTTCATACATTCATAAGAAGTTGGTGCCATACCGATATGTCCAACATCAAGAATGTAATATAACGATGACAATGGATATGTTAGTGTCTATGAGAAATTACAATTATCAACATAAAAAGGCATGAGCTAAGATATTATCTATATTATCCCACATTATTATTTAAGTCCAAGATTTTAATCACTTTAATAACATTTAATATCAGGGAAAAGAAGGCATGTCCATCTCTAATTATATCATTTAATTTATAAAGGCTCCTACTAAAAGATGGAAAGATCATACTCCCAAAGGGGTGGACTTATCACAGGGTGGATAAAAGAACACACCTCATAGGTGGCTCAAGTTGAGTTTGAAAACCTCCAACCAATTATAGGTTATAATATGGATATACATTAAGGTTACAATAATTTAATTGAAGCATTTAATTAATTTATCAGCAACGTCTGAAAGGTCCCGTGTGTGGAACAACAGTGATAATTTAATAAATGATGAAGTATAATGAAAAATATATAGACCACCTGCCTTATGATCATGGTTGAACATTCATCTAGTATTGGCCATTGGTTTTTCCTAAATCAGAAGAAAACATAAGAATATATGAATATCCTTAAAATAGGGCATATTAGTTTACACCAAAATAGAGCCGAAGATAGTGAGATAAATGAAAGAAGAAAATGGACTAAATATATTATTTTTGGATGTACAACATGATATATGGAATCACAAATGGAGGTCAGATGGAGAAATTGCTTTAGATTCTAGGTTAGGCCATGAGAGAGCTTCCACAGGAGGATAGGGGTGTTGTGCATTGAAGGAGAAATAAGAGTGAGATGGGTTATTAAAATAGAATGGAAAAAGACATTTTATCCACTTTTTAAGAGGCAAATGGTTTTTTCACATGGTTTTCCAAATCGTGCACCAATTGTGTGGCTAGAACTGTCTAAAGATATACCCTCGCATGGTTTATGTGCATGATTTGTCAAATCGTGTGCACCACGTGTTCTAGGAACTATCCAAGTGACGTCCCCTCACACAGGCTAGTTATATGGTTAGACAAACCATGAACATCCCTTGAACACCCTTTTCATTCCACTATAGCACACATCATAGTTTTCCTAAACCCTACAGCCTTAGGTGTATGGTTATAGAAAACCATGCACCTAGTTTGTTTCCTCCAAAACTCAGATTTCTGGGATCTGAACAAGCCCTGGACACTTCTGATTCCTTCTTTAGACTATAGGTCACATTCATTAGGATAAAATTAAGGAATAAAACTAAAATTAAAAGGTTTTATAACTCTTAAAAAATCAAGATGTTATAGTCTTCCTCCCTTAAATAAACCCATCCCTAAGTTGCCCTTCTAGGGGTGGTAAATCATCATCCAAGAACAAATTTGGACACTAAGCACGTACGTCAACCTCTCGCTCATAGGTCTTATCCTATATGCGGTCATGTAGCCATATCCCCCATATTAGAGGAATTGGCCTACCTCAGAGAATCTTCATTATCCATTCCACAATATGAATTGGGTGCTCCTCAAAAGAAGCATCAATATATAGTTCCACCTCATCAGGATGGAACACATGAGATAAGTCTGAATAGTAATAGTGTAATTGAGAAACATGAAAAAAGTTAATCATGGATTGATATCTCTTAGGAATTCCTATCTGATAAGAAATTGGTTCGACCCTATAAAAAACCTCAAAAGGTATAAAAAACTTAGATAATAGATTGCCTTATCTTCTAAGCCATTGATGCCCCAGTCTACTCGATTCACACAAGAATACCAGATACCAATCCTCAAACTCTAAATGACATCAACGGCAATCGACATACTACTTTTTTATATACTAATTTGTAACCATCTGCTTCTGAATCATTTAAGCCTACTCTAAAGTCTCCTGGATGAGACAAGGTTCAAGTAGCATTGCCTCACCTGCCTCTAACTTGCACATAGGTGATCGGAACGTCCTGCCATATAAATACTCATAAGGATCTGTATGAATCATTAAATGAAATCTATTATTGTAGAACTGAACAAGATGTATATGTTTCTCCCAAGAACCTTTTAAATCAAAGATGCATTATTGGATAATGTCCTCTAGTACATGTATTTCCCATTCTGACCGACTTCCAATATGAGGGTGAAAGGTTGTGCTCAAAAACACTTGCGTACTCAAAGCTTTCTATAACACCTTATAAAAATTTGATGTGAAATATGCATCCCTATTAGAAACAATAGTAAAAGGGGCCTTTTATGGGTGTATAATCTCACAGACATACAGTATCCCAAACTCATCCACTGATAAGGTCTCTCCAGTTGGTAATAAGTGAGTGACCTTCATGATCTTGTCGATGATCACCCATACTACATCACTACCATGAGGGGATATCAGTAATCTATTCACAAAATATATAGTGACATCATCCCATTTCCACTCAGGAATGGGAAATGGTTGTAAAAGACATGCTTGCCACTGGTGCTCTACCTTCACCTACTGACAGGTGGAACACTGAGTAACAAAACTAGTTATCTCCCTTTTCATATCAGGCCATCAATATTGGCAATGTGGATCATGATACATATTTGTAAGTCTAGTGTGTACTACCCAAGTAAAATAATGATACTCTCACGTCAATTCCTATCATATGTCTATAGGAACCCCGAAATGTCCATGGATGTGCAAGACCTCATCCTCATCAATGATCTAGCCTGGTGGTGGATCCTTGCCTAAAACACTATACCTTAAGATTAGGCCCTCAGGATCTGATAACTGCCTCATCTTCACTCTCTCCATAAGTGAATAGGTCACTATTAAAGCTGCAAGTATAGGTTTTCCATGAAGGCCTTGTACCTCTAAATGCATCTCAGAGAATAGATCCATTAGCTTCCAATCATCACTGGACTCTCAAATTGCATGTGTTTGAGTCCTTCTACTTAGAGAATCTGATAAAGAATTGTCTTTAATAGATGTATAGGAAAGATCAAAATTGAAGGACTTCAGGTATTTAACCCACCTTATCTTCCTGAGGATCAAGACGCACTGTTTGAAAAAATACTTGAGTATTTTGTGGTTTGTAAACATCAAAAAATACTCTTTAAGAAAATAATGTCTCCAATAATGCAAGGCATGAACCACAGCTTCCAACTAGAGATCATGTGGCATGTAATTACTCTCATGTGATCTAAACTGACAAGACACGTATACCATGAATCAATATTTCTATATCAAAACTAATCCTTTCCTGATACCGGATGAATCACAATAGACTGTATAGATTCCACTCAACTTCAAAATAATCAGTATCAATTCTAAAGTCATTCTTCCTTTCAACTCCTAAAATTTTATCTCACAGTCTTCTGACCATATAAACTTTACACCCTTCTTAGTCAAACATGTGAGAGTTTTTGTTAGGAATTAAAATTTATATATAAAGTTCATTTAATATCTATCTATCTCCAAGAACTATTTGTTTCAAAAATATTCTTAGGTTTCTCTTAGCTAACTATATCTCTTACCTTCTCTAGATCAACTGATAATCCTACCTCTGAGATAATTTGACCCAGTAAGTGCACTTTATTGATAAAAAAAAGTGGCATTTACTGAGCTTAGCATATAGGTGGTTCTCTCTCAATGTATTTAATATAATATCGATATTTTTTACATGGTCGTTTAGAGTGTGAGAATACACTAATATACTATCCATGAAGACTACCACAAAAGAATACAAATACAGGTGGAAAACCCAATTCATCAAAGCCATGAAAATTTAAGTTGTGTTTGTAAGACTGAATGGAATAACCAGATGATCATAAAGACTATACCTACTATGGAATGTTTTAATATGTATGTATGAAGATCTAACATGTACCTGGTGATAACCTAGCCTCAATTCAATCTTCAAGAAAACTCTCACTCCTCAAAGATGATCAAAGAGTTTGTTGATATGTGGAAAAGGATGTTGTTTATTCAAAGTAAGCATATTCAACTTTGGATAATCCACACAAATCCTAAGGGTTTCATTCACCTTATTAGAAAAAAGGACCAGTGAACCCCAGGGAGAAGTACTAGACCATATAAAAACCTTATCTTCTAAGTCCTCTAGCTGACTCTTGATCTCCTGTAACTCGGTAGTGTCTATCTTTTAAGGAGGAATGGACACTAGTGCATATCCTGGAACCATCTCAATCGAGAACTCCACCTCTCACTCAGGAGGTAAAACAGAAAATTCATAAGTAATAAATCCCTAAAACAATGTGCTATAGGAGTGAAATTAGCTTGATGTATTCCCTAATCATCCATATAAAGGCTATAAATTTGGGTTTTCACTCCACAAAAGTACTGAATTTCAAGTGTGAGTCTTTTCACAATAGCCATAGATATAAAAGAATTCAAAGTTCTTGTATCAAACAAAACAGATACCAAGGTAGATGCTACTAAAATTATACCTCAAACTGTATAAGGATCGAGACTCTACTCCCCTAGAACATGTTGTACTACTTAAACTTGTCCCATTTCATAGCCTTGAGATATAACATGACTACCTTGAGAAAGATATCTCTTTTAAAACTATGTGGCTAGTATCTAGATCCTTGGACATGATCACCTCCTCAGCCTGACTGGTCGGTAGCACTCTGGTTTCCTTCCTGACATAGAGCTATTGATCCTACTCTAGGACTTGGAGTTGGTGATGATCCTCTCTCACTGGAAATTGGAGGGAATATTATATAAAACTAATGTAAATATTCCATCCTTTCATAGGATCATTACACAACTAGGGCCCTCTCACACTAAGGTTTCATGTTCCCCTACTTCCTAAATAGATGACATACCACAAAACCACCAGTACGTGCACTCTAACTGGTACTGCCCTCACAAGTTGTCTCAAATAAATGCTTCCTTCCACTAGATACTGCACTATTGGGTTGAGAATCTGGTCCAATCTAATATAGAACTCCAGTTTCTCTCTCAAGTTATGTTCAATAATAAGTGTCTAGTTTACTATATCAAAAATGGTAGTCAATCGGAAAATGTTCACCTGAGATTGAATAGGATGTCTGGTCCTATCCTAAAAATGTATCACTCTCACTGTATCATCAACAGTATAGATAGGAAAAAAATACTTAAGATCTATAAAATGAGATGAATAATACATAATAGACATAAAACCCTACTACAGGTTCATGAACTCCTTTTCATGATCAACCCTCAAGGTCTCAGGTAAAAAGTATTCATAGATGCTCGATTGTAAATACCTCCAAATCATTTTTCGATGTTGATGTTACTGGTTAAAAACATCACATAAATGTTTGGTGGATACTCAAAGAATATACATCATGATATTAAATCTCCCATTAGGAGACATATCTAGATTATCAAAGATATATAAGACAGTCTCCAACTATAATAATTCCCTAAAAAAGTAGGTGAATGTTGCTGCTAAAACTCTCAAGATAACTCTTCCATGGAAGTGGTATGTCATGGAGATTCCTATATAATCTGTATAATCCATAGGAATTACCCTCGGAATTGGGAATCATTGACCATATCAAGAATAGAATGAGGTGACATAGGTGGAAATACTAGAGGTAACACTAGTGGATCAGGTCCCACCATATTTGGAGCATGGTTGTCTCCACCCTCCTAAAACATGAATTGAGGAAGTCATGGTGGCATAGCTCTAAAAATTCCATGCACATTCCTCAGATATGATTTGATAATGATAAATACTAGAGGTATAAAATTAGGATAAGTACAGGCCATCCTACAAGTAATTCACACCCCTATGTCTGCTCCTAAATCCAGGTTTGGGAGACATATCATACCATGAAGAATCATGAGAGAAACTGCCTACTTGTTACTACTATGGTTGGGTCTAGGTCAGGCTCTTTGTTTTAGTTAGGGGTCCTAGTAGATGGAGTATTAATTGTAAGTTATAGAGGAAAAAACCCTTTAAGTTTCAATTAGAATTATAATTTAACAATAATTGTATTAGAATTTAAGGTTTAGCAATTCTTGCATTTATATTATAGACCAATTAAATAAGTACCATTCCCAATTTATATAAGCACTTTCTTTATAAATTATAATTGGTAGTTTATTTAACTATATCTAGACCTTTACATTTGATAGTATAATGTAACGGGTAGTATAAGATTATTTGACTAAGTGAATCTTCATTCCCAATTTATAAAGGTGTATGAACTCTTTATATTACAAATGAAATTCATGTATTCAAAATCAACCAATGTTTTAGTCCATGTAACCTCAATTACATAACTCAAACATGTGATAATTGGTTAGTTAAGGTTCCATCATCAAATTATACAAGAAAAAACTATTTAGGTTGATGTAGACACTTTAATAACCAATTATTTTATCCCTTTTTCCTACAAAAACATTATTTTATAACAGATACGTCAATACAGGAATATAAAACAAGTATCATGAAGACAGGCAATGAAACCTACATGGCATGGCATAATGCATGGCATGTGAATCTCTAAGGTTCCTATGATTATGCATGAGACGCTACCTCTTTTTGTATCGAGCCAAGGGTAAAAATATATTTCACAATAATAATTAAAATCACAATCCATGTGCATCACCCAATAGTGAAATCAGTGAAACTGTAACAGGCATAATCTATAACATCATACCCCATCTTAAGAAATTTGGATTTTCTCTCATACATGGGTTAGATAATCCCAGTCATAGGCTTATTACCAAATTATGTTATATCCTATTCTCCTATCTAATAGCCCAAATAGTAAGACAACAGGAAAAGAAACCCATGATACCAATTTGTAACATTCCAGACTTGTTTCACTCATAAGTAACCGAACCTGGTCAGTCACAAGGCCTCAAGCGTGCCTCCCCGTATGCCAGAGGCTTCAACTAGTAGTAAGGATCTAAAGTGGTATAGTGGGGAGACTATAACGTCATGATCAGAGTATCATGGTGGTATAATAAATGGATAAATATAGGAACTATAACATCAACTAACAACAGAAGATAAATCATCCTTATAAAATAAACAGTCATCAGTAACAATATTCAGTACCATATACAAAGTGATGTAATGTCATGTCTCTAATAAAATGAACAAGAAAACTGATAGCAGACACATATACATATAGGTATATCAAAAGAACAAAAAGACCAAAATACTATCTTCAAATAGCATCATGATCTATAGCTCAGTCCTATGCTCCCCCACTCCCATGTTTTAATCAATCAAGCATCCATGACCAGGTGCATGCCCATGTCCCTACCTATATCCATGAAGTATGTCTGAGTACCAATCAATGGCCAAAAACAGGGTGTGATATATACTCAATATGCCACCACCAATGGTGTCTACACAAATTCAACCTATGAATATAAACTATAATCATGTGCAGATATAACAAGTAAAGATGTAAAGTTTATGAAATAAATGACAGGTCCATAAGTAAAAGTTATAATAAATTAATACTAGAACATGTGAGAATCAATATATATATGAAGTTTCAACAACAGTTGACTACTGGCTCGACATACGCCACATGTGAAAAGAGTAACAGACCTATAAGGGCCAGGTCCCAAGGTGTATAACTAGGGAAACCTCATCAAGACCAAGGATCTTGTCCAATGGTAAGCTCAGAATAGTATCATACCTATATGGGCTAAGTCCCAAGGAAATAACCTGGGCAACCTATATCTAGATATATGAATGTATATGAAAGTCGTATATTCCATACCTCAATCTCCCTCATCAGTTCCATACTGTAAGTAATCATACATAGGGGTCGTAGGTGCCATACCTCGACCCCCTAGTCTATGTCATACCATAATTAATCATACCTAGGGGTCATAGGTTCCATACCTTGATCTTATAGTCGGTGCTACACGGTATGCAATATGTGTCATACCTTCATAAGAAGCCAGTTCCATACTGATATATCCAATATCAAGCAAGTAATATATATATAACAATGTCTATATTAGTGTCCATACCCAATTACAATTATCAACATAAAAAAGGCACAATCCATGAGATTATCAACCTCATCATACATTTTTATTTAAATCCAACCTTTTAATCACTTTAATAACCTTTAATATTAGGGAAAAGGAGGCATGTCGATCTCAAATTGTCTCGTTTGATTTATAAAGGATCGCGCTAAAAGATGGTGAGGTCACACACCTAAAGGGATGGATTTAAAATAGGGTAGATAAAATAACAGACCTCGTAGGTGGATTAGGTTGAGGTTGACAACCTCCAACCAAGTTTGGGTTCTAAGAGATAAATGCATTATGGTTATAATAATTTAATTGAAGCATTTAATTAATTTAGGAGCAATGTAAGGAAGGTCTAGTGTGTAGAGAAATGGTTATAATTTGATAAATGAATAAACCTAATGTAAAAAGTGTATAGAACCTACCTTATACCCATGGTAGAACACTTATCTAGTATCATCCCTTGGTTCATCCTAAATCAGAATGAAACAAAATAATAGATGAATACCCTAAAAATAGGGCATATTACCTTACACCAAAATATAATTGAATATGGTAAGATAAATGAATAAAGGAAAGAAATAGACTATATCTCTTATTGGTGGCGATACAATGTGACATATGGCATTGAAAATAGAGTTTATATGGAGAAATGGATTCAAATCCTAGGTTAGTCCATGGGAGATCTTCCATGGGAGGAGAGGGGGTGTTGTGTGTTGAAGGAGAAAGAAAAGTGAGAGGGTTTATTAAAATATAAAGAGGTAAAAATGGTCATATTTTCCAATTTTTAATAGGTTCATGGTTTGTTCACACGTTTTTCCAAATCGTGTGCCATCTGTGTAGTTGGCACTATCCAAAGAGAGTATCGTGCATAGTTTATGCACACGGTTTGTAAAATTGTGCACACTCCATGTGTTAGGCACTATCCAAGTGACATACCCCTCATATGGGCTAGTTTCATGATTAGAAAAATCGTGTACATTATGTGAAAAACCTCTAGATCCCACTACAGAACACCACATGGTTTTCCAAAACTATAAATCCTTAGGTGCACGGTTAGGGAAAACCATGCGCCTGGTCGATTTCCTCCAAAACATAGAGTTCTTGTCTACAAAAAATACCCAAACACTCCTAATTCCTTCCATAAACCATAGGGAACATTCATTAGGATAAAATTAAGAAATAAAACTAAAATTAAAAGGTTTCCTATATGACAACCCCAACCCAAGTAGCCCATAGTCGGTGTTTGTTTTTTTACAATGGTATAGATACAAGAGATCACATCACCAAGGATTGATCGGTTTAATAGACTTGAAGAACTAGATACATACATGGTTCCCTTATTAAATTGGCAATTAAACATAGAAAATAAAATTAAAATAAACTTATTCCATGACAATTATTCAAAAAATACATATTCATGACCTGGGGAAGGAAAACAAATAAAAGGGTGAGCTCAAACACTCAGTAAGGGTTACATGAATCAATAAAAAGTGAAGAAAAATCAATAAGGTATAATCATTATGGAAAGGTAAATAACTGAAAACACATGCCATAAATAAACTGAGAATGAAAATGCATCCATAGATTTTTTCATAGTGAAAATCTCATGGAAAGTAATAACTGAATATTGAAGGAAGAAAATTCTTATTTATTAGATTCCATGTATTTAGAACATGAACCATTATACCATCAAAATGGTTTAATTATGCGGTTAAAATCCATTTTATTCTATTTGGAAACAAACACGGAGTGTGTTTTGCTAAATTTTTTGTATCATGAGACCTATTAATGTATTTAGGGGCTATCTATAACCAATCTCCACCTGTCACTGTAAGTCCAAATCATTCTTCATATAGAGATTTAATTCAATAACAACATTCAAAGAAAACACCATATGTAAAAAATGGTATACGAATAAGAAAATAATCATATACATGGTAAAATAAATATGTATATTTAATGAAATCTTAAATGAATGATGATCATGAATAAAAGTAAAGTATACATACACCACACACGAGGAATAAGTGGTGAATAAGTCATAACCAAAGGGAATATCATAATGGTGTCCATGAAATAATGGAGTTAAATCATACTTGGATGTTCATAAGGGAAAATAGTCATAGATCCTAATAAATTATATCCAAATGAAGTGAAAACATTTAAAAATAGTGTTTAAGAAACTTTATAAATGATCAACATAAGTGCAATTTAAGGGAAAATATTAAAGAGACTTTAAAGTGGACAAAATCATAATTGCTTATATAAAACTAGAAATGAACTAAGATGGTTTTTCATGATAAAAAATAGTGATTTTAGAAAAATATTTGTGGCTTAAAATATATCATGTAGTGTACTTGAAATGGGTAAAAAATTGGGAAGTTCCATTAAATCGGGCTTACTTATCGGGAGGAATTGAAAAAGGAGCCTTATAAAAACATGTATTTACCCATCAAAGAAAGAAAATTTGGGATAGAAACATATGCTTGTAACATACACATAGAATTTATTATAATTACATAAGAAGTAATAATAATTACATTGGGGTAAAGATATAGAAACTGTAATCCAAAGGAAAAAATGGTGGTTCAGAGAGAATCTCTTACCTTATGTTTGAAAGTGTTCTGCACTTGCACTTAATGTCCTGGATAATGAAATTAGATTCATTAATAATTTAATTAAGAACCTATTAAACATTTTTTTTGATTTATTATAATTTTATTAATTTCACATATGGCATTTTTGATGAGTTATAAGATTCAATTTCATCGTTCGAGAGTGTTTGTTTCCTTGGTTTTCATGATTGGTTCACTTGTATACATACACCAAAAAGATCATGTAAAATAAGAATAGCCATCCAGAATTGAAATTATATGTTATTAATGAAATTAAAAAATATTAAATGGTATTATATGTTTTTTTCATATATGAGGATTATTCATTAGATAAAATTTTAATGATAATCGTTTAGATTTTTTTGGCATTTTTCAATCATCACAAACTAGTTTTGTTTTATTAATTAATATTATGAATATATACCGGTTCTAGAACACTATATAACTTATAATATGTATAATACAGTCTGATTTAACCATAATAACGTTTTTATAACCAGAATTTAAGTTAGTAATTTAAATTGAAAATGTATCGTCCATGATGGTGGTAAATCAACAAATCACGAATGATGTTTTCATTTTTAGAATAAAGGGGGGAGGAGAAGGGGTTTAATGATGAATAATCCATTAATATAATAAAATTAAAGTATTTATAAGATAATTGAGTTATCATTAATGTTTGGATAGAGAATTTAAGTAAAGGATAAGTAAAGAAATTTAATTGAAAGAAAATTAAAAGAACAAAGGGGGATTTTACCTCTTGAGTTCCTCTCATTGAGAACCTTCTTAAGGAACTTTGAAGTGGTATTTCAGGTGAGACTAGTAAGAATAGAACATGGGGGAGAGTCTTGGGAGATTTATTGGGTAAAAATTGTAAAATCTTTAAGGCTTTAGTGGTGTGAGGAGAAGAGGTGGTGAGGGGTGGTATTTATAGTGGAGGAGAGGGGTGTTTTTTTATTATTTTATTGATTAGTTTATTATTTTGGCTCAAAAATATTTATAGTGTTGCTTCTTGTGACTAAATACAGTAACTAGTACATGTGATTTTAAACCAATGGTGCTTAAACATTAGACATACATCATCCATGACTCAATAATTCATGTATTTAGCTTATACTATAAATTACCATATTTCACTATTCACCAAAAATTCAACTATTTTAGAAAAATCCAAAAAAAATACCCTGACCATTTTTTGATGTGTAGAATTAAAAAATAGACTCAATTTTTTTAAAATAATTTTATAAGTATGAGAAATTTAATTTTTAATTAAAATCATCATTTATTCTAAAAATACCAATTTAAAATTATAACTGATTTTATAACACTTTGAAAATTTAATTAAGATCTCATAAAATTATCCTATAATCATAAGAAAACAAAATATCAATTTAGGAATATATTTTATGAAATTAATTTTTTTTTTAAAACATTATATTAATTATAAAATTGTAAATAAACATTTACCTTTCACAAAAATACCAACACTTAATTTATCATTTTTAAAACATTTATTTACTTATTCTATGATGTAAATATATAATATTTTTATTTATGAGATACCTAAATTTTATTTATAATTTCATAGATAATTTTATTATTATAATATTCATATTACTATTCTAAAGGTTCACATTACTATTCTAATAGTCATGTTAATATTTAATAGTATATCACAGTTCATTTGTGCAACGTAAACTATCAAATAAATTGAATTTATTTAAGAAGATACATATCATAAAATCTTAGGGTGTTATATTCTTCCCTCATTCATAAATTATATCCTCTAAATTATTCATGTATATTTCCTTCTAAATATATGTGGGTGGTTCTTCTTCATAACTTCCTCATGTTCACACGTTGCTTCTTCCATTTTATGGTTTCTCCAAAGAACATTTACTAGTTGAGTCGTCTGATTTCTCAATACTTGCTCTCTTGTTTCAAGAATATAGATAGGCTCTTTGAAGTAAGACAAATCAGGTTCCAGTTACATTTCTTCATAGGTGAGTACATGAGTTGCGTTTGGCATGCACTTCTTTAACAATGATATATGGAACACATCATGAACTTTGGAGAGAGTTGGTGGCATTGCTAATCGGTAAGATACAACTCCAATTCTTTCCAAAATTTAAAATGGTCTGATGTGTCTAGGACTCATTTTACCTTTCTTACCAAACCTTAAGACATATTTCCATGGAGATACTTTCAGAAATACACAATCTCTCACTTGAAATTCCAAGCCCTTTCACTAGTTGTCAACATAACTCTTTTGTATACTTTGCACTGCTTTAATATGAGCTTGAATAATCTTTACCTATTTCATTGTATCTTAAATAAGTTTTGGTCCTATAAGTTTCATCTCACAAACTTCATCCCAATAAGTTGGAGTTCAATATCTCTTGCCCTAAAATGCTTCATATGTCACCATTTGAATACTAGAATGGAAATTATTATTGTAGGAAAATTCCACCAAAGGTAAATGTTGATCCTATATACCTTGAAAGTCAAGTGAGCATGATCTCAACATATCTTTCAATATTTTAATAGTCCTTTAAGATTGTCCATCGGTTTGAGGGTGATAAGTAGTACTCATATGAAGCTCAGTATCCAAATACTTCTGAAGACTCTTCCATAATTTTGATGTGAAACAAGGATCTTGATTAGACACAATCGATAGATTTTCACCATGAAGTCTTACAACTTCATTAATATAGAGTCTTGTTATGTGCTCTAGTGGAAAATCTTGCCTTGTAGCAAGGAAATTTTTAGATTTTATAAGTCAATCAAAAATTACCCATATTTCATCATTCTTTCTTATAGTCTTTGGTAATCTAGTGATAAATTCCGTAGTAATGTCATCCCACTTCCACATAGAAATAGCTAGAGGTTTCATGACTCCTATAGGATTTTTTCTATCATCCTTCACTTATTGACAAACTAGGAATCTTAACACATAGTAATCAATTTCTCACTTCATGTTTTCCAACCAAAAATGTTCCTTTATATCTCTATACATCTTGGTACTACCAGGGTGTCTAGATAAATTTGAGCTATGAGCATCATCTTATAGTTCCCTTTTTAGCTAGGGTATTTATGGAATGAATAACTTCTTCCAAAAATTTCATCCTCATACATGAAGTCTTCCAATCTTCCATCCTTAACAGATTTAATTTTCTTTTGAAAATTATCATCATCAGATAATCATTTGAAAATGGAGTGATATTTCCCCTTCCTTAACAATTCTCATATCCATATTTAATAAATCCATGAATATAGGATCTTTCTAAATCCTCATTTGGTTCATAATTCCATGAACTTTCCTACTTAATGCATATTCTCCCTTATTTTCTTTTCTTGGGTGGTAGTGTATTAAGAAATCATAATATTTGAGTAACTCGAGCCATAATATTTGCCCCATGTTGAGTTCTTTCTGTGTAAATATGTATTTAAAACTCTTGTGATCTGTATATATCTCACATATTCCACCATAGATATAGTGTCTCCATATCTTTAGAGAAGATATTATAGTTTCTAACTCGAGATAATGAGTTAGATAATTTTGTTAATCAGTCTTCAACTGCCTTGATGCATATGCAATAACTTTATGATTTTGCATAAGGAAACAAGTCGGTTCTTTCTTCAATGAATCGTTGTATATCACAAACCCATCATTTCATGATGGTAGAGTCAAAATGGGAATATTTAATAATATTATCTTCAACTCTTTGAAACATTATGCACATTATTTTATTTATAAGAACTTAACCCCTTTACGTGGGATATTGGAAAATTGGTTAGCCAATTAGGAAAAATTCTCAATGAAATGCTGATAGTAACCTATTAAACCAATAAAACTACATACCTCGGTTATGTTCATTAGCATAGGTAATTCTTGTATTTCCTTTATCTTTACAGGATAAACTAAGATTTCATCCTTAAAGACAATATAGCAAATAAAATAAATTTATTAAATCCATAATTCACATTTTCTAAATTCCCCATATAAATATTTCCTTCTAAGAGTCTCAAGAATAATCTTCAAGTGATTATCATGGTCTTCATAGTTTTTAGAATACACCATAATATCATCAATGAATACTACTGCAAAATTTTCAAGATATTCCTTGAATATTATGTTCATAGGATCCATAAAAATAAAGGGTGCATTATTCGATCCAAATGGAATTACTTTAAACTCATAATGTCCATACCTCATTCAAAAAGTTGTCTTCAGAATATCATTCTTCTTTACTCACAACTAATGATACCTAGAACGAAGTTCAATCTTCAAAAAATATTGAGCTCCATGAAGTTGATCAAATAAATCATCAATGCAATTAAAATGATACCTTTTCTTTATTATAATAGCATCGATTTCTCTATATTCAATGAACAACCTCAAGGATCCATCTTTATTCTTAATAAAGAGAATAGGGGATCCCCATAGAGAAACACTAGGTAAAATAAATACCTTATTTCTCAATTACTCTATTTGTTTCTTTATCTCCACTAATTCCAAAGTGGTCATTCTATAAGGAGACTTTGATATTGTTCTTGTATCAAGGATTAAATAAATTGTAAAATCAACTTCATGCTCTGGGGGGTGTCTAGGTAATTCCTCGGGAAATACATCAATGTATTCTTATACAATTGGTACATCCTCAATTTGAAGATGTATTTTCTCATCCCTAGATATTGTTTTCTCTTCCTCCCCAATAATTTAATTTAGTAGAGATACTAGGGTGGATCTTGATAAGAATCAGATGATAAAGTTTCTACTCTAGAGATAAGGGATTCTACATCTTCCTCTCAAATCATAATTTCCTTATTCTTATAATAAATTCTCACATCATATTTTGAAATCCAATTCATACCAAGGATTATATCAAAGTAAACCATAGGTATGATGATAAGGTCATAAAATAAATCACATTTATATTCCATAATGGGAACCTCCTGACACATTTTTTTTACAATGAGACTTCCATTATGGGTTTTGACTAACAAATCCCTTATTAGATCAAAAGGGAAATATATAATTTTCTTGGAAAATTTTATAGATATAAAAGATTTTGATGATCCATAATCAAATAAAGAATTGGATAAATTTTAAGATATGATTATTGTACCTTCCACCACATCATTGGGTACTTCTACTTTAGCTATAGTGATCGCATAAGCATGGCCATCTCTCCTTTGCCTCTTTTGTGGTAGATTCCCCTTATGCTTGGGACATTGATTTGAATAATGACCTATTTCATTTCAGTTGAAGAATTGAACATCATTGATTTGTTTCTTAACCTTGAATTCATTTTCTTGATGACCTTTTTCTCCACACTTATAACAAACTCGCATGTCTTTCAAGCATTTATCAGGATGATTCTTTCCATAATTTTCACATAATAGAAATAAATTTATTCCCCTCTTCTTCTTTGACACTTCACATTTTCCATGATTATCATAAGACCTCTTCTTCTCTTTACTTCCATTTAACATATAATATCTAGAAAATTCCTTCTCTATTTTGATGGAACTTAATACTATTTCACCATATGATGAAAATGTTTGAGAATCTGGCTCCCTTTTTAGACTTGTCTTAATACCTTTAAATAAATGATCAATCTTATCTTCTAAATCACGTATGTAATCTATAAAATACATATCTAGTCTTGTGAATGTAGCCTCACACTCTACAACACTCTCTTCTTCCCTTTGATTTAAGCTAAGGAATTTTATCTTCATTTCAGTTCATTGCTCACGAGGGAAGTATTTATCGAAGAATGTTTCTTTGAAAGTTCTTAATTCCATGTATTCTATTTCATCTTCCTCCTTAGTATTCTGGATCAACGACCACCGTTGATTAGTATATCCCTTGAGACAATATATTTCCAGTACTACCTTTTTTTTATTGAATCTCAATGCTAGAAAAATCTTTTCAAGAGACTTGATCTACTACACAACTACCACTAGATTAGTAGTCCCATTAAAAGATGGGGGATTCCATCGCATGAAACGATCTGACATAGGTGTAGTATGGTTATTCATCATAACTTGAGTATGTTGTCATTATATGTTCATGATTTATTCTTCTCAAACACTAAATATGTTGACTTAATCAGTAGGTCAATCCCTACATTATTTGTGGGTATTGATTCCTTTACTTCCATTAGGCACCATCACTAAATAATGAAACACACTAAGTTAGCTCATAATCAACATTATTATTGATCCAAAAATTAACTATAAGGAATTATTATAATTCTAAGTTTTTTTTAACATCTAGTTCCTATGGTTTTTACTAAACTTGCTCGGATGCCAACTATAACAACCCAGACCCTAGTATCCTAGAGTCAATGGTCATTTTATTATAATGGCATAGATACAAGATATTATATCACCAAGGATCGATCAGTTTAGTAATCTTGAAGAACTATATACATACATGGTTACCTTATTACATTGGTAATTAAACATAGAGCATGAAAAGGGAAAATAAACTCCTTCCATGACACTTATTCAAAAATTCCACCTTCATAACCTGGGGATGGAAAAAAACAAAAGGTTGAGCTCAAACGCTCAGTAAGGGTTACATGAATCAATAATAAGTGAATAAAATTCAATAAGGCATAAACATTATGGCAAGGTAAATAACTGAAAAACACATGTCATCAATAAATTGAGAATAAAAATGCATCCATAGATTTTTTTCATAGTGGAAATATCATAGAAAGTAATAACTGAATACTGAATGAAGAAAATGTTAATTTATTGGATGTCATGTATATGACACATGAACCATTATATAGTCATGATGGTTTAAGTTTGTGGGAATAAACCCATATGATTATTCTTGGAAACAAACATGAAGGATTTTTTTCCAACTATTTTGTCTCATGAGACCTAACGATGCATCGAGGGGCTATTTATAACTGGGCCCCACCCATCACTGCAAGTCCAAATCATTATTCATACATAGATTTAATTCAATAAAAACATTCAATGAAAAAAATAATATGTAAAAAATGGTATAAAACTAAGACAATAATCATATCCATGATACAATAAATATGGATATTTAATTAAATCTTTAATGAATTATGATCATAAATAAAAGGGAAGTATACATACACCACATATAAGGAATAAGTGGTGAATAAGGGATAACCAAAGGGAATATGAAAATGGTGTTCATGAAAGAATGGATTTAAATCATACTTGGACATTAATAAGGTAAAATAATCATAGATCATGATAAATTATGTCCAACTAAAGTTAAAACATTTAAAAATAGTGTTTAAGAAACTTTAGAAATGAGTCACTTTAGTGCGGTTTAAGGGAAAATATTAAAGATACTTTAATGCAGACAAAAGCATAATTGTTTTCATGACCCCCCATACGGAAAAAATAAGAAATGAACTAAAATATATTTTCATGATAAAAAGAGGGATTTTAGAAAAAATTGGTGGCTTAAAATAGATCATGCAGTATACTTGAAAATGAGTAAGAAATTGGGAAGTTCCTTTAAATCAGGCTTGCTTATCGGGATGAATTGAAAAGAGAACCTTATAAAAACATGCATTTTCCCATAAAAGAAAGAATAATTGAGCTGGTAAAATATTCTTGGAACATACAAACAGAATATATGAGGATTTCAGAATAAGAATTAATAATTTCATTTGGGTAAAGATAGAGAAATCGTAACTCGGATGAAAAGATGGGGGTTCGTAGAGAATCTCTTACCTTATGTCTAAAAGTGTTTTGCACTTTCACTTAATGTCCTAGATAATTAAATTAGATTCATTAATAATTTAATTAATAATATATTAAACATGTATTTTATTTATTATAATTTTATTAAGTTCATATATAGTCTTTTTTATGAGTTATAAGATTTGATTTTTGTCATTTGGGAGTGTTCGTTTCCTTGGTTTTCATGATTAGTTCACTTGTATACATGTATGAAAGGTCATGTAAAATGGGAATAGCTATACAGAATTGAAATTATATGTTATTAATGAAATTAAAAAAGATTAAATTTTATTATATATCATATTTTCAGATATTATGATGATTCATTGGATAAAACGTTAATGATAGTTGTTTAGATTATTTTGGCATTTTTCGATCGTCACAAACTAGTTTTGTTTTATTAATTAATATTATGTATATATACTGGTTCCAGAATATTATAAAACTTGTAATATTTATAATAAACTCTAATTTATCCATAATAATGGTTTTATTACCAACCTTTAAGGCGGTAATTGAAATTGAAAACACATAATCCACGATGGCGGTAAATCGACACATCACAGATGATGTTATCATTTTTATAATAAAGGGGGGAGGAGAAGGGGTTTGATGATGAATATTCCATTAACATAATATAATTATATTATATATAATATAATGGATTTATAATTGATATTTGGATATAGGAGGTAAGTAAAGGATAAGAAAATAAAATAAATTGAAATAAAATTAAAAGAATGAGAGGGGATTTTACCTCTTGAATTCCTCTCCTTAAGGACCTTCTTAAGGAACTTTCAAATTTTCTTTTAGGTGAGTTGAGAAAGTTCAAAATGTGAGGGAGATTTTTTGGAGAGGTATTGAGTAGAAATTGTACAAACTCTAAATCTTTTATGGTGTGAGAAGAAGAGGTGGTGAGGGGTGGTATTTATAGTGGAGGAGAGAAGTGTTTTTTTATTATTTTATTCATTAGTTTATTATTTTGGCTCAAGACTATGAATAGTGTTGATTCTTATGACTAAATAAAGTAACTAGTGCATGTGAGTTTGGAATAATTATTCTTACATAATCCATACATCATCTATGACTCAATAATTCATGTATTTAGCTTATACCGTAAATTACCATATTTCACTATTCACCAAAAATTTAACTATTTTAGAAAAATCCCAAAAATTAACCCAAACAATTTTTTGACATGTAGAATTCAAAAAATGGAATTAATTTTTTCTAAATATTAAAAATTTAATTTTTAATTAAAATCATGCTTTATTCAAAAATTCCAATTTTAAAATTATAATTGATATTATAACACTTTGAAAAATTAATTAAGGTCTCATAAAATTATCCTATAATCATAAGAAAACAAAATATCAATTTATGAATCTATTTTATGAAATTAAATTTTCTTTTAAATTATTATATTAATTATAAAATTGTAAATAAACATTTACCTTTTACAAAAATACCAACACTTAATTTATCATTTTTAAAACATTTATTTACTTATTCTATAATATAAATATATAATATTTTAATTTATGAGATACTTAAATTTTATTTATCATTTCATAGGTGAGTTTATTATTCTAATGGGAACATTACTATTCCTAAGGGTCACGTTATTATTCTAATGGTCGTGTTAATATTTTGATAGTATATCACGGTTCATTTTTGCAGCATAAAATATCGAATAAATTGAATTTATTTAAGAAGATACATACCATAAAATCTTGGGGTGTTATACCATACCTCATAGAAAAACTGGGATGCTACAAAAGGAATTTTGAAAATTGAAACTAGGCAATTGTAATTTTAATTTATTTTAAATTCTTGATTTTCTCATGTTTGATTGATTGATTATTTAAAGCATGTGTTAGCTTGTGTAGTTAGTAGTAACTGGGACAAGTATACTAGAACATTGATTCCTTAGTAATGGATTGATGATGAAAACTCTAACTAAATAATTTCAGCATGAACACCTAAGCGGGTTCCCCTTTGGGGGTGTAGATGGCCCATGAGGGTCCCCTGATTTAGGGTGTAGATTTATTTGAGTTTGCACACCTATCTTGAGATGAGATCATTATTGTGATGTGTGAGGATCCTATTACCTAAACTAATATAATGTGGGTCTTTTGTATATAGTTCTATAATTTTTTTACTTTGATATACATACCATTGATTATTGAACTATTTTATTCATGCTAACTTATTTATATAAGTGTTTTGTATAAAATGTTCATTTAAGCCAGTTTTGATATATCTATCATCCTTTTTTATGTGGAATCATTTTTTTGGTTTAAAATATGTGAATGAAATACCATGACTTTCCTAATTTTAAATGTAAGCATAATTGGTTTAATTTTTATGGAATTGATTATGGAACATTTGGTGAGACCCTACTAGGATTTATAGCTCACACCCTACCTTTTCCTTTGAGAATTTTTAGATTTTCTTATACCACGTCCAAGAAAGGGGAAAGCACCACTTGGAGGTGGTGGATGTTCTTGATCCTTGGGACCATGGAGTTATGATAGTGACCAGTGGGTCTTTTTCCCACTTGTTACACAGGATATTTTGAGACTTTTTTCTGGTTTACATAGTTGTTTCCTTTGAATGTTTATCTTTCTATCCAGTTACTGTTTTACCGGTTTGTTTCTAGTACATTCTCCCTTTGGAGTGTTGAAGATACTAACTTTTATCTTTTATCTTTGGATTTTTTTTGGAAAATTTATTCCCACTTATTTTTTTTATGATATTATGTGCTTGTTAGCAATACATAGGGATTGGGAACGCCCTTCGAGCTATGTTATAGTTGGATCAGGTATCAGGGTACTCAAGTATTCTAGGCTGGTTCGTGACACCAAATAACAACAAATCCAAAAATATAATTTTTGGTTCTAATATTCTCCCTCTTTGTATTTTTTTAATTAATTGTTAGAAATTTATATCTAAATGTCATGAACAAAGTCGGGTCATCATCTGACCTGGCGCCCGACCCAGTCCGCGACATGGCCTGAAGGGCGTTTCCGATCCCCACGGGCTGGCAACTAGTGCCAGGCATTAAAATAAATCAGTTGGGAATGATTTTGGCCCATAACAAAGATGAATAAACATAAACTAAACAAGCAGATAAATAAAGGGAAATAAACCAAACAACTTGGCAGTGGAAAAGGGAATTAAAGAAGTGATGTGACATACCTCATGTGACCCTATGGGTCACTGCAGAACGTAAACCACACTCACTCCCAAAATCAATCCAAGGCTGAAACCTGCAACTGAAAAGTAAAGTAGGCATGAGCACCAAGATGCTCAATAGGAATGCCAAAATATAACAAAGTCATATACCCCCGCCTTTAGTAAGAAATCCAATTATGTCAGTTTGAAAATAATATATAATAAAATAATGTTTCTCCTCCTTTTCAAATTCAAGTAATGAGTTTTCATTTTTAGGTAAATCATTTTACTCCCACTAAATTTTCAAAATAGGTTCCAAGCATGCATTAACATTTCAAAATGAAAAGAACCCAGTTTGGATTAAAATACGGTTTTCAAAAACAAGATATCAAGTAAGAAACAACTGAAAAGAAAGTTACATCGCAAGCAGCATGTCACAAATGAGCACCATGCGTAATCCTTATAGGTAGCTAGAACAAGTGGGAACATAGAGACCTCGTACCTCGGTGAAACTTGGCTTAGAAACCATGACCCTCAGAAAAATGTGGCTTAGAAGATCACGACCCTCAGAAAACATGGCTTAGAAGACCACGACCCTCAGTAATTCATATATTTAGTTAGTGTTGTTACATCAATCCTGCTCAACGAACCGGGACAAACCCCTACCGTGTCATCTAGCGTACTAGTCTTGGTAACCCACCTAGATACCCAGGTTTCCTTATCGTGCTCTATTTCAATTGGTGGTGAGTTTTCTTTATCAAGCACACATATATGTACACAACACTTTCCTTATCTAAAACTCATTCAACCTATCACCACCGATCTCCCTCTTTAAGTGCATTCCCCCTCTTTACATCACACAACCACACACAAGCCTTTACACTAGGCACATATCACAAACCACACATTAACACTTGCATCACATTTTTCAAATTAATGGGACTGTCTCAAGAGGGGTTTTCCATTTTCTAAAAACAAATCTCAAAGTTCCAAACAGGCCTCATCACTTTAGAAGGATTATTCGTCATTTTAGAACACATAAAGGTGCTATATATTTAAAACAAGCTTAAAATCACACTTAAAATGAAGTAATACTTTTAAGGAGATCAAACCATCCTTTACTCTCGTGTTCACACCAAAACCCATTTTGAAAATCACTTTGGAACCCCTTTTTAAAAATAATGCATGTTGTTACACTTTTATAACAAAATCGAACGAAAGGCCACACATCTTTTGGAAATACCCATTTCATGTTCAACCCCTATGAAATAACTTTTTAAGAACCACAACCTTATATATATAGTGCATATGGATTTCACATAAAAAAACAAGGAAATAATTTTAAAGAAACATCAAGCAAAATGGAAATTCTAATTAAAGATTAGGGCATAGGGGACCTACCTCAAACTTGTTGCTATTTGTGGATGACCACTCTAATTGACTCTTGGCGCATACATGCACATGAATTTATACATATATATATATATATATACCCCTAGCTGCATTGCCCGTATTCTCCATGCCATGAGGGAATATGTACAAAGAGGGAATATATATATATATATATATATATATATATATATGCCTTACCCTCTGCATGTACATGTAGGATCCCTCGACACCCACGGCCCAAAACCATCGAAGCAAGGCCCAACGCACTACACATATAATTTAATAAAGCAATTAAAAACATAAAAGATCGATAAAATGTTTCAAAATAACACATCAAGGATTTGGACCAACGACACGCCACTTACATAACTCATAAAAAACATTGAAAATATTAAAAGAAAAACACATAATCAATTTAACCATTTCCAAAGGCCATTTCAAATCATCACATAAACCGGAACCAATTCCAAAACATGCATTTAATTGTTTAAACCATTTAAAATTTACATTTAGAAATACATGACAACTCAAACACGCCAAATTATGCATTTCTCTTTAAAAACCTACACCCAACCCCATTTTCACCATAAGTACCATTCAAAACGTGATTCACACCATTTGAAAAACTAAATAAACTATTTGTACAATTTATAAAACACCTAAAAGAAGCACAAAAAGGTTCTTACATGAAAAGTGCACCCAAGTTCACATTAAGAAACCAATTCCAACCCAAGTGCATATCAAATTATTTTAAAAACCAGTTTCGCACCCTTTATAAGATTTAATAAACCACTCAAAGATTTTATGAAACAACCCCAAGAAGTATTACCAAACTTTGAACACAAACGCCCAATCAAAACATCTTTTAAGGCCAAACGCACACCAATAACATTATAAAATAGAATTAGCAGCCCTTTAGTGACATAATAAACCAACAAAAATGTTTACAAAACACAACGAATGGATCAACATGGGTTTTCACAAAATCAAAACATTCATATCAAATAAACATGCTACTAAACACATTGAAATCATATAAAACCTCAAGTAAAACTATATTCGCACCAAGTAAACAAATAAATGAGTATGCCAAATTAATTAATTAAGAGAATTAATTCATCAAACAACACTAATACACTGAAAATCTTAGCTTCGGTGACGAAACTTCCGAATTTCGGTGTGAAATTTCAATTGCACTACATTCTCACCATGACGGACCAAAGATGAACCCTAAATAAAAATAATCAACCAAAAAGAGAACCCCTAAACACATTAGAGTTCAGCCAAGATATGTGCACCCCATGAAATCCAAAAAAAACACAAAAATAGGGAAATGATAAGGGATAATAAGCTCACCTAAGGGGTTCACACACCAAAACGGGAGGAGATTCGATCATCGAAGGGGGAGAACGGCGCGTCGAAGCTTCTCCCGATGAACTAGGTCACGCGAACAAGAGAGAGGTGGGAAGGTAGGGTTGCGCGAGAAGGGGGAAGGACACTGCACGAGGGGGGGAGGCCGGTCGAATGGTCGTCGCACCGGAGGAAGGAGGAAGAGGCGCCGAAGGCCTTTTTCCGGTGAAGGGGGTGCGCGGGCAGCGCGATACAGGGAGAGGGGGAGAGTCGCGCGACGCAGCAAGAGGGGGAGGAAGAGAGAAAGGGGAGAAAGGAGGGGAAAAAGAAACAGAGAAAAGAGAGAAAAAATAAAGGAATAAGAGAAAATAAAATAAAACAAATAATATTCATATTCATAATAACTTAATAATAATTATAATAAACTTGATAATGATAATATTATTAACCATAATAATAATAGTATTATTATTAAATTGGTTTGCATTTATTTATTTTTATTTCCTTTTGATTTTAATTTAATAAATTTTTAAACATTAAGAAACCAAAATACAAATAAGGATAAATAAATAAATAAAAATAACTATGACCCGCAAGATACCGGCTCGGGGTGTGACAATTCTCCCCACCACAAAAACATTTTGCCCCCAGAAAGTCACCCAGCCCAAACAAGGAATCAAACTTGAGTTTGAAGATGAACGAGGCCAACAAAATCACAAACGCAGTGTGAATTTTCACCCCACCAGTCACACCCGACCAACTTTAAGGGAAACTACAAAGAGAAGAGCACTCGAGAAACGAGGAGGGTTCTCCCCACCACAAGAACCCAACTAGCACAATAAACATTGAGACTCACAACAGGGGAAAACTCTAGAAATACTAACTTGAACCAAAGAAGAAACTTCCAATAAGGACCAAAACTCCTACACAGACCAACCCTTGAAAAAGGCATGACAGGATTCATGGTGGGTCTCCCCACCATTCAAGAACCGACCAGCTTAAACCAACCAGTATAGACTGACACGAGAACTTCCAACCCAAACCAGAAACCACTGACACATGAGAAAACCCACAAAATAATTCTACCAAATAACGAACTTAATCATGACTCATAATTTCCACAAGAGATGAGCATCTCCAAAATGAGAATGTACTAAAAAAAACGGGTCACACTTGAGGAGGCGTAACTACTAGAATTACCAAAAAGACGAGATCACCATGACTTCTTACAACCACAGTGGAATTTTCAATGAAAAAAGACCACAATGAGAAAAAGAGACTTTTACGCCTCTTATAGAAAATCAGAACCTTCAAAGACAGGAGAGCTGCAATAGGGAAATTCAGACCATCCCCATTTTAGCATTGGAGAAAAAAATTAGACCAAGGTGCCCCACACCCAATGATTCCTGACTGCGTGAAGAGCTTCACTCTGAGACCTGTGGCTGGAGCTCTGATGTCTTGAAGCATCTGCTACCCCACATTCAAGAGCTTACATCCTTCGGTCGAGACTCCTGCTGACGATGCCACTAGCGGAACCTCTCCAATTGTCCCAAATGGCCACACTGACGACAAGCCTCCAAAGGATGATGACAAGGTGACTTAAAGTACCCAAACCGAGCACACTAGAAGCAAACAAGGGGGTGTCCCAAATAATAGGAGATAAAATTGACAAGAATACTTGTCTGAGACAGGTTCCTCCAATTCGCTCTCTTCACCGGATGGGGAACCTTCCCGAACACCAAAAAGAAATGGTCCTGGAACCCTGGATGAAGACCACACACAAGATAAACTTTAACTGATTCCACGAAGCTACCTCCAGAGAAAATGGAATCAACCCCTTGGAATACCCCACATAGGCCTTCACTGCTCGTTGGCCTTACTCGACACTCACTAGTTCTTCCACTTTCCTCGCCTTTACTTCCTCGGGTATAAACCATTGGACGAGAGTGGTCTTAAACACCTTCCAAGACATACCATCATGCAACAATGTTGGGATTATCTCCTCCACCAATCCAAAGTTTCACCTTAAAATGGACCCGAACCAACACGAACTCTCATAGCTTTGGGAGTTTCCAATAACCTGAAAATGCCAACGATTTCACCAAGCCAGCCCGCTACCTTCGATGGATCACGATCACCATGGAATTTGGACAATAACCGAAAATAATTCAATTCCACCACTCCGCTAAGAGTCTAGGTAGAACCAAAAATTAGAAGAGGCTCACTAGAAACTTATGGGACTTTTCTGGGTAGTATACTCAAAAAAAAGAAGCACAAATCAAAATCAAAACTCATCATAAATCAAAATTTCACCCCTTAATCACAAACGAAATCTCAAACTCAAATCACTATTCCAACCACAATTCAGTATGTCAAAACCAAGAACCCACGAAAAATGATACCAAACATGAAAAGAGAACACTAAACAATTTCTCACTCACTTTTCTAAACATTTGAAAAACCCTTTTGGAAAACCATTTTTTAGTAAACAAAACAACGTAAATATCCACCATTGGTATCCCATGAAGTCTCACACATACATATCCCTATGCTAGCTCAAGCACCCATCCACTCACATCACCAATTTCTCCACTTTCCACATGTGCACCTCAATGTATGTGATCACTCATAGGAATACCAAGGGTCAATTCAAGACACTTATCATTTCCAAAATAGACCATTCATCACAAAGCACAAATTCCAAACCAATTTTTGAAAGTCACTTATCATTAAAGAAACACATTTCCAAATTCAAAACATTTTCCATTTCAAAAACCATTTTCTACTCCAACAACCATATTCCATTTTAAAAACACCTTCACAAAAATCCATTTTCATTTTTGAGATCTACTCACACCAACCAAAATGAAGTTCAAACATAACTCACATCAAAATTTCCAAAAACAAGGAACTAGTGGCTATGCAAACCTGGTAACATGGATTAGCAGACCATGCTCCGAGCGGGCATCCCCACAGAAAGTATCTTGGACCGTGAACTCGGGCTGTACATGGGTCGCTACTCCATGCATCCTCATCATGTAACACTAGATCACTTCCCTTGTCATCCCTCATCCACACAGACCAAGCCAAAGAAGAAAATTCAAATCCCAGACTACCCCTAGAAACTCAAGTCTCAGGGCTGGAAAGGGTTCATGACATCCTTACCACACCTACCTCTCGAGTCCTGACACACCTAATCACCAAGCTACCTAACACCCCAAATAACAAGGGCCTCCTCTGATACCATTTTTTCACGAACCAAGTCGGGTCGTCATCTGGCCCGGTCTGCGACATGGCCCGAAGGGCGTTCCCGATCCCCACGGGATGGAAACTAGTGTCGGACATCAAAATAAACTAGTTGGGAATGATTTTGGACCATAAAAAAGATGAATAAACATAAACTAAACAAGCAGATAAATAAAGGGAAATAAACCAAATAACTTGGCAGCGAAAAAAGGAATTAAAGAAGCGGCGTGACATACCTCAGGTGACCCCGTGGGTCACCGTAGAATGTAAACCACACTCGCTCCCAAAATAAATCCAAGGCTGAAACTTGCAACTAAAAATTAAAGTAGGAATGAGCACCAAGATGCTCAGTAGGAATGCCAAAATATAACCACGTCCTATGCCCCCACCTTTAGTAAGAAATCCAATTATGCCAGTTTGAAAATAAGATATAATAAAATAATGTATCTCCTTCTTTTCAAATTCAAGTAACGAGTTTTCATTTTTAGGTAAAGCATTTTAATCCCACTACATTTTCAAAATAGGTTCCAAGCATGAATTAACGTTTCAAAATGAAAAGAAACCAGTTTGGATTAAAATATGGTTTTCACAAACAAGATATCAAGTATGAAACAACTGAAAATAAAGTTACATCGCAAGCAGAATGTCACAAATGAGTGTCATGGGTAATTCCTATAGGTAGCTAGAACAAGTGGGAACCTAGAGAGCTCGTACCTCGGTGAAACCTGGCTTAGAAACCACGGCCCTTATAAAAACATGGCTTAGAAGGCCACGACCCTCAAAAAACGTGGCTTAGAAGACCAAGACCCTCAGTAATTCCTATGTTTAGTTAGTGTTGTTGCGTCAATCCTGCTAGATGAACCAGGATGAACCCTTGTCGTTTCATCTAGCGTACTAGTCCTAATCACCCACCTAGATACCCAGGTTTCCCCATCGTGCCCTATTTCAATTGGTGGTGAGTTTTCTTTATCAAGCACACATATATGTACACAACACTTTCCTTATCTAAAACTCATTCAACCTCTCACCACCGATCTCCCTCCTTAAGCGCATTCCACCTCTTTACATCACATAACCACGCACAAGCCTTTACACTAGGCACATATCCCAAACCACACATTAACACTTGCATCACATTTTTCAAATTAAGGGGAATGTCTCAAGAGGGGTTTTCTATTTTCGTAAAACAAATATCAAAGTGCCAAATGGGCCTCATCACTTTAGAAGGAGTATTCATCATTTTAGAACACATAAAGGTGCTATATATTTAAAACAATCTTAAAACCACACTTAAAATAAAGTGATACTTTTAAGAAGATCAAACCATATTTTACTCTCATGTTCACACCAAAACCCATTTTGAAAATCACTTTGGAACCCCATTTTAAAAATAATGCATGTTGTTACACCTTCATAACAAAATCGAATGAAAGGCCGCACATCTTTTGGAAATATCCATTTCATTTTCAATCCCTATGAAACCACTTTTAAGAACCACAACCTTATATATATAGTGCATATGGATTTTACATAAAAAAACGAGGAAATTATTTTAAAGAAACATCAAGCAGAAATGGAAATTCTAATTAAAGATTATGGCATAGGGGACCTACCTCAAACTTGTCGCTATTTGTGGATGACCACTCGAACTGAAGCTTGGAGCATACACACACATGCATTTATACATATATACACACACACCCCTACCTACATTGCACATATTTCCCACGCCATGAGGGAATATGTACAAAGAGGGAATATATATATATATATATATGCCTTACCCTGTGCATGTACATGTAGGATCCCTCGACACCCGCAGCCCAAAACCATCGAAGCAAGGCCCAACTCACTACACATATAATTTAATAAAGAAATTAAACACATAAACGATCCCTAAAATGTTTCAAAATAAAACATCAAGGATTTTCACCAACGACACACTACTTACATAACTCATAAAACCAATTGAAAATATTAAAAGAAAAACACGTAATCAATTTAACCATTTCCAAAGGCCATTTCAAATCGTCACATAAACCGAAACCAATTACAAAACATGCATTTCATTGTTTAAACCATTTAAAATTTACATTTAGAAATACACGACAACTCAAACACGCCAAATTATGCATTTCTCTTTAAAAACATACACCCAAACCCATTTTCACCATAAGTGCCATTGAAAATGTGATTCACACCATTTGAAAAACTAAATAAACCATTTGTACAATTTATAAAACAACTAAAAGAAGCACAACAAGGTTTTTACATGAAAAGTGCACCCAAGTTCACATTAAGAAACCAATTCCAACCCAAGCGCATATCAAATTCTTTCAAAAACTAGTTTCACACCCTTTATAAGATTTAATAAACCACTCAAAAAATTTATGAAACAACCCCAAGTAGTATTACCAAACTTTGAACACAAATGCCCAATCAAAACATCTTTTAAGGCCAAACTCACACCAATAACATGATAAAACAGAATTCGCAACCCTTGCGCGACATAATAAACCAACAATAATGTTTACAAAACACAACGAAAGGATCAACATGGGTTTTCACAAAATCAAAACATTCATATCAAATAAACATGCTACTAAACACATTGAAATCCTATCAAACCTCACGTAAAACTATATTTGCACCAAGTAAACAGATAAATGAGTATGCCAAATTAACTAATTAAGAGAATTAATTCATCAAACAACACTAATACGCGAAAAATCTTAGCTTCAGTGTCGAAACTTCCGAATTTCAGTGTGAAATTTCAATTGCACTGCATTCTCACCATGAGGGACCAAAGATGAACCCTAAATAACAATAATCAACCAAAAAGAGAACCCCTAAACATGTTAGGGTTCGGCCAAGATATGTGCACCCCATAAAATCCAACAAAACACCAAAATAGGGAAATGATAAGGGAGAATAAGCTCACTTAAGGGGTTCGCATGCCAAAATGGGAGGATATTCGATCGTCAGAGGGGGAGAACAGTGCGTCGAAGCTTCTCCCGGTGAACTAGGTCGTGCGAACGAGAGAGGGCAGGGAAGGCCGGGTAGCGCGAGCAGGGGTGAAGGCCGCCACACGAGGGAGGGAGGGAGGTCGAACGGTCGTCGCGCCAGAGGAAGGAGGAAGAGGCGCTGGAGGCCTTTCACCGGTGAAGGGGTCGCGCGGGCGGTGCGATACAGGGAGAGGGGGAGAGTCACGCAACGCAGCAAGAGGGGGAGGAAGAGAGAAAGGGGAGAAAGGAGAGAAAAAAAAAGAGAGAAAAGAGGGGAAAAATAAAGGAATAAGAGAAAATAAAATAAAACAAATAATATTCATATTCATAATAACTTAATAATAATTATAATAAACTTGATAATAATAATATTATTAACCATAATAATAATAGTATTATTATTAAATTGTTTTTCATTTATTTATTTTTATTTCTTTTTTATTTTAATTTAATAAAATTTTAAACATTAAGAAACCAAAATAAAAATAAGGATAAATAAATAAATAAAAATAATTGTGACCTCAAGATACCAGGTCGGGGTGTGACACTAAAACTCCTATATATTGAAATTTATATCATTTATACCCCTCCCCTGCATTTTTATAATCCCCCTACTACCATTCTCCCACTTTGATAAGAAAAATAAAAGGATTCTTTTATGAGTTATTTGAAATCTTCTGAGTATCCTATAAATTTCTACATTCAATAATAATTAATAAAATAGTCATTAAAAATTATATAATCCTACATGAGTCAAAGATTAGTGTAGGAAATAAGAGATTAAGTTAAGTTCTACAGTGTAGTCCATGTAATTTAGAAGAAGCTTCCATTCTTCTTCTAGAATTACCCATAGACAGTATCACCCCCTTTCTTCCTAAACTCAATAGAATATGAGAACCTATAATAAACACACAAAACAAATAAGTAAATAATTATATATAATAGAGATAGGGAAAATTTACAAACCTCCTCAAGATGATGGGGTTGGTTGAACACTAAGATCAAACTGGTGCTTCTTGAATGTTGGAGTAGTCAAGGGCTTAGTCATGATATCTACCATTTCTTGATCAGTCCCAAAATGTGTCATAGTGATTACACCTTGATATAATTTTTATTTAATAAAATGATATCCAAATTCAATATGTTTGGTTCAAGATTTTTGAACTAGATTCTTTGTGAGTTCAATTGCACTCTTGTTGTCACAAAAAAATCACCATAGGTTGTTTCACTTCATAACCAATATATTCTAATTGTTTTTTCATCCACTGAAATGATGTGCATTATATAGTTACTATAATATATCCAGATTTATCCATACTCGATGATTTACTTTATTTCTTCTTAATCATTCAGACTACACACTTAGTTCCAATGAAAAATGCACCACCACTTTATACTTTTAGTCAACCACATTACCAGCCCAATCAACATTAGAAAAAGATTATAATTTATCTTTTCTATATTAAATAGAAAACTATAAGTGAGAGTGCCTTGAATTTAACTCATAATTATATTAAATGTTGTGAGATGATCCTCCTTGGGATTAATTCAGAAATATGCCACCAAGAAATTAGTATAGGGAATATATGGCTTAGTTATTGTTAGGTAAAATTAACTTAAAATGATCCTCTTATACAATATAGGATATAATAACTTTCCATACTCATTATTCCTAAGTTTGGATCCAAATTCAACTAAAATTGACATTGGTTTTGAATCAGGTATATTGAATTTCTTCGGTAATTTATTTGCATATTTAACTTGTGAGATAAAGGAATATCTCTCTTTCTAAACCACTTGCAGCCCCTAAAAATAAGTAAGTTCATCAATCATGGACATTTCATATTCTACACTCATTATATTAGAAAAATCCTCCCCAAAATTTTGATTACTTCCACCAAATATTATATCATATGTTATACCAACATTATAAATTGTTCTTCCTTGTATGTCTTTACATAAAGATTGCAGTTAACTCCTCCTCTTCTGAACTCTATATTCTCTAAGTACAAATCTTACCAAGAATACCATGCTCATGGTTCCTATTTTAAACCATGTAATGCTTTATTTAGTCTACACACCTTGTTTTTATCATTTACAATCAAGAAACCCTTGGTTTTTTAATTTAAACACCCCCTTAAGCTCATAGTTTAATAATGTTTTTTTACATCCATTTGAAAGATCTTAAATCCTCTTTGAATAGTAATTTTCAAGAAGAGTCTGATTGACTCTAGACAGGAAAATGGTGTAAAGGTTTCTTCAACATTCACACATTCTATCTGGGCATAGCCTTTTCATACCAACCAAGCCTTATTTTGAACCACATTTCCATGTTCATCGAATTTATTCTTGAAGAGACACTTTGTATTGATCACATTATAATGATTAAGTCTATCCACAAGTTTCCATGCATGATTCTTATCAAATTGATCCAATTAAACATTTTTGGATCTAACCCATAATGAATCCCTTATTAATTCCTCAAATTTTATTGGTTCCATTATTGATAATAGATTTTCATGTTGAATAGCCCTCATTCTTCAAGTTTGGGTTGGTGCAGTTTTACCACCAATTATATTAGATAGATTAACCTTAATTATTTTTTTATTTATTTAGGGCATATATTAATCTACTTCAGCAGTTGTTTCCTCCTCTGACTTTGAAATGAAATCTTTCTCTTGAAGAAATTTGTACAATCTCAGAATTTGTACCAACTTCATCATCTTCTTCACATAATCCATCTGGGTTTGAGCTTCTAGAATTTTTTCCTTATCTCTCTTAAATAACCTTAACATCATTAATTGATACAATTTTATTTAGTTTCTTATTATAAAACTTATAGGATTTACTCTTCATTGAGTAGCCTAAGAAAATTCCTTCATCTGTAGTGTCAACATATTTCCCTTGATTAGATTCTTTATTCTAGATATAGCTCTTGTTTCCAAAGACCTGAAAATATTTCAGTGAAGGATTAATTCCATGTCACAACTCATAGGGTGTTTTTCCTCCCTAGAGATTAAAAATTCTCAATTTTTAGTATACATTGAAACCTAAGTTGCCTCCTTCCAATAGTTGTGATAGATGTTACTCTCAATAATTAGTGTCTTGGCCATATTATTTACCCTCTAATTTTCACCATTCAATAACTCCATTCTATTATAGGGTCCTCCTCAAAGGAACCTCATATTTAATTTTATATTTCTTAAGATAGTTTTCCACCTTGATAGATGTGAACACAATTCTATTATTGGACCATAATATCATGATGTTTTTCATGGTTTCACTTTCAACTCTCCTTTAGAACCTCTTGATGCATTCCATAACTTATTTCTTGATTTTCATGGACATAATGTATAACCTCTACTATGATCATCCATAAATAGGATGAAGTATCTCTCTCCTCATGTGTAAGGTTGATTCATAAAACCACACACATCAATGTGAATCAAGTCAAGAGGATTGAAAACTCTTTTATTTTTTGTTGGTAAGGATTTCAGACCATCTTCCCTCACATGCATGTATCACATGTTTTTCCTTAGTATCACTTCAAGTTAGGAATCTCCACAATGACTTTTGACTTGGAAATATTTTACATGCTTTTTAGTGGATGCAGCCTAATCTCTAATGCCACATATTTTTTTCCTCTTTAACCATAAAATATCATGAGCTATATTTATTATATAGTTAGTAAAGATCTATGATTATCCTACATCCTTTCATGATAGAGTTCATAGCCTTACCTTTTATCATGAACCTAAGACCAAAATCAAAAATCTAACTTACACTTAAAAGATTGTGCAATAATCCACCCATGTTGAGGACTTATGTGCCCTTGATCTCATCTCTTACCAGTCAGGTCTTATCAGTCATATAGATTTTCAAGGCTGTATCATTACCAAAGTGAATTGTTCCATCAGTTTTATCCTTTACATTTTTTAGAAGACTCATATTTCTAGTCATGTGTGAGGATCACCCACTATTGAGAATCTATGTGTTATTTTTTCATTTCTTTGAAAGAAATTTCAGCTAGGTTTTCCTTTTCTCTCTTCTTGTTTTCCTTATAATAGATACCCAAATGAGATGAGATATTAGATGGAATATCCTTACATTATCCAATGCATGCAGTGTAATCATGTTCTTTTTCTTCCTCCAATAGAGAAAATTTTTTACTTAAAAAATCTCATTAGGTTGATTTATAACCATCTATTTGTGACTCCCGCAGTGGTAACTTCCATTTCTATTGTTCCTATAGTCAACTGCTTTATGTTTGAAGTTAGAAGATTGATATAAATATCAATTAAATTAATTTATTAATTGTATTTAAGGATATGGATTCATTCTTATTTTTCATATTTTGATGATTCTCCCTCCAAGTAACTATTTGCCTCTCTACAATATGGCATAGTGTGCCCAATATAGCCACAAAACTGGCACTTCATTAAGGGAAATATATTCTCACTTTTTCTTATATGCATGTCTCCATATTTTGAGTAGGTCCTTGGTTTTTTATTACCCCTCAAAGACTAAGGTTTTACTATAACCTTCTATTTACCTTTATTATAGATTGCCAATGTTCTTGTTTTTAATATCATAGTATTATAACCAATTCCACTTTTACCCATGTATTTGGGTATTTATTCATCGAAAATTTTCTCAACATATTATGTGCCTCATCTAACTGATTAGATTTTTTTTGTATTTTCAAATAAATCACTTTATGGTTGAGAAATAACCAAAAAATATTGCATAGGATATAGGTTCAAAATTGCCAAAACAAAGTTCAATATTCAAAAATAAATTTACATCATCCAAGGAGACCTCGAGCCATGTATACCCACAACTTCCAAAGTTACATTCTATCACCTACCATCATCATCACAAGGTCATCCATATACCATATTTTCATCACCATCATTTCTATCACACACCAGTCGATGGAGAACATCACCATTGCAAAATTCCAAAATAGCTTCAACGGCCACCACAAACCACCGGAATCCATTGTTGTCGACATTGAGCAACATCATAGTCATCACAAAAACACACAACTTGAAGTAAATAACTAGGAATAAATTAACCCTACTAGTTTTACAATTACACTAGGATTCAAACCAGTCCAGAGAAATCACTAGATAAGTAGAAATAATGAAAACCTCATGCCAGAACTTCTCCTAAAAAGTCATCATCCACTTGAACAACACCTCTCAAAGGTCCATCAAAACAAATGCACCAAGACAACTCTGATAGGAGCGCTGGATTTTGAATCCAGGGTAGAGTTGAGTGGAATAAGGGTAGAACAAAGAGACACATTTTGCAGATAAACTGAACCAAAAATCATAACATCTGAGATGAACAGAACCAGAAAGCATAAAATACTAATTCTATTTCTAATAATTTTTTTAAATTGTAGCTTCTTCTTTGGATCACTTGAATTTATTTCATATTAAATTTTACTTCTCAAATTAACCACTTATTCTTTAAAAACTTCAACCCTCTTTATTTTCTCCTTAAAACAAGCATTGAGATCATTAATCACCTTAGCTTGTTCTTCAATAATTAGCTTGAAATCTGCAACTTCTTCCAAGCCTTCTTGACTAAATTATTATTCTTTTAATTATTTTTCTAGTAAATGAATCTTAGCTTTAAGATGATCTATATATTCATATTAATCTTTCAAAAATCCACCAATATTTCTATTTTTATTCCTTTTAATATTAATTTATTTAAAATATTCCTCCACTTACACCTTGAGATCAAAAATAACCTTAGGTTGATGGTTATTCTTTCTTACAAATTTTTCTTCTTCAAATGTTTCCATCATGGAATCTTATATAGAAGGCTTGAATTATATTTTAACCTCATGAAAATAATCATCCTCACCATTTTCTTCTTTGATTGACAAGATTTTTATTTGAAACATTTTCCCTGATGAAGTTTTGGATTTAAAGTCACTTTTAGGGGGGCACTTTATTCATGGATTTTTTAGGGTTTCTTCTTTACTTTCATTTTCATATAATTTCCTTGGACATATCACTACTATATGTCCAACCTTACAATACAAAAAATAGTCCAGGGGTAGCTTTCCTTCGAATATTCATTTTACACTCTTGAATTTTCTTATAACTAGATACAGTAATTCATCACTTGCATCTTATTCATAATTTTCTCCTTTATAAATTTCAATATTATCCATAACTTTAAAATTTATCTCCTTATTTGAGTGGTTTGATGTTCCCTCCAGCCTTACATGCATCACATATGCCACTAAGCTACTTTGTAAATCATCCATATGTAATTATTCCAAATTCCTTTCTTAAAGAGCTTATACTTTTAGTCTATAAAGAGATAGAAACCTTCTCAATATTTTTGTCAAAATCTCTACATCTTTCACTTCTTCACCAAGACCTAAAATAACTCCAATATACTCTATAATATGGTTGAATAATCCATCAATATTTTCATTAGGGTTCATATTCAAATCATTAAATTTATTATGTAGGACTTCAAGCTTAACCTCATTTACTTTGTTATCTCCTTCATATATATTGGAAACTTTGTCCCACATGGCCTTGAGATTAGTAAAAGTCGTTATTTTTATGTAAATCTAGTTATACAAGGCTCCATATGGTAAATTTTGATCTTTTTCATTAGCATCAAGTGTCTTTTTGTCTACTTCATTCATGGAAAGCTGTAAATAATCACTTACATGTATCCCATGTACAGAAGTAGAGAAGACATCAATTCCAAGAGAATGTACATGATATCTCATTCTATTCTTCCATATTTAGTAATTTCATCCATAAAATAAAGGATCTATTTTTTCATTCACTATATTCTCTATAGTGGTAAACCCTAGAAAACATATTTAGCACCTGAAACCAATGGATCTAATACCAATTATTCTAACTAGTAACCTAATACGCTCTAATAGTGGGGATGAATTAGGGTTTTATATTATTATTTTCCTATCATAAGATATTTTCCTCAAGTTAGAAAGAATAATATGATTCTGTTAATATTCACATACACACACATACATTCCAAACAATTTAAGTAAATGTAGGTACATAAGAGTTTTACTTGGTTCATGATAAATGGATAGTCTAAGGGGAATATGTCAGCAATGCATCAATGTACTAAGAAGTAATATTAATCACTATAAAAGGGAATGGCCCTTATGAATATTAGGTAATTAATATTATTTTTAGCCCTGTTGGCCCTTACAAAGTTCAAAAAAATAAAGGTAATGGTTCTTATGTAATTTCTAACTAATCCTCAAAAAATCAGATGACCCATACAAAATATTCCCGATGACCCTTATGGAATCTATGTTTACTATTTTCTACAATTATAAGACATTTACTCTTAAAAAATTGGTTGTGTGGCTCTTATAGAGTATTATGAGCCTTAATAAATGAGTCCGGTGACCCTTACAAACACCATTGTCTCTTACATGGACAATGATACTCCAACCTTTTTTGTATTTCCAAGAGACCAAACTGTATTACCTTTATATTTTGATCTGGATAGACATTAAAAATATAAAAAACTCCTCCTTTAATTTTCCATTATCACATCTTTCTCTATACTAGTGACTCTTATAAACCACTAGAAATTTCCCTTGTGATTTTAGGGATGAACCTTATGATTTCCACCCTTTGATGTGAAATGATTAATGCATTTACAAAGAACTTCTCTAAACTTATCCATTTTTTCATGCAACCTATAAATGTTACTTTTATGCTTACAAGTAACTTATTCAACATTTAGTTTCATTTTCTTTCCTCTTCCATAATTTACTATTACATGTGTAGGGAAACTCCAAGACTTATCCATATTTCTATCTACTTAACATTGGGTTACTTTTATGTTTTGTGACTTAACCATTTTTATATAAATATTCTCAAACCAAATTTTTTGATTATTCTTTAGAATAATTCCAAAAACTCCTCTAAGTACATCCAAGGCTACTCTAAAACCATAGTAACTAAGAATAAAGATAATTTAGTACTTCACCATTAAAAATTGTCTCATATCTCTCTATAGCAACCTACAAATCCATTTTATAATAAGAATAATCTCAATTGGCAACAAATACAATAATATAAGTTATGATTCTAGAAATATATATATATATATATATATATATTAAATATTTAATATCATTCTATTCCCAAATAGGAAAATATTATAACCACGACGCTAGGGCCCATGTCCATAGGAGCTTTGTGAGCAAGACCTACCACCATGGTCATCATCGCCTATGGTTTTAGGTACACTATATCCATAGGTGTTAGTGCTTGTGGTGGTATGACCTTCTAAGAAAGGGTCCAAAACCACAAGCATACTCACCTATAGCTATAGGTTTTCATGTAAAGGATCCATTACCATGGGTCTCCCTGCCTATGGTTTTATGCCCCTATGGGAAGGGGATACAGCCACGAGCACTGGTTTTCATGGAAATAGAAGCTTCTTAGGAAGGGCCTACCTCCATAGGAAACTACCCTCATAGTTATAGGCCCCCACCAGAAGTCCATACAGCTACAGGTGTTAGTTCCCATAACATTAAATGCTTCCTAGGAATAACCTATAGCCACAAGATAAATGGTTAGAACCACACCATGGTGGTTCTTGAGGATGTAATAATTGACACCCAACATCCCTGTTTTCATGTATATTATGAAGGAACCTTCTAGGTCTACTCTCACTTGGTTTTTATCAATTACAACCCATTATGAATGGATTTTTATGACTTTCATATATATTTAATGGGTTTAATGAATTTTACCCAATGAGAAGTAATATATGTAATACATTATAGATGAATGATGTGTTCTTTATTTAATATAGAGAATCAGTCATGGTCTATATAAGTGATATGACCCCTCTTATTGGGGTGTGTTGATTGCATACGAAATAGTTGAAGCTCTCTTCTCTATGAAACACAATTTATCACTCACTGTGAAGGCGATATCACCCATTCTACATTTTGGAATTCTCAATAAATGTTATAGGGTCCAAAGTCCATTGTAAATCCCTCTGATGTAGGAATCATTTGTTTGTTAATCCAATGATAATCATCAAGAATTATCCATTATAAAATGAAGATGGAGGAAATTTTTGTTGCTTTCTATGTATGGTATATTTTACAATAATATTAACATGTTTATTTATTAAATATAGATCAACCTATTTTTTGTTATTCTTATGTTAATAATGATCCTGTGATGATACATCAAAACCCATTAGTGGTATCAAATCCATGTTATTCAAGATTTTAATGTGTTTAAATTAGTGTTTTATCAAATAATAAAACAAAAAACATTGTATAATCTATATAGGATACCCTTATATAGACTCCCTCCTAGCTTGTGTAAAGGTAAGCGGAGTCTGCATAAAGTTAACCATGGTTTACCTTTATAGAGAAGACATTGTGTAAAGGTTAGTGTTATCTAACCTACATATAATTTTATGTGTAAGGATCATGAAAGATTACCCTTATAAAATTTAAGAATAATTTAGTTTACCCTTATGCGGAAGTGTTTTGCATAAGGGTTACCCAGAATAACCTTACACAAAATGAGGTCCTACATAAGGGTAATAAAATAATTTAAAAAGATTAAATTGTTTATATTTACTTATAGTTTAAAAAATATATAAATGATAGGTTTTAAGAACTATAAAATGGGATTTTTCAAGCCTAAATTAAATGTGAAAAAGTTTATATTTATTATTAATGTTTTGAAAAAAATTGTTTATTTATTTATTAAATTCCTTTAACATTCATGATTAGTAAATTGTTTAAGGAATATCAATATTATATATGCTTAAATTTATATGGTAAACTACTTAAAGGAAGTAGAGTCTTATATTTCATGATAGGTATGACTTTATAAGATTTAGTTTTTCATCAAACTTGACCTTAGTTTTTTTAGTGTTATAAGTTTGAAAATAATTTTTGAATATAGTTCATACATATTAGGTTTTATAGATATCATGAATTGAATTTTTTCTTGAGTAAAGTATCACTATGTAGAGGGATTTTGGGTCATACTTTCCATTGGACTAGAATTTTATCTCTTTCCCTAGAAAAGTGGGGGTTAGATATATGTAGATCTGGGCTTACTCATATAGATATTTTTAATCTCATATAACTCTATAACATTACATGAAAATTTTATGTAACTTATTCATATGATGCATTTGGATATGTATAAACATGTTTTTATTCTATATTTGGGTGAGTAACACATATTGTGGGTTGTGTAAAGAGTTACACATTAATTTGGTGTAAACACATTAATTTGATGGATGGAATACGGATTCCAAATCCAAATAATTGGAAGCATGCATGAACAAGGGAATAAAACATGATAAGATAAATATTTTATTTGATGTAAATAGATATAAATTTAATATAAATATTATTTATATTAAACTAGTGAGACTTTTAAGAAAACCCATCAAATACTAAGTGTGATATCCCTTCCAAAGAGACACTTATCAAGGCCTTGATCATCTTACTAGGTAGGTTATGATAAAGGTGGGTGACAATGGATTGTCTTATGTAAGGTAATCAAGTTATGAGTAACTATGGACTATCCTATTGAGTGGGTTATGTTAAAGTTGGGTGCCCCTTGATTTTCCTTTATAAGCTTATTCTTATTGTTTACTTTGGGTTACACTAGCCGAGATACCCTAATAGGATTAGGTTATCATAGGAATAGAGTTGAGTATATCCATATGATGGATTTGGGTTTATCTTCTCAACAATATAAGAATCATAATTTTTATGATTGGAAAATAAGCTTACCTAAATAGTTAAGTGATGGGAGAAATGCTAAAGTGGCCTGATCTTGGCTCACTGAATGGGTATGTTGTATGAGGTTGTCAATTTTAGTCGAAGTACTTTTGTTTAAATTGATTAATGAAAATATATAAACCATGATACTCACCCATTGATATGTATTTGTTATAGATTATAGCATATTTAATAATAATAATATTGAGATCACTTATAGGTATGACCTATAAAATAGTTAGATACTGATATCTAGGTTTGAGAAGTGTTCTCAATGAGAAGTATCCAGAGCCCCTGGATGTGAATCTTATATTTATAAATTTCCCTAACTTTGACTCATGGGTATTAGATACTAGGCATGCATTATACATTTGTGTTAAAAAACATAGACTCATAAACAAAAGGTAATTGAAAAAGGGTGGAGTAGATATTCCTATCTGAAATGGAGAAAGAGTTTCTACATTAGTGGTTGGAGCATATGATCTAACTTCTCCAAGTGGATTAGTTATAGAATTGGAAAACTGATATTATGTTCCCACCATAAAAAAATATGATTTCTATATCTTATTTGGACAATATGGGTTTTTCATTCTCTATTAATAACAAAAGTTGTTCTATATAAAGTAATAAAATGTTTTATGGCATCAGGAATATAGTAAATGGTTTTTATATTATAGATATAAATAATTATATCTATAATGTTTAGAATAAGAATGTCAAGGTTGATTCTAATCCCGCCTACCTTTAGTATTATCACCTTGGACATATAAATGGGAAATGTGTTCACATACTTCATAGAGATGGATTTTTAAACTCATTTGATTATAAATCATTTGATACATGTGAATCTTTTTTAATAGAAAAATGAAAAAGACTCTTTTTTAGAGAAAAGGTGAAAGGGATGGTGGACTATTAGATCTCATACATAGTGATGTATGTGTACCAATGAGCATATAATAAATTATTGGTTATAGATACTTCATTACCTTTACCAATGACTTCAGTTGATATGGATATGTGTTTCTAATGAAACACAAGTATGAAACCTTTTAAAATTTTAAAGAGTTTCAAAACAAAGTACATAATCAACTGGGAAATAATATTAAGATTCTATAATCAGATTGGAGTGGTGAATATTTGATCTAGGACTTCATAGATCATATGAGAGATTGATTAATTGTTTTAAAACTCACTCCTCCTAGAACTCCATAATGGAATGGTGTGTTTAATGAAAGGAAACATATGTTGTTATACATGGTTCAATTGATGATGAGTATATGTGACCTTCCTATTACATTATAGGGTTATGCTCCAGATATTATTGCATTATTAATAAATTTTGTTCCATTTAAAGTTGTCATAAAGAAACCATATGAGATATCGACTGGGAAACATCCCATTATGTCTTTTATCAAGATTTGGGGTTATGGATCACTTATACAATGATTGGATTCTAATAAGTTTGGTCCTAGTTTTAAAAAAATATTATTTTTTGGTTATCCCAAAAATACAGAGGGATATTATTTCTAAAACTATATTGAACACAAAGTGTTTGTGTATTGATATGGGTTTTTCCTTGATATATAACACATGTATTAAGTATCCAATGGGAGGAAAGTGGAACTTGGAGAAGTTCAAGACCAACTAATAATAAGTGTTTCTAAGGTGGAAGTCAAGCCAATTCCTAACACTCCATATTAAATGGAGAACACATTGTTCATTTGTAATGTATTTCAAAAATTACTACCCATTGGGTAAAATTCATTGAACCCATTAAATTTATATGAAATCTATAACAATTTATTCATAATGGGTTTTAAATGATGAAAACCAAGCAGGAGTACATGTGGTCGGTGCATGCATTGTATGCATGTAAATGATGATTTAAATTGTTAATTGAGATATCATCAAGTGCTATTTTGACATGGTTCTAACTATTTTAGTGCACATCCAACAATCTCCCACTTTCACTAAAATCCCATGAGATCTTTATGAAAAAATTAAAAAAACTTTTTAAATCCATCCAAACTCTTTTTGATATGGTTTCATTTAACTCTCTTCATTTTAGAACAAATTATTTTTCCAAAACGTAACATAATTATTATACAGTGGCCTAAATATGTGACATTATGGGCCTTAGTAGCATTGAAAACAAATATAAAATCCATATTTTATAAATGTAAGCAGATAGGTGCCTCTATCAAATCATTAATAATACTCAAGCTATTAAGGTGTCTGATGTGATCTCTATCAAATATACTTTTATCTCTATAAGAACATTTCCACCACAAAATTTATCATATACATCATATGTATACCTATATAATACCTTTGTACATGACATTGAGTAACCACTAGACATGAAACATGTCAATATAATATAGGTTAACTCATTTTTATTAATTCTCTGAAAAAAAATATGACCATGTTGATGAATATATCACATGTCATTCATCTAATATATGTGTACATCACTTTCCCCTTGTCCAAGTAGTTAAACACATCATGTTTGAATCAACTAATCATGTCTATAAATTTATTCAATATAATTAAATCAATGATCAGGTATCTTAACTCATCATAAAAGTGGAAAAATATCATCTTGGTTGATGACATGATCAACAACATACCTAACCACTCCTGGTTAGCTAAGTCACTTTTTATTTTCATAAGAAATGTATCAAAGTAAGAAGGTTCTCATTCTAGATATCTCATCAACCTCAGTTAAGAAGGATTGATAATAAGCATATTCCCCCTACGTATATCAATGACTATATGAAATTCCATGGGATATACTTTGGTGGGTTAGTCCAAATGATAAGTCTTTACTTATTACCTCATGAATCTATTCTTTATATCTTATATGTAACCCTTTATAATGAGTGAAATATTTTATTCATGTTAACCCTTGTTAGAGTTGGTTCCCTAAAACCAACTTCTATGTAATTTATGATAAATTGTATTCATTTCTTTAAATGTTAATAAACTTCTTATCACGTCATGATTGTTCTTCGACATAACATAGTATGTGATAATTTCCTAATATTAGTTGTCACACTGAAAGGTCATAGCAGTTCTCCGATGTGATGAGAACCCAGAAGTGACATGATAGTATTCTTAAATATATGTTCTATAGTCATATTAAATCATTTCAGGGAAACAAATTATACAGGCTATCATGGATGGAGACTCATAGGACTTTAGTTTCCTTCTCATGGTGTACACCCTTGGTAATATTCAGTGTAGGATATTATGAGAACAAGACCTGCCAGTAGGAAATCCGCATTTATATGTGTCATTGGATGTTTCTATCTACGTATTTGTGTATTGATCCTTAGAATTTAATATTATTATTAATAAGTGTTATAATTTGCGTAATTTGATTTATTGATGAAAACCATGACAATGTATGTCTGTGGTGAAGTATGGTATGTTGGGTTTGTCGTGAGTAATATTTCATTAATGAATAATGCAAGAAATGATTTATCCCTTCTATTATTTAATGGAAGTTAATATCTTAGTCCCTTTTATAGAAATGATATAGCCTAAATAAATCCATTTCCATAGTGTTTTATAGGCAATTTCGATTTCTCGAAAGTCAAATAAAGAGACATTGAGAACATAGGTTGATGGAACTAGTATGCAACCTATTTGACAAAATATATCGTGATAAGGGGATTAAATTACACAGTAAGTGTCAATATTAGGTATTATATCATTGCAACATTATCTTCTTTCTCTATGGGTGTCTTGGCATGTTTATAGATGCTAACCTTGGACTTTAGACTGCTTCACATAATGTCACTAAGAAAGAGGCCTAGAGGATCACACACTAAGTGTATATATAATCTTAGTTAAATAATATATTTTTATTATTTAACAAGTTGATTAAATATTATTCATGCATATAGTTTAATAATTATTTATGTTTTCTTGATCACATATATTCCATCACCGGTTATATGAGAGAATATTATGTGATCAAAATATTTAAAAAAATATTTATTTTATATTTAGTGAATATAATATTTATTTATTTATTGGAGAATAATGCAGTGATATTTATTTATTAAATAAATATTCATTATTCAAGGCCCGATAAATATTATGGAGAAATGGAGGACCGAGTTTAATAATCCGATGAGGAATAACATATATTGAATATTATTTGAATAAATAATATTTAATTTAATCCATGAGTTTAGTACATGTCGATAAATAATAATAATAGTAGTAATATTGTTATTGTAAACATGAGGCTTCATAGGTATTATGAAAATAATAAAGGGAGCATGTGAAATTATTATTTTATAACCATGTCGGTATATAAATCCAGTTATATTATTTTCTTAAGAGAGCCAATTCATTTTGGGTTGTGCACAATGAGATCTAGATAGAATCCTCTCAAAGTCCTAGAGAGATCCCTCTCTAAGAATGATCTTAATAACGAAGGGTGATCCTCCTCCACCACCACTCTCAAGTCAAGAGATATCAAAGATAACTCTTCCTTGAAGCGTTTATCAGGGTGATCAAAGGTGAACAATGAAAGCATTAGGATCTGTCATGCCAGCACTCAGAGATTCCTATGGTGATGTTTAGAGGTTCATGGAACACATGTAGATCACCACTGGAGGGAATATATCCTTGATTACTACAATTCAACGATGGTATGATGTAGAGACATTTTCAGACCTATCAATGAAGAAATAATTTCTTGCAAGGTAATTCTTAATTCCTTAAATTAATTATAAATAATATGTGAAAATCTTATACTTTGGTTCCAGTGTTTATCCATTGTCTATATTCTTTGATTCAATTCTTGTGATCACGGAGTTTATCATTGGGTAAATCTTAGATTAATTATTGATCGTAAAAAAAAATATGAGTTGGGAATGCCTCATCTGATGCTTCTATCATGCCTGGAACCTTCAAGTGGTGTAAGATTGGTCACATAATTATTTATAATTATTTAAATATCATTAATTGATTTATGGATTTGTCATTGGTTTTCAATTATAGTTTAATCATTCTTTAATCCAAATTTTGAGATATGATTTCTTCCACTTCATTTCTCATAAATATAATCAAATCGATTAATTTTATGAATGAAATAAATCTGAATATCTCATCTGTAGGTGCCGAGGATTATGGTCGGATAACATAAGAGTACACACAATGTAACTCGGAGGTATATGCCATGTACTAGTGTTTAATACACCAATAATTCATTTATAATTAATTCAAGATATGTGCATTTATTAGACATGATGAATTTAATTATACATCGCATGTTAACCAGGATAGCCTGACACATGGTTAGTCGGAGTACACACCGTGTAACTTCAGTACGCGACGTGTAGTCCCTTAGTCATAGACGGACCATGTATCCTCTTACACGTCCAACATGATTGATGACCATGTAACTTAGAGACCACACTCTGTTTATCCCATATACACACTATGTACTCTAACATTTTCCATGGCATGGTTACTCGTTGAGTCCCTAGGTGTGTTCCGTAGATAGACGGTGATAATAATACACATCGTGTAGCTCCAATGTACATGTCGTGTACTTCTACCAAATTATGCAGAATAGAAAATTAATTTAATATACTATTCAAACCTTATCCATATTTGTTCCATGTGGTCATTAAGTTGATAGTGTACTCCATGTGATGGGTTACATATATATACATGTCTAATTAATTTATACATAATGTTCAAATCTATATATTGTGTATAAGTCATATTATAGTTATTACTCGATGTGCATTGAATCATTAGACGCTATGTAAATACCATGTGTTCTATGTGGTCATTAAGTTGATGGTACATTCCATAAAATTACGTTATAATTTGTGTATTCCACATTTCGCAAGAGTAAGCAGTATAAAAGTATAATACACATTGGGTAGTTCGAATGGGTACTCACCGTGTTGCCTCTAGGGTAAATTTTTGTACACAATTAATTTTAATAAATTTATTTAATTTTTTAAAAAATTATGATGGATGAGAATCTCAAGAAAATTCAGATGATAATTAAGATAAAATAATTAATTAATTAAAGAAGATAATTAATTGATTTATGCATGATTTATTTTAAATAAGAACAATTAGAATTGAATGCTAATTTTATTAAATATTTAATTTGTTGCATGCATGTGGATGATCATGATCCTAGACATGAAATTTTTATGTGATTGGTTTTGTTTAATTTATTATTAAATTAAATTTTTGATCTATGCTCCATCTCTCCTATCATTATGTAAGGTCTTGTGTGCCTATAGTTTCTTTTATGTAAACCCCTTAACCAATCCTTTGGTTCCCCTCGTCTGCATGTAAGTAAAAGCATATTTAATGGATGGAGTGACGTTATTAATATTTTCATGACTTATTATATTCCCCCTTTACTGATTTTATATGAAATGTGCATAATTTGTGTGAAATATTAATGCTTTAATATTAAGTATAATTTTTGAGCATTTTTAGAAGTAGTCCAATTGAGTCAGTTTGATGTTTTAATAATACATGTCACTATACTGATCCAAATTGTGTGGTTATTATTTTTTAGGATTCTCCTTCAATATACAACATTTCATTAGAAGGTACCATGAGCCAATTCTTCCATTTGAAGGGTCATATGGTCCTCACAAACAAGACCAAATAATCTGTGAACAAACTGGACCAGCCTTGAAGATTGATTTACTGGGCTCAATAAAGAAGTCCAAAAACATTAACTCTCCACCATAATTCGGGGGACACTACATGTCATCTTGGATAAAAATTTCAAGGCCCAAATCCAAGTACAAGGGGCCCAAATAAAGCTTTGAAATCCATCCCACCATTCTGGATGAGAATTAAAATCAGTATAGTATGCATGACATATCTCATTATGTAATCATCAAATCGAGATTAGATTTTTCATTGTGAAAGAGGAGATATAGGCGGCCGAATTTTTTGAAGAAACCATTTGGATTTGAAGGCATCTTCATATTCAAAAACCCTTTCACATTATGGACTTCAAAAAGACTGGATTGAAATGGACAGTTTAACTTTGTTTAATCAACCGGACATGACTTTTGATCCTTAAGTCCAAATGACTCCAAATTTTGAGAGTAGTCAGACAACATTATTTTCTACAACTTTGAAGGAGATAGTTGAAGATTCTTCTTTCTGAATAGCCAAATTGGCGATGCAAGTGGAGGGACAGATTGGGAATGCAAACAGTCCACTCCTTGGGCTATAAATACTCTCCCCTTCTCTCCTTGAGAGGGGTTGGCATTTCAGAAGAGAGGAGAACATATTGGCACGACCAAGGCCTTGAAAAAGTCTTGGTAGGATCTTCCATACTCAAGTTTTCACTTGAGAGACCTTTCATACTCTCTTTTTTTTCACTTACTTTCGTGTTCTTCGTTTTTGTAATCTTGTAATTCTCTTTCTTTGTAATTCTGTTTTAATGAAAGTTACTTCTTCAATATCTCTTATTCTCATCTACCTTCTGTAGTTTAATATTTATGTTCTTAAAATAGTTTAAATTCAGTTGAATCCCCTTCCCTTATTTTTCTTCCTCATTCAATCGAAAATCCGTTTTTAATTATCATCATCGTTCGTGTGTGTGTGTCGAAGTACCACTCTTTTCTAATCCCTTTATTTTTCTTCTATTATTAATTTATCATCATAATTATTATATCCAGAATATTAAACACCCAAATGTCTGAGTAAATATCTCATTGGGTTGAGTTATAATTTAGGGATGTTAAGTGATTGAGAGTATTTGCTCGATGAGTATTCGTTAATTTAACATTGTGTATGTTGGACTTAATATGTCATGGATTAATGACATATTTTGTTTAGAAAGTGGTTTCCATGGATTATTGGAACCATAAATACACTACCATAAACAAGTACTGATTGAGTTTAGAATCCTAGTTAAGTTAAGGCTTGGATTAAAGCTTTAACACTTAGGAATTCTAATCGACGTCAACTTGTGAAGTGGGTGTTAATTTAAATGAAATATAAAGCAAAACTCAAGGATATCACAAGCTTAACTCCCTAATAATGAACTCACCCCAATTATTATCAATTTGTTAAATCAATCATAATCAATTAGTCATTTCAATTAAGCTCTGCAAACAAACCCCCCTAATCAAAATACAATCAACTAAAAACAAACTACTATTACAAAGTATCATCGCCGAGGATTCGACCCGAGTGCTGCTATACACATTAGCAGAGCACCGAAACTTTGACCGGTCGATAGGCAATAATCGGCCGTGAATTTCAAATGGAATCATTGTCGGGGATGGTGCTTTAAGTTGTCATTTGTTTCTGGTTATTGTCAAAAAAACTAAAAAAACAAAATTTTAAAAAAAATTGAAAAAAAAATCACAAAGAGAAACCCGTCTTCTCATAAAAATCATAAACTGAAAAAATACAAAGAAAAACCCATCTTCCACTTTCTTCCAAAATCTCTTTGAATGCCCCGTAGCCTTCCAAACAATCCCTCAGATTTGTATGACCCTGAAATTGAGCGAACACTTCGCCAACTTAGGAGGAACATAAGAGATACTCAAAGAATTCAAGAACCAGTCATCATCCAACCAATTGAATTAGATATGGCAAATCCTAGAGAACAAACCCTTAAAGAACTCACTGCCCCTGATATGAATTACCAACCTCTTGGTATTCAATATCCAAATATAGAGGCTGACTTTGAACTCAAATCAGGTTTGATTCATCTTCTCCCTCATTTTCACGGGCTAGCCAGTGAGGATTCACATCTTCACCTTAAAGAGTTCCAAGTAGTATGCTCTACCATGAAGCCTCAAGGGGTTTCTGAAGAACAAAACAAACTTCGAGCATTCCCTTTTTCCCTAGATAACACTGCTAAGTCATGGCTCTACTACCTACCTCCTGGTTCCATAACCACATGGAATGACATGAAGCGGCTTTTCTTAGAGAAATTCTTTCCTGCTTCTCGTACTGCTTCTATTCGAAAGGAAATAAGTGGTATCTGTCAATTTCCAAGTGAATCACTCCATGAGTACTGGGAGAGGTTCAAAAATCTTGTGGAAACCTTCCCACACCATCAAATCCCTGACCAACTCTTGATCCAATACTTCTATGAGGGGTTATTGGCTATGGAGAGAACTCTCGTTGATGCCGCAAGTGACGGTGCTCTGGTTCATAAAACTCCCGCAGCTGCAAGAGATCTCATAAGTAACATGGCTACAAACACACAAAAATTCCATACTCGAGCACATGCTCAAGTCAAACAAGCCCAAGATAATCAATCCATAGATCCTAACAAGATGACTGAGTGGATGAGTGAACTTACAGGTCTTGTGCGTCAACTAGCGGTGGCTACCAAATCCCCAACCTCGTCTTCTCCGCAATCAATGTTTCCTGGACCAATCAAAAACTGTGGAATCTGCAACTCTCCATCTCATCCAACTGACACATGTCCACAACTTCAAGAGGATCAATCCGATTCATCTGGACCAATGGAGCTCAATGCATCATATGCTCAGCGGAACACCAATCCTCAACTATCAGGTCAGTTTGTTAGAAACTTCAACCAACCTCACTCTGATCCCTTCTCCTCTAACTTTAACCAAGGATTGAGGTATGGTAATCCCGTCTCTCATCCCCCTCATTTCCCTCCTCAAAACCCAAACCAATTCCAATATGGTCAAGGTGGTGGTAACTTCCATCAACCTTATCCTTTTGTTCCTCAACCTCAAAGGAACAATCCTCCTCCTGGATTCCATTATCCTAGTGAGCCTTCCCAATTCCAAAACCAATACAATCGATTTCCCAAGAACCAAAATCAAAGCAATCCCTACCAGGGACAAGCCTCTTCTTCCAAGCAACCATGGGAAAGTGCAGTGGAAGATCTTTCCTCCTTCACCCGTTCTAGACTTAAAAACATTGAAACTCAAATAGGTCAACTTGCATCCCACCTAAGCCAGCAACAACAATCAAATTCTTCCCAACTCCCATCTCAACCATTACCCAACCCCAAGGGTAATGTAAGTGCAATTGCACTTAGATCAGGAAAGAAACTTGATATGCCTCAAGATAAATCCTCAAACCCTCCTTTGAATGTTGACCTAGAAAATGAAAAGAAAAAGAAAATTGAAAAGGAATCTGAATCCATTCCATCACCTCCTTCCATTCCACTTAGGAATCCAATTCCTTTTCCTCAAGCTGTTTCTAATACAAAGAAGTTTTTTGAACCTGATCCTGAAATGCTTGACATGTTTAGACGTGTTGAAGTCAACATTCCCCTCTTAGATTCCATAAAACAAATTCCTAAGTATGCCAAGTTTCTCAAGGAGTTGTGTACCCACAAGAGGCAACTTAGGACCTTTGAAAATGTTTCCACCCAGCAGTCTATTCCCATAAAGTGCAAAGATCCAGGGACCATTATGGTTCCATGCCAAATTGGAAGTTCCAACTTTGATGATGCACTCATAGACCTAGGAGCCTCAATTAATGTCATGCCCAAATCCATATTCTCCAACCTTGGTCTAGGTCCCTTGCACCCAACGGGTGTTGTCATTCAGTTAGCCAATCGAAGCACAGCCAGTCCTGAGGGAATAATTGAGGATGTCTTTATTCGAGTAAATGATCTTATCTTCCCAGCTGACTTTTATGACCTTGACATGGAAGGTGAGACAACTTCTTGCAAATCTCCTCTGATTCTAGGAAGACCATTCCTTATGACATCTAAAACCAAAATTGATGTCCACGCTGGCATCTTATCCATGGAATTTGGCGACCAAATGGTCAGGTTCAATATTTTTCAATCCATGCGATACCCATTAGAGAATCAATCTGTATTCTCTATCCATGTTTCTAAAACTCCCTCTGAGAGTGTGTTGAATCCTAATCCATCATGTTCTTCCTATTCTGCTGATAGAGGAGTTTGTGAATATTGCATCCTCATTAACCAAGTGATTAATGGTGAAATTGATGTTGACATTACAAATGCAAACTCCATTGATCTAAAGGATCTTGAAAACTCTTTGGAATCTCATCTCACCTCTGAACTCCAATGCTCCAACATGGATGGTAATGAGGAAAATGAACTAGAATTATCATTTGTTGATTTAGATCAGATTATCCCACATTCATCCTTTCCTATCCATGATTCTAATAATTCTGTTATGTGTGAAGTAAACCTTGAACCAATGTGTTTATATTGTCCTGATGGTAGTGATGTTTGTGATATTTGTACCCTAATTAATAAAGTGATCACTGGTGAGGTTGAAATTGACCATTCTTTGGAAAACAACATTAAAATAAAGGATATTGAAAATTTTATTCAGTCATATGCCTCCACTGATCCTCATTACTCTACATCGGTAAGTGATGAAATAAATGAGTCAAAAACAATTGGGATCTCATACTCTGCTTTTGTGTTATTTGATCCTTACATAAATGAACCATCAGAATTGAGCCATCTTCCTGAATTTCAAAGAATAGAAAACCATCACTTTGTGGATAAAATCATTCCTCAGGTTGAAGACCAAAGTGAGGATAGAAATATTCTCTTTCCAACCCCATTGAATTGCAAGCACACCAACAAGGATGGGAAGAAATTATCCAATGAATCATCAGGCCTCCCAAAGAAAAAGTTTTTCTGGAAGCACACTGGAGTTGAGAAAATACGATGGCCACCGTCAGACTATGGGTAGTCCACTGCAATTGTCCAGCTGTAGACAAATAAACGCAGCTCTTCTTGGGAGGCAACACATGTTTTCTTTTACTTTTATGAAATTTCAATTTCTTTTTAGTTTTTCATTAGAGGAATAATGAATTTTATTTTTCAGGTAACTTCCCACTGTCCTGGAACCACCTCGACTTCCACCGAATCTCCAAATTCTCTAGCCGACCCACCACTAGTTGGAGATGGCAACCCACCAAATCCAAACCAGGGGGCACCTCTTTACCTTTAACTCTCTCTCTATCTCTTCATCTCTCTACCTATTTCTTCATCTTCTTCTTATCTCCTTCATTTTTTTTTACCACTTTTTTTTCAACCCTTTTTTTCTCTTTATCTCTTTTGAGGGTGTGTATTTTAAAAAAACCTTAAAAACTAAAAAAAACAAAAAATACAATCACTTAAAAAAATAAAAAAAAAGAGTCATGCTTACTCACCATCGAGTTTTGAAATTTTGTCCAACCATTTTGGGGAGTTAACAGACATGTTTTCATCTCAAAAATTTTGTATTTTCATCATGAATTTGGATAAATAATTTTGTGTCAAAATTAACAAATTTTGAATGCTCAATTTTTTATTTGGAAAATGATTTTCCCAAACCGTGAGAACAAACATTTGATTTCATGCCAAGGCCACCTATGACCATCTTTTCAAAATGTGTGTTTTCACCCCCATTTGTGAGTCTTGTGTTTCTGGACCTTCGAGCTGAATTTCCTGCCTTAGTGTGCATTAATATGATAGAGGCATTTTCTGAACCACATGAGAATCACAATAGCCAAATAGCCTCCCATTTCCCTTACATTAATCCTCTTTTTGAAAGCCCATTCGATCCTATGAAAACCTTTTCTTTGATAGCCACATTACAAGCCCAATACCTTATCCCACCCAATATCAACATGGATTTTCATTGCATAAGTTTTTGAAATTTAAGTGTGGGGGGGAATGGATTTCATTTTTGGGTATCATTTCCTTACTTTCTGGTGTGTTATCATATTCTTGAGGGCAAGCATCCATTTTAGTGTGGGGGGTTATTATTCAGTGGGAATTGGGAATTTATTGTACAAATGATATTGAAAATTGTTCAAAAAAATCAAAAAAAAATCAAAATTCAAAAAAAATCAAATAAAAAAAAACGAAACAAATGGGTTGTGTCTTGGGTAGGTCAAAAATCACTCTTCCTCAACCTTTGATCTTGTTATAACTATTACAATTAGTGTCGTGAGGAGATCAAACATGGGTTGGGATATGAGTGTGAGGTCTGTCTCAAGGTCAACTTTCGAAAAAACAAAGAAAAAAAAGGAAAAAAAGAACACTTGCATTATATTCTTATATAATTGGGAGAAGTTTGGTGGTTTGTAAATATTTCATCTTCTCATCCCCTTCATATTTTCTTCCTCTATTGTGTCTTTCTTCACACAATCATTCCCTTATAAATATGTGTTTTCATTTCCTTCCATGTTTTATTTCAAAAAAAATGTTCATTGTTTTTCTATGTTGGTATTTTAACCCTCTTATTCTCTCTCTTGGACATTATATTCCTACCGTCCCATAGCCACAGAAAAAACCCATTAAAAATACCTCTTGATTCTTGTTCACTTTGGATAGGTATTGTAAGCTGAGAGCTCTTTTCAAACTCTAAGATTTTCACTTTTGGTTGGTGAAAGAGTGAACCTCCACAAATAAATTTTATCATCTTGAGAGGTGTGAGTTTTGAGTGTCCACATTTTCCATTTATAAATTTGAGCATGGAAAAATGAATTAGTTTTGGAACATTGTTTCGGTAACAACTTATGGTGGATTTCAAAATTGATGAGTGAAATAGTCTAAACCTCCCCTGATTGGAGAAAACAAAATTTTAATATTTGTTGGTGAGTGAAAATGATTTTGTCATGTTTTTATATTTGTTGCACATGAGGACATGCACAAAGATAAGTGTGGGGAATTTGATGTTATTAATATTTTCATGACTTATTATATTCCCCCTTTACTGATTTTATATGAAATGTGCATAATTTGTGTGAAATATTAATGTTTTAATATTAAGTATAATTTTTGAGCATTTTTAGAAGTAGTCCAATTGAGTCAGTTTGATTTTTTAATAATAACTATCACTATACTGATCCAAATTGTGTGTTTCTTGTTTTTTAGGATTCTCCTTTCAATATACAACATTTCATTAGAAGGTACCATGAGCCAATTCTTCCATTTGAAGGGTCATATGGTCCTCACAAACAAGAGAAAAGAATCTGTGAACAAACTGGACCAGCCTTGAAAATTGATTTACTGGGCTCAATACAGAAGTCCAAAAACATTAACTCTCCAACATAATTTGGGGGAAACTACATGTCATCTTGGATAAAAATTTCAAGGCCCAAATTCAAGTACAAGGGGCCCAAATAAAGCTTTGAAGTCCAGCCCACTATTCTGGCCGAGAATTAAAATCAGTATAGTATGCATGACATATCTCATGATTTAAGCATCAAATAGAGATGAGATTTTTCATTGTGAAAGAGGAGATATAGGCGGCCGAATTTTTTGAATAAACCATTCGGATTTGAAGGCATCTTCATATTCAAAAACCCTTTCACATTATGGACTTCAAAAAGACTGGATTGAAATGGACAGTTTAAATTTGTTTAATCAACTGGACATAACTTTTGATCCTTAAGTCCAAATGACTCCAAATTTTTAGAGTAGTCGGCCAACATTATTTTCTACAACTTTTAAGGAGATATTTGCAGATTCCGCTTTCTTAATAGCCAAATTGGAGATTCAAGTGTAGGTACAGATTGTGAATGCAAACAGTCCACTCCTTGGGCTATAAATACTCTCCCCTTCTCTCCTTTAGAGGGGTTGGCATTTCAGAAGAGAGGAGAACATATTGACACGACCAAGGCCTTGAAAAAGGCTTGGGAGGATCTTCCATACTCAATTTTTCACTTGATAGACCTTTCCTCCTCTCTTTGTTTTCACTTACTTTCGTGTTCTTCGTTTTTGTAATCTTGTAATTCTCTTTCTTTGTAATTCTGTTTTAATGCAAGTTACTTATTCAATAACTCTTATTCTCATCCACCTTCTGTAGTTTAATATTTATGTTCTTAAAATAGTTTAAATTCAGTTTAATCCCCTTCCCTTCTTTTTCTTCCTCATTCAATCAAAAATCCGTTTTTAATTATCATCATCGTTCGTGTGTGTGTGTCGACGTACCACTCTTTTCTAATCCCTTTCTTTTTCTTATATTCTTAATTTATCATCATAATTATTATATCCAGAATATTAAACACCCAAATCTCTGAGTAAATATCTCATTGGGGTGAGTTATAATTTAGGGATGTTAAGTGATTGAGAGTATTTGCTCGATGAGTATTCGTTAATTTAACATTGTGTATGTTGGACTTAATATGTCATGGATTAATGACATATTTTGTTTAGCAAGTGGTTTCCATGGATTATTGGAACCATAAATACACTACCATAAACAAGTACTGATTGAGTTTAGAATCCTAGTTAAGTTAAGTCTTGGATTAAAGCTTTAACACTTAGGAATTCTAATCGACGTCAACTTGTGAAGTGGGTGTTAATTTAAATGCAATATAAAGCAAAACTCAAGGATATCACAAGATTAACTCCCTAATAATGAACTCACCCCAATTATTATCAATTTGTTAAATCAATCATAATAAATTAGTCATTTCAATTAAGCTCTGCAAACAAACCCCCCTAATCAAAATACAATCAACTAAAAACAAACGACTATTACAAAGTATCATCGCCGAGGATTCGACCTGAGTGCTACTATACACATTATCAGAGCACCGGAACTTTGACCGGTCGATAGGAGACAATCGGCCGTGCATTTTAAATGGCGTCGTTGCTGAGGATGGTGATTTAAGTAGTCATTCATTTCTGGTTATTGTCAAAAAAACAAAAAAAACAAAATTTTAAAAAAAATTGAAAAAAAATCACAAAGAAAAACCCGTCTTCTCATAAAAATCATAAACTGAAAAAATACAAAGAAAAACCCATCTTCCACTTTCTTCCAAAATCTCTTTGAATGCCCCGTAGCCTTCCAAACAATCCCTAGGATTTGTTTGACTCTAAAATTGAGCGAACACTTCACCAACTTAGGAGGAACATAAGAGATACTCAAAGAATTCAAGAACCAGTCCTCATCCAACCAATTGAATTAGATATGGTAAATCCTAGCGAACAAACCCTTAAAGAACTCGCTACCCCTAATATGAATTACCAACCTCTTGGTATTCAATATCCAAATATAGAGGCTGACTTTGAACTCAAATCGGGTTTGATTCATCTTCTCCCTCATTTTCACGGGCTAGCCGGTGAGGATCCACATCTTCACCTTAAAGAGTTCCAAGTAGTATGCTCTACCATGAAGCCTCAAGGGGTTTCTGAAGAACAAATCAAACTTCGAGCATTCCCTTTTTCCCTAGCTAACATTGTTAAGTCATGTCTCTACTACCTACCTCCTGGTTCCATAACCACATGGAATGACATGAAGCGGCTTTTCTTAGAGAAATTCTTTCCTGCTTCTCATACTGCTTCTATCCGAAAGGAAATAAGTGGTATCCGTAAATTCCCAAGTGAATCACTCCATGAGTACTGGGAGAGGTTCAAAAATCTTGTGGCAACCTGCCCACACCATCAAATCTCTGACCAACTCTTGATCCAATACTTCTATGAGGTGTTATTGGCTATGGAGAGAACTCTCGTTGATGCCGCAAGTGGTGGTGCTCTGGTTGATAAAACTCCCGCAGCTGCAAGAGATCTCATAAGTAATATGGCTGCAAACAGACAACAATTCCATACTCGAGCACATGCTCAAGTCAAACAAGCCCAAGATAATCAATCCATAGAGCCTAACAGGATGACTGAGTGGATGAGTGAACTTACAGATCTTGTGCGTCAACTAGCGGTGGCTACCAAATCCCCAACCTCGTCTTCTCCGCAATCAATGTTTCCTGGACCAATCAAAAACTGTGGAATCTGCAACTCTCCATATCATCCAACTGACACATGTCCACAACTTCAAGAGGATCAATCTGATTCATCTGGACCAATGGAGCTCAATGCAGCATATGCTCAGCGGAACACCAATCCTCAACTATCAGGTCAGTTTGTTAGAAACTTCAACCAACCTCACTCTGATCCCTTCTCCTCTAACTTTAACCAAGGATTGAGGTATGGTAATCCCGTCTCTCATCCCCCTCATTTCCCTCCTCAAAACCCAAACCAATTCCAATATGGTCAAGGTGGTGGTAACTTCCATCAACCTTATCCTTTTGTTCCTCAACCTCAAAGGAACAATCCTCCTCCTGGATTCCATTATCCTAGTGAGCCTTCCCAATTCCAAAACCAATACAATCGATTTCCCAAGAACCAAAATCAAGGCAATCCCAACCAGGGACAAGCCTCTTCTTCTAAGCAACCATGGGAAAGTGCAGTGGAAGATCTTGCCTCCTTCACACGTTCTAGCCTTAAAAACATTGAAACTCAAATAGGTCAACTTGCATCCCACCTAAGCCAGCAACAACAATCAAATTTTTCCCAACTCTCATCTCAACCATTACCCAACCCCAAGGGTAATGTAAGTGCAATTGCACTTAGATCAGGAAAGAAACTTGATATGCCTCAAGATAAATCCTCAAAACCTCCTTTGAATTTTGACCTAGAAAATGAAAAGAAAAAGAAAATTGAAAAGGAATCTAAATCCATTCCATCACCTCCTTCCATTCCACTTAGGAATCCAATTCCTTTTCCTCAAGATGTTTCTAAGACAAGGAAGTTTTTTGAACCTGATCCTGAAATGCTTGACATGTTTAGACGTGTTGAAGTCAACATTCCCCTCTTAGATGCCATAAAACAAATTCCTAAGTATGCCAAGTTTATCAAGGAGTTGTGTACCCACAAGAGGAAACTTAGGACCTTTGAAAATGTTTCCACCCAGCAGTCTATTCCCATAAAGTGCAAAGATCCAGGGACCTTTACGGTTCCATGCCAAATTGGAAGTTCCAACTTTGATGATGTACTCATAGACCTAGGAGCCTCAATTAATGTCATGCCCAAATCCATATTCTCCAACATTGTTCTAGGTCCTTTGCACCCAACGGGTGTTGTCATTCAGTTATCCAATCGAGGCACAGCCAGTCCTGAGGGAATAATTGAGGATGTCCTTGTTCGAGTAAATGATCTTATCTTCCCAGATGACTTCTATGTCCTTGACATGGAAGGTGAGACAACTTCTTGAAAATCTCCTCTGATTCTAGGAAGACCATTCCTTATGACATCTAAAACCAAAATTGATGTCCACGCTGGCTTCTTATCCATGGAATTTGGTGACCAAATGGTCAGGTTCAATATTTTTCAATCCATGCGATACCCATTAGAGAATCAATCTGTATTCTCTATCCATGTTTCTGAAACTCCATCTGAGAGTGTGTTGAATCCAAATCTATCATGTTCTTCCTGTTCTACTAATAGAGGAGTTTGTGAATATTGCATCCTCATTAACCAAGTGATTAATGGTGAAATTTATGTTGACATTACAAATGCAAACTCCATTGATCTAAAGGATCTTGAAAACTCTTTGGAATCTCATCTCACCTCTGAACTCCAATGCTCCAACATGGATGGTAATGAGGAAAATGAACTAGAATGCTCATTTGTTGATTTAGATCAGATTATCCCACATTCATCCTTTCCTATCCATGATTCTGAAAATTCTGTTATATGTGAAGTGAACCTTGAACCAATGTGTTTATATTGTCCTGATGGTAGTGATGTTTGTGATATTTGTACCCTAATTAATAAAGTGATCACTGGTGAGGTTGAAATTGACCATTATTTGGAAAACAACATTGAAATAAAGGATATTGAAAATTTTATTCAGTCATATGACTCCACTGATCTTCATTACTCTACATCGGTAAGTGATGAAATAAATGAGTCAAAAACAATTGGGATCTCATACTCTGCTTTTGTGTTATTTGATCCTTACATAAATGAACCATCAGAATTGAACCATCTTCCTGAATTTCCAAGAATAGAAAACCATCACTTTGTGGATAAAATCATTCCCCAGGTTGAAGACCAAAGTGAGGATAGAAATATTCTCTTTCCAACCCCATTGAATTGCAAGCACACCAACAAGGATGGGAAGAAATTATCCAATGAATCATCAGGCCTCCCAAAGAAAAAGTTTTTCTGGAAGCACACTAGAGTTGAGAAAATACGATGGCCACCATCAGACTATGGGTAGTCCACTGCAATTGTCCAGCTGTAGACAAATAAACGCAGCGCTTCTTGGGAGGCAACCCATGTTTTCTTTTACTTTTAGGAAATTTCAATTTCTTTTTAGTTTTTTATTAGAGGAATAATGAATTTTATTTTTCAGGTAACTTCCCACTGTCCTGGAACCACCTCGACTTCCACCGAATCTCCAAATTCTCTAGCCGACCCACCACTAGATGGAGATGGCAACCCACCAAATCCAAACCAAGGGGCACCTCTTTACCTTTAACTCTCTCTCTATCTCTTCATCTCTCTACCTATTTCTTCATCTTCTTCTTCTCTCCTTCATTTTTTTTTACCACTTTATTTTCCAACCCTTTTTTTCTCTTTCTCTCTTTTAAGGGTGTGTATTTTAAAAAAACCTTAAAAACTAAAAAAAACAAAAAACACAATCACTTAAAAAAATAAAAAAAAAGAGTCATGCTTACTCACCATTGAGTTTTGAAATTTTGTCCAACCATTTTGGGGAGTTAACAGACATGTTTTCATCTCAAAAATTTTGTATTTTCATCATGAATTTGGATAAAGAATTTTGTGTCAAAATTAACAAATTTTGAATGCTCAATTTTTTATTTGGAAAATGATTTTCCCAAACCGTGAGAACAAACATTTGCTTTCATGCCAAGGCCACCTATGACCATCTTTTCAAAATGTGTGTTTTCACCCCCATTTGTGAGTCTTGTGTTTGTGGACCTTCGAGCTGAATTTCCTGCCTTAGTGTGCATTAATATGATAGAGGCATTTTCTGAACCACATGAGAATCGCAATAGCCAAATTGCCTCCCATTTCCCTTACATTAATCCTCCTTTTTAAAGCCCCTTAGAGCCTATGAAAACCTTTTCTTTGATAGCCACATTACAAGCCCAATACCTTATCCCACCCAATATCAACATGGATTTTCATTTCATAAGTTTTTGAAATTTAAGTGTGGGGGGGGAATGGATTTCATTTTTGGGTATCATTTCCTTACTTTCTGGTGTGTTATCATATGCTTGAGGGAAAGAATCCATTTTAGTGTGGGGGGAGGTTATCATTCAGTGGGATTTGGGAATTTATTGTACAAATGATATTGAAAAGTGTTCAAAAAAAATCAAAAAAAAATCAAAATTCAAAAAAAAAATCAAATAAAAAAAAACAAAACAAATGGGCTGTGTCTTGGGTAGGTCAAAAATCACTCTTCCTCAACCTTTGATCTTGTTATAACTATTACAATTAGTGTCGTGAGGAGATCAAACATGGGTTGGGATATGAGTGTGAGATTTGTCTCAAGGTCAACTTTCGAAAAAACAAAGAAAAAAAAAGGAAAAAAAGAACACTTGCATTATATTCTTATATCATTGGGAGAAGTTTGGTGGTTTGTAAATATTTCATCTTCTCATCCCCTTCATATTTTCTTCCTCTATTGTGTCTTTCTTCACACAATCATTCCCTTGTAAATATGTGTTTTCATTTCCTTCCATGTTTTATTTCAAAAAAATGTTCATTGTTTTTCTATGTTGGTATTTTAACCCTCTTATTCTCTCCCTTGAACAATATATTACTACCATCCCATAGCCACAGAAAAAACCTCATTAAAAAGACCTCTTGATTCTTGTTCACTTTGGATAGATATTGTAAGCTGAGAGCTCTTTTCAAACTCTAATATTTTCACTTTTGGTTGGTGAAAGAGTGAACCTCCACAAATAAATTTTATCATCTTGAGAGGTGTGAGTTTTGAGTGTCCACATTTTCCATTTCTAAATTTGAGCATGGAGAAATGAATTAGTTTTGGAACATTGTTTCTGTAACAACTTGTGGTGGATTTCAAAATTGATGAGTGAAATAGTCTAAACCTCCCCTGATTGGAGAAAACAAAATTTTAATATTTGTTGGTGAGTGAAAATGATTTTGTCATGTTTTTATATTTGTTGCACATGAGGACATTCACAAAGATAAGTGTGGGGGATTTTATGTTATTAATATTTTCATGACTTATTATATTCCCCCTTTACTGATTTTATATGAAATGTGCATAATTTGTGTGAAATATTAATGTTTTAATATTAAGTATAATTTTTGAGCATTTTTAGAAGTAGTCCAATTGAGTCAGTTTGATTTTTTAATAATAATTATCACTATACTTATCCAAATTCTGTGGTTCTTGTTTTTTAGGATTCTCCTTTCAATATACAACATTTCATTAGAAGGTAGCATGAGCTAATTCTGCCATTTTAAGGGTCATATGGTCCTCACAAACAAGACCAAAGAATCTGTGAACAAATTGGACCAGCCTTGAAGATTGATTTACTGGGCTCAATACAGAAGTCCAAAAACATTAACTCTCCACCATAATTTGTGGGAAACTATATGTCATCTTGGATAAAAATTTCAAGGCCCAAATCCAAGTACAAGGGGGCCAAATAAAGCTTTGAATTCCATCCCACCATTCTGGCCGAGAATTAAAATCAGTATAGTATTCATGACATATCTCATGATGTAAGCATAAAATCGAGATGAGATTTTGCATTGTGAAAGAGGATATATAGGTGGCCGACGTTTTTTAAGAAACCATTCATATTTGAAGTCATCTTCATATTCAAAAAACCTTTCACATTATGGACTTCAAAAAGACTGGATTGAAATGGACTGTTTAACTTTTTTTAATCAACCAGAAATAACTTTTGGTTCTTAAGTCCAAATGACTCCAAATTTTGAGAGTAGTCGGACAACATTATTTTCTACAACTTTGAAGAAAGAGATATTTGAAGATTCTGCTTTCTGAATAGCCAAATTGGCGATGCAAGTGGAGGGATAGATTGGTAATGCAAACAGTCCACTCCTTGGGCTATAAATACTCTCCCCTTATCTCCTTGAGAGGGGTTGGCATTTCAGAAGATAGGAAAACATATTGGAACGACCAAGGCCTTGAAAAAGGATTGGTAGGATCTTCCATACTCAATTTTTCACTTGAGAGACCTTTCTTCCTCTCTTTGTTTTCACTTACTTTCGTGTTCTTTGTTTTTGTAATCTTGTAATTCTCTTTCTTTGTAATTCCGTTTTAATGAAAGTTACTTCTTCAATATCTCTTATTCTCATCCACCTTCTGTAGTTTAATATTTATGTTCTTAAAATATTTTAAATTCAGTTTAATCCCCTTCCCTTATTTTGCTTCCTCATTCAATCGAAAATCTATTTTTAATTATCATCATCGTTCGTGTGTGTGTGTCGACGTACCACTCTTTTCTAATCCCTTTATTTTTCTTCTATTATTAATTTATCATCATAATTATTATATCCAGAATATTAAACACCCAAATGTATGAGTAAATATCTCATTGGGGTGAGTTATAATTTAGGGATGTTAAGTGATTGAGAGTATTTGCTCGATGAGTATTCGTTAATTTAACATTGTGTATGTTGGACTTAATATGTCATGGATTAATGATATATTTTGTTTAGAAAGTGGTTTCCATGGATTATTGGAACCATAAATACACTACCATAAACAAGTACTGATTGAGTTTAGAATCCTAGTTAAGTTAAGGCTTGGATTAAATCTTTAACACTTAGGAATTCTAATCGACGTCAACTTGTGAAGTGGGTGTTAATTTAAATGCAATATAAAGCAAAACTCAAGGATATCACAAGCTTAACTCCCTAATAATGAACTCACCTCAATTATTATAAATTTGTTAAATCAATCATAATAAATTAGTCATTTCAATTAATCTCTGCAGACAAACCCCCCTAATCAAAATACAATCAACTAACAAACGACTATTACAAAGTATCATCGCCGAGGATTCGACCCGAGTGCTGCTATACACATTAGCAGAGCACCCGAACTTTGACCGGTCGATAGGTGACAATCGGCCATGCGTTTCATGGAGCTCCCAAGCTAGAGTAGGTGGTTCAATTTTGGAGCTGAGGCGAAACTAATCCAAGAGAGATACATAGGTGGATAGGTGGAAAGCTTCAACTTGAACCATAAATGGTTCGAGGTTTTTTTCTCCCAGGTCGACGGTTAATTTATCATCCTCTAGATAAACTAACCATTAGTAAAAGTTCATGATCATATCACTTTATTATTTTATTTCTTATCAAGTTGCATGGTTATTTCATTATGGATGGTTTTTCATGATCACATGAATTAATGAATTGATAAGCATTCAAGATAGAACTAAAATAAATTGACTTATGCATAAATATTATCTAATACATGGTTAATCACTTAAGTAAATACAATTAATATTAAAAATCATGTAATAAAGATAATAATTTGAAATTTATTCATAAAATATAAAATCCCTCAATTATGTATATTAAGTCTGTATAGCCTTCCACTACTTTAGTTAAAATTAAACCATAGTTCAAAGTTCTTAACTAGCCAAAGTTGGGTTGCTTTCAATTATTAAGGAATTATAACTTGAAGTTTTGGGTTGACTTAACTTAGTTCACATAAAGGGTTGATTGTCAAAGTAGGATTTGGTATAACTAAGAGTCAAAGGTTGAAGAAATATAATTTAAGCATTTTGGGATTGGGGAGTCCACTCAATAGATCAAGGAACTGTGAGTTAATATAGTTGGAATTTGGGATGCCTATATAAAATCCTTAAAATTGATTGACTGTCCAAGGTTGGGGTGATGAGAAGGGGAATATGGATCCTTTCCACTATAATGACCAAGAAATAGGATATTTTGAAGCCAATGGTGAGGGATATTGGGTTTTAATAAAATAGTGGGAGATTAATAAATATAATATTTAATTATTTGTCTAAATTTTATCAAATAAAGTATTAAAACTATACTCATATTATTTGTATAAATAGTAATAAAATGACTTCAAACATATCATTGTGATCCATACTTGATAAGAATAACCTTCTCACTGACACAAATTTCCAAGAGTGGAAAAGGCGCTAACACATTATCCTATTCCATGAAAGGAAATTGTATATGCTATAAGAACATATTCGTGATGTTCTTGAAACAGAGACTAGTAAGGAAGTGTTATCTCTCTATGAGAGACATTTGAATGATTCAACAGATGTTCACTGTATCATTCTATCATCCATGACTAATAAGCTTCTAAAGCAATATGAGGACATGGATGTGTATAGCATGATGCCTCGGCTTCAGGATCTCTATCAAGAGAAGGTGAGATAATAGAGATAAAAGACCTCCAATTCTTTGTTTATAACTAAGCTTGGAGAGTTGGTGTCATTTGGGCCTCTTGTAGTCAAGCTTATTGGAAATAATGAACGCTTAGACATCTTAAGGATTAAATTACTAGATGAGTTGTTCATAGTGTTGGAACTAAGTTTGTTCATTGATGGACACATATTATAGTTTGTGTTTGTTTCTAATCCACATTGGTTTGATCATGGGGTTTTCAAGGAAACTGATCATACAGTACAAGTTGACTATAGAGTTAAAGGTGGCATCATTTCCTAGTGTTTTCCAAATTTTTGGGCTCAGAATTAGGAGGAAGATGAAAGAATTATAAAATGTAGTTTCCTAGGATTAAATCTTCATAAATATGGTAAAGAAATGGATTTTGTGAAGGCTAGGTTTCATAAAGTCTAAGATTCATGAAGATGTAGAGCATCATGAACAAGCATCACGACAGCGTGATGAGTTGACAGTAATCTATGTGACTATGAGAATCTTTGTGAGTGGGTTAAATTTCACTAGATATTTGTAAATAGGAGAGCATTGCAAATAGGGTTTTATATTTTCATGACAAATCCACTAAGAGTTCGATATCATCGTGAAGGGTCGAGCCTATAAATAGGAAACTACCCCCACTTCATTACACATGAAAAGAGTTTGAGAAAATATTGAATTGCTCTGAATTTGTGAAGTCTAGGATCATCACGAATAAGTATTCATAGTGATCTTGAGAATCATGAAAATACTATCTCAGTCTTGAAAAATGATTAGGTATCTCAGAAAAAAGATGTTTCTTGATGACTGGTTATATCGTAATGACTTAGTGTTTTGAGAAGGCAGTTTGCTTCTTGAAGGTTGTGATCTTTGCAAAAGTTCTTCACAAAGGAGCTTCATGAACATCAGTTTTTGAACATCTGGTTTATGTAAATAGTGATTTCAAGTGAATCTACTCAGGAAATTGATGCAATAAGAGTCTTGTGCTATTTAGGGATAGATACTTAAATTCCCATCTAATAAAGAGACCTTCAATTCATTAAACTAAGTGAGACTTATCCCAAATTAGTGAGATAGGGGGTCAATGGAAGTGTTCTGAGGGAGGCAATGTGATATCCTTAAAATCTTGTAAAGTTGGTGTTTTTAAAATAGAGTGAATGTGTCTAAACTTCTGTATTCCATAACTAGTAAAGATTATTGGATTAAGTTATGATTGGTACATTATTGGTGTATGCTCCTTGGACTAGCCCTTAGTGGTGAACCAAGTAAAATTGTTGTGTTTTCTCTCTGTATGTGAATGTTTCCTTACTGAAAAATTCCATAAGATGGGTTTAACAAGTTCCTACCAATGTGTGAACAAGATTCGTGACTTTAAAAGAAAAATTTGACACCCTGATTCACATGTCCCCTCTCAGGATGTTCTAGGGTCCTATATATAGATCTAATACTTTCATCACAACCCAAGTCCTCATCCAGTTGTATTGTAAATTATAACATGAGAAATAATGAGAAGATGCTTTCAGAGTTTCTTACTCTAATTCTACAAGTGGATAAGGACATGGTTCATGACAAACCAATGGTCCTTATGGTGAATAAGAAAAGGAAGAATAAGTTGAAGGGGTCTAAGAATCATAAAAAGTCTAAAGCTCCTAAGAAACATCCTTCAAAGGAGTGGAAGATCCAAATACAAAGTAAGGAAAAGGAGGTAGTATGTTTTGTATGTGGAAAGCAAGGCCACTGGAAGAAGAACTGCACCCAAAAGCAAGGGTAAGCTAAAGGTGTGTTTTTTATTAAGTTTAATCTTTAAATATCTATGCATTGGGTATTAGATACAGCTTTTGGTTCTCACATGTCATGAACTAGACTGGGTTTTCATCTAACCTGACACCCGACCCAGCCCGTGGCATGGACCGAAGGGCATTCATGATCCCCTCAGTCTAGGAACTAGTGCCTAGGAATCAAACATTATAACTTTGGTAATGATTTCTACCATGGAATCCAACCATAACTAGTAAATAATAATGACATAAAACCAAACAACATCCATGACATGTCATAAACCAACATCCACAATACAAGTTAGAGTCAATCACTTTACAAATACAACCAAAAACCAAAATAACCAAAAAGGGGAGGGGAAACAACTATGAAACCAAGTCTCCATGCAATTAGAGGGTCAAAACCCTCATGCCACCTCCACCAACACCCGAAAATGAAGGAACCACTAGCACATAGATCCACCATCACCGCCATGATAAACCTTTCCTTTATCTAGGTCAAACATAATAAGATTTACATACACCCAAGTGTGTATGTATGGTATGATCCAATTCCCAGTAGAATACCATAAAAAATAGATTCCATGCATTGACATTAATGAAAAATTAACATGCTAGTTTTAAGAAAAAGGAAGAAGATATGATTTTAAAATAGAACATGATTTGAAAATTAAAAGGGAAAGTAAAGACAATAATGAGATGAATAGTAAGAGTAGTATGAGAACCATGGGAAATCCCTAAGGTACTAGGGTTAATGGGGTATTAGGATCCTTGTACTCTCGATGATCAAACCATTTCCTGGACACAAAGGTCCTGCTCAAGACTCCAATCCCTATCACATATATGTTTATTTAGTGTTTTACTTCAATCCTTGTTAGGGAGACTGGGCCTTATCCCTGCCTAATTGCCTAACATACTAGACCTAGTCTTCCCACCAAGATACCTAAGATTATGTTGTTCTCAATTTCATCCCCTATTTCACATGAACCACATCTTACACATACCTGCTTCTAACAATAGAACACACATGAAGAACAACCATTTTCAATAGGAAAAAATATCATTTAACCCATACGCATAACAAAACCATTTGAAAACATGATTCGCATCACCCACATAATTCATAGAACCCATTTAGAAACTATATCAAGCACACTAAAATCATTAAACAATGTTTAAGCATGGAGCCACCTACCTCTTGCATGGAAACTTCCAGAAACTGATTGAAAACCATAACTGCATCAAATAGAGACCCTATAAAGACAATAGAACATCATAACCATTAGGATCTAACCCAAGGAATCAATATTTAACCCACATTATGTCAAATAATCCTCTGGAGAAGATAGAACTCAATAAAAAAGGGATAAGACACTAAGAAGAAGGAAGAAAAGAGAAAAAGAGGAGCTTACTTGATGATTTCTTGAAGAATACACACCAAAAACACCAAGATATTGAATCCTAATGGAGAAAGGAGTAAGGGGGAGGTGAGACTAGTGATAGGGAGTCCAAATGGGGAGAGTTAGGGTAGAATTGGGGTTAAAATTAGAGAGGGTCAAAATCATAAATTCTATATTTTTAAAGATCTGACAGGTCACACGATTTGGCCGCACAGTTTTCCAAACTGTGTGTCACCTCTGTATAAAGGGAAAAGAGGTTTCATGGTTTTCCTAGAGGGGAAAAATGCCTGTATAACTTAGATAGATTCATTTTCCATGGTGCACAGTTTCCACTAGGTTGGCACGGGGTTTCCCCTAACCATGTGCCTCATTTTGTCGGTCCAAAAATCACCAATTTTTTTCCAAAAACTTCTGATAAATCCATGAAATAAAGATAAGATCAAAAATAAAGTATACAATACTAGAAATTAAGGTTATATCCACGGTTTTAAACCATGTCTATAAGCCCAAAAACCGTGGCTATAAGTTATATCCATGGTTACATGGACCATGGCTGGTATTAGCGTAGCAATAGGGCAAGGCCTATAGCCATGGTTTGAAATCATGGCAGAACCATAATCCACATATGGACTATAGACGCGATTTGAAACCGTGGCTATAGGCCTTCAAATTTCATAAAAAAACACCCCCACAACCACCCTACTCCCCTATAGCCCCTCCCTTCCCCCTTAGACAACCCCCCCCCCCCCTAGCATACCCCCTCCCCCCTTGCACACCCCCCACTCTCCCCCTGGACAACCCCCCCCCCCCCCCTTGCACCCCCCCTACACACCCCCTACCCCCTAGACACCCCCCTGGACACCCCCTACACCCCTAGACACCCCCCATAGACCCCCCCCCCCCCCCACTAGACACCCCCACCTGTACACCCCCCCCCCAGACACCCCCCTGGACACCCTCTCCCCCCCTAGACACCCCCATGGACACCCCCTTGGACACCCCCTAGACACCCCCCATTGGACACCCCCTGGACATGCCCCTGGACACCTCCCCTTGGACACCCCCTAGACACCCCCTCCCCCAGACACCCCCCTGGACACCCCCCCCCCCCGGACACCCCCCACTGGACACCCCCCCTGGACACCCCCCCAGACACCCCCTAGACACCCCCCCCCCCCCCCGACACCCTCCACCCCCCCTAGACACCCCCTAGACACCCCCCACTAGACCCCCCCCCCCCCCCACTGGACCCCCCCTGGAAACTCCTCCCCCTGGACACCCCCATGCATGCATATATGTGCAAAAATTCATATTAATAAAAGGAAAGAAGAAAAATAGAAAAGTAAAACTTTAAACTAAGATAATGTATAAAATATTTTTTCGAAAAAAATATAAAGGTATAGGATTCAAAATTACATACCTAGGGATCAACTATCCAACCATGATACAGAGCAACGTTCATAATATCGAATATTGCACACTCAGGAGTAAACTCGAAATCATCAATTCTGTAAGCATGGTGTATGCCAAGTTTATTTGATTAAAAACACAAAAAATGGTTACTAATGCCTTGCAAAAAATGGTATAAAATAACCATTACATCCTGAATTTTATATTCACATCAATCCTGGTTGAAAGTTGTATAAGCAAATCAATTGCATCGGCTATGTTTTGTTGTTGGTTCTCTGCATAGCATGCATCCCTATCCTTCATACCAATACAAGTCATCAAAATCAACAAATGATCGAAAGGAAAATCCATCAGGAATCCAAAAACAATGAAATTACTTTGATATTACTGTTTGAATTGATTAAGTGTTCTGCAACCAGGGAGATCAATTTTTCTTATGACACCTCCACCACGTCTAAGTTCAAATTCAAGTTGTTTCTCAGTATTAGAACATTGCCTATCACAAATCACAAGAAAGTAATTAAAATGAAGAAACGGTAACATTTTCACCATATGCAAGACCAGGACAACTCGATAGAGATATATTCATTTTCATATTCTTCGAGTTTAATATAATAATTTTATCAGAGGAAAATTCAAGAATAAAATCATGGTTAATCAGGTGGAAAACTACCATATCTGATGGGAGGAAAACAAGATAATGTCAAAAATAAAGTAATCGCGCAATTAAAAAGATATTGAAAATTATAAGAGAAATAAAGATCCCTAGAAATGGATAAAGTGGGAGAGTAGGGGTTTACATATGGTGAGGAGACACCCCCTGGACACCCCCCCCCCCCTCCGGACACCCCCTAGACACCCCCTCCCCCCCTAGACACCCCCTGAACACCCCCCCCCCCCGAACACCCCCTCCCCCCTAAACACACCCCCTGGACACCCCCCACACCCTGGACACCCCTTGGACACCCCCCCTAACACCCCCATGCATGCATATACATGAAAACATGCATATTAAGAAAAGTCAAGAAGAAAAAGGGAAAAAGGAAAATTGTAAACTGAAAGAATGTATAAAATATTTTTTCTAAAAAAATATAAAGGTGCAGGATTCAAAAGTGCATACCTGGGTAGCCCCCCTCCCCCTACACCCCCACACCCCATGCCCCCCTCCCTACCCCCTACACACTACCCCACCCCCCCCCTGAACACCCCCTGGACCCCCCCCCCCCCCCTCTTCCTCCTAGACAGCCCCCCTACCCCTACACCCCCACACCCCATGCCCCCCTGCCCCCCACACCCCCTGCACACTACCCCACACCCCCTGGCCCCCTCCCCCTGCACCCCCACACCACTGCACCCCTCCCCCTGCACCCCCACCCCCTACACACCCACACCCCCTGCCCCCCTCCCCCTGCCCCCTACATACTGCCCCCCCCCCCCCAAAGCCCCTTCACCCCCCTCCCCCTTCACCCCCACACCCCCTGCACACTGCCCCCCCCCCTAGCCCCCTTCACCCCCCTCCCCCTATACCCCCACACCCCTGCCCCCCTCCCTTCCCCCTTCACACTCCCCCCCCCCCCCACCCCTGCACACCCCCCCCCATCCCCCTTCACCCCCCCCCCCCCCTCCTAGACATCCCCCCTCCTCCTACACCCCATGCCCCCTACACATTTACCCCCTCCGTCCCCCTTAACCCCAACTACCCCCTGCACCCCCACACCTCCTGCCCCATGCACACTACCCCCCCAACCTTAACACCCCCCCCCCACTGCCCCCCCCCCCCCACCCACCCACCTTCACCCCCTCTATATAGTAATCATTATAAGAAAATCCAATAGAAATTACATAAATGAATAGAAAGGTAATACATAAGTATAAGGGGAAAAATAATTTCCCTAACATAAAGGAAACGGAGACCTGAACCTAAGAACAACTATAAAGGAAATATAAGGGTATAGATTGGCTCAGGTTACTATGATATGACCACCAAACATGTTCAACACCACCATGAAATGCTAAGCTCTACTAATATTAGGTCCACTGAATTCAAATCTAATCTTTCTACTATCTGTAAAAGACATGAAATGTATAGGAAAATCCCATGTAGGTATGCGTATATGCATACCCCATATGACACCCAAATAACAAAGAGGTGAGTAAAAATATAAAATGGTTGGATCAACACATAAGGTAAGATGGTAATGAAACCCAATTCCAATAGTTATCCAACACATTAAATCCAATGCCTAAATAATAACCATAATATATCATGAATCCAATCACTAAGACTTACCCAACCCTCTCATAAACAATCCCACATATCTCTTAAGGTCTTACACACCTCATCCTAAGACACGTCTAATGGAATTACCCTAAAAAACATTTGGAATTCTCTTATTCCCTCAAACTTCTCTCTACCCAAACCAAAATTGAAGGACATCATCCTAGGGAAGGAAAAAGGATTGAAAAGTAATGAATACTCTCAAGTGGCTAATAAAAACTCTTAATCTCACATAATATGATAATTATACCTTATATAAACTAACCTTTTTAAAAGTAAATGAAGGAACATTCATTCTAAGCATAAATCATCCCTCAAATTCATCTCAAGAGAACAAGACTTAGAAAAACATTTCCATGTTATTGAATCTATAGTTCCTGTATTTATTTTAATTTACATTATATTACCATTATTAAATCAATTCTTATTACACATGTGATTCAACATAATATCATCAAAACAACATTGCATCATATATTCAATAAATAATAACTAAAGATAGTATATTGAATAATCCAGTTAAAATGTCATCTTTCCATACACTTCATCATCATTCTGTATTTTAGTTCTTCAATTATTTTTCAAAAATACTTCCCATTTCCCATAGGATAACACATAGTATTGGTAGTATATATATTCATCATTTCATTATAATATATTTTATAATGATATCACGATTTTAAAGAAAAAAAATTAAAGTAAGAAAACATTATAACAATAAAGGCATGATAAAACTAACAATGTGAAATTAAAATGAATCATAAACATACAACATCCACTACCCCCAAACCAAACTCACAATACCAAACCCAAGATAAGTGAGTTATACATGGAATATAAAAAAGCATAAAAATAATCCCATACCCCATACCAAAACAAAAATATTAGGCCCTAGAGAATAATATGGTAATATAAATGAATAAATTAAATAGAACCCCCCCCCCCTCAGAATAAACCATCTCTAATGAGATTCAGAGAAGAGTGTGGTCTTACCATTTTATAAAAAAATTTAGAAGTTCAGTGAAGTGGTAGATTACCAAAGGTTAAAGTGGAACAAGAATTCATGGATTATATGGTTTAATGGGAGGATTCCAATCTAATAATTATGGTAATATGAGACATTTTCCTCTTTTAAAAACTTATTCAATTCCTTTTTAATTTATATTTAACCAACCATGATGATTTTCTTCAGATCACAATTAAAAATCCAACTTTGAATCTGAGTTATCAATTCTGAGTTTGTATGATAAAATATGTGACGTCTTGAATCATGGAGGTTTGTATAAAATTTATGGAAATCATATTCATGTGGGATTTAGAGAATATAAAATCTAAAAAATGAAATATAATGTTCTAAGAATTCATGAGGAGAGAATTTTGAGAAGTATAACTGATACACTACAGTAAGAAGAATTACTATAAACAACCATGTGAGATTTATATGATAGGAAGAGGAATAAGATCATCATATTGAGTCTATGTGTAGGCTAGTATACTCATATATGATTATTCTACTAAAGGAGTGATTTTTCTGGTTTATATAATGATTCATGTAACATTTAATAAATATGAAAGTATAAAGGTGAGTTTGACCAAAACCTTTGATGAATTATTTAATCATATTAATGCTTTTGATGAAGACATGAAAGTTATTAGGGAATATATTGTTGACACCAAGATCCTGAAATGAATCATGATGAGACTTCAACGATGGTTTAATCCCAAAGTGTCTATACTTGAAGACAAGGATCCAAAGTATGTATTTGTTTATATACTTCAAAGCACACATGTCACATATAAAATAGGAAATAATGATAATGATAACATAGAAAAGAAAAAATCAAAGGAAGTTTTATTCAAGTAAATGGATACATTCTTTATTAAATTTTTTCTAGAAGAAGATGAGGTAAAAGATGTGATATAATTTTTTCCAAAAACCCGAAGAGGGGAAGGTGAAAATTCAAAGGCAAGATTCTAGTTGATTGTTTATTCATGAGATATATAATATTAGAATGGTTAGGGAAAACCAAAACATTATATCCCAAGAGATAACACATAAACTTATTAATGGAAAACAAAATGGTTAATAGTTACTTCTCTGTTGTTATGTAATTTTATTAAGAAAAATAAAGAGTCCTAAAAGCAAAAGTAATGACATGTTATTTCCTTATTATTCTTGACCCATGAATATCCCCTAAATAAAATTTCAAAGCATAAACAATAAACATAAAAGGAAAGTCCAAATTTAGTGGTTGGGTATTTTTTGGGACAATAACTTCTATTTAAGTTCATTATAGTCTTCCTCACAGTTCCTATAAAAGACAAAACAGACATATTTCTATAAAATATTTCTCAAGTGAAAATCAATTCAAATAAAATCCTTTATAAAACTCTTATATAATTCTCCATGTCCATGAAAATACCAAATATCTTTCATAAACTTCAGAAAATATAGTGAAGAGATAATGAAAACCTTGTAATTATCCAACTTAATTTCATTCCATGACACTTTATGTCCAAGAAAAATTCTAGTTTCAACCATATAATAGTATTTTTCATAGTTCAAAACAAGGTTCTTCTCAATACACACTCAAATCATAACACCTAAACATTTTATAAAACATTTAAAATATAGACCATACATTATAAAACCATCCATAAACACCTCTATAAATTTCTTAAAAACACCCAAAAAAATGCTAAAATTTTATCTTTTTAAGGTGGTGGGGGAATTACATAGACCAAAGGTAACTCTCCTATAAGTAAAGGTACCAAAAGTATATGTAAAAGTAGTTTTATCCTGGTAATCTAGCATGATGTGGATTTGAAAGTGTCCTAAAAATCCATCCAAGAAGTGATAATGAGAATGACCAACTAACCTATTTAGTATTTGATCAAGAAAAGTAAAAGTAAAAATGTCTTTCCTTGTCACTAGGTTCATGAACTTATAATAAATGCATACCCTCCACTTATTGGGAAGCCTAGAACACTCTAATTCTCCAAATTAATTCTTGAAAACTATGAATCCTCCATTTTTATGAACAATCTGAACTTGAATTACACACCTACTATTATAAATGTGGTAAATTATACCCATATCCAACAAGGTACTCACCTTTTTTTTTAAATTCAAGAAGGGTAAAATTAAATATTCTCAATAATTGTCTAATGATCTTTGAATTATCTTATAAAATAATCTTGTTCTAACACACTAATGGGATAATTCTAGGTAAATCATTTAAATACTAGTATATGACCATATTATTCTTCATATGGATTTCTAAAATTTAGTTCAATTATTTTCTAGAGAGCTAACTAGAAACTATGATGGGAAATTTTTATTCCTATCCTAAGCTTTCATACTTCAAATTTTCAGGTAAATCCTTAAGTTCAACTATGGGTGGGTTGTTCTACATAGAAAAAATAGGTTTTATGAATTCTTTTAATTTTATTTAGTCCTCTATATCAATAACCATCATATAAGGATTACAATATTCTAAACTAGTAGTGAAATTGTTCTCCAGTAGATAATATGTGTCATCATCAAAAGAAATTTCATATTCAAGTTCAAAACAAGAGGTGACACTTCAATAAATTTAGAGAAAAAAATTGAAGTTCAACAAAGTGAAATCACATGAACCATTTTTAGATAAATAAATATTATCCACATAATTATCATGTGTATTATATTTTAATTTAGTTACAATAATTTTAGGATCAATTTTGTATAGTAACTCAGAATTTTCATCATCATTACATGTTCCAAGAATCTCTAAAAATTCCACTTCCATCCAAAATAATTTTTAGAAAAAAAATTATCCTTATCATATTCATAAATGTTAAAACAGTATGCATTTTTTCAAAAAAATATATTCAATTTCATATTCATCATAACTTGTTTAAAAAAATAGTGACAAAAAAACTTTAGTATAAAAAAAATTATTTTCAAAATAATTCAGTGGTTGATTATTTTTAATAAAATAAGTAAAAAACTCTATAAAACCAACAAATCATGATAACTTATTGTACATAATGGTCTTTTATAGGGTGTTTTATTGATTCAAAAATATTGAAATTAACCATATTACTCCCAAACTCTAATGAAAAATTTCTTTATACACATTTTTATAGATTTATCATATTTAAAAAAATACATGATATCAATGGTGTATGTGTGCTAAAGATTACATCCTGAGTTTCTAAAAAATAAAAAAAATATGGAAAACAAGATCTTTAATCCTTACCAAAATATCCTCAATGACACCAACTAGGTTAGCTAAACTTCTATTGGCCAATTGGACTACTATTCTAGACTTCTTGATATCTCTATCCTATATAGAATAAAATATAGAATAATGAATAACTTTTATAGAGTCTCTTAAATCCAACAATTCATTCTCAAATTGATGGTTTCCAATAACACAAGGTATATAAAATGTACGTGGATACTTTAATTTAACAAGAATATAATTTTTGAACATTGAAGAAACATTCCTACCCAAATTGAATTTCTCACCTCCCTTTAAGTTTATTTTATGAGTGTAAATTACCTTAAGAAATTTAACATATATAGGGATATGTTTCATAGAATATAAAAAAGGGATGTCAAACTAGAAATTAATAAAAGTTTCAAGAAAATCTTTTTTCATTTTAGTTTTAACATTATTCCTATCATGAGGACTTCCCATAAGGAAATGAAGTGGCTCTCTACACATGTTTAGGTCATCTTCAACTTTTTCCTTCACATTATAAGAGCCCATTAAATTTATAAATTCCCTATAAGTTATTTAAATTTCAATTTCTTCATTTCTATTTTTTTCTCTCATTATATAGGATTGCGGAAAATAAGTTCAATAACATATTCAGAAGGTTTGAAAATAGGTTCAGCTAGTATTTTCCATTTTTTAAAGGTGGAATAGTCTTTTTCATGTTTTTATTAATTAAGTGTAGCTTGTGGGTTTTTAATTTTAGTTCCACGTATCATAATTATGGAATTTATATTCTCTATTCCTCTTAGTCTCACTTCAGATTGTGATTATAGGATACTGTCTATTTGATCTTTCCAGCCACTAATCACTATTACCATTTTACCTATCTTTGTAACCATATTCTATAATGGTACTTGTTTTTATGGAGAAATTTTGTGTTTATTATTAATCATATATTCATGGATTTAATCATTTATTTTCTTATTTTATGTTTTTTATTATCTTGATTCTGAACATTTGAAAAATATCCACCAGGTAAGTTTCCTAATTTATTTGACCTTAACTAGGCTATTGTTTAATGTTTTGGGGTTGGAAATTACTATTTTGTTATTCAAGTTGACTAAACCTATTTTTCTATTGGTAATTTCATAAATGGATGAAATTATTGTTGGATTTGAAAGGCCTATATTGGAAGTTATGGTTGGGAATTTGACTATTCATGTTGTTTTGGAAAATATTTCCAAGGAAGATGACATTTCATGGATCAAGTGATTCTTGTAATTAAGGACATTAATCATTGAAAGGATCAAAATATGAAATCAAAAATAAACCCATAAAATACAGTGGAGGAAGGCATTTATTAAAAGCATAGGGGAGGAGGGCATCATGGTAACAGAGGTTGTTTGTAACACCCCAAGAATTCATAATGTGTTATTTCTTCAAAATAATTCAATAACTTGCACTACACGCAACACCGAGTTCAACCACACCATGACTTACAAAAAAAAATCCATTAAAAAGAGGTTATGAATAGTATTATCTAAATTTTAAACTTTATATAATCCTTATAATTTTAGAATCCATATTATGAGTTTCTTAGATATAATGCAAGAACAAATTCATTTTCAGTATTTCACTTTTATCAACTTTTAATAGTGAACCCTTTTTAAATACAATATTTTAAACTTTTTGACTAAATGGGGACATCTAAAATTTAAAATGAAACATCCCAAGCTTCCACGGTACGCTTTCTTTGAATAATATAGTAGCGTGTGTTGTACGCAACCTTGAGTTTTAACACACACCACAACCAATCAAACTAGCCGTTATGAATAGTAATACCTACTTTTCGAAATTATATATATTTTATATTTTAAAATGGACTTCATTTCTGGATTCATAATATCGAATTTAGCCTAAGGTGAAATTTTGGTACTTTTCGGATAACTTTTATAATTTGATGAATAGTGAAAATTACTAAATTTTAATTAAAAACAACTTTTTTAATCAAAATAATTAATATTGATAAATTATGAATTTGAGTGGTTTTAAAGTATATTTAGAATATATTTTTACCATTCAATTTAATGTTTGTCATTGGACATAATTTTACAATTAAACCAAACATAAACTAGTGTCAATCTTTTGATAGTTATTATCTCTTAAAAACACGCTTTTTGTTTTGACAGCGGGAATTAATTTTAAATTAATTTCTGCCACTTCTGTGTTTTGAATTTAGGAAAATGGATTCCATATTTGGAATCAGGATGTCCAAATTATGTAAATAGGTAACTTTTATTTTTACACATTTTGAATAATTACTGCGGTAAATATTTTATTTACCATGGTTAAAGGGTAAATTCGGTAAATAAGGGTTAAAAAAAATAATATTATAATAATACAAAATTACCCTAGAACGTGTCCTAACCTTATTGGTGGACACATACCCGACCATGGGCATCCTTGGGTCAATTTGGGGACCCCTTGGAGCCACTTGTATGTGGTAGGGACACATTATATTAATAAAGTTAAAATAAAAATAAAAATGGCATAAGCTTACATCTTTTAGAAGAACAATTTTTACATAGGGTTATACATGTTGGATATTCGATTATAAATATTCATTAGAAAGATAAAAAAGATTTCCTACATAATGATGTTTTATTTATAATTTTTAGACATTAAATAATTTATTTTATTTATGACACAATGATGATGCAGTAATTACTAAAATAGTAAAAAATTAACATAATTGATATTATAAATACCCAAATAAATATAATATGAAACTTTTAATGAATTACACTAATTTTATAGGATAATATGATATATTAGGATTGATTTAATTGACTTTGTTCGAAGTAATCAATCTGTTATGAGTTTCACAAAAATCAACTATTGAATAGTGTCAAAATTGACATAAAAGAGTTCTTAAAACAAATATTATATTATTAATTGATATTAAATTCCTAAAAATCTAAGGTTCAGCCAAGAGACTTATATTATGATAGGTTAATCATTAATGGACCACTTAGGGGTCTCTTGTATGTATATGGTAAGTCTATTAACCATATAATATAAAAATACAAAGAGACATTGTAAAAGTGAAACTAATTAACTTAGAGTTAATACTTAAAGATAAGGTTAATATAAGTACCCAAACCTGTCTAAATTCTATTGGTTGAGTTGTTTTCGACCTATCCCCACCTTAACCTTTGAATAGTCAATTTTGGAGCCATTAGAAACCGAATATGAATTTATTATAAATTAATATTTCTAGCTTTTCCAAAGGTGCCCCTCACCCCTCTTATAAAAAGGCACTCCTCCTTCTCATTTCTTCACACCTCTAAAGCCTTTTGGTTCGGCCAAAATCTGCCCAAATACTCTCCCAACATCCCTCAATACAACCTAGAGGCCTTAGTTTGATCAGAAAGCCAACATAAGGAGCCCTTTTGATCAAATCAAAAGGAAGAACCCGAAGAAGAGGTAATGATTTCACCACCCTTTTCTAAGTTCATTTCTTCTTCCACTTCTTCTTCCTTTGTTCTTACCATTCTAAAATAATAACTCCAGTATCTCACATATACTGTGATGTTATTATAAATATGGTACAACCATATTCATTATCCTATCCACCCTTTGAATAACATGTCACCATACGTGCGTACGTACGGCTTACCGTCTCCACGTCGTGGTGTAATTGTTATTCAATATAATATTATTTGGATGGGTATAATAATGATGTGTAACTCATGTAAATAATAAATCTAACATGTTAATGATTCTTTATATATGATATACCATCCTTTTATATATTATTTTAATATCAAAAGAATGATATTGTCGCTCGTGCGTACGTACGGACTACCGTCTCCACGAACGCGATGAGATTCATTCTCCATCGTATCCATTCAAGTATAATTTGATGATTTAAAAAATGATGTTTAAGGACTTGATATCATTCTGGATATGAATAATATACAACCTATCCTTTACATACATGTCTTACGTAACAAAACATACAAAAGAAAACAAGTAAGTTAACACCCGAAACAACGATAATACTAAGATATTATTATCAAATCAATATTAAAAGATCATATATGATATCATATTAATGTATATGACTCTTGTATAATTTAATAACAATTATTTCACCATTATACAGGAGGTTAACCTACCACAACCAAGGAAAAGTACAAGGTAAGGGTTTATTTCACAATCTCTTCATTATCCGAGGTTGTTTATACGTAATAATCTACTGGGATATCTTTATCATCCACATCCATGTTTCTTAAAAATGTATTTCAAAACATTTTTACTATTTACAAGAATATGGGTTAAAGTCATTTATACCCTTGTTTGACTTTTTATAAGAGGTTTATAAATGAATCTTTCCGTCGTTTTCAAAACAAGGTCCTTTTTAACCTTTTCGACAAAATTTAGTTAAGAATGTCTTTTTTTAACTTATACGGCGGGTGCGGTTATTTTACGCCGTTATAAAATCTTCAAAGCTTTCCTTACAAGCTTATAAGAATATTTTCAAAGAAAATGTTTTATTTTATATGGATCTTAAATGATTTCAAAATAAAAGGAGATATTTCTTTAAAAAGAATTTTTATTTCATCTATGTCAACATCCTTTGACGGATTTTAAGATTATTTGAAGTTGATTTATTATGATACAAAACATCTATATTGTATTGAAGGTTTTGTGATATGTTTGAGTATGGATGTGCTATTTTTATACCATTCATAGTTTATGGTGAAATTATTGACATTTCGTATGCTAGTTTTAATACGAATGTTTATGTTATGTTTAAACCTTTTCATATGGGAATGCATTGGACTTAATAAGTGACAGGTGGAGCCCGCTATAGCTCCTCGATGCATCGGTAGGTCTCATGAGACAAACTAGTGTCTTGGCACAAGGCCTTGACAAAATCTTATTTGTAGTCTTGGCACGAGGCCTTGGCTATGTGGTTATGATAGTCTGGCATTATGCATTCCAACATTATGAAAGTGGTTATTGATATTGCATGTGATTATTCGATTAGTAGAATATCCATGTGAACAAGTAAATGGCATTATTTCATTTTACTTTTGCCATACTATGTTGAAGTTCAATTTTAAAAGGCTTTTGTTTTAGTAATTCATTGCCTTAAATGTTTATGCTTATTTTGAATGTTCCGCTATATTGTTATCCTTACTGGGCATTTGAGCTCACCCCTTTTCTATGTTTTATTTTTCCCAGGTAGTGAAGAAGTAATTTATGAATGACTTGCAGGGATATTATGAGGGGTTAATAGTGTGGATATGAAGACTTTGTTGTTGTAGTAGTTTTTCACTTTGAAATGTAATGTAAAACCTATGATTATATCTAGTGTTTCCAAGGCTACTAAACCAATCGGTCTTTCGGGATTTGATCTTTCTTGTGATCATGCCAATGTTATGTAATTAATGCACCGACTCTGGGTAGCTGGGGTCGGGGCGTTACAGTTGGTATCAGAGGAAGTTTAGTACAAACCTTGGAAGCTAGATTTAGATAAACTCTGATTAGAGTACGTAGACCTAAGATGAACTTTGAGGATTAGTATAGAAGAACTTCCTAGAATTTTGGTATTGTAGAGATTTTGTGAGTTTTCCGAGCAATACATCCCTGTCTGGATACGAGCAGGTAGAGGCGGCTCTGGCACAGATGTACCTAGGGGTAAAACCCGAAAACACCGCTTTGAGCTAGACTCGAACGGGAACTGGTGCACGACAACGGGCCTTGCTGCACTCTTGGTTACGACACTCCCGGGGGATATGCTTAGGATAACTCTCATTTTATTTACAAATCATTATGAAGGGTTTATGAGTATATACTTCCTCAAAGAAAACATTTTTATGATTATGGATTATATCCATAAATAGTTCAATTTATGTTAAGTGTTTTATAAGTATGGGATTATGTATTTTGATTCATAAACTGATCTAGTTTATGCCATTGTTTAGAAATGGTGCCCAGTAGAAGGAATGAGAACTCCAGAAATGCACATGATCCAAAGAGAAGGAAGGATCATATCTTTCATGGTCTTAAGCTAGAATTGATAATAGAAATAGTCTCCCATGTATTATCATCATATGAAGAAATAATATCATGTGTTGATAAGATAAGTAAAGAGTTTACTGAGTCCTATGGCTTTGAAGGGAAGCAAGAGAAGAAAAGGATGGAAGAGAGAAAAATGGATAAAGGGAAGAGGGAAAATAAGAATTTTCCCATATGTGGTAACTGTGGAAAGAAACACCCTGGAACTTGCCTGAAAGGAATGGGAGTTTGTTATAAGTGTGGAGGAAAAGGGCACAAAGTACGTGACTGCAAGGGTAAGAAAATGGTTTCAAATGTACAATGCTTCATTTGCAAGGAGTTTGGACACTACGCAAACCTATGTCCCAGTCATCAGACTATGCCGCAAATGATGCTATTGGATAATAATCAAGTTATGATACTACCACAGATGAATAGGAATGATTAGAGTTCTTATGTTGATTATGTCAATTGAGTGTTGTATCAACAATGTACTTGTTATAATAATTATGGAGTATATAAGGATTGTACTGCAGTACTATTTCATTAAGGACTTGAGATTGTGTGGAACAAAGAAAATTGACTCAATAGAAGGTTAAATTTTTGGAAAATATATGGTTGAGAGAAAGATAAACCATAATATGGTTCTGATACCGAGGTAGTGATTTTAGAATAATACATGATTGATTTGGATAAATTATATTGGATATTCTTGACTACCTTGAAGCTGATTAATGATTTGTATATTCCATCATTGTTGGGGTTTAAAACATTTTTGGATTGATGAAGTATATCCAGCATTCTATATGGAATAAGGGAGTATGAATGTAATCAATAAGGATTATGGTAAATCAGGATGTTTCAGTGTTTTAAAAGAATACATGATGAAGGTATTAATATTCTATTACAGGGTAAAAAGGATATAAATTATGTCTACCTTCCTTATAAATGTTGGACTGTGAGTTTGGACAGAAGTATTTTGGATAAATTCTAAGTTTGAGATTAATTTTGGATTGCCATAAAAGGACAACCCGGAGGTCGGGCGGCGACCCGTCGCGTCCGGCAAGGCTGCGAGACTTGAACCCGCAACCGAAGGGCGACAAGGGTGTATCACCTACCACTGGCCCACGAGATTTCCTGGATTAAATAATTTAGTTTTTATTAAAAGTTCTTGTAGATTAATTATAAATTCGTTTATTTTGGAACCCTATACGAATAGTGTAAATAGAATTTTTTACATTCTATTATCTTTTAGAGTGAAAGATGAGTTTGTGGTAGAAATTTATTAATAGATAAAACTCTAATTATAAAGTAAGTATATCTCCTTATGATCTTAGCCAATCTCATAAATAAATTCCACAATATTAAGAAAAGGAACTTAGAACAAAAATGTTGTCCTAGATGGTACCTTAAATCATCACTAATTTATGGCTTTGGGATTGTTGGCCTTTTCATAGCCATGTTCTCTACCACTCTCCATCAGATAATTGATGGTTAGATTTTTCTTCCATATCCATATTTTCCTACATGGAACCCTAGTATGTGTTATTTTCAGTAATCTTCATACTTTCGACTCTTTATTATAAATAGAGGCCTCATTAATTCATTTTTCGATGTGGGATTTCAACTAAGATATTTTGAAACGTCAAAAATGTGTTATCCTAATACCCTATGTTTTGTTGAACCGATGGTATTTCAAATCATCATAGATTGATGAATTTAAGGACCTAAATTTTACACTTGTTTGTGATTGATGACCTCAATCACTACCTATAAATATTTACGTTTTTCCTCCAATTATATGTCTCTAATTTCCACCAATGTTCTCCTAATCGAGATCATAATTTGGTGGTGACCCTTTGATTTCTCTTTTCCTCATATTAAGACTAAATTTTAGTAACCCAATTTCCGATGTGGGTTTTCCCACAAATATATTATCTACTTTCAACCTTTTATTTTTGAAGAACAATTTCAAATTGCGAGGACGCAATTTATTGAAGGAGGGGAGAATGTAACACCCCAAGAATTCATAATGTGTTATTTCTTCAAAATAATTCAATAACTTGCACTACACGCAACACCGAGTTCAACCACACCATGACTTACAAAAAAAATCCATTAAAAAGAGGTTATGAATAGTATTATCTAAATTTTAAACTTTATATAATCCTTATAATTTTAGAATCCATATTATGAGTTTCTTAGATATAATGCAAGAACAAATTCATTTTCAGTATTTCACTTTTATCAACTTTTAATAGTGAACCCTTTTTAAATACAATATTTTAAACTTTTTGACTAAATGGGGACATCTAAAATTTAAAATGAAACATCCCAAGCTTTCACGGTACGCTTTCTTTGAATAATATAGTAGCGTGTGTTGTACGCAACCTTGAGTTTTAACACACACCACAACCAATCAAACTAGCCGTTATGAATAGTAATACCTACTTTTCGAAATTATATATATTTTATATTTTAAAATGGACTTCATTTCTGGATTCATAATATCGAATTTAGCCTAAGGTGAAATTTTGGTACTTTTCGGATAACTTTTATAATTTGATGAATAGTGAAAATTACTAAATTTTAATTAAAAACAACTTTTTTAATCAAAATAATTAATATTGATAAATTATGAATTTGAGTGGTTTTAAAGTATATTTAGAATATATTTTTACCATTCAATTTAATGTTTGTCATTGGACATAATTTTACAATTAAACCGAACATAAACTAGTGTCAATCTTTTGATAGTTATTATCTCTTAAAAACACGCTTTTTGTTTTGACAGCGGGAATTAATTTTAAATTAATTTCTGCCACTTCTGTGTTTTGAATTTAGGAAAATGGATTCCATATTTGGAATCAGGATGTCCAAATTATGTAAATAGGTAACTTTTATTTTTACACATTTTGAATAATTACTGCGGTAAATATTTTATTTACCATGGTTAAAGGGTAAATCCGGTAAATAAGGGTTAAAAAAAATAATATTATAATAATACAAAATTACCCTAGAACGTGTCCTAACCTTATTGGTGGACACATACCCGACCATGGGCATCCTTGGGTCAATTTGGGGACCCCTTGGAGCCACTTGTATGTGGTAGGGACACATTATATTAATAAAGTTAAAATAAAAATAAAAATGGCATAAGCTTACATCTTTTAGAAGAACAATTTTTACATAGGGTTATACATGTTGGATTTTCGATTATAAATATTCATTATAAATCTAAAAATATTTCCTACATAATGATGTTTTATTTATAATTTTTAGACATTAAATAATTTATTTTATTTATGACACAATGATGATGCAGTAATTACTAAAATAGTAAAAAATTAACATAATTGATATTATAAATACCCAAATAAATATAATATGAAACTTTTAATGAATTACACTAATTTTATAGGATAATATGATATATTAGGATTGATTTAATTTACTTTGTTCGAAATAATCAATCTGTTATGAGTTTCACAAAAATCAACTATTGAATAGTGTCAAAATTGACATAAAAGAGTTCTTAAAACAAATATTATATTATTAATTGATATTAAATTCCTAAAAATCTAAGGTTCGGCCAAGAGACTTATATTATGATAGGTTAATCATTAATGGACCACTTGGGGGTCGCTTGTATATATATGGTAAGTCTATTAACCATATAATATAAAAATACAAAGAGACATTGTAAAAGTGAAACTAATTAACTTAGAGTTAATACTTAAAGATAAGGTTAATATAAGTACCCAAACCTGTCTAAATTCTATTGGTTGAGTTGGTTTCGACCTATCCCCACCTTAACCTTTGAATAGTAAATTTTGGAGCCATTAGAAACCGAATATGAATTTATTATAAATTAATATTTCTAGCTTTTCCAAAGGTGCCCCTCACCCCTCTTATAAAAAGGCACTCCTCCTTCTCATTTCTTCACACCTCTAAAGCCTTTTGGTTCGGCCAAACTCTGCCCAAATACTCTCCCAACATCCCTCAATACAACCTAGAGGCCTTATTTTGATCAGAAAGCCAACATAAGGAGCCCTTTTGATCAAATCAAAAGGAAGAACCCGAAGAAGAGGTAATGATTTCACCACCCTTTTCTAAGTTCATTTCTTCTTCCACTTCTTCTTCCTTTGTTCTTACCATTCTAAAATAATAACTCCAGTATCTCACATATACTGTGATGTTATTATAAATATGGTACAACCATATTCATTATCCTATCCACCCTTTGAATAACATGTCACCATACGTGCGTACGTACGGCTTACCGTCTTCACGTCGTGGTGTAATTGTTATTCAATATAATATTATTTGGATGGGTATAATAATGATGTGTAACTCATGTAAATAATAAATCTAACATGTTAATGATTCTTTATATATGATATACCATCCTTTTATATATTATTTTAATATCAAAAGAATGATATTGTCGCTCGTGCGTACGTACGGACTACCGTCTCCACGAACGCGATGAGATTCATTCTCCATCGTATCCATTCAAGTATAATTTGATGATTTAAAAAATGATGTTTAAGGACTTGATATCATTCTGGATATGAATAATATACAACCTATCCTTTACATACATGTCTTACGTAACAAAACATACAAAAGAAAACAAGTAAGTTAACACCCGAAACAACGATAATACTAAGATATTATTATCAAATCAATATTAAAAGATCATATATGATATCATATTAATGTATATGACTCTTGTATAATTTAATAACAATTATTTCACCATTATACAGGAGGTTAACCTACCACAACCAAGGAAAAGTACAAGGTAAGGGTTTATTTCACAATCTCTTCATTATCCGAGGTTGTTTATACGTAATAATCTACTGGGATATCTTTATCATCCACATCCATGTTTCTTAAAAATGTATTTCAAAACATTTTTACTATTTACAAGAATATGGGTTAAAGTCATTTATACCCTTGTTTGACTTTTTATAAGAGGTTTATAAATAAATCTTTCCGTCGTTTTCAAAACAAGGTCCTTTTTAACCTTTTCGACAAAATTTAGTTAAGAATGTCTTTTTTTAACTTATACGGCGGGTGCGGTTATTTTACGCCGTTATAAAATCTTCAAAGCTTTCCTTACAAGCTTATAAGAATATTTTCAAAGAAAATGTTTTATTTTATATGGATCTTAAATGATTTCAAAATAAAAGGAGATATTTCTTTAAAAAGAATTTTTATTTCATCTATGTCAACATCCTTTGACAGATTTTAAGATTATTTGAAGTTGATTTATTATGATACAAAACATCTATATTGTATTGAAGGTTTTGTGATATGTTTGACTATGGATGTGCTATTTTTATACCATTCATAGTTTATGGTGAAATTATTGACATTTCGTATGCTAGTTTTAATACGAATGTTTATGTTATGTTTAAACCTTTTCATATGGGAATGCATTGGACTTAATAAGTGACGGGTGGAGCCCGCTATAGCTCCTCGATGCATCGGTAGGTCTCATGAGACAAACTAGTGTCTTGGCACAAGGCCTTGACAAAATCTTATTTGTAGTCTTGGCACGAGGCCTTGGCTATGTGGTTATGATAGTCTGGCATTATGCATTCCAACATTATGAAAGTGGTTATTGATATTGCATGTGATTATTCGATTAGTAGAATATCCATGTGAACAAGTAAATGGCATTATTTCATTTTACTTTTGCCATACTATGTTGAAGTTCAATTTTAAAAGGCTTTTGTTTTAGTAATTCATTGCCTTAAATGTTTATGCTTATTTTGAATGTTCCGCTATATTGTTATCCTTACTGGGCATTTGAGCTCACCCCTTTTCTATGTTTTATTTTTCCCAGGTAGTGAAGAAGTAATTTATGAATGACTTGCAGGGATATTACGAGGGGTTAATAGTGTGGATATGAAGACTTTGTTGTTGTAGTAGTTTTTCACTTTGAAATGTAATGTAAAACCTATGATTATATCTAGTGTTTCCAAGGCTACTAAACCAATCGGTCTTTCGGGATTTGATCTTTCTTGTGATCATGCCAATGTTATGTAATTAATGCACCGACTCTGGGTAGCTGGGGTCGGGGCGTTACATTGTTGGGGAGGATGGTGTCACGGTGACAGAGGTCTTCGGGGAGGAGGCCTCTATTGTGAGAGAGGTCATTGGGGAGGAGGGAGCCACTGTGAGAGAGGTTGTTGGGGAGGAGGATAGGTCATCGGGGAGGAGGGTTGCACGGTGATAGGGTTCCAGATCATGGGAGGAGGAGGAGCCTGATATAGATTGGGAAAAAATGACAAACATGATATAAAGAAGTTATAGCCATGGAGGTTTAATTACATTGTGGAAATAAAGAATCTATATCCACGAACCTATAAAACCATGGCTATAGCCTAAATTTCTAGTCGTGATAAAATACCTCAAAATAAAACCATAGATGTGATAATTCTCTCCACCATAAAAACTTTTCACCCTCGAAAAGTTAAACTAAAGCCTAATCAGAGAATAGATGTGGATACTACTCCTCCAACCAAGAATTTCACTCTCATTTATCATGATCATCATTATTGTACTACCAAAGAACACAAAACAATGGTATGTATTTCCTCTAAAACAATTTATCTTAGAGATCCACAATCCACATTGGTCGGTTAAACACAGACAAATCGGATTCTAGCTCTAACTCTTCCCAATTCAGCATGTGGGACGAATCTAGATATAATTTTTCAATTATGAGACATGAAACATGTCATGGATCGACATCAATTGGGTTAGAAAAGCTCATTAGTATTCCACCTTACCAACTCTCTTGGTAATCTCAAAAGGTCTTTTATAATTTGGCGTTATCTTCCCTTACATACCAAGATGACATTGACCCCAGGTGAGGGTCCACCTTTAAAAACACCTAGTCACCCACTGAAAACTCTAAGGCTCGGTACCACTAGTCATCATAAGACTTGTGGTGACTATGTTACATAAACAAATGCTACCTCATCAACCAGAATTTGTTGGACATCTCCTGCACCAATATCAGTCCCAATAAAGAATTCTCACCCACTTTTTTCCAACACAAAGGAGACTGGCATGGCTGACCATAAATCACCTCAAAGGGAGACATTTTTATTGAGAACTAGTAACTATATTATACACAAATTTTAATAATCCCAAATGGTTATCCCATGAGCCTCCAAAATCTAACACAAATTCCCAAAGCATGTATTCCAAGATTTGATTCGCATGCTCCTTCAGATCATCCATTTGAGGATGGTATGTCATGATCAAATTGACTTGGGATCCCATTACCTTATGAAGACCTTCCAAAAACCATGAGGTAAAGCAAGGGTCCCTGTTTTAAATGATAGTTGATAGCACACCATAAAGCCTCACTATCTCCTAAACATACAACTGGCCTAGCTCATCCACCTTGGTCGAGTCCTTGATCAGAATGAAATGGGTTGACTTGGTTAGGCGGTCAATAACCACCCATATGGAATTCCTCCCCTAGGGTGTATAAGGTAACCTAATAATGAATTACATGGTGACCTCTTCCCACTTCTAGGTTGGAATGGGTAATGGATGAAGTAAACTATAGGGCCTCTTGTGCTCGGTTTTAACCTGCTGCCATGCATAACACCTGGATAGGAAGCCAGCTATGTCTCATCTTATACATGGCCACCAAAATTATCATCACACATCATAAAAAAATATTGGTGGTCTTGAGATGAATGGACTACTGAGACTGGTGTCTATCCTGAATCAGCACCTTCTACAAAGACAATGACACCATGAAGTGACCCTTGAAATAAATAGCTCCCTTGAAAGACAATGACCACTCATTGGGCACCTCCCCACCATTTAGAAACTTCAAAGAATGATGACATAGCTCATAAATAAGATTTTTTTCTTGAATCATCTCCATAAAGGAGGGTTTCAACTGAATAGTGGTCAAAACATGCCTCTACTATACTCCTTAGTCTCTATATGCATCTGGTAAAAAACCCATCAAAGTCCATTCATCACTAGATTCCTTTAAAGCTTGCATTGGTATCTTCCTACTCAAGAAATATGCTACCACGTTCCCTTTTCTCAGGGTATAGATGATATCAAAATTGAACCCCTGAAGGTTCTCAACCCATTGGTGATGCCTTAGATTTAGATCCTTCTAACAGAAAATATAGGTCAAGCTCTTATGATCTAAGTAGAATACAAACTTCTCCCAAAAAATATAGTGAAGCTATATCTTCAAGGCATGCATCACTGCCACTAATTCTAGGTTGTGGGTCAGATAATTATTTTCATGTGGTCAAATTTGATGAGATCCATACACCACCACATGATCATCCTGCATCAACACACACCCAAGACATGTACCTGAAGCATCACAGAAAACCATGTATCCCTTTCCATATTTTGGAAAGATTAAAATAGGGGCAATGGTCAAACACTTCTTAAGCACCTCAAAGGACATCTGGAATTCTGAAATCCATTCAAACTTTACCCATTTCTAGGTAAGAGTGGTCATGGGTGAAGCATTCTGAGAGAAATCATGGAAAAACACCTGTAATACCTTACTAGACCCAAAAATCTTCTAATATTGAAAACTCTTCTTGGTTTATCCCATGAAATCACTGTTTTTATATTCTCGGGGTATATAGAAAACCCACATTTTGATATCACATAACCTAAAAACTTTACCTCCCTAATCCATAAAGTACACTTGGAGAGTTTATCATAGAGATGGTGATCTCAAAGGGTTCCTAGTATGATCCTCAAGTGTTGATAATGCTCTTCATTGGTCCTATAGTAGACTAGGATTTCATCCAAAAACACAACAATGAATGAGTCTAGGTATTGATAGAACACCTAGTTCATAAGTGCCATGAAAGCTGTTGGAGAATTTTTCAACTTGAATGGCATGACTAAATACTCAAAGTGCTCATACTTGCTTCAGAAGGCTGTCTTAGGAACATATGACTCACGAATACTGGCCTGATGATATCTAGATAATAGGTTGATATTGGAGAATCACTACTACTACAAAAGAGGATTTTAACAGCACTGAAATAGGCATTTATTAGTGCTAAAAAGTCACTGACTACCATAGCACAATTAAAAGGCATAGGCTTTTATTAGAACTAGAAAAGTATTGATAAAAGACACCATTTATTAGTGTTTCTATAATCATTAATAAATTAATCATTTATTAGTGCTTTTATAAGCATTAATAAAGTATTCCTTTATCAGTGCATTTAGTGGCACTAATAAAGGGGGATATTGTAGTGTGATGTTACAGCACATTGCAACACCAGAAATGGGGCATATTGTAGTGTGTTGTAATAGCACACTACAAAACCAAAAATATCACCAGAAATTAGCAAAATCATATACAAATATAGAATTTAAATTAAATAAAATTTACAACACAAATATAAGAAAAAACACTATTATAGAGAAAAAGAGTGAACTTGTATAAAAGAACAAGCTAACCCTGATCAAGAAAAAGAATGCACCTATATAAGAAAACAATTTTTATGATAGTAATAATATAAAGAAATGAATTAAATAGAAAGTGTTAATTTTAAAATAAACTTTGAGTCATACCAGGAACATTGTGTAGCGGGTTGCATTGTGGTTGATTTTTTCACATCAAACCATTTATTGTTCATCTTCAAGAATTATCTCTATGAAAATTTACTAAATAAGTATAAGATAAAAATGATAAGGAAATTAATTAAGTAATAGTAGATAGAATGATGAGAAATCAATCTAGGCTCCTTTGCTCGGTTTTGGCAATGTGATGCGAGTTTTAAACTAAAATGACACTTATATATTGAAAAGATGCACTTGGAGTTATACCAGTCACACCATGCATCAGATTGAGGTGAGATTAATTCCTACACATCTCAAATGACTTATGGATAATTTTCATCAAGTATAAAAATAATCTAAATGTGTTTCCTCTATTTTGAGTATGCCACTTGTGTTTTTTACTAAAATGTCATTTTAATCTGGAAACACACAATTTGAGTCATATAGGTCGCATAGTGTGTGGTTTTGAAATGATATTGATTCTTACATATCACAAATGAATTATTAATCATTTTACTAAATTATCAAGACAATCTGAGTGCATTTTCTTGGTTTTCAATGAGTGACACTTTTTGTATTAAAATGTCAATTTTAAACTCATAACAGACACTTTGAGTCATATTGGGTACATCATATATTAGATTGAGGCTAGGATAATTCCTATATATCAAAAATGACTTATGTATTGTTGTTCTAAATTACTGAAACAATCTGAATTCATTTACTTGGTTTTGAGTATGTCAATTGTCTTTTTTACTAAAATTAATGTCAATTTTGAAAAAAAAGACATACTTGGAGTCATACCGGTCACACCATGCATTGGATTGAGGTTTCTGATTCCTACACATCCCAAATGACTTATGTATCATTTTTATAATATATCAAAATAATATGAATGTTATTCTTTGGTTTTTGAGTATGCCACTTGTTTTTTTTACTAAAATGCCATTTTAAACTGGAAACGTGCACTTTGAGCCATACATATTGCATCGTGTGTGGGTTTGATGTGAGACTGATTCCTACACATCAAAAATGTATTATGAATCATTTTTCTAAATTAAATATGATCTGAGCATGTTTTCTTTGTTTTCATTGAGTGATGATTTTTTGTATTAAAATGTTAATTTTAAATTGATAACAGACACTTTGAGTCATATCGGGAACGTCGTGTATCAGATTGAGATTTGTATTATTACTATATGTAAAAAATGACTTATGAATCATTTTCCTAAATTACCAAAACAATCCAAATGTGTTTTCTCATTTTTGAGTATGTTAGTTGTCTTTTTTACTAAAATTAATGTCAATTTTGAGTAAAAAGACATACTTGGAGTCATACCGATCACACTGTGCATCAGATTGAGGTGTGTCAGATTTATACATTTTCCAAAATTAATTATGAATCATTTTTCCTAAATTATAAAAACTATATGAATTTGTTTCCTTATTTTTGAGTACACCTCTTGTTTTTTTCACTAAAATGTCATTTAAAATTGGAAATGTGAACTTTGAGTCATACTAGGAACATAATGAATCAGATTGAGGTGAGGATGATTCCTACGCATAAAAAATGAATTATGTATCATTTTCCTAAAATACCAAAACAATATGAATTCATTTTTTCAGTTTGGAGTATGTCTATTGTATTTTTTACTAAAAATAATGTCAATTTTGAATAAAAATGCACTTGAAGTCATACCAGTCACATCGTGCATAGAATTGAGTTGAGGTTGATTCATACACATCCCAAATGACTTATATACCATTTTACTAAAGTATAAAAATAATAATAATGTGTCTTTTTGGTTTTGAGTATGCCACTTGTGTTTTTTACTAAAATGTCATTTTAAACTGAAAACACACACTTTGAGTCATATCGGTCACATCATGTGTGGGTTTGACATGAGACTGATTCATACACATAAAAAATTAATTATGAATAATTTTCCTAAATTATCAAAACAATTTGAGTGTGTTTTCTCAGTTTTCTGTGAGTGGCACTTTTTTGTATTAAAATGTCTATTTTAAACTTATAATGGACACTTTGAGTCATATCAAGAACATAGTCTATCAGATTGAGGTTTGGTTGATTCCTAAATGTCACAATGGATTATTTTCCTAAATTACCAAAATAATATGAATGTGTTTTCTTGGTTTTGAGTATATCATTTATCTTTTTTACTAAAATTAATGTCAATTTTGAATAAAAAGATGCACTTGGAGTCATACAGGTCACACCATGCATAAGATTGAGGTGAGGTTGATTTTTAAATCTCCCAAATGAATTATGGATAATTGTAATAAAGTATCAAAACAATAAGAATGTGTTTCATCAGTTTTGAGTATGCCACTTATGTTTTTTACTAAAATGTCATTTTAAATTGGAAATGCATACTTTGAGTCATACAGGTCACATAGAGTGTGTGTTTGATGTGAGACTGATTTCTACATGTCAAAAATTAATTATGATTTTTTTTCTTAAATTATCAAGACAATTCGAGCACATTTTCTCATTTTTTGATGAGTGAAAATTTTTGTATTAAAATTTTGATTTTAAACTAATAACAAACGCTTTGAGTCATATCGGGCACATCTTCTATCGGATCAAGGTGAGCCTAATTCCTACATGTCAAAAATGACTTATGTATCATTTTTCTAAAGTACCAAAACAATATGAATGTGTTCTCTCATTTTTGAGTATGTTATTTTTCTTTTTTACTAAAATTAATGTCAATTTCAAAACAATATGAATGCATTTTTTGGGTGATGATAAACTCTAACATAACATCATAATTATTTGTTCATAAAAATGGGAATTTCCCTATTCTAATATATTTTTTATTGAGCATGATGATGAGTTTTTTATTAATGAGCTCATGCACATGGATCATTTTATATAATGAATGTGCACATGAATAATGAATGTTACTTCTATGGATTTTACAAGAATTTGTGATATTATATCATGCATTTAATTTATTATAGAATATCCTAAATAATTCCACCACCCACCAAAGTGAAACCAATGTATTTTTATCTTCTGAAAATTCATGATTTGATCAATGAAATTTTTCATTTATTTATTTTTTTTAGAGGTTTTGGATCAAGCTGCTAACTTCTTTTTTAAAGAGGTGTTCGTTTGGATTTTCGGTGCTTTACAATTTCATTTGAAGTGGGTTTTTCATTTTCAGGTATTTCTTCATAAGTTGTTTTCTTTTCATTTGATGTAATGTTTCCTTTGACACCATCCCTCCTCGATGACCATGATCTCTCAATACTGGTCATCCCCTAATAGTTCTCTCATACACCTGTTGGCTTTGGTGGTTGATTACACACATATTTATTCAAACATTTAATTTGGATTATATACATGTTTGATTATTGTATTGGTATTTTATGACTCTCAAGTGACTATTTTATCTACTAATAAGACCCTTTCTTTGAAGTGTAGAGAAGTCATGGGCAAGAAACTATGTCTTTTTTTGTTTAGTTTGTTCTTGGTGAGGGGTTTCGTTCACACTTCAGTAATATTTGATAGTACTTAGAATGTGCTGATAGAAATTGTATCCAATGATAATTAGTTTGAAGAAATAAGTGGTGTTTTTTTTGAAAAAAATTACTCCACTTAAATTCCTATATAAAATCACTTAAACAAGTGGTGAAAACATTTTTTTTCAATAAGCCACCTGAAACAATTTCACAGTGGCTTTTATCTTTAGTGAAAAGTGTTGTGTGAACTTTTCAAAAATTGTTCTCAAACACAATCTTGGTATGATCCTCATTATAATCCATTGCCCAATAATTGTATTGTTTGAAATCCAGTGCTTCATCTCCTCCTATTTCATGATCTTCACCTCTACCACCTCCTCCACATCAGTCTATGACTCTAACTCTACCTTTTCCTTCACCTCTACCTCTACCTCCACCTATTCCTCCTCCATTTCCCAACAATTTATTGTTTACAGGTCAGTTCTTCTAAACAAGTTGAATTCCTCCATTATACTTCTTTAGAAACAAATCAAAAATAATATATAAGCATCTTGACACTAATTCTTCACACCCCAAATATATTTCTAAGTTTATATATCATACTATATCACAAACATATTAGGTAATCGCCTAAATTTGTTGTCGGGAAACATTCTGACAACATGTATATTGCCCACTCATCTCTAAAAAAAATTACTTATTCTTTTGAGTACGAAGGTTATCAGAAATCTTGATAATACTGAGAAAATATAGAAAAGAAAATTATTATGAAATATATTTAATGAAATTATAATTACCTTCAAAAATTACCTATTAGGGGATGCTGGTATTTTCATGCTTTATGATCTCTATCATAAATTTTCAAACATAATATCCATAATCGATGTTATTATCTTGCTTCAGAAACTACAAAAACATTGACCAAAATAATTAAATTGTTTTGAAATGATTTGATAGTTAAATCTTTCTATATATACCTTAATTTTTTTCCATTTTTATTAATCCACAAGATTTATCTCTTTAGATGCTGACTTCATGTCATGATTTAGCCTATATTTAGTGATTTCCCTATCATAACAAATTCTTATTAAAACACATATTGAAACATATAATTTTAAGTGTATCTATAAAATGTTGATTTTAGTGTATTATAAATTCAAAATACACATCATGTGTGGTTGGTTTTTTGGATATCCATGCATTGGATCCAAAAAATAAATATTTGGGGTATCCATATTGACTGTGATCAGCATCCAGTGCTTCCTAAAAAAACAAAAACAAATAAGTAATGAAAAAATTAAAAATATATTTTATGTGATTAGATTGTAAAGTTTTACTTCTACATTGTAGGAACCAAAAAGTGTATGTCATCTGATTTTTTTTATCAAACACTCCAAGTAAATCATCTCTTTTATTCTCAATTTCTTCCTTATTCAAAGTAAGTTTTTCTATAGAAATGATATAGGTATTGATGAATCCAAATTGTGATTCACACACTTTTCCATTTATATGGTATTAATATAAATTCCTATATAAAATATGAATAGTTATTAACTTTAATACACATATTAGTTTATTGTTTGGAGAGACGTATTATAAAAATGTACCTTATATATGTATTCACAACTAAAATTCTCATCCATTCATGCTTGAGAATCTCATTTATAGTCTTGAGACCAATTATGTTTGTCATGAAAGTTCTATATATTTATTTTTCATATAAAATGTAAGACATATTTTCATCTTTAAATGTGGTCTCTGCATGAAGTTGTAATGATAATAAATGTTTCTCTGGAACTGGCATAGAGAAGGTACTCTCATAATGTTGTTTTTATTTCTTAGTTGATTCATTAGATTTTATTGATTCGGCCTTCCATTTCTCCACCGCTTTATCCATATGCAATATCATACCCCACTTAATACCTTATGTCATCAACTGTTACAGGTTTTTCATATGAAAAAAAATTGGTAAAGACATACCTCATGTATCTTTATAAGATTATATGGCCATGCTATGAAAGTTTCAATAGCATCATTGACCGTTGTAATATCTGGATCATCAAGTGGAATAGGAAACTCACCAGTTAGATCATGAGTTACCTCAATACCCAATATCATGTGATCTCTTGGGAGTTCTTTATGGTTTAGCTTATCTCCTAGAATATTATACAATTTACCAATCATAACAAGTTAGTGCATGGGTGTTGACAGATACAAATTACATACAACTATACCCTATATAATTTTAGCAATATAAAGTTATCAGAAGTTGTTTGATTCACATTTGGGAGAAAGAGTAATGAAAAAATTGATTACCTTGGGTAAGTTATGTAGTTGGGGGAATGAATAACCTCAAAGCTTGTGTGATTATTTGGTTCATGTGTGGATCTTTGCTCCACCATCGGTTCTCTTTGATCCTTTCTCATACATTGTTTTACTAAACCAGACCAAACAATAATATCTTGCAGTGAGTATATTTGTGTATGAAATCATCTCACCATATTGTATATATCTTCATGTGGTTTTATATTCTGGAAATATGTTCAAGGAGAGACTCCAAAACCTAATCCTCTAACGCAACCATATTGTTCTGGCCACTTCAAAACTACTGAAAGTAGTTTTTCTTTTGGTACGGTCACTACTGATTCTTTTGTCTAAACCATATAAAAAAATATGAACATAAATAGATATTTTTATGTAATAATATTATAAATCATAAATAATTACAATTATGTCATACTTATACATGTTTAGCATGCTATTTTTGTGTTTTTATCAACTATTTTACCCTCCTTAGTTACAAGAGCCTCCTTCCATAGCACATGATGTGGGATGGAAGTGGATTCATATATTGATTCATCAATATGCATATAAAAAATCAATATATGTTTTTTCATATAACATAGTTAAACTTTTGTTATTGATTTAAAATACATACCAATTTCTTATCTAATTAAGAATACTCAATCCTTTCTTTTTGATAGGGGTACATTAGCTTTGATGCATGTTCTTTATTTTTAGCACTCTTTTTTTGTTTCATAAATTAATAATTTTGAATCAAGATGGATAAAATAAATAATGTCAAATAATATATCATCGACTATAATGCACCTAAAATGACTTATCATCATGACGATTGATGGATGAAATCCATATTTTTTGATTTATAATGTGTGCATAACTAACTGGTGGGTGGGGGTTTACTTTCCCCTTAGCATCCCTAAGATGTAACTTTGTAAGAAGAGTCTGGAAGCCACTATGGTATTTTTTAGTGACCATTAAGACAAATTTATTATGTAAATATTCTAAAATAAATGAACTCTGTAAGAAATAATGAAAATTAAATCAAAGTTTCATTATATAATTTTTTGGTAAAATAGAGAAAGTATATTGTAACATTACCGTTATATCTTTTCAAAGGATTTCCTTCGTTATAAGTTGGATGTGGTGCCATGAATCAATATCAATCGACATATTCATCCTCATTGTGGCCCTAATATAACTAATGAACATTGACTTGTTGGGGTTAATAGTTTGGTTGTGTTGATTCTAACTTACCTCAAATTTTATACCCTAACTTCCTACCTTGATAATTTTATTCAACACTGTGATGTTGCATCGTTGTTGGTTTTCATCAACATGTTGTTGATCCCCTAATAATTCTGCAGTTTCATTATCAACAATTCATTCTTCCTCAGGATTGGTAACATAATTATATGTAGAATACATTGTTTGTATGAGTAGTCAAACATTTAATTTGTCTTGAATAATAACAATGTAAACATAGAGAAAGGATTTGAGAAGGGATGCATGCATGCTCTATTGAAAACTTGATGAACTCTTTAAATTCATCTTCGTACTCCTTTTCTAAATGATTAGCATGCATCCATTTTGAAGGACATGGGTAATTGAAATTAACTCCACCATCATACTCTTTAACTCCATTTTAACTTATATTGCTTGAACTACTATGAGTAGTAGTCATCCCATACCGGGTACCAGTGATCATTTTTTATGATTACTGCTCAGAGTGGTTCAAGAAACATAGAAGAGATGTGGGATGAGTCTCAAGTAAAAAAATGAAATAATAACTATTTGGGATATGAAGCTGGTGAGGATGATATTTTTCTCCTTAAAACTTTTTAAATTACCACATATTAATTTAAAATTTCAAATCTCATCTCAAAATTCTAAAAAATCCCTAACACTACCCTATGAACATCAAATCATCCCCACTAAGCTACACCGACTCTAATATATGTTACTATTCGTTTTCCCTCACATGTATCTCAAATATAAGATCTTTATATCCATTGAGGTTCGTGTGTAGGGTGTAAGTATAAAAATAAACAAGTAAATACTAACAGGGCCCCTAAAATATAAAACAATGCATATATTTGAGTATATGTTCAAATTAGTAACACTCAAAATACACATGTAAGTCAATTAATTATGTACTAACCAGGACACCATGATAATCAAATGTACCAACTTCATTTCATACCAATGAATTGTACTAATCATACCATAAGTTTATACCATGGTTATTCCCTGACATTCAAATAATTTCACTAATAAGAGGTTAACATTTGAATCATAAGAGGAGAAAAAATTATGTATCTCCCTCTAGAAATAACCACATCATAGGTACCATGAGATTCGACCTCAGACCCCTAGCATCCAAGACTATCCCTCAGGGATAACCATCATATGTACTTATTGCATCAAAATCAAGAAATGGGTATAACATATCCATTTTTATTAGGAAGTTCATTTTCAATATGGGTAAGTCTTAATATAATGGGTTCCCTTAGGAAATAACCACACAATAGGTGCCACAATACATTATTTAAACCTAATTTTTGAAAAACCATAAAGAAGAATAAACAACAACACAAATGTCACATCACCTTCACCCTAGACCTCGATGAATCACTAACATGTTTATAGTAACTCACATTCTAACATACCATGCCTATCCCTATCATAATACTCATCATATTCTAATATATGATAAAATTTATTTTTATCACATCTACACATGTATTTCTTTTAGAAAAATATTGTAATCATACATTGAGATGTATATTAAAAATCATTTCAAATAATATCAAGTGATTATTCAAAGAAAATATTATAAGGCAATATTTATTAAAATTTAACAAAAAAAATAGTTACATATTACATTTAATACAATAATTTTCAAAAAAATTACTCTAGAGAACAAATTATTAGACAAGTAAACAAAAAATATTAGTTAAACAATCAGTAAAAATGTATACAAAGATAAAAGTGGAGACTTACTAAATAAAAGTCACAAAATTTTTCCATTACAACATACCACCAACCACAATGTAATCCCAATAAACACTTTTCCATTTAAAAGGGTTGAATTTATCAATTCATTTATGGTAAAAATTACCGCAATCATAAATATGATATAATAGTGCTAAGCATCGCTAAATTTTCCAACATTTCACACAAGTTTAACTTAAAACCTTTAATAATTCTTGCATGAGGTTTATCATAATCTTATTATTCAATAATATATTCAACATTTGAAATTATATTTGGATTTATATTCAAGATGTGTATGAAAAAAAGATAATCAAATGAAAGAGAATATACAGGAACCGCCGTATAAAATTCTATCATTTTATGACATAGGAACAAAATCAATTTATAAATTTAACTACATCAACTATGTGAGACTAATCATCCAATATTAATTAAGTGAAAATATGAACCTATCATTCTATGAAATTTTATGAAGACGATTTTCTCAATAGATACACATATATTTATAATTCTTCTTATTTTCTTAAAAAATTATTCTTCGCGTGCATGCCATTATGTGGAAACAAGATTTAAATAATGAAAATCTGCACTATCTAAATGGAAATAAGAAATAATAATGAAAACATTAATAAAATCACAATCAGTTGCAACGGCGGATCGAGATGCAGTTCGTAGTGGTCTCGTATGAAGCTGGAATGAATTTACTAAGTAGGGGTGGCGTTGTGTAGGTATAGGTAAGTGTCTGTGAGAGAGAGATGGAGAGAGAGAGAGAGAGATGAGATATATGGTTCATCATGGTTAAGAACAGCATAAAAACATAAACTGTGGAACCCAAAAAAGCAATCAATGAGAGAGGAAAAGGAGAAAATAATATACCTTGGATTCTAGCCTTGATTCATTCGAGAGAACGTAGAGAAGTAGCACCGACAGTAGGGGGTTCAGTGAGAGCTTGAGAATCGTGACTAAATGAGTCGTAGTTAGGGTTCTTTTAAATAGACTGGGGACACTTTTATTTGCGCTTGCAAAAAAAATGCTTATAAAGGATTTATAATTATAATTATAAATAAAAAATTTGTAAATATATTTATATAATTATATATTTGTTTATAATAATTTTATAATGATTTAAATATATAATTATTTTTTTATAATTACATTAATACTTTTTTAAATAAAATTCTATTTATAATTATAAATATATAATTTTATAAATATAGTTAATATACATTTATAAATATATTTATAATTTTTTATTTATAATTATAAATATATTTTTATCATTATATATATTTATATAATTATATATATATTTAATAAATATATATAAATATAAATATAGCAAATATATTCATTATTTAAATATATTTATTATAATTTTATAATTATAAATATATTTATATCATTATATATATTTATATAATTATATATATATATATATATAATAAATATATATAAATATATATATTCATTATTTAAATATATTTATTATAATTTGTTTATAATTATATAAATATTTTTTAAAAAAAATATTTATTTATACTAATTATAAATATATAAATTTCTAAATATAGTAAATATACATTTATAAATATTTTTATTTATAAATATTTATTTACAAATATATTTTTAACATTATTAATGAATATATAATCTTAAATACATTCATTTTAAAAATGAGTGAAATTGAATAATTAAAAATGAGTACACTTTAAAAATATTGAAAAAATAGATAAGTTTTATTAATTAAATATAAATTATTAAAAAAATATAGATATATATATTGAAGTAAATATGAATACATATTGAAAATACTAAAACATAGTAAATAAATAAATATAAATAAATAATAGAAAATGATTAAATTCAAAAATAAAATGAAAAATAAAAAATAAAAAACATTAAAAAAGAATAAATAATACCTAACTTTAATAATATTAAAAATAAATAAATAAAATTGACTGATTAAAAACATAATATATTAAATGTATTATGTTATAATTAAATTCTAAAATATAGCAAAATTTGAATAAATTACATAAATATTAGGTATATATGTTTCTATATAAGATTTCATTAATTGCGTAAATATTTGTGTGTGTGCATTGTATATAAAAATGCGTTAATTACATATATGTATGTGAAATCAATGTAACACACAACATTTGATATATGTTAAATTGAAAAATCAAACAACATTAAAAATGAATAAGACATTAATATATTTTTAATTATTACATTTTATTCATTTTCTATATATTTATATTTAATATATATTATTTATTACTATTTATAATTAATATATATATATATATTATACCTATTCATTTTTATTAATAATTGTTTCATTAATAAATTTTTAAATAATTTTGTAATTTATTCATTTTTAATTTTTTTGTTTAATTATTGCAATTTATTCATTTTATATATCTATGTTTAATATATACTGTTTATTAATATTTATAATCTATATATATGTATATTAAATTTATTCATTTTTATCAATAATTATTTAATTAATAAAATGTTTAATATTTTTCTTAATTTACTCGTTTTTAATTTTTATTTGTTTAATTAGTACATTTTACATATCTATATATTTAATATATGTTATTTATTAATTGTTATAATTTATATATATGTATATTCAATTTAATCATTTTTATCAATAATTATTTAATTAATAAAATTGTTAATATTTTTTATTTTTTATTTATTTCATTATTTCATTTTATTATGGAAATTTATCAGCGTTAAAAATAAAGCACTAATTAAGTCACGTTTTATCAGCACTAAATAAAAGCGCTGATAAATGTCAGCACTGTTAAAGGTCTCTTTTATAGTAGTGCACATTGCCCCCTTAAGCTGATAAAAAATGTCATCGATGTGAGGTAAAGGGTATTTATTCTTGACAGTTAAATTTTTTTTATTTTTCGGTAGTCATTGCACAATCAGAGTGATACATCAGCCTTTTTAGTGAACAACATAGGGGCAGCCCATGGTGAGATGCTCAGACGAATGAATCCTTTGGATTCCAAATCATCTAGTTGTGTATTCAATTCTCTCAACTCGGTCGGGGGCACACAATACATGGGAAGATATATTGGTTGTGCTCTCAGTGCCAAATCAATAACGAACTCCACATCCCGCTTTGGAGACAACCCTGAGAAATCCTCTGGAAACACCTATGGAAACTCATCCACCACATGAGGTAATCCATCCTCAGAACCTTTATCATCATTATCCAACATGAGTGATGAGACCTGGAAAACAAGATTACCCAACTCCATAAGTGGAGGTCCATCACGTCCTGGCCGAGGATCCCATTCACCTTAGAAGACCTGAGTACTCCCATCACGTGCAACAAATCTCACTCATCAGTGATAACAATCAATGTGCACCTTGAAATGCACCATCCAATCCATACTGAAGATCACATAGAAGAGGTTTATTTCCATAACCAAGAAATGCCATTCCAGGTTGACCCCTAACATAGTGGGAGAATAAGACAGACATCTGAAACCTTGTTCCCTCTTCTTTCCAAGTGGTTTCACCAACTTCATCGCATACGACATAAGCTCGGTAGGAAATTTTAACAAGTCCACAAGATGGAAAGAAATAAAGGAATTAGAAGTACCCATGTCAAATAATACAACAGCTATGGATGATGCAATAAAAATAGTATCTCAAACTGTTGTAGGCCCTACATCCAATCCCACTAGCGCTTGATCCATGGCATGAAGGTGCTTCATCTCTACCAATGAATGGGACTAATTAATGACTAGAGGCTCTGCCTTGAGATGACTCTACCCATATAAAGATCTATCCTTACAGCCATGCTTGACAAACCGAGAACCTAAAGTCCTTGATGCACCGGACTGAGCTGGTAATTCCCTGTGGGCTGAGGAGCCCGCACCACTTTGATTTGGTGTACCACTCCTACAGAATCTTTGTAGGTGTTCCAAGTACCCACACTAATGTAAAGGTATAGGTGGGACTAGACACACTACTCGCACGTCCCTCGACCTTCTGCACCTATAGCATACAACCGATCCACTAACAGTAGTTGTAGATGAAGGAGGTTAGGACAGGTGGCCTGAGCTACCACCTCCCCTCTTCTCATGCTCATCGTGCTTCCTTTTCTTTTCTGAAAAACCTGACCCACTATTGAAAATGACCCATAAAAACCAGACTTATCGGCATGATCAATCTCCACCATCGAGGCTCGATCTATTATCTCAGTATATGTCTTCAGCTTGAACAAGAAGACATGGTACTGAATGTCCGACCTCAATCCCATCTCAAAACAATGGGTCTTTAACTACTCATTATATACCACCTTGGGTGTGAAATAGACCAATTCAATAAAACGATTGGCATATTCCAACATAATTTGATCCCCCTGATAGAGATCTAGAAAATCTCAGGTCTTGGAAATGGGAAAAGTATAAGGCCAATAATGCTTATTAAAGATGACTTTGAAGTCCTTACAACCCATTTTCTCATGCTTACTAGGTTGGACCATTGAGTCCCACCACTTGCGACTAATACCTTCCAATATGAACAAAGCACACTTCACTTTAACCACCACAGGAGTATCAAGGAACTCGAAAATCCTCTCAATATTTTCAATCCAATCCTCAACTTTTTGGGGGTCCATGCTACCCTAGAAGGAACTAGGCTTATTATTGAGTAACTCCTAATCTTTTTCCTTTTATGGACCTGGTTTAACTTCATTTACATGAGTAGCACCAGAGCCTGCTCCTTGATCCAATGCTCAGATAGCCTGAATAATGACTTCTACTAATCTATGATCAACTAGTGAGGGAGAACTCTCTTTAGCCTCTTCCGGCTGCTGCACAAGAAGTCTCCAGGGAGGCATGATGTTACATCAATCAACAAGACCAAATAAACTATTAACACATCATCCAAAAAAAAATAGCAACAACAACCTTCAAGCATTTCTATCAATCAAGACAAAACCATAATAAACACAATAACAATCCATGCCACTCCACCCCCACTCGGTGGCCATACACAGTCTGCAGCCTGTACATCTCACCTGGAGGAGAAGCCAAAACAAATCCCAAACATCCCATGGAGACTTAAGGCCTATCTTGAGGTGTGTTGTCCAGACACCCCACTCGCAACTAGAACCTCAAGACCTGACAGTCATAGCTCTGGTCTATCCATACTCTCCTAAATAACATGACATAAGGAAAGGGGAAAACCTCCTCTTGGGTTTCCATCTAACCCAACACCTGACCCAGCCTGTGGCATAGACCGAAGGGCATTCCTAATCCTTATGGGATGACAAATAGTGTCTGGTCATTAGACATTACAACTTTGGGAACAATTTCTCCCATGGAATCCAACCATATCCAGTAAATAATAATAACATAAAACCAAACAATATTCATGACATATAATAAACCAACATTCACAATACAATTTTGAGTTGAACACTTTACAGATACAACCAAAAACCAAAATAACCAAAAAGGGGAGGGGAACCAACTATGAAACTAAGCCTCCATGCAACAAGAGGGTCAACACCCTCATGCCACCTCCACCAACACCCGCCAACGAAGGAACCACTAGCACATAGATTCACTGTCACCACTGTGAGGAACCTTGCCTTTACTTGGGTCAAGCATAACAAGGTATATATACACCCAAGATTGTATGTAGGGTGTGATCCAATGAGATTAGGATACCACCAAAAGATATTTAATTCATTAACATTAAATGAAAAAATAACATGTTAGTTTTAAGAAAAAGGAAGAAGATGCAATTTTAAAATAAAACATTCTTTGAAATTAAAAGGGAAAGCAAAGATAGTAATAAGATGAATAGTAAGAATAGCATGATAACCACATACAATCCCTAAGGTACTAGGGTTAGCGGGGTCTTAAGATTCCCATACTCTCGGTGATCAAACCATATCGCGTACACAACAGTTCTGCTTGAGCCTCCAATCCTCATCACATATATGTTTAGTTAGTGTTGTACATCAATTCTTATTAGGAGGACCAGGCCTCATCCCTAACAAATCTCCTAACGTACCTGACCTAGTTTTACCACCTAGACAACTAAGATTACCTTGTGCTAAATTTCATCCCCTATGTCACATGAACCACCTCTTACACATACCCACTTACAATAATATAACACACATGAAGAACACTAATTTTCAGTAGTAAAAATTATCATTTAACCCATATGAACAACAAAACCATTTGAAAACATGATTCACAGCACCTACACAATTCATATAACCTATTTAGAAACCATATCAACCACACTAAAATCATCAAATAATGTTTAAGCATGGAACCACCTACCTCTTGATTGGAAACTTGTGGAAATTGGTTGAAACCATAACTGCACCAAAGAGAGACCCTATAAAGGAAAGAGAACACCAAACCATTAGGATCTAACCTAAGGAATCAATATTGAACCCTCATTAGGTCAAACAATCCTCTGGAGAAGAGATAACTCAAGAAATAAGGGAGAAGAGACTGGGAAGAAGGAAGAAAAGAGAAGTAGAGGAGCTTAGTTGGTGATTTCTTGAATAATCCACACCAAAAACACCAAGAGATTGAAGTCCAAGGGAGAAAGGAGGAAGGGGGGTGTATGCCTAGGGCTGGGGAGTTCGAATGGGGCGAGTTAGGGTGGAATTGGGGTTAAAATTGGGGATAGAAAAAACCAGAAATTTCACATTTTTAAAGATCTGTAAGGCCGCATGGTTTTCCTAGAGGGTACGCACGCCCATGTTCCTAGTTGTGTGCCTCAAATAGAGCCACTATTCATGGTTTATGGTTTCTACTAGGTCAGCGCACGATTTCCCCTAACTGTGCGCCAATCATGCACCTCCTTCTATCGGTCCAAAAATCACCATTTTTCTCTAAAAACTCCTGGGAAATCCATGAAATAAAGATAAGACCAAAAATAAAGGAGAAAATACCTCAAAATAAAATTATGGATGTGACATCACATATGTATCCAAATACAGGAACCAAGTAGATTCTGAAATATTACTAGAGGAGAGGTGGATTTTCAAGATATCAATGGTGTGAGTTTGGCTTATCTAGTCATTAGTAACTATCGCCTTTCATTTCCAATAGGAATGATATTGGTTTTAAGGGATTGTTATTATGTACCAAGTGTTACCAAGAACATAATTTGTGTACCATGCCTAGATGAAGATGGTTTTATTTTCAAATTTGGAAATAAAAGTTGTTTTTTTATAAAGACAACATATGTTATGGTATGAAACATTTAAATAATGGTCTTTATGTATTAAATTACAAAAACCAAGTTTTGATGATAGATAAAAAATCATGTTCACATGACTCTTATAACACCCAACTATGGCATCACTGTCTTGGTCATGAAAATGATAAGCATTTGAAAAAGCTCTGTCAAGATGGTTATTCGTATTTTTTTTACCTAAAACCACTTGAAAGATGTCATGATTATTTATAAGTCAAAATGGCCAAACCACCATTCGGTGGATTGGGTGAAAAGGCCATAGAGCTTTTAGGATTGGTACACACTGGTGTGTGTGGGACATTTCCAGTGGAAGATAGAGGTGGGTATTATTAATTCATAACTTTTACCAGTGAATTGAGAGTAGATATGGATATGTTTACTTAATGAGGTATAATTTTGAGTCCTTTAAGAAATTCAAATAATTCAAGAATGAAGTAAATAATCAACTTGAAAAGAAGATAAAGAAGCTTAAATCAGATCGAGGTGGTGAATATCTTAACCATGATTTTATCAACCTTTTACAGGAGTTTGGTATTCTATATCAACTCATTACACCTTACATAGCCTAGTGGAATGGTGTTAGTGAAAGGAGGAATTGTACCTTGTTAAACATGGTAAGGTCAGTGATGATTCATGCAGATATTTCATTATCCTTTTGGGGATATGCATTATAAATTGTGGCATATACATTAAACTGGATACCAACTAAAGTGGAAAATAGAATTCTTTTTGAGTTATGGATTAGAAAGAAACCTGTTTTGTCACATACACGTGTATGGGGTTGCAAGGAATTTTTTAAGGACTTATCAGGAAAAAAACTAGCATCCCAGGGCACAAAGTGTATCTTTATAGGGTATCCTAAGAAAAAAAAGGATACTACTTATACAACCCCTCAGAAAAGAAAGTGAGTATCATCAAACAATCCATATTTATTTAGAGGGAGCACATCATCAAAAATAATTGTGGGATAAATATTTACTTTGATGAATTTGATTCTCAAGATACACAAGAGTTGGTACGGGAACAGATTCCACATGCCCCCATGGAAGAATTAGTTCCTTAAACACAATTATTGTATAGAAGCACTAGAGAGGTAAGAGAACCAAGATATGGTTTTCTAGTCACTAAAGATGGTGACTCGTTATTGGTTGGCAATAATGAACCTCGCTCCTACAAAGAGGCGGTGGAGAGCTCAGAAGCTGCAAGATGGTAGGAAGCCATGAATTCTGAAATGGATTCCATGTATCATAACCAAGTTTGGGTTCAGGTTGATGCATTAGTTGATGTAAATCCCATAGGGTGGAAATGGGTATTCAAGAGAAAACAGAACAAGTAAGGTAAGGTAAATTCCTATAAAGAATGGCTAGTGTCTAAAGGGTTTAAATAACATTAAGGAATTTATTACAATGAAACCTTTTCACTAGTTTCCATTTTAAATCCATCAGAATTATACTTGTTTTAGTATCTTGCCATGACTATGAAATTTGAAAGATGGATGTCAAAATAGATTTCCTTAATGGTAACCTTTAGGAATATGTCTACATGACAAAACTAGAGGTTTACAAGAGGTTTAGGGGTAATGCAGTCATTATCCTAGTATTATATGTTGGTGATGTATTACTTATTGGAAATAGTATACCAGTCTTGCAGTCTGTTAAGAAATAGTTAAATAAGTGTTTCTCCATGAAGGAATTAGGTGAAGCAGCCTATATTCTAGGGATCAAGAACATTTGTGATAGATCCAAGTGGTTTCTTAGACTAATTCAAAGTGCATACATTAACCAGATACTAAAGAGATTTAGTATGGAATAATCCAAGAATGTATTGGTTCCAATGTCACACGGTATACATCTTTCTAAGAAAATATATCTTTATACGCAACAGGAGAAAGAGAGAATGAGTAAGATCCCATACGCTTCAATGATAGGATTTATCATGTATGTCATGTCATATACTATACTTGATGTTTCATATGCATTGAGAATGGTAGGAAGATATCAAGTTGGTACAGGAGGACAACATTGGTCTGAGATTAAAGTTTTATTTAAGTATCTGAGAATAACTAAGGATATGTTCCTAATATATGGAGGAGACGAGGATCCATTCATTAGGGTTTATATTGAGGTAAGTTTTAAAATAGATCATAATGATCTGAATTCACAGTTAGGATGTGTTTTTCTGTCTCAACGGAATAGCTGTGAGCTGGAAGAGTTCAAAGTAACCAGTTTTCATTGATTCTATAGTGAATTTTGAGTATATAGCGGCTTCTGATGTAGCCAAAGAATTTGTATGGATATTAAAATTTGTCCAAAATATTTATGTGGTAACTAGTAGTAAAGATCATGTCACATTGTATTGTTATAATACTACAATGGTGGCTCTTTCAAAAGATCCATGGTCATAACAATATACAAATCACATACTCTAAAATTATCACCTCTTGAGGGATTTTTTTCAGAGTGTGAAGTTGTAATAAGAATAGTTCCCACAAAAGAAAATGTAGCAGACCCCTTGACTAAAGGCCTATATTAGTAGAAGCATGAGTATCATATGAGAGCTAGCAGACTGAAGGTTGTTAGCAGATGACTCTAGTGAAAGTGGGAGTCTATTGGAGTTGGTGCCCTAGAACCAACACCTATATACTTTATGATAACATATATTCATTGCTTTGAATATTAATAAACTCATTATCACATCATGATTATTATTATATATAACATAGTATATGTTAATGTCCTAAGACTAGTTGTCACACTGAAAGGTCATAGTAATTCCCGCTATGATGAGAACCGAGAAGTGACATGACAACATTCTTAAATATATGTTCTATATCAGGATGAAATCATTTGAGGGACAAAAATAATACAAGCTATCAGGGGTGGAAACTCATAGTACTTTGAGGAACCTTCTCATGGTGTATGCCCTTGGTAATATCCAGTGTAGGATATTATGAGAACGAGACCTGCCAGTTGGAAATCTATATTTATATGTGACATTGGATGTTCCTATCTGCAGATGTGTGTATTGATCCTTATACTTTAAAAATATTATTAATGAGAGTTATAATTCACATAATTTGATGTATTGATGAAAATTGTGATGACATATGTTCGTGGTGAGGTAGGATACATTGGGTGCATCACGAGTAATATTTCATTGATGAATAATTCCAGAAAGGATTTATCCCTTCTTTTCTTTAACAGAAGTTTATATCTCAAGACCTTTTATGAAAATGATATATCCTAAATAAATACATGGTCATGGTGTTCTATAGGAAAGTTTGATTTCTGAAAATTCAAAGAAAGGGACATCGAGCACATAGGTTGACAACACTGGTATGTAACCTGTTTGATTAGAGATAACATGATAAAGGGATTATATTACACAATAAGTGTCTATATGAGTTATTGTATCATTACAACATTATATTCTATATCTATTGGTGTCTTGGCATATTTTTGGATGCTAACCTTGGAATTTAGGCTGTTTTTTCTAATACCACTGAAAAAGAGTCCTAGAGGTTCACACACTAAGTATATCCAGAATCTTTGTTAAATAATATATTATTATTATTTAACAAGTTAAATAAATATTATTCCCACGTGTGGTTTAATAATTATCCATGTTTTCTTGATCACGTATATTTTTTCACCAGTTATTTGAGAAAATATTATGTGAGAAGAATATTTAATAAATATTTATTTGATATTTAGTGAATATAATATTTATTTATTTATTGGTGAATAATGTAGTGATATTTATTTATTAAATAAATAGTCATTATTCAAGGTCTGATAAATATTATAGAGGAATGAAAGACCGAATTTAATGGTCCAGTAAGAAATAATGTATATTGAATATTATTTGAATAAATAATATTTAATTTAATTCGTGAGTTTAGCGCGTGTCAATAAATGATATTATTATTATTGTTGTTGTTATTATTATTATTATTATTATTATTATTATTGACATGAGATTCTGTAGGGATTACGAAAATAATAAAGGGTGCGTGTGAAATTATTATTTTCTAACCCTAGCGATATATAAACTCAATTATATTATTTTCTTAAGAGTGCCGGTTCATTTTGGGTTGTGCACAACAAGACCTATAGATAATTCACTCAAAGACCTAGAGATCTCCCTCTTCATAAATGATCTCAAGAATGGAGAGCGGTCTTCCTCCACCACCACTCCCAAGTCAAGAGAGATCGAAGATAACCCTCCCTCAAAGTGGTTCTCTGGGCGATCAAAGGCAAATGACACAAGTGTTAGGATCTATCATGCTAGCACCCAAAGATTCCTATGGTGATGTTTGGAGGTTCGTGGAACATGTTTGGATCACCATTGGAGATAATTTATACTTGATTACTACAACACAACAACAATATGATGTAGAGATGTTGTCAGATCCATTAATGTATAAAGAATTTATTATAAGGTAATTCTTAATTACTTAAATTAATTATAAATAATATGTGATGGTTTTGTGTTTTGGTTTTAGTGTTTATACATTTTCTATATTCTTTGATTCAATTCTGTTGATCACAAAGTTTATTGTCATGTAAATCTCAGATTAATCATCGATCATGACAAAAAGATGTGTTGGACATGCCCCATCTGACACTTCTATTGTGACCAAAACCTTCAACCCTAACATATCATCATAACCCATAATAATTTATGATTATCATTAGTTAGGTACAATTAAACGTCATACTTTGAGGGTATATCATCATTTGACCATTCATGTAAAGTAAAATTTAACACGCATAAATGAATGATAAATTGAGGTTACTTTTATTATAAAATCATGATACATTTAAACCATTACATCAATCTATTATATACCATATACTAAGAGATCTCACAAAACCCTCATGTTGTTGTGGTAATGGTTTTGTTAATGATTTTGATACATTTTCGTTTGTATCCACCCATGAGATCATTACATCACCCCTCTCAACAATCTCTCATACAAGATGGTATTTTTGAAGGATACAATTTTGGTTCTTTGGTGAGACTAGGGTTCCCTTGCATGAGAAATGGATACATTGTTATTACAGTAATTCTTGATCACTACCTTAATGCTAGGAACCACCTCAAGTTTAGAGATGAACTTTCTAATCCAAACAACTTCCTTTACAGCATCTAATGCAGTGATGTACTTTTTCAATGTTGTCGAGTCCGCTGTAGTGGCTTGTTTGGAACTATTCTAAGCGATAGCTCCACTATTTAGGAAAAACATGAATCCAAATTTATATTTCATATCATATTTTTCATATTTAAAACTCACATATTTATAAGGTTTCACACAAAGTTCATCTTCTCCTATAAACCCAAAAACATATCCTTAGTCCTTCCCAATTTCACAATAATCCAATGACTCTCACCGGTAATGGATTAGTGTATACTTGTTATGATAAGATCATAAGAGATGTTAGTTTGAGTACACAACATGTCATAGATGATAAATCCTATAGAAAATTCATGTACATTTTATACATACTTTCTAACTCTTTAGAAGGATCTTGAATCTTACTAAGATTTGTTCCATGAAATTATGGTAAAGACCCCTTCTTGGAGTTCTACAGGTTAAACCGCTTTATCACTTTACCAATTTATATATCTTGACTAAGTCCAATAAACCTCTTAGATCTATCTATATAAATCCTCATACCTAGTATGCAAGTTGTTTCGCCCATGCCTTTCATAAAGAAGCATTTACCCAGCCACATCTTCATAGAGTGAAGATTCAAGATATTGTTTATGATAAGGGGTATGTCATCCACATACAATATTAAAAATACTACAATGATCCTAATGATTTTCTTGTATGCATAAGAATAATATACACTCTTGATGAAACCAAACTCTTTGATTTCATCATTAAAATGGATATTCCAACTCTAGGAATCTTGCTTTGGTCTATAAATGGACTGTTACAACTTCCATACCTTAGCAGACTCATTTATCACTCCAAAACATTTAGGTTGTATCACATACACATTATTTACTAGATTCCCATTAAGGAGAGCACTTTTGTCATCCATTTGATATATCTCATAATCATAATGAGTTGTTACAGCTATCATAATTTGAATAGACATTATCATTGCAACTCATGAAAAAGTTTCTTCATAGTTAATACCATGAATTTATTTGTAACCTTTTACAACCAGGCGTGATTTATAGGTAGACACTCTACCATCCATGTCATTTTTCTTACAGAAAATCCTCTTGCATCCTATGTTTCATACCCTTTTAGGTGTGTTCACCAAGTTCCAAACTTGGTTAATATACATGGATTCCATTTCAATTCACATGGATTTTAACCATTTCTCGGAGTTATAACTCTCGATAACCTCATAGTGGGAAAATGGTTCATCTTCTATGAACATAACTTCATCATCATTTTCCAGGATAAATCCACATCTCTTAGGTTTACTATGAATCCCACCTGATCTTCTAGGTCTTTGTGTAACTTGGGTTGATTGTTCTTCTATACCTATTTATTGAAACAAATCAACTTCCACCTCAGGAACATTTCCTGTTTGTTAGTCATAAACTTCTCCAAGTTCCACTTTACTCCCACAAAATACTATATCCATGTATTTTCTGTCAAGGGAAATATTACCTCAAGCCACAAATACTTTGTGTTCAATGGGTTTGTAGAAATAATATCCCTTTGTTACTTTGGGATAACTAACAAATAAGAATTTTTATGACTTAAGGCTTAAATTTTTAAAATCCAGTAATCGTATGAGTGATTCACAACCCCAAGTCACCATAAAATATATAATGGGACATTTCCTAGTCTATATATCATATGGAATCTTCATGACTACTTTAGATGGAACACAATTTGGTAAGAATGTAACAATCTCTGGAGCATAACCCCATTGTCACAAACCGAATCTGGTCGCCACCAATACCGACACCAAACTCATCCTGTGACAAGGCTCTAAGGGAATTATCTATCCCCAAGGTCTAGAACAAGTGTCTGGGTATCATTTATCTTGATTTGGGAATGATTTACCCGAATATGTATATATAAAACATCAAAAACATTTGATAAACTGAATCTGAAAAATTAATACCAAACAAGGTTTATACAAAAATCCAGAACTGAATACATAAGTTCAAATGCACTAAAAAAATTCCAAAGACACAAATAAACAACATAATAACAGATCTAAATACTCCAAATTACATGAGTTCATCACCCATAAGTCGTCTCCACAACTCCGCACCAAGGATGAGAACTAACACCCTGAACCACCATCACCCATAGTCTTCCCTTTACCTGAGTCAAGCATAATAAATTCTACTTACACCCAAGGGGTGTAAGTAGGGTGTGAGACTAATCCCGATAGGATACCATCCAATGATTTCAAAGAGCATGCAATACAATGTGAAAAAGCAGGCAGTTTTAATATGCAAAGAAAAGTAGTGATAACTTCCAAGAAATGCAACTTTCAATTGAAAACAGTTTTCAAGCTAAAATTTTCAGAATGTTAACACATTTAAATAGACATGTTATCTAATGTAACATACCTCAAAAAATACCCCAAGAAAAGGTTAAATACCACAAATACAATGAGAAACAAAATCGGGAACACCCCTAGGCACTAGATAGTCTCAGGTCCCATGTACCTCATACCTCGGTGTAAAGTAACCATAGTAAAATATATTCTTGTGCATGATCCACTAGTAGGGAACATAACTATCACCTATTGGTACCCAATAATCATCCATATAGTTTAGTTAGAGTTTTTTTTATCCAAATGCTAAGTAAAATAGGGACAAAACTCATCTGGTCCACTAGTCGTACTAGTACACATCTGCCCCACCTAGGTACCCGGGCTTCCCCCTTTGTGCTCAAAAAAATTCAGCATGCCACATAAATTCATTTTCATATAAAACACCAATAATTGTCACATGCAATCAGTACAGTATCTATACGCATTTTAAACCACTTAAAACACACAACAAAACACTTTTATTTTTAAATGAAACATTTTCTCAAAATCACACATTGTTTTGCACCCAAAACTCCTTGAAAACCCTACTTTGTACACTATGTGCACACTTGTAAGTTACTAAAACAGAAAATTAAGCCAAATAAATTTCAATTAAACCCAAAAAAATCAATTTTAGGGCATCCCCATGTGAACCAAGAAATTATAACTTTGTAAAACCTTCATTTACACACAAACATGGCACTTAATGTTCACATATTCCACAAATACCATTGAAACCCATTTTCACAGCAACAACCAAAGGGGATAAACATTAAAAACAGTATTTTCAGCCCTATTACAGTTCAATAAAAACAACTAGGTATTTATAGGGATTCCCAAAATAAACCAATAAAATTTTTCTTTGGAAAACCCACAATTTCACACCAAATTGGCATTTAAAATTCAATTGCAATAAAAACACCACTAAAACTAATTTTTGTAGAAATCATAAAATGATATAAACCTTAAAATATGATAAATACATCATTCTAATACACAAATATTTCATAAACATTGGAATCACCTACCAAAACAAAGGAAACCCTTGAATCACCATACGAAAATCAAGTCGCACCACCGCCGCACCAAGAGGGACTTAGATTGAACCTAAAACCAAAATAATTGACCAAGAAAATCCAAGGTTAAACCCTAGGTTAGAAACCCTACCCCCTGGTCATTTGTAACTTCAATTAAATTGAAAGAAACTTCATGGAAAGGGAAGGAACTAATGAGGAGAGACACTTACTTGAGATTCTTTGAAGTTGCACCAACAAATTCCCCTTTAAATGGGATTACAAAGGGGTTTTGAGAGACTTAGAGGGATGTCATGGATTTTAGTCTTGAATAGGAGGAGTAAGGGTTGAATTAGGAACTAGAATAGAGGAAAAAGAGTAATAATTGAGATAGTTAAGATGGAATGAAGTTACCTCTTCAATTCTGGCCGATTTGAGAAACCTTATAATGTTATGCACTGATTCACGATTAACAAGAGCTCAAAAGAGGGGGAAAAGAGGTTGGGTGTGCGTCTGGGTTCGGTGGTCATGGGTGAAACCTGGAATCACCGAAAATAAGTTATTAAATAAACAAAATTTATTTTTAAAACTGGAAATAAGATTTCGGGTAGGCCCAATCCCTTAAATAAAAACTCAAATACACCTTGGTTATGGATTTATAAAGGCTCCAAATTGATATTTTGGTGTTACTAGGTCAGGGGAGGCCATTTAGGAATTGGAATGGATGAAAAATGTTGAAAATGATGGAGTTGTAAAAGAAACAAAATTTATTTCTAAATCTAGAATTGAGCTCACGGTTTAGCCCAATTCCTAAAAACTCACTCATTCCTCCATAAAAGCATGAGAAACCCCCAAAACAAAGAAATAATGGAAATTAAAATAAAAATAACTTTAAAATAAGTTATGTATGTGACACCATAATGTAATAGGAAGGTCGCATAAACTCATCATTGATCAAACCATGTTTAAAAAGATACAATCCATCCTGTAGGGGTGTTTCAATTTCATGTGAGATATTTGAAGATCTCTTCTCCCTAAAATGTAATTTATCACTCATTTTAAAGGTTATAACACCCATTATATGTTTTGGGATCCTTAAGAAACGTTCTGGGGTCCAAATAAAAATATAAGCCCCTTAGAGGTAGGAGGCATTTTTTTGTTGCTCTAGTGATCATTATAAAGCATTCTCCATCATAAAAGGAAGATGAGGTCCACTACTATTGTTTTATAGGTATGTTATGTTTTATGATAATATTAACACATTTATTTCTTGAAGATAGATCAACCTATTTTTGGTTTTTATTCTACCATTAAGGATCATGGTATGATCCATCAAAACCCCTTAGTGGTATCAGATCTTTATTCTTCGAGATTCTAACATGTTTAAATTAATGTTTTTTTTGAATCATAAAACATAAAACATTACATAAGATGTATAGGTTACCCTTGTGTAGTCTCTCTCTTAGATCGCATAAAGGTAAGTTGAGTCTGTATAAAAGGTGATCTCGTATTACCTATTCCCATAGGCCACATCACTCATGGGTATATGTCATTATCTCATACACATACTTCCATGGGCTTTATTAACCATGGTGGGAGGGGCCTTATGTTCATGAGAATTTTTTACTCATAGTTATAAGCTAACATACGACCATAGTTTTTTCACCCATGGATTCATGTCTGTGGTTGCAAGTCATTTTTAAAATTGTGAAGGCTTTAGTGCAAGGTGTTATTAGAAACATGCACTAAAGGAGAGACCATGATGTGGTGGTTTAGACCACTCCATGTTCTATGTTTGGATAGACCATGACGTGGTGAGTGTCACCATATCATGGTATTGTGCATGAAATTTTACATGTTATGTGATATGCATAGTCTCTTTATCTCTCTATATATCTCATGCCCTAAGATTCTAATAAACTATGAGGAAGATGGAATACTTTCTAGATGTTGGGATACCTTAGGAGGAAGAATTCTATTAGCTGCTTCTCAGTGATTGTTATCACGATCGTGTTGAAAAGCTTAAACATGTTCAAATTGACATAAAAAAGGTGAATTGTTCTCCATTTATTTATTCAGTCCAATATGAATGGAAAGATCATGTGGCTTTATAGGTTCCAGTTTATATTTTTTATTGGTTTTGAGTAAGTGTTATTGTAGGTTCTGGGTGTAGTGGAAGCGTGCGATGGGCGGTACCGAACTTTGATTTTTTCCATAATCGATGATCAACACTAATGGAAAAATTACCTATACCAATGGTTTGGAACCATTGGTATAGGTCCCCAAACCATTGGTATAGCCTATACCAACGGTTTGGGAAACCGTTGGGTGATTTGGCATGGGGAAAGATCTATCCCAATGGTTTGGAGAAAACCATTGGGAAATATCTATCCCAACGGTTTTCAAACCATTGGTATAGGTATTTCCCAACAGTTTTCCAACCCGTTGGGATAGGTCTTTTTCAACGGTTTGGGGAAACCGTTGGGATAGGTATATATATAAAAAAAATCCAACGGAGGTTTAAACCCACAACCTCCACATTATATATCAAAGACTTTACCACTATCCTAGAGTTTCCTTTGTGAATATATTTGGATAAATTTATATATATATATATATATATATATGTATATGTGTGTGTGTGTGTAATTTAGATATTGATTTATTTGACAATATTAGATAAATTTACTCATAAAAATAAGGGTACATATCCCAACGGCTCTCAAAACCGTTGGGATAGGCCTTTCCCAACGGTTTTGAGAACCGTTGAGATAGGTACCCACCCTTTCCCAATGGTTTGGCCAAACCATTGGGAAAAGTGGCCTCAAAGTAGGCTTTTCCCAATGGTTTGGACAAACCATTGGTAAAGTCATACCCTTTCCCAACTATTTGGCCAAACCATTGGGAAAAGGGGCTAAACCGTTGGAAAATCCATACCCTTTCCCAATGGTTTGGCCAAACCGTTGGGAAAAGTGGCCTCAAAGTGGGATTTTCCCAACAGTTTGGCCAAACCGTTGGGAAATCCATACCCTTTCCCAACAGTTTGGTCAAACCGTTGGAAAAAGTGGCCTCAAATTGGGCTTTTCCCAATGGCTTGGCCAAACCGTTGGGAAAGGGGACATATAGCAACGGTTTTTACAAACCGTTGGTATAAATGAGTTGGTATAGGTTAGATTTCCAGTAGTGCAATTTGAGATCTATACGATGATGAATGTCATGATCCATGGAATTGAATCAAAGAAATAGACAATGGATAATTACTTTGGATCCAGAGAGAGGATCATAGCATATTATTTATAATTAATTTAATTAAATAAAGAAATACCTTCAAGGAATTCTTTATTCATTGATGAATCTGGTGACATATCTGCAGTCCACCGTCATTTCATTATAGAAACCAAGTGTATATTTACTCTAATGGTGATCTAAACATGTTCCACGAATCTTTAGACACCGCTAAAGGAATCTTTAGGTGCTAGCATAGCAGATCCTTGTACTTGCATCATTCGCCTTTGATCGCTTCGAGAACCACTTCCAAAGCGTTCTCCTTGATTCAATGTAGGAGGATTTATCTTCATTCTTGAAATCATTCTTGGAGAAGGGAGCTCTCTAGGCTTGAGAGGATTCTCCAAATCAGTTGTGAACAACCAAAACAAATGAATTGGCTCCTTGATAAAATAACATAATTAGGTTTATATATTGCTAGGGTTAAAATAAAATAATTTCACAAGTTCCCTTAATTATTTCTTTAATCATAGAGAAACCCCATGTCAAATAATAATAATAATATCATTTTTTCTCGACATGTGCTTAACTTGAAAATTATAATTAAATATTATTTAATCAAATTATATTCAATATTTATTATTTTTCACTAGACCTAAAATATCGGTATGTCATTCCTCCATAATATTTATCGGACCTTAAATGATGAATATTTATTTATTAAATAAATATCACTAAATTATTTGACAATAAATAAATAAATATTATATTCACTAAATAAAAAAATAAATATTTATTAAATATTACATGCACGTTATATTCTCTCAAATAACTGGTGATGGAATATATGAAATCAAGCATATATGAATAATTATTAAACCATGTTCGGGAATAATATTTATTCAACTTGTTAAATAATAAATAATAATATATTATTTAATTGAGATTCTGAATACACTTAGTGTGTGACCCTATAGGCCTCTTTCTCAATGGCATTAGGCAAAGGAGTCTAAAGTCCAAGGTTAGTATCTAGCAACACGCCATGACACCCATAAAGAAAGAAGTTAATGCCACAATGACATATTATATCGTACAGATGCTTACTATGTAATATAATCCATTTATCTCAATATCTCTAATCAAGCATGTTTCATGCTAGTGTCATCAACCTATGTGCTCGGTTTTTCTTTCTTTGACTTTCCAGAAATTGAACTTGCCTATAGAACACCATGTCTATGGATTTATTTAGGATATATCATATCCATAAAAATGCCTAAGATATCAACTTCCTTTAAATAAAAAAAGGGAAAAATCCTTTCTCGTATTATTCATTAATGTCATATTACTCATGACGCACCCAACGTATCCTACCTCACTGCGAAAATTTTTCATTATGGTTTTCATCAATACATCAAAGTATGTGACTCATAATACTCATTAATAATAATATTAAAGTCTAAGGACCAATACACACGTCTGCAAATAGGAACATCCAATGATACATATAAATGTGGATTTACTACCAGCGGATCTCATTCTCATAATATCCTACTGGATATTACCAAGGGCGTACACCATGAGAAGGTGACTCAAAGTTCTATAAGTATCCACCCCTAATATCCTGTGTCATTTCTTCCCCCTCAAATGATATCATCCAGCTATAGAACATTTATTCAAGAATAATTTCATTGCACTTCCGAGTTCTCATTATAGCATGGAACTACTATGACCTTTTAGTGCGACAACTACTCTTAAGACATTATCACATACAATTTTACATAGAAGAATAATCATGATGTGATAATTAGTTTATTAATATTCAAAAATCATGAATAAAAGTTATCATAAAGTACATAGAAGTTGATTCTAAGGCACTAACTTTAATAGACTCCCACTTACACTAGAGCCAACTGTTAAAAACCTTTTGTCTTCTAGCTCTCACATGATACTTATGCTTCTTCTGAGATAGAACTTTAGTCAAGGGGTCTAAAAAGTTCTCTTCTGTGTGTACTCTGCTTACTGCAACTTCACCCCTCTGATAGAAATCCATCAAGAGGTGATACTTTCGGAGTATATGCTTTGTCCATTTGTGTGAACTTGGATCTTTTGAGAGAGTCATCGTTTTAGTATTATCACAATACAATATGATAGGTTATTTACTGTTAGGTACCACATCAAGCTCTTGAAAAAAAAGTTATGAATCCAAACAGCTTCTTTGGCTACATCAGAAGCTGCTATATACTCGGACTCCATTATAGAATCAGCGACAACTGCTTACTTTGAACTCTTCCAATTCATAACTCCTCCATTGAGATAGAAAAAATATCTTGATTTCAATTTTAGATCATTTTGATCTATCTAAAAACTGGCATCAGTATAACCCCTCATGACAAACTCCTCATCTCCTCTATACACTAGGAAATATCCTTAGTTATTCTCAAATACTTAAGGATAACCTTAATAGTATACCAATGTTGTTCTCCTGGATCTTCTTAATATCTTCCTACCATGCTCAATTCATAGGCAACATTAATTTTAGCACATAACATGGAATACATGATTGATCATATCACTGAAGTGTATGGGATCTTACTCATTTTCTCTTTATCTTGTTGTGTCTAAGGACACATTTTCTTAGAAAGATGTAGACTAATTCCCTATTGGATTGTCCCATACTAAATCTCTTTAGTATATGGTCAATATATGTACTTTGACTTAGTCTAAGCAGCCTCTTGGATCTATCACAAATGATCTTGATCCCTATAATGTAGGTAGCTTCACCTAAGTATTTAATGAAGAAAATTTTGTTTAACTAATCCTTAAATGACTGTAAGACTGGTATATCGTTTCCAATAAGTAATATGTCATCAAAACATACTACTAGGATAAAAACCACATTTCCACTAAACCTCTTGTAAACATGTGACTCATATTCATTCTCAATGAAACTAAATTATTTAATAGCTTCATCGAATTGAATGTTTCATGACCTGGATGCTTGCTTTAATCCATAAATGGATCTATGCAACTTGAAAATCTTTTTGGCATCACCTGGAGTTACAAACCCTTATGGTTATGTTATATAGGAATCTTCCTAAAGGTTCTCATTAAGGAATGCAGTTTTGACATCCATATTCCAAATCTCATAGTCATGGTAAGCTGTTATAGTAAGTAGAATTTTGATGTATTTAAACATGGAAACTAGTGAAAATGTTTCATCGTAGTCAATTCTTTGACGTTGTTTAAACCCTTTAGACACTAGCTTTTCTTTATAGGTATTTACTTTACCTTCCATGTCAAGTTTCCTCTTGAATGCCCATTTTCACCCAACGAGATTTACATCAACTGACACATCAACCAGAACCCAAACTTGGTTATGATACGTGGAATCCATTTCATAATTCATGGCTTCTTTCCATCTCGTAACTTCTAAGATATATACTACCTCCTTGTAGGAGACATGTTCATCATTATCAACCAATAATGAGTCACCATCTTCAGTGACTAGAAAACCATATCTCTCTGGTTCTCTTACCTCTCTTATGCTCTTATGTAGCACTTGTAATTCAGGAACTACTTCTTTCATGGGGACTTGTGGAATATGTTCTTATACCAACTCTTGTGTATCTTGAGCATCAACTTCATTAAAGTCAATATTGCTCCCACTATCCTTTTTGAGGATGTTCTCCCTCTCAAGAAATATGGCTTGTTTAGTGGCAATTTTTTTTTATGAGGGGTTGTATAGGTAGTATCCCCTTGTTTCCTTGGGATACCCTATAAAGATACACTTCATACCTTGGGGTGCTAGTTTGTTTCCCGATAAGGCCTTAAAAAATGTCTTGCAACCTCATACACATGTATGCGACAAAATAGGTTTCTTTCCACTCTATAACTCAAAGGGAATTTTATTTTTTGCTTTTTTTGGAACTCATTTTAATGTGTATTCTATAGTTTGTAATGCATATCCCTGAAAGGATAATGTAAGATCTGCATGACTCATCATCGACCTTAATATATCTAACAAGGTACGGTTCCTCCTTTAATTAATACCATTCCACTATGGTGTGTAAGGTAGAGTAAGTTAAGATAAAATCTCAAACTCCCATATAAAGTCGATAAACTCTTGGTTAAGATATTTTCCACCTCGATCTGATCAAAGCTTATTTATCTTCTTACCAAGTTAATTCTCTACTTCATTCTTGATTCTTTATTTCCCAAAGTACTCAGACTTATACCTCATTAAGTAGACATACCTATATCTAATCAATTCATCAGTAAAAGTTATGAAGTAAGAATATCCACCTCTATATTCTACTGAAAATGGTCCACACACATCAGTGTGTACCAATCCTAGAAGCTCTATGGCCCTTTCACCCTGTCCACCAACTGGTGGTTTGGTCATTTTCCCTTGTAAACAAGAATGAAATTTATCAAGTGGTTTTATCTTAGAAGAGTCCAAATAACCATCTTGATAGAGATTTGTCAAACACTTATCGTTTACATAACCAAGAGGATGATGTCACAACTGGGTGTTATATGAGTTGTGTGAATATGATTTGTTATTGATTTCCAAAATTGGGTTTTTTAAATTTAATACATAAAGACCATTATTTAAACGTGTCGTACCATAACATATGTTGTTCTTATAAAAGAAAACTTTTATTTCCAAACTTGAAAATAAACCCATATATATCTAGGCATGATACAGAAATTATGTTTTTGGTAACTGTAGGTACATAATGACAATCTTTAAAAAAAATCATTCTCATTGGCAATGAGAGGTGGTAGTCACTAATGGCTAGAGCATCCAACCTCGCACTATTAGTAGTTCTCAGATCCACCTCTCCTCTGACAATCTTTCAGAATCTACTTGGTTCCTAAATTTGGATACAGATGTGAGCCTCATAAGCTGTATCTAATACCCAATATGTAGATATTGAAAGATTACACTTGATAACGAATGCACCTTTAGCTTCCCCTTGCTTCTGGGTGTAGTTCATCTTCTAGTGTCCTGACTTGCCGCATGAAAAACATACTGTCTCATTTTACTTGCCCTGCTTCTTGAAAGGATGGTGCTCGGGAGCTTTAGATTGTTTATAAGTCTTGGGCCTTGTACCTTTCTCTTTCTTTTCTTATTCACCATAAGTATTGTAGGTTTGTCACGCCCCATGTCCTTATCCACTTAGCAAATTAAAGTAAGAAGTTCTGAAAGACTCTTCTCATTATTGCTCATATTGTAATTAATAATAAAGTTGGATAAGGTCTTGGGAAGTGATAAAAGTATGAGATCTGGATGAAACTCATCTGGGAATTTAATCCCTGAGATGTTTAGGCATTCAATGTAGTCAATAAACTTGACTACATGAGGCCCAACTGGCTCAAACTCTCCAAGATTAGTTGTGAACAAAGCATTGGAGATATCATACTTATATTGTCTCGCCTTCTCTTGATTGAGATCCCGAAGGTGACACATCATGTTATAGGCATCCATAACCTCATGTTTCTTTAAAAGCTCATTAGACATGGATGATATCACAAAACATTGAACATCTATAGCATCATTCAGATGTTTCTCATAGAGAGATAACTCTTTATCACTTATCTCATTACCATTCGAAACTGGAAAAGGTTATTCCAACACATATAATTTCCTTTCATGGAGAAGGATGACACGTAGGTGCCTTTGCCGCTCTTGTAAATTTGTGTCGGTGAGAAGTTTTTCCTTATCAAGTATGAATCACAATGATATGTTTGATGTCATTTTAATGTTGTTTCTACAAAATAAGATAAGCATAATTTTAGTACTTTATCTGATAAAATTTAAACAAATAAATAAATGTTAAATGTATTAGTCTCCAACTATTTTATCGAAACCCAATAGCCCTCACCATTGGCTTCAGAATATTCAGTTGCTTGGATATTCTAGTGGCAAGGATCCATATTCCCCTCCTCATTACCCCAACTTGGGTTGGTCAAGAAACTTGAATGGTCTTAGGTAGGCATTCCAAATGCCAACTACATCAACTCATAGTTCTTTGATCTGCTGAGTGGACTCCCCAATCCTGAAACCCTTAAAAGGTTTTCCTCAACTTTTGTCTCTTAGTTACACCAAGTCCTGCTTTGGAAGTCAATCCTTGATTTTAACTAAGTTAAGTCAGCCTAAAACTTCAAGTTAGAATTTCTCGATAATTGAAAGCACCCCAACTTGGATTAGTCAAGCACTTTGAACTATGGTTCGATTTTAACTGAAGTAGAGGAAGGCTATACCAACTTAATATTTTGTTGAGGGATTCTATCCTTTTATGCATAAATTTACAATTACTATCTTTATCACATGCTTGTTAATATTAAGTGAATCTACTTTAATGATTAACCATGTCTTGGATAATATTTACGCATAAGACAAATTATTTTAGTTCTATCTTCCATGCTCATTAATTTTATTAAATTATGTGATCGTGACAAAACATCTATAATGAAACAACCATGCAACTTGACAAAAATAAAATAATAAAGTGGTATGATCATAAGCTTATACTAATGTTTAGTTTATCTAGTGGTTGCTAAACTAACTACTGGCCTATAGGGGAAACACCTTAAACCAATTAAGGTTCGTGTTACAGTTTTCCACCTTTCCACCAATGTATCTCTATGGATTGGTTTCGCCTTGGATCCTAACTTGAACCACCTCCAATAGCTTGGGAGCTCCATCCTTTACATATGTCTTTTAACTCACATGTATGTGATGTTGAAATAATGGGTGCCCTAGACCCAACTATGAAGTACTTTTTATTACCATATCATGTGTACAGTTAGTTATGCATGATGTCATATTACCATTATATTATAGACTTTTCTGCGTCCACTATTATAATGGTAATGTCCAAAGATTAATTGTCGTATTGAGATGTTGTAACAGATCCCAGGCTATAATGAGAACCTCAAGATACTATAACATTAATCTTAAATCTATGTTCTATTGTCTAGATACATCTTACTGATTAGACACAGTAGATGTTTGACTATCAGGTGTTGGGGGCTCATAAGCATTGATACTTCTTCTCATGAAGTTCGCACTTGGTGATCTCTAGTAGTGAGATCATGAGGACAGACCCGCCAATAGGAACACCACATGTTTTGGGTGTCATTGGTTGTTCCTATCTATAGACATGTGTATTGGTCTCCTGACTTGAGACCATTACCAATGCGTACTATTTGATTACATACTTTGATTAAAGACAAAAACCATGGAAATGAAGTCGTGGAAAGGTAGTTTGTGTTAGGTGTGTCGTTGGTGGTATGACATTGGCTGAATGGTCAAGAAAGTATTTGTCACTTCCAAGTTTAAGAAGTTGTATATCTCAGGCCTGGTTGATCAGGATGGTGTCGCCTTCATAAGTCTTTGGCCAAAGAAGTAGAAAGGCAAATCCATATGGATAGATCAACAAATAATAAAGCAATATAAGGATGATGACACAAGAGTGTGTCCTGGTTTGTGAGATATTTAATGACAAAGAGATTATAGTACACAGTCAGTGTTCATAGGATAGTAGTCGTTGTTATGACTATCATTATCTCTTTAGGGGTCATGATGGGTTTCTAGACTCCGCTCTTGGTTTGTGAATTTTATTCACTACTATCGAGATAAGGGCCTAGAGGGTCACACACAATAGCGTATTCAAGAATCTGCCCTATTCAGTTGAATAGGTATATGAATATAGTGGGCCCCGCTACGGGGTCCGAGTGTTTTCCAAGTTATCGATCACCGATGAATTAAATAAATTCATTATTATTCAAGTTATGAATAATTGGGATTGAATTTATTTAATGTATTTACAAGTTTAGTAAATACGAGAAAATATTAATCGAACGAATATTATTTTAATATTTAAGGTTTGTTTAATATTAAGTGGGATAGCGAGTCGAGTTAAATGACTCAGTTTTATCATGTAATATATTATATATATATATATATATATATATATATTACAAGTATGTGATAAAATAATAAATAATATTGGCATAGTTGAGTTCGTCAAAATTATTTATTTAGTGGACGTTGAAATAAACGGGGGTCAGGGAACCCAACCGGGTATTTCTCAAGTCCACTATAAATATAAGAGGAGGCTCTCTCTTATGTAGTGAAATTCACTATTCATTCATTTGTATGGAATGAAAATTGAGAGCCTCTCTCTCCTCCTGCTTCCTAGAGAGAGAAGGTGATTATCCAAGAGTTCAGATCAAGTTCTTCCTCAAGCATCAAAGAGATCTCGATGTGGTGATCGTCGGGACATCGAAAGCATCATCGGATCACCGCGCTAGCACCTGGAATTTGACGATCGATGTTTCAACGGATTTTTGGAGTGCGTGTGGACGATCTAGAGGGATACTTCTTTGGATCCTTCAAGCGACGATCGCCATCGACTAGTTGCAGTCGAACGCAGCTTCGAATTTGAAACGGGTATGTTTTCATTATAATTTTGTGATCCTTATAATTTACGTGAGATATTTGGACCTCTCTGGGGCTCGGATAGTCGGCGATGACAAGTTCCGTCATCCCGCCGATGCAAATTTTAAAATCCTCGGCCCACCGGCTTCAGCTGCGGTCCCCAGAACCTAACAGTGGTATCAGAGGGATCGCGTAAATTTTCCGAGCCTAGAAAATTAAATTTGCATTATAATTAAGTAGAGGGTTAAAAAATGGTCCCATCGGTTCAAACCGTGCTTCGATCCGATCTCAAATGGCCAATATACAACCAATTTAATTTTTCAGATTGGATCGAAATTTGCGTTTTGATCTCAGGTATTTTTATTTCATTATGTTGAGCTAATTAAGTTTCAATCGGTTCATTAGAAATAAAATTAATTTTGCAAATTGTAATTCTATAATTTAATAATTTTCATAATAATTTAATTATTATAATAATATGTGTTTTATTATTATAATAATATAATAATAATAAATTATAATTTTATTATAATTTTTTTATTATTATTAAATTTAAAAGGCTATCATTATGCCTTTAGAAATTTTTCATTTGTGGAAATTTTGGAGGATGACTTGACTTTAAAAAAAATGAGGAGTAGGGGAGGAGACTTCCAAAGAAGTCTTTAATATTTTTTAAAAAGGGGGGGGGGGCAACAAGTGGGGTGGGTTGGCGCATGGGATAACAAAAAAAGGAAAAACAGGGGTCCGAGTGGACCCCTCTGTCTTCCCAGCGCGGCGCACAAAAGCCTGCAGGACCCGGCCATCCCGCTCCTGCCCTGAACGTCACAGGCCTCGCCAGGCCACTTGCCCCGCCCTTTGCCTTCCCGTCGTGCCCGCAACCCCGACACACACCGCCTCCCACCAGAACTCGCCGCTCCTCCTACAATACTTCCTCCCCATGCCACATAAAGGGTGTCACCTCGTGCCCTTCCCGACAAACGATTTTGCAGCATGCTGCAGCGCAGAGTCGTCGCCCCGACGTGCTTCACCTGCTATTGTCGTAGCCTCCCGGTCAGCGGACCCCCTCTTCTCCCCAGTACACACAGCAGGTCCGGCCGTCCCGGTGCCCTCGCCCCACGCACAGCTAGTCACGGCACCACACGAAGCCTTTGGCCGCTCGTTTTCGGCCTCCTCCCAGACCTACAACGCACACGCCTGACTGCTGCCCAGCCTTCCCGGCCAGTTCTTGAGCGCTGCCCTACAAGGTACCCTGCGGCCTCCTTTGCTTTGAGCCAACCTGGATGTTACTTCACCCGTCCTCCGCGCGGGTCAGCTCGTGGCCAACACAAGTCGACTCGGCTACCTCCTCCTTCGCATTGGGAGCGCACCGCCACGCGAGGCCACCACTTGCCTTCCCATTCTTTTGGAACTGTCTACAACCTAGTCACGCCTCTGGTTTGGACCCGGGAGGTACCTTCTTTTGTTTGCAAGTTTTTCTGCAGACCGATTTTGGCCCCGAAACAGTCCAGGCAGACCTGCCCAACCCAAAACGGGTTTGGGCGGATCGGTCTGGCCCAGTTTGGCCCTCTGCGGGTTTGGCCCGATCCGCACAGGCCCTGCTGTGACGTTTCGAAGACCGGCCATTTAAAATTAATCAAATTAATTTAATTTAATTAATTTAATTTTAGTATCTAAATTAAATTAATTAAAATTAATTTTGGTTGATTATTTTAATACCCGAGCATATAAATTAATTTAATTTTGCAATTAAATTAATTAGCGGACCGATGATTAATTAAATTTTTTGAATTTATTAATTCATTTAATTTAATTAAATAAACCATCATACTTATTTAATGCACTTTAATTTTATCGCACATTATTTTACCCGCATTCTGGTCTTGAGCATCGATCCGTGTATGTTGCCTTTTATTTAATTAATTATTTAAATGTGTGTGATGATTGTAATTAATTAAATAGATGATATGTGCATCATCTTTCTTTTTTGATTAAAATGTATAAGGGCATGCGCTTCCAATTTATATGGTGTACATTTATATCTGAGTCCCTCTTGCCTGCGTGCGAGTATTATTGTACTTCAGACGAAGACGGCGAACGACATGGACCCCACCAAGACGAGGCGGTGCACATTGATCAAGACGATGCAAGACGACACGTGGACTCCACCAAGATGAGGCGATACTTCAAGACGTGACGTGGACCCCACCAAGACAAGGTGATACTCCAGAAGACCAACGGACATACATGATAGGGCAAGCTGCATCAAGAGTCAAGAATTTGACTCGGGTATGATGCCCTTAGGTTGTTTAGATACTCAAAACCAGTTGGGTAGTATTTTAACCTTTATGCATTTATTTATTATTTTATGCATTTTAGAACAGCGGAAAAAATACATAAAATAATAGATAATAAAATGTATAAAGAAGTGGCATATTTTTTTCTATTAAAGTTCAGTTGTGAGCGCGATAACATAGATTAACAAGTTTAATAGAAATGGATTGCATTCGTCGAGAGATAAAACCAATAAAACCCTCAAAGAAAATATTAAGTCACAAACAACCTTCCATCATTCAAGTTTGAACAAAACTGGATGTTTGAGGTGTCGGTCATGCCTTAGCTGAGGGTGTCTCTTACTACCGGGGAGTTCTTATTCATGTGGTAGGTCGACTTAACTAAAATTTCAGCAAAGAAATAGTCATATCTAGCTTGTTGTAATTTTAGAGGCAAGTGTTGATTAAATCAGTAAATGATTTTGAAGCTGGGACTTCACTCAACTGATCAAGGAACTGCGAGTTAATGCGGTTGGCCAGCTAAAAGTCTACCTTGGACCCTATGAGTAGTGGCGTAGCCATAGCTTGTAGACTACGAGGGAGGTTCAAGGATCTTTGCCACTAGAATACTCAAGAGTATTCTGATTCTATTATAGAGGGTTCCTAGAATTCGAAAAATTAGTGGGAGACATTTAATGATTAAATAATCAGTAATGTCACATTTGGTAATCAATATTAAAAGTACAATCTGCTAAATTTTATTTGTAGAGAATGGAAAGTAATACCACAATAAAACTACGATAAATTTTGGACAAAGTTAATGTCTAAACAAGAACAAAATTCCAAGTGTAGTATAGGCGCTTGCACACATTACTACCATAACAAAAATTCAAGGTGCTTATGTCCCAACCTGTTAAGCCACCTCAGCAAGCGAGGGTGTAAAACTGCTTACAGGAGACTCATGAATCAAGCATATGATGGTTCTGTCATAATGTTGTCATCAATGTCTGATGTTAGTTGTGGTCGCTACATCATGACTTGGATGATGATCACATGTAGTCTCATCTCCAAGAAATTTTCGAGGAGAAAGCTAAGAAACATATGAATGTGGTGACAACACTCGGTTTGTGTAAAGTGAAAGACAGTTCGCAATCTTTCATGTCATCCCATTCTTATACCTTTTACACCCAATTACTCTAGTTTTGTTTAAAGGTACAAATGAAGGGTATAGAGTAAGCGCTTTATTACCGTTAAGGTAACATTCGCCAAGTAATAAGAATATTATAGATAACACCATCTTTTATTCTTATGGCGAATAAAATGAATGACAAGGCGAAAAGGCCTATGGAAAGTTATGAAAAAGGCACCTTCGTCGTGTCCTTCAAAGAAAAGTGGATGGTTATTTAATAGGAGGTTATTTGCATCACATAGTGAAATAAATTCATGGAAGTTTAAAAACTGAAATACAAGAAGCAAGTACCCGCTTCTCATTCAGTTTAAATTCATCAAATATATTAATGTTTCTAACATACTTCTTGGGTATTGAATATAATATGCCGATAACATATGTGTATTTAAATACAGTTACCAAGCAAGTATAGAAACATTACAAGAAGTAAAGTGTCTTCTCCAAGCAGCTGAGAAAGGGTGATTCCTAAGTCAGCGGTGAGAAACGCATAACTTCAAATTTCCAAGTAATTGACTCAAAATGAACAAGTTGTTGAGTATAACAAAAAACATTTATCCCATGTGCCCATTTGGACATGATGATACATTATTCCATGTTTTGGAATGAATATTGTTTCTGGTAACATACTCAACAAATAGTTCACTGCTACTTGAATCAAAAGGAAATACATGATGAATATAAAAATTATAAGACCTACCCAGTTATGGCAATATGATTCTTTGTCAAGTAAAACTAAAAGTGGACATCAAATATATACCCAGTATGGTATTTGGGCTTGACACAGCTAAACACCTTTGGTATTATTGACATCCTTAGTTTGGACAGAGAAACCTTTAGAAATAATGGTATGCCACAAAGCTTTCAGGATTAGTTCAACAAGAGAGTGTGAACTATTCCAAAAGAAAGCAATAGGTAAATATACTTCATAAGATTACTTTAAGTTGTTAAGGAATAGTGAAGTATATGTTTGGTAAGAAGATATGAGTTGCTTCGGATCGGCATGCCGAAGAATATCTTGACCAAACAATCATCGATCATGATAATGTAGCATGGAGTAATTCCTAAACTCATGTTACCTTATCTACATCATCATATTGATGTTCATAAGGAGGATCAATGACGAGTCTTATATATTAACATTGATCAACAAAATGTAGCGTGGAGAAATTCCTAAATGCGCATTTTATACATCAAAGTTATGATGTAAGTTGTATCAATGTTACAACCTGCAGAAACATCCATTATAATTCAAGATGTGCTTTGCAAATAACGGCATAAACCCATAACAAATATGCCAACTAAAATGACAAATGGATATCATATGAGTCATAGTATGATGAAAATCCATTATTCCATAGATCATGTGTTAGAATGCAAAGAGTTTGTTAAAAACAAACATGCATCAATCTAAACATGTTGTGCATCTAAGGTAATTATCCTAACTGTTGCTTAGGATATTACATAAATCCCTAAGATAGAAAAGATGTAGTCAAACATTAGACTACATTTCTATATAAGGGTGAACATATCTATTAGAGGTAGTGGGAGCTGAATTGACTTGGACTTAGTCAATACTCGAGATGCACAAATGGTTGGCATGGGAACAAGTTCCACAAGTACATATGGAATATGCATATTTCAGAGACACATACTATATAGGAAGAATGAAACCATGGTGATGGTTTTATATGCCGATGATAAATTATTCATTATGAATAATAATTCCTATAAGTAAGCAGTATATGGAAATAAGCTAAGATTGACAATATCAACTAAAATTCAATAATGGATTCCATATATCAAATTTCAAAGGGGCTTATAAATTGAATATTGTGATGGGTATTCAAATGAGATGATACATGAATGGTACAAGCATGGTACTAATAAGGCTCGATTGGTTATACCAAGTTTGTACGCCTAAATCCATTATAATTTTACTTACCATGGCTAAACTTCTAAGATATTTTTATTGGTCATTGGATGTCAAGATCATCTTTCGTGGAAGGTGTCAATACGACGCAACCAGAAAGAGATAATGGCATCAAATGATTCTAATAAGGGTTGCAAGTTACTAAAATATAGTTTTGGATTAAAGTAAGTGACAAGATCTTAGAGCATTCATTATAAATGAATCTTTGCCTTGTGTCTACCAAAGTTTAGTGGGAGAACCAATGTTTTCCAAGTGAAATATGTTCGACAACATATGGAAAACTTATTTTGGTCTTATAATTAGATAAGATCAGGTTAAAAGTAATTCTCTAATAATTGACTTAAAGTAGCAACCTATGTTCTAGGGAATATGATCTACTGAGGTAGATCTAATGGTTGCTTGGACTTAGTCAATCATACATAAAGTGAAATTATATTTAAAAATACAAGTTGGAACAATTCAAGTTTAGAATTGTTGCCAATTTCACATGGCTTAATCTCTCCAGGTTAACATGTTTAGTGCATGGGTAGAGATTAATGTTGTGAATTGATACCATATGCTTTAGCGATGGATCATTCACATATTCCATAATATGTACAATAATTGATACTGCTATAATATAATTTATTATAGGAAGATATCAATTAATTCTAGGAGCACTGCAAGTGATGCAGCCAGAACCATCATCTTGTACTTCGATAAGTACAAATGATATGTACCTGGAATATGGAGAAGAAGGTATACTAGTTATGGTGGGACACAAACTAGCAATCCTTAGATCAATTTGATCTAGTATCATAGTTAGATAGAGGTGATGAGTGAGTCAAGCTCATGAAAGCTAGTGGCAGCCATATCTACAAATACCGAGTACGTTGCAGCTTCTAAGGCAGCTAAGAAGTAGTAATCAATCGCAACGATTTGTTCCAGTTCTTGGATTCGCGCCTAGTGAGAAAAGTATTATCATAATGTAAATTATGATGTTCTTACTAGCCAAGTTGTCAAGTTATGACAATGGACAAAAGTGATATATTTGGGGATGCCTTATCTTGAGAAGTTTTACTCAAGGAGATGAGGTTGCATATAGCAGATATGACACGCGGCGAAAACGTGGCAGGCCCAGCAGTTAAAGCCATAACTCAGTAGAAACGTGATTTTATCATGTGAGTAGCTAACAAGTGTGGTTAGAAAGTTGGATCTGTGCAAGTGAGAGTGTTGAAATAGTGGGTGCCCTGGACCCAACTATGAAGTACTTTTGATTACCATATCATGTGTACAGTTAGTTATGCATGATGTCATCTTACCATTATAGTGTAGAATTTTCTGCGTCCACTATTATAATGGTAATGTCCAAATATTAATTGTCATGTTGAGAGGTTGTAGCAGATCTCGGGCTATAATGAGAACCTCAAGATACTATGACATTGATCTTAAATATATGTTCTATTGTCTAGATACATCTTACTGATTGGATACAGTAGATGTCTGACTATCAGGTGTTTGGGGCTCATAATAATTGAGACTTATTCTCATGAAGTTCGTACTTCGTGATCTCTAGTAGTGAGATCATGAGGGACAACCCGCCAATAGGAACACCACATGTTTTGGGTGTCATTGGTTGTTTCTATCTACGGACATGTGTATTGGCCTCCTGACTTGAGACCATTACCAATGCGTACTATTTGATTACGTACTTTGATGTAAGACGAAAACCATGGAAATGAAGTCGTGGCGAGGTAGTTTGTGTAAGGTGTGTTGTTGGTGGTATGACATTGGCTGAATAGTCAAGAAAGGATTTGTCGATTCCAAGTTCAGGAAGTTGTATATCTCAAGCTTGGTTGATCAGGATAGTGCCGCCTTTATAAGTCTTTGGCCAAAGCAGTAGAAAGGAAAATCCATCCGGATAGATCAAAAAATAATAAAGCAAGATAAGGACGATGACACAAGAGTGCGTCCTGCTTTATGAGATATTTAATGACAAATAGATTATAGTACACAGTCAGTGTTCGTAGGATGATAGTCGTTGTTATGACTATCCTTATCTCTTTAGGGGCCATGATGAGTTGTTAAACTCTTCTCTTGGTCTGTGGATTTTATTCATTGCTATCGAGATAAGGGCCTAGAGAGTCGCACACAATAGTGTGTTCAAAAATCCACTCTATTCAATTGAATTGGTATATGGACATAGTGGGCCCCGCTATGGGGTCCGAGTGTTGTCCAAGTTATCGATCACCAATGAATTAAATAAATTCATTATTATTCAAGTTATGAATAATTGGGATTGAATTTATTAAATGTATTTACAAGTTTAATAAATACGAGAAAATATTAATCAAACAAAAATTATTTTAATATTCAAGGTTCGTTTAATATTAAGCGGGATAGCAAGTCGAGTTAAATGACTTAGTTTTATCACGTAATATTATATATATATATATATATACATTACAAGTATGTGATAAAATAATAAATAATATTGGCGCAGTTTAGTTTGTCAAAATTATTTATTTAGTGGACGTTGAAATAAACGGGGGCCGGGGAACCCAACTGGGTATTTCTCAAGTCCACTGTAAATATAAGAGGAGGCTTTCTCTTATGTTGTGCAATTCACTATTCATTCATTTGTATGGAATGAAAATTGAGATTCACTCTCTCCTCCTGCTTCATATAGAGAGAAGTTGATGATCCAACAGTTCGAATCAAGTTCTTCCTCAAGCATCGAAGAGATCTCGATGCGGTGATCATCGGGACGTCGAAAGCATCGTCAGATCGCCGTGCTAGCACCCAGAATTCAACGACCGACGTTCCAATGGATTATTGGAGTGTGTGTGGATGATCTAGAGGGATCCTGTTTTGGATCCTTCAAGCGACGATTGCCATTAACTAGTAGCAGTCGACCGCGGCTTCAGATTTGAAACGAGCATGTTTTTATTCTAGTTTTGTGCTCCTTAAAATTTACGCGAGATCCTCAGACCTCTCTGGGGCTCGGATCGTTGGCGACGACAAGTTCCATCATCCTGCCGGTGAAAATTTTAAAATCTCTGGCCCACCGGCTTCCATTGCGGGCCCCGGAACCTAACATGTGAGGAAAAGGGGGGTTTATATAGAAGAAACCATGGGCACATAGGCCCTACATAATAAGAGGAGAGAAGGCACGTAGGATAACAATTTAATTTAATAATAAATTAAATGAAACCAATCACGTACAAAGGTCTGGTCAAGCTCATGACCATCCACATACATGCAATGAATTGTGCATTTAATAAAACTATCATTCAATTCTTAATAGTTCTTATTTAAAATAAATCCCACTCAAATCGATTAATTATTATCTTTAATAATCAATTATTTTATCTTAATTCTTATCCGAATTTCCTTGAGATTATCATCCATTATAATTTTAAACAAATTAAATAAATTCATTTAAAATTAATTGTGTGCATAAATGTACCTTGGAGGCAACACGATGAATACTCGTTTGATTCTACCCAACATGTATTATATTTGTATACTATTTTACTCTTGTGACATGTCACAACCCATCCTCGGGGCCCGTGCTGTGACTACCCCAAGCCCGCCTTCCATAGGCCAGGGGCTGGCGACTAGCACCAAAGGCGTAAATCCCGATAACTGGGAAGGCATTTCCTTTATAAAACATAACACATCCAACCAGAGTACAAGCAGAAGTAAAACACTAAGTACAAAAGAAAGTGTTGAAAAGTAAATGATCCAGAATACAAACCCAACTGAGAAGTATAGCTACAACTGAACGGAAGTACAACAGAAAAGACTAACAGTTGGAAGGTAGAAGCAGCTCCTGGCTCGTCCACCTCGGATCCTACCTGAAGGGTAGGTACAGATAGCCTCCTCAACGCTCTCACCCGCAAACCTCCTCTGTGTACCGTCTCGTCGTGAAGTCCACCTCCGGGTTCTGACTCGTAGTGGGGTCCACCTCCGGGTACTGACTCGTCATGAGGTACACCTCCGGGTACCATCCAATCCTCGTACACTCGATCTCTGTCAGCTTTGTTCATCGTCTGCATCCAACACAACGATGTACGGGCATAGCCCGTGCAGGGGTGACTATAACGATACTCAGTAGGGACCCCGAGACCCTCAAGATCTCACTAAACCAACAAGGATCACCACAAAGAAAGATCTCAACACATAACTCTTACTTAGGTATAAGCTCATACTTATACCTAAGTTATCAGGCAACCCATCTTAATCAAGAGGTATCACAAAGATATGAAATCAACGGATAACCACGACGTAGGTATATGCCCATACATACACCTAAGTTATCAAGTAACTCATCTCAATCATGAGGAAAACACAAAGGTCATTGACTCAGCTCAAACCAGGATTTTCATTATCGAAACCACAACTGCTGGAAAACTCCTCCTCTATTGAGTACAGTAGCCCTGTCACGACTCTGAGGCGCTACTCACTAACCTTAGACTGCTGATGTACTCCTCCCGTCGAGTACCGCGGGTCTGCTGCCAAATATCTGGCGCTCCGTCCGCTGTGGGTCTGCCACCAAATACCGGGCGCTCCCCCTAATAGACGTCAGAGGTACTCCATCTGCCGAGTACCGCGGGTCTGCTGCCAACTACCAGGCGCTCCGTCCATTGGGCTAATCGAATCACTCCGACTCGAATCGTTCAAGCAGTCATCAGGTCTACAGCTACTTGGTCTCCACACTCCGTACGCACGGGAGGGTCCGCTCCACGAGCCACTAGTCGATACTCCAAGTATTACAAAGTCCCACAAAGAAGTATCACAAAGGTCTGCCTCGTCAAAGGGGTCTCAACGCAACAGACGGCGCGTCAATCGGACGCCCGGTCTGTGAGTTATTAGCCTTTTCGTCCCGGGGGCCCGGTTGGTTTCGTGTACGAACCAACCTGACCATACTCCAGCTGCGTCCAAACCTCGAGCGGAGTAATCCAAAAGAATCGTCTCACTAAGAGTAATCCAACAAAGTCAACAGAACGTCAATCGGACATCCGGAGCTCAAGTTATAAGCGTTTCCACTCCGAGGGCCCGGTTGGTTTCGTGTTCGAACCAACCCGGCCATACCCAAAGTTCTCTGAAACCTTGAGTTTAATATACCCAAACGATCATCTTGATCCAAGGATCCCAACACAACTAACGGTGCGTCGATCGGAGGTCTGTAGCCCAAGTTATGGGCGTTTGAACGAAACTGCCCTAAATTGGGGGGTTTGGGCCCGGTCTGACCCGGCCCAATACCCCCTGGGTCGACCCGAACCGGGTCGACCCGACCCGGGTCTGGGTCCGGCCCAGTGGGGCGCGGCCCGGCGCGGGGGTCTGGCCCAGCGCGGTTGGCCCGGCCCGCGTGGTCGGCGGCTCGGCTCTCGGCCGAGCGGGATGCGGGGGGGGGGGGGGGGGGGGCTTGATTGAAGAAACGGCCGGCCATTAAGGTCGGCCTTTAATGTGACCGCGAGACCCGAGGGGGTCCCGCCTCCAGCTGGTGACGGCGGCCGGCTCAGTCGGCCGCTCCTCCGAACCGCTGCGGCCATGGGCCGCGGATCCTGCCCCGGTCGTGGCCCCTTGATGCTCTGGCGCTGCGCGACGGCACCGCGCCCCTCCGCTGCGGCCCTCTCCTAGCCGCGGCCTTATTTGGCCTCACTGGTGCGGCGCGACGGCGCCGCGCTCCTCCACCGCGGCCCGCTCCGGTCACGATCCTCTTCGTCCCCGCGCGGTGCAACCGCACCGCGTCGCCTCTGTTCCAAGCCACAACGATGATCAACAACAAAAGGGGAGGAGGATTGGCTGTGTTTTTACGGTCCGATCTCCTCCCGTGATATCAATATCAAGTGGCGAATTAAATTAACGAATAACGTTAAATAATGCTTGAATGATGAAACAACCCCTACCTCAAAAGAAGTTCGTGGAAGCTAGCGTCACGGGGGGTGATTTCGATGAAGGCGTTGGTGTACGTACAAGGAGGGGATGGCGTCACACACAGGCTACGGAGAGAAGAAGGAACGGTACATCGATCTCTCCTTGCGGTGATGGCATTCTTCGTCGAAGTCTTGACGTTCTTCAACGAAGGTTATGGAGTTCACCAAGACTTAGATTTTTCTCTCCAAATATCCTCACACAACCACGCAACCTAATAAAATAAGGCCTTCCCTTATTTTATTAACATATGCCAAGCTTTTCAAAATTACAAATATTCAAATTAATTTAAGTGAATGAAACATTAAATTAATTGGGTTGGCAAGTGTTTAAGAGGGAGAGAGAAGGAGGTGAGTGGTCTCACATTAAAGGGGAGTTAACATAACTTATGTGGGGGGTTTAGAGGGGTTAGGGAATTTGAAGGGGTGGGGCTCATGTGGGCCCCACCTCACAAATATCCTAACAAGAGAAGTTAGGATTTAGTGGGTCCCACCCAACTCCCATACTTAGGTTAAAACCACCTAGAAAAGAGAAATAAAATTGTAACACAATTTTATTTCACTTTACACTTAATCCACTTTTTTTTAAACAACTCCTCCCGAGCAAATGCAACTCCAGTAAAGGTATTCTTAAGTAATTACCGGCATTACTGTTTCATCGGTGCCCTCGGATTTTGATTCCGAGCACCGGTTCAAAAGTTAAAAAAACTTGCTCGTTCGTTCACTGAACGTACCCGAGCTAAACTTCAGAAAATGATTCCGGGCACACCGGGCCTCGGAATCAGGTGCCGTCAGAAACTGCGTACTCGTAAAATCCCAAAGAATTTAAGAAAAAAAAATTCCTTGAAATTTACGGGTCTTTACATTACTCTCACCTCAGGACTTTATGTCCCCGTAAAGATACATCACAAACTAGGGAAACAAAAGGAGGTACCAAGCACACATCTGAGCCTCACGCTTCCATGTGCTCTTTGGAGGTTCTCGTGCCACCAATGAAAGCACACAAGAGGAATCGACTGTCCCCGTAGGACCCACTCCTGTCAATCCTCAACCTCAACTGATACCCTGAGAAAGTTACCCCGTCATCGATGTCCAGCTCACAGTGATCGATGATGATGGTTAGGTCGTGCACACACCTCCTCAGTTGAGATATGTGGACGACGTCGTGAACTCGGTGCATCTGAGGTGAAAAGGCTAGGAGGTGTGTCACCTTGCCTACTCTGCTGGGGACCTGGAAGGTCCGTTGAACCTTGGAGATTACTTGCTGCCTCAGCCACATCTCCGTAGACCCCATCGAGGTGAGACCCGTCTGAAGTCGTGGTCGTCACCCTCGAACTCATGTGGTCTTGTCTTCTACTAAGAGCATCTGCTACAACACCCCCCTCTCTAGGAGTATAAACCACCTTGAAGTCATAGTCCTAGAGGAATTCAAACTATCACCGATGTCTCTGGTTCATGTCCTTTCAAGAGAAGACACACCTGAGACTATTGAGTTGGAGAGAACCGTAAATCGTTCGCTCAACGATCAATGGGTGAGACTAGCCAATTGTAAGAACTCATTCCCACCATTCATTGTTAACGTTCTTCAAGAGCTGCTGAGATTTCTCCTCTGCCGAAAAGAGAAATCTGGTCTCATCCCCTGGATGAACCACGTTCTTTGCCTAATACAGTCAATCCTGACATGAACGGTACCATTTCATGATATGGACGACGTCGTAAGGCCTCGATGATACTACCAAGAGATTCAACCGTTACTCTCGCCTCTAAGGGTTGAGTCACACTGTCGGAAGCAGTGTGTGGTCACTGGGTCTCCTCCAGTAGGTATCTCGATAGTGAGGGTCAAGTCAACGGTTTTAAACCGGAACCTCTTAGTATCAACCATACAGAGTGGACAAAAAAGTAATCGTCACAAAGAAACGTGTCTTTTATTACTACAGCTCAAGGTTCAAAGACACACACAAGTACAATGGCAACAACATGGAAACTAAAAACACCAAGAACAATGGCCTCCATGCCTAGACCCGCTCTTGTACACCTGTTTCCGGAGCTCCGTAGTCATATGCTTCAGCTTCCTGAAACTGAGCTCTCTCATATCCACTCGTACCCTGCGGTCGGGGTGGTCCTCCAAGTGGTGGTGGTGGCAACACCTCGAAGCGTCGTCCACCTCCATCTGCACGGTTAGCTCCTCTGTCTCTGCCTCCTGCTCCTTGCAGTCTGCCTCGATCGAACCTCTGCCTCTGTCTGGGAGGTTCTTCATCTATCTGCGGATCATCTGTACGGCGGGTCGTACAGTCACGTGCCATGTGACCAAGCCCGCCGCAGGAGTAACACTGCTCGCTCTTGGCACGACTGGCTCTGACTCCACTCTGGTTGCCCCGCACAACTGATCTTGTGTTGTGCTGTCAGACACCGGTGGGTCTGGTCCTCTTAGACCCCTGTGTCATCTGTCTACTGTCAACTGCAGAAGATTCCACTGCAAGTCGACTAGTGGTGGGTCCCACTGCTGAAGTTTGCTCAGCAAGAAAACTCTCCACTAAGAGAGCTCGCTCTAACACCCCTGCCTGAGTTAGGATGCTGAGAGGGATCGTCGAAGCTCTGATCTCACGCCTCAGTCCCTACTCGAAGGTCCGGGCCCTGAAGATCGGGTCCCATACCATGTCTGTAGAGTAGCGTGAGAGGTATGTGAACCTCACCGAGTACTGTGCTACTGTCATGTTGCCCTACTGCAGATGTAGTAGCTCCTGTATCTGCACCGCTCGAAGGGTGGTTGGTACAAACTCCGCTCGGAAAAGGCTCTTGAAGTCTGTCCATAGGAGTGTCGCCTCGTCGTGCATCTGAAGCATCAGGCTCCACCATCTGTCTGTTGCTGCCTGAAGGAGGCTAGCAGCAAGAATCACCATGAAGTCCGCTGGTGTACCTACTAGCCTGAAGACTCTCACCACAGCCTCCAGCCAATCCTCAGCCGCCTGTGGGTCTTTCTCTCCCCGGAACCTGGGTGGCCTTTGGCGCTGGAACTCGTGCAGCGCGCTCAAGCAGCGTGCATTGCCCGCTGCTGGGGCTGGTGGCATCGGTGGCCTAACGAATGGTAGTACCGCTGGTGCCACCACTGGTGCCTCAACCGAAAGAGGGTCATGTACTGAGGCATCGTCGCTCGGTGGTTTGTCAGTACGTACAACTCTCGGGGCTCTAGTTGTTCGTCTGTGGGGAGGCATCCTGAAAGAAACAGTTGCGACACGGTCAAAAGACTAAACTTGGTGAGCTGACCTGGTTTGAGCTGACTTAAAATGAAATTTTGAAAACACACACGCAATCAGTGTTTTCGTGCACTGAGTCGGATATCATAAGTCAGGGTCCTGGTGTATGGATACGTCGGTCGCCACACCAACACTGGACTCCCTGAACTAAAGACCACACTCGGTACCCTTAACACTACTGCTTCACAGAAAAAATTATCAGAGTCATGAGTTCTGCGGTAGAACTGACTCCTCTGATACCAATTTGTCACGACCCATCCTCGGGGCCCGTGCCGTGACTACCAAAAGTCCGCCTTCCATAGGTCAGGGGCTGGCGACTAGCACCAAAGGCGTAAATCCCGATAACTGGGAAGTCATTGCCTTTATAAAACATAACACATCCAACCAGAGTACAAGAGGAAGTAAAACACTAAGTACAAAAGAAAGTGCTGAAAAGTAAATGGGCCAGAATACAAACCCAACTGAGAAGTACAGTTACAATTGAACGGAAGTACAATAGAAAAGAATAACAGCTGGAAGGTAGAAGCAGCTCCTGGCTTGTCCACCTCAGATCCTACTTGAAGGGTAGGTACAGATAGTCTCCTCAACGCTCTCACCCGCAAACCTCCTTTGTGTACCATCTCGTCGTGAAGTCTACCTCTGGCTTCTGACTCGTAGTGGGGTCCACCTCCGGATACTGACTCATTGTGAGGTCCACCTCCGGGTACCGTCCAGTCCTCGTACACTCGGTCTCTGTCAGCGATGTTCGTCGTCTGCATCCAACACAACGAGGTGCGGGCATAGCCCGTTCAGGGGTGAGTATAACGATACTCAGTAGGGACCCTGAGACCCTCAAGGTTTCACTAAACCAACAAGAATCACCACAAAGAAGGATCTCAACACATAACTCTTACTTAGGTATAAGCCCATACTTATACCTAAGTTATCAAGCAACTCATCTCAATCAAGAGGTATCACACAGATATGAAATCAACGGATAACTACAATGTAGGTATATGCCCATACATACACCTAAGTTATCAAGTAACTCATCTCAATCATGAGGAAAATACAAAGGTCATTGACTCAGCTCAAACCAGGATTTTCATTATCGAAACCACAACTGCTGGAGAACTCCTCCTCTGTTGAGTACAGTAGCCCTATCACGACTCCGAGGCGCTACTCACTAACCTTAAACTGCTGATGTACTCCTCCTGTCGAGTACCGCGGGTCTGCTACCAAATATCAGGCGCTCCGTTCGTTGTGGGTTTGCCGCCAAATACCGGACGCTCCCCCTAATAGCCGTCAGAGGTACTCCACCTGCCGAGTACCGCAGGTCTGCTGCCAACTACCAGGCGCTCCGTCCGCCATGGGTTTGCTGCCAAATATCGGGCGCTCCATCCATTGGGCTAATCGAATCACTCCGACTCAAATCATTTAAGCAGTCATCAGGTCTACAGCTACTTGGTCTCCGCACTTCGTACGCTCATCTCCTGGAGGGTCCGCTCCACGAGTCACTGGTCGATACTCCAAGTATCACAAAGTCCCACAAAGAAGTATCACAAAGGTCTGCCTCATCAAAGGGGTCTCAACGCAACAGACGGTGCATCAATCGGACGCCCGGTCTGTGAGTTATTAGTTTTTTCGTCCCTGGGGCCCAGTTGGTTTCGTGTACGAACCAACCCGACCATACTCCAGCTGCTTCCAAACCTCGAGCGGAGTAATCCAAAAGAACCTTCTCACTAATAGGAATCCAACAAAGTCGACGCCACGTCAATCGGACGTCCGGAGCTCAAGTTATAAGCGTTTCCGCTCCGAGGGCCCGGTTGGTTTCATGTTCGAACCAACCTGGACGTACACAAAGTTCCCTGAAACCTTGAATTTAATATACTGAAACGACCTTCTTGATCCAAGGATCTCAACGCAACTGACTGTGCGTCGATCGGAGGTCCGTAGCCCAAGTTATGGGCGTTTGAACAAAACTGCCCGAAATTAGGGGGTTTGGGCCCGGTCCGACCTGGCCCAATACCCCCGGGTCGACCCGACCCGGGTCCAGGTACGGCCCAGTGGGGCGCGGCCCGGCGCGGGGGTCCGGCCCAGCGCGGATGGCCCTGCCCGCGTGGCCGGCGGCTCGGCTCTTGGCCGAGCAGGATGCGGGGGGGGGGGGGGGGGGGGGGCTGCCCCCCTTGATTGAAGAAACGGTCGGCCTTTAATGTGACCATGGGACCCGAGGGGGTCCCGCCTCCAGCTGGTGACGGCGGTCGGCTCAGCCGGCCGCTCCTTCGAACCGCCGCGACCATGGGTCGCGGCTCCTGCCCGTTCGGCGCTGCGCGATGGCGCTGCGCCCCTCCGCCGCGGCCCGCCCCTGGCCGCAGCCTTCTTTGGCCTCACTGGCGCGGCGCGACGGCGCCGCGCTCCTCCACCGCGGCCCGCTCCGGCCGCGGTCCTCTTCGTCCTCGCGCGGTGCAACGACATCGCGTCGCCTCCGTTCCAAGCCACAACGATGATCAACAACAAAAGGGGGGGAGGATCGGTCGTGTTTGTGCGGTCCGATCTCCTCCCGTGATATCGATAGCAAGTGGCGAATTAAATTAACGAAGAACGTTAAATAATACTTGAACGATGAAACAACCCCTACCTCAAAAGAAGTTCGCGGGAGCTAGCGTCGCGGGGGGTGATTTCGACGACGGCGTTGGCGTACGTCCAAGGAGGGGATGGCGTCACACACCGGCTGCGGAGAGGAGAAGGAACGACATGTCGATCTCTCCTTGCGGTGACGGCGTTCTTCGTCGAAGTCTTGACGTTCTTCAACGAAGGTGATGGAGTTCTCCAAGACTTAGAGTTTTCTCTCCAAATATCCTCTCACAACCAGCCAACCTAATAAAATAAGGCCTTCCCTTATTTTATTAACACATGTCAAGCTTTTCAAAATTACAAATATTCAAATTAATTTAAGTGAATGAAACATTTAATTAATTGGGTTGGCAAGTGTTTAAGAGGGAGAGAGAAGGAGGTGAGTGGTCTCACATTAAAGGGGAGTTAACATAACTTATGTGGGGGGTTTAAAGGAGTTAGGGAATTTGAAGGGGTGGGGCTCGTGTGGGCCCCACCTCACAAATGTCCTAACAAGAGAAGTTAGGATTTAGTGGGTCCCACCCAACTCTCATACTTAGGTTAAAACCACCTAGAAAAGAGAAATAAAACTGTAACACAATTTTATTTCACTTTACACTTAATCCACTTTCTTTTAAACAACTTCTCCCGAGCAAACGCAACTCCAGTAAAGGTCTTCTTAAGCAATTACCGGCGCTGCGGTTTTATCGGTGCCCTCGGATTTTGATTCCGAGCACTGGTTCAAAAGTTAGAAAAACTCGCTCGTTCGTTCACTGAACGTACCCGAGCTAAACTTCGGAAAATGATTCCGGGCACACCGGACCTCGGAATCAGGTGCCGTCAGAAACTGCGTACTCGTAAAATCCCAAAAAAATTAAGAAAAAAAATTCCTTGAAATTTACGGGTCTTTACATGACATATGGCATGCACGACTTATCATGCACTTTCACAACGTGTACTTCACAGATGATTACATGGATTATATGATTTTCCAGTCACGTGTTATGCTTCAAAACACAGAGTAACAACTTGTAATACGACTCACACATGATATGAAGATCTGAACATTATGCATATATTGATTAAACATTTATATATTTATATATATTAAGACCTATCACATGGCGTGTCTTATCTTTACGACCACACACAAGTACATGTCTCAAGGTTTACACATTAAAATAAATAAATTTTAAATCTGCGTAATTTGGTATAAGTACACGACATGTGCATCTGAGCCACACGGTGTGTACATCTCTCACCGTCTATCTGAGGTACACACCTAGGGACTCGGTGTGTGAATCGTACCTTGGAAACTGGAGTACACGATGTGTACAATGGGTTACACACCGTATGATCTCCGAATTACACGGTCACCAGTCAGGTATGTCGTGTATGGTAATACACAACCCGTCTATGACTCAAATGAACTACACACCGTGTACAATGGTGTGTACTTCAGTTGACCATGTGTCACTTTGTCCCAATCAACATGTGATGTAAGAATTAACTACATCGCGTGTCATCAATGTACACGGTTTGAGTAATTGCTGAATTAACTCTTGGTGCATTGACCACGAGTACACAACATCTAATTCCGATCACACAACGTGTACTCCTGTGTTACTCGGGCAGAATCCTTTGCGTCTTCAGATGAGACTTTCGATTTTATTTTAATCATAAAATTAATCATTTTGATTTGATCAATGGGAGACGACGGAGGAAGAAACATATCCCACAATTCGGATTAAAATAATGATTAAACATGAATTGAAAAACTAAATTAAAAATGTGTAAATCATCAACGATCATTAAATGATTATAAATAATGTTGTGTTGCTCTGATACCACTCGTAGGTTCCGGGTGCAGTAGAAACATGTGATGAGTGGTGTCCAACTTTTATTTTTTCCATAATCGATGATCAATTAATGATCTATACGACGATGAACATCATGATCCACATAATTGAATCAAAGAAATGGGCAATGGATAATTACATCGGAACCAGAGAGAGGATCATCACATGCTATTTACAATTAATTTAGTTAAATAAAGAATCAGCTTTAAGGAACTTTTTCTTCATTGGTGAATCTGGTGACAGATCTGCGGTCCACCGTTGTTGCGTTGTATAAACCAAGTGTAGATTTCCTCTAGTGGTGATCCACACGTGTTCCACGAATCTCTAAATATCATTGAAGGAGTCTTCAAGTGCTGGCACGATAGATCCTTATGTTTGCGTCATCCGCTTTTGATCGCTTTGAGAACCGCTTCCAAAGCGTTCTCCTTAATCCGATGGAGGAGAATTGCTCTACGTTATTGGGAGCGTTCTTGGAGAAGGAAACTCTTTAGGTTTGAGAGGATTCTCCAAATCTTTTGTGCACAACCAAGACAAATGAATCAGTTCCTTGATAAAATAACATGATTGGGTTTATATATTGCTAGGATTAAAATAAAATAAATGCACTAGTGCTCTTAATTATTTATTTAATCCTAACGAAACCCCATGTAAAATAATAATAATAATAATATCATTATTTCTCAACATGCACTTAACTTGCGAATTATAATTAAATATTATTTAATCAGATAATATTCAGTATCTATCATTTTTCACCGGACCTAAAATCTTGACCCACCATTCCTCCATAATATTTATCGGACACTGAATAATGACTATTTATTTATTAAATAAATATTAGCGCGCTATTCGCCAATAAATAAATAAATATCATATTCACTAAATAACAAATAAAAATTTATTAAATATTCAGCTACCCATGCGGTGAGAGAGAACTTTGGAGAAGATCTTGCACACCACATTGCACAAGGTGACATGCCTAAAATCAGAAATTTTAACCGGGCCAGAGATTTTTGGGATCATCACAATAAAAGTTTCGTTAATCTTGTCCATACTTGTAGATCTGACCCATAACCCCTGTATCAAAGAAATAATATTTAGTCCCACAATATGTCATAATCTTTTGTAGAAAAGTGCATAGAACCCATCAGGATTGGGCGCTTTAGAAGAATGAATGATTTTTAGGACCGCTACAATTTCTTCTCCCGAGATATCCTCCTCAAGATTCACGTCCATAACCTCAGTTACCTTAGGATCAACACATCTTAGAAGGTCCCTTTGGGAGGTGCACTAACAAAGCAAAATATAATATATATTTTTTCAAACCATACTCATTATTTTTAAATTTTAAAACATTTACTAATGTAATGTAATTAAATGACCGGCAATGGCATTTAAATATTTTTTCCCCTAATAAAATTTATCATTGCCGGCGCGCTGGGTACCACCTGTAAATCGCTTCGACGCGGAATAACCCCACCAGCTGCTGCCAACGGCAGAACCATGTTAATGGCCTGGCGCATGTCACTTCTTTCAGCCTCCAAGCCACCGACTCTCCGCAGACGCTCCTTCGCTTGATTCCCTGAGCTCCCTGCTCGGAACGGGGGGAGGAAACAGTGATTATTCAATGGCGCCATCTCCGCTGTTTTCGATTTTCTTTTCCTTTTCCTTCATCTACTCCTCACTCTTCTTGGCCCATTCCTCAGAAGCAGCCTACAATGTTACGTACGATCGCCGTTCTCTCATCATCGACGGCCAGCGTAAGCTCCTCATGTCCGCCGCCATACACTACCCTCGCAGCGTACCAGCGGTGAGTTTCTTTTCGATGACATTCTTCTTTACTGCATCTGCCCCCATCTTGTCCCCAGTGTGGACGCCGGAGAATAAACACGATGGTGTGTGGATTTGGAAGTAGTTTTTAACGCTGCGATGGCGGAACCGCGTGCTTGTTGCTGCTGCGCCAATTCCGTCTCCAGCATAGGTGCTCGTTTGTTGTCTCAGTTACTCTAGATTAACATATCGCGTAATCAATGAGCTTACGGAGGATGATTTTTTTGATCATTCGTGTTGACCTATCCTAGCGCGACCTGCATTTTTAATTTCCCTCTGTTCGTATGGGTGCCTAGAAAAATAAACAGTGCAATTTATTTCGTTCAAGCTTCCAGTCCAACGATGTCCACTAGACATGCTTGTTTACCTCGGTCCTTAATGCCGAAGGATTCATTCTCTGCTCTTTAGTTTTTTTTCATTTGTCTAAGTTGCCCCGTAGACCCAATGGGTGAAGTTTTTTCTTCATTTGACCCCCCCGGCTTTCTCCCACTTCTTTATCTATATCCATCAAGAAAGCTGATTTAACTATCATGAGTATGTACGTGGCATATAACAGATGTGGCCTGGACTTGTCCAAACTGCAAAAGGAGGAGGTATTCATGCAATTGAAAGTTATGTCTTTTGGAATGGTCATGAGATCTCGCCAGGTGATGTAAGTAATTCTAAATTCACAGTTCGCTGTGATTGATTCCTTGTGTTTCCTTTTCCTGATATGTTACCGTTACTAATTTGAAAATGAATGTGCAGTACTATTTTGAGGGCCGTTTCAATCTAGTTAAGTTTGTCAAGATTGTTCAGCAGGCTGGGATGTATATGATTCTACGTATTGGACCATTTGTTGCAGGTGAATGGAATCTCGGGTATGTCAACATATTTTAATAATGATTTCTGGATTGGACTTCTCATATTTCTTCAGTAGCCGTCAATTGTTCAAAATTATTTGAATTTTGAATTACTGCCTGACATGATTAGTACATTCTTGGTGCAGCGGAGTTCCGGTTTGGTTGCATTATGTGCCTGGCACTGTCTTCCGCACTGATAATGCAAACTTCAAGGTGAAGTGACCGGCTTGCTTCATGTTTTGAATGAGAAAAGAACTAAAAAATCTTTGGCTCCAATTTAATGATTAACAACTGAATTTTTTCAATATTCAAAAGTTTTTTTTGACTAATTCATTTCATGATCATTGCATTTTCAGTACTACATGCAGAATTTCACTACTCTCATAGTTAACCTTATGAAGAAGGAGAAGTTATTTGCATCACAAGGTGGTCCAATCATTTTGGCCCAGGCGAGTAAAGTTTACATGCCAACCTATAGAAAGTTGTGTTGTGCGTAGTATGCATGAGACTTACAGCAGCTCAATTATTTTGTGCTGTTGACACATTGGAAATTTTTGTTGATATTCTTAAAAGTTTGGCTTACAGTGAATAATTTGTGAAAATATGCTTGCATGCCTTTTTTGGGCTTAATGGTAAAATAACCAAGATATAGTTCTCATTTCAAAATCCAAAGAGACTATCAATTTAAAGTTAGAGCTTTGAAGAGAGACTTTAGAACCGAAAGGTTTCCGTCTTAGTAGGTATAAGACAGAATATATGGAGTGTCGTTTTAACAAAGGATTGTCTAGTAGTGTTATGAATGTGAGATTGAGAGATTACGTGGTTTCAAAAGTTGTTCGTTTTCGATATCTAGACTCATTTATGCAATGTGATGGATGCAAATGTATCTCATAGGATTCAAACTGGATGGATAAAATGGAGAAAGACTGTTGCGGTGCTTTGTGATTGTAAAATTCATTTGAAATTGAAGGGTAAATTTTATAGGATTGTCATTAGACCAACTATTCTATATGGTAGCGAGTTTTGACCTTTGACGAGACGTCCTAAACAAAAAATAAGGGTAACGGAGATGAAAATGTTAAGATGAACTTGCGAATATACTAAGACATATAAGATTAGAAATGAATGTATTCGAGAGAAAATCATTCCGATTGACGAGAAAATGATTGAGATTAGATTAAAATGGTTAAGACATGTTAGAAGACGACATAGGATGCATTTGTTAATAGGATAAACTTAATAACAAATTTGCATATTAAAAGAAGTAGAGGCAGACTTAAAAAGACCATTAAACAAATCATTCAAGATGATTTTGTTCCAAATGGTTTTAATGAAAATACGGTCTTCAATAGAGCTAATTGGTGATGTTTGATCCATGTAGCTGACCCCATTTAATTGAGTTTAAGTATTTGTTGTTGTTGTTGTTGGTTGTTTATTGGTTTTTGAAATGAGAGGGGTTTTGGGAATACAATCAACGTAACACAGTCAATCTTTTAATAGATTGCAAGTTTGTTGCGGAAGCGTCGGGAGTCGCAACGATAGAAACGAGATACGGAAAGAAAATGCAGAAGAAATGAATACACACGGGACACACAAATTTACGTGGTTCGGGAAAAATCCCTACGTTCACGGAGAGGCAGAACTTCATTATTTCGGGAGCACAGATTACAAAGTGTTTCAGTCAAAGATCCTAGCCCGAAAATGGGCTATAAAATGGAGAAGACGATCCACCGTTTGCACAGGAAGTCCGCGTCGCTACAGTGAAAGACGACCACCTTTGTCAAAAGTGCTACAGTGGCTGTCGGCTGGAAGTCAAAAGTGCAACAATAAAGTTGACTCCAAAGTCCGCACTGCTACAGTACCTGTCGGTGTCGGTCGGTCAGCTCTGCTACAGTGTCAGAGATGCTACAGTGCTGAAAAATTGGGCTGGGCCTTCGGCCCCCGGACCCTCGGAGCAGGGGCGCGTTATCCTCTGCAACCCCCAACGAGCTCACCGCAGAGCTCGGCCCGCGACAGTTGCGGGCCACAAGCATTCAACCCAATCGGATCGGACTACACCAATCCAACAAAGTTTAATGTTGGGCAGTTTTTTTTGATATCTTGATGGTTACCATGCATTGCATGTTTCAATGTTTAAAAATAATCGGAGCATATTTATTTTTAGTAATATTTCACCCCTTTTGCTAAATCTTTCTCAATTTATTCAGATGCCCCACAATTCACAGCAAGAGATTCCATTATTTTACTTCATCTTTGCAGATAGAAAATGAATATTATGACACTTCAAGGTTTTATGGAGACGGGGGAAAGCGATATGCTATGTGGGCTGCTCAAATGGCTCTTTCTCAAAATATAGGCGTACCTTGGATCATGTGCCGGCAGGATGATGCCCCAGATCCAGTGGTAAGATTTTGATCACCATGGCTATTCTGCCTCCAAATTGCTCTTTTTTTATTAGAATGCAAATAAATTTCATAGTACTGAATTATAAATGATTAAGATAAGTATGGGCTGAAGTTTAGGTGATAAGTTCAGTCAACCCAACTAGAATGACCAGTGCTTCCTAACATCTGCCAATACTCTCGCTTAGGCTGATTGAAATATATTAATCATGCCCAGTTTGTTACAAATACTTTCCTAGGTTTGTTTACCTTGCTCACATAAAACTAGGCATATGATTTTATTGTTAGCAATAGGTGTCATCTAGTATCTGATTTAAAGTTTTGATAGTAAGAGAATATAACATTGATTCATTCAATTTCTGTATTGATAAACTTACGATCACACTCAATTGGCATAATCTACACAGTTGTGAACATTATTGTTACATTAAAAAGTTTACTAATATTGTGTATTTGCAAAATTGTCTTGCTTGCTTTCTTGATTGAATATTTTAAGTTATTGGGTTACCATTGTGCTGTGACCGTTGCACTGCATTGTTTTATTTGCAGATCAATACTTGCAATTCATTTTACTGTGATTCATTCATCCCTAATTCTCTAAACAAGCCAAAAATATGGACAGAGAACTGGCCTGGATGGTATTTTTGGGGTTTATTAACTATTTTGTTATGCCATGTCTAAGCTGCATTATGATTTTTTTTAATGGCTGGATAAATATTCCAATTTCCCCCTATATATCTATGTGTATGATGCTTCTATATAATGTTTTTTTTGGGAAGAAAAAATTAATTTCATTCGTTGTAATGAGAAATGAATGTTCAAACCGTGACCAGAAAACAAAGAGCTAACAACCTTGCTCACAAAATTCACCTAAAACCAGATGAAGCATTGTGGAAAAGAGTTCTAGATAATGTTGTTCAAACCAGATAATGCTGTTAAAACCGGACGAAGCATTATGGGTGCATTTGTAGTGTCATTTTCCAGATGACTATTTTCGGATCCATTTGTTTGATAATAACGATACACATATATGTTTTACTGTTTTTTCATTGAGTATATTTCAGTAAAATACACAAAGTATTGAGCCTACTGAAAATAAGTACCAAACTTCGGATCTGAAGTGATGGAGTGAAGCATAAACTTACGAATCATACACCTACTGGAAGCTGTATGATTAGCGTACCGAAATATTTACTCGCAAAGAAGATTACCTAAATCAATGATTAGAAGGTCTACCGGACAATGTGGACACTCTGAAGTTTCATTTACTGGAGTTCAGCATATCATGTCCCAGACATCATCAGACTATCCAGACTTTGATATTGAAGACCAGAAGACACAACTTTGTAACAAACATCAATGGATGGCTATCTTCCTAAGTTCAGATTGCCACATCATCATTGATATTTTGCCAAGAATCACACTGTAATATTTAAAACTTCAATGACTATATTCAAAGATGAAGTTGCTAACAAGTCTTCGACGACTCTTGATATTGTTGGCGAACAACAAAAACTTTATGTGTTGACTTTTCAGAGATCAAATATAACGCTGCAACGGTCACGAAACTTCAATGGTCTGATTATTTCACCGATATAAAGGCCCAAGAGGAGTTAAGCAAATACACCAAATCACAAACTGACCAATTGATTTCTTGAGCTTACAACGACCTACTTGTGATGATTTTTTTCACCTCCTACTGAAAAACAAGTTCATTTCCTTTGAGCTTATTTCCACTTGTTCTTTAATTTCTTTGTGACTTATTCTTTCTATGTTGGGTCTTACTCCAAAACAACACAAAGAACCCTTCTTTTGCAACACAACCTACCACTCTTACACATTCTGATCTTTTGATCGAATAAATCCCATGTATAAGGCCTTGCTTTTAGTAAAATGAGCACTGCTTTTACTTGATCTTGGATCTACTGGATTTACATCTCACCACGTTCTGTTTTGTAAACTTAGTTTATACTTTGCAACATTTTTCCGCTGCACAAAATCACTTCTGGATAGTCACTATTTGGACTTAAAAATTGTTTTTACAAAATTCTGTTTTTATACGTTAATTATTTTTGAGGGGTATTTACCTTAAGTTTTTTAATATTTGAATCCACCCCCTCTTAAAGCTGTCATACAAGACCAACATTTGGTATTAGAGCACAATCTCTATTTTTGTTTTCCAACTCTAACCTATTGTAGAGTAAAAATCTTATTGCAGCCCAGGTTCCTACCGACTCTATGCACGGACAAAACTATATTCAATCTCCGTTCTTTGATGGAATGAACTACGAGTACTTAAAAGACTGAATGAAGACTTTTATCATCAACTTTGAGTTGAAACATTGGCTAATGGTTCATAAAGACTACAAGATTCCATAGAAAGTTCTAGAAAGCTTTTGCAAACGTATACGTGGAATGTATACAATCAAATATCATCTTGCAAAACGCCACATGGGATTTGGAAGACGCCCTTTAACATGGACAAAGTGCTCAAGACAAAGAGAGCAATGCTTTGAGCAGATTATCAAAGCTTTGAATTCCTACCGGGAGAGTCGGTGACTTAAATGTGTATCAAAGATCTACAAGAATTGTCAATGGACTGCACGGACCTGGGGAGACCAACATTACTAATGCTCATATGGCTGAAAAGGGTATTTGAGATTCGACCGAGAGTGGGAATTGAAACATAGCACTCTTGAACATACAATGGTGATGAAGGGAAGGATCGACTAAAGAAGGATCGTCTAAAGAAGAAGGGTGTTGCATTTAAATCTACTACTATTATTACGACACCTACTGATGAAAGTGAGATACTATTGAGTGAAGATGAGCTCGTTCAGTTTGCTAAGAAGATGGGGCCGAATGTTCCGTCGAAGCGGGTCTAAAAATCCACAGCTAGAACGAAAAAACCAATATGACAAATTTTGGAAAGAAGGAAGACTAGGAGTCAAGTGAAGTTATCTGTTATGAATGCAAGTCATATAAAATTGGATTGTCAGGAATATATAGAAGGAACAAAAGAAATTCAAAAAGAGCAAAGGGAATTTTTTTTTGAAGGATGTTGACACTTGGAGTACAAGCGAAGATTCATTCTCCGAAAGTGACTTGGAGAGATGGCTCAAGGGAAATCTTCAGATTCTTTGAGAGCACCTTAGCAATCACTGGACACTTCAGAAAAAGACGGATTGTTCAAGGAATAAATGAAAGGCATGAAAGAAATTCAAAAACAGAAATTGGAAAAAAGTTCCGGAGGTTGTTGACACTTAGAGTGCAAGTGAAAATTCGTCCTCTGGAAGTGGCTCAGAGAGTGATGACTCGATGAAAATATCTAGTATGACAGATTTGGAAAAAAGGAAGACTGAAAGGAGTTCAATGAAGTTATCTATTACAATTGCAAAAGGCCCGATTATATATGGTCATATTATCCGATGAATAAACTGAAGGAACATAAGAGATTTAAAAAGAGAAAAGGGGAAAAAGTTTTGAAGGTTGCTGACATTTGGAGTGCAAAAAAAGATCTATCCTTTGAAAGTGACCCAAAGAGTGATGATTGGAGGAAAATCTTTGGATTCTTTGCAAGCACCTTAGTAATCAACGAACACTGCTTCATAGCCAAGGTAAGTGTTGAGCTTACTACCAAATATTTAGATTCTTCTACTCCTATTGATTCTTTTGAGGACCCCCCCCTCAATAGAAGAATTTAATGACTATTGCAATGACCTAGAGAAAGGTCTCATGCACTTGGGAAAATACCGACGAACCAAAGCTGATTGGGTGCAAATGAAAATATCTCAAAGTTTATCACTGATCTTGCTACTTGACCTTCTACCTCTAAACCTTCCACTAATCACACTGGAGTGGTCATGGTAAAATCTGCGAATGAGTCTTAAGAAAACTCTCAACTAAATTCATGAAAAGAAAGCAAAACCTTGATAAAATGTTAGCCATCCAAAGACCAGTCAAATCTAAAAATGGAATAGGCTATACTATGCTTGTCGGATAGCGTTTCTACCGGAATCACTTTGTTTTAGAAAGGCAACAAATGCATAGACTTGTTGCCAAACCTTTTTGCAATTTTTGCAAGACTGGAGGATATTGGGATAACCAGTGTTAGGTGCCGATCCTCTAGAAAGACAAACATTCATATCAAAGAAGCTAGTTTCCCTTCAAAATTGTGTTAGGACTATGAGAGAGAGAGAGAATTAGGGGGAAGAAACAATCCACGCCCCTATATATTACCGTTGGATTCGAGAGATACAGTAAAAAAAATTGCAGAAGGGAGAAAAGGTAGAAGAAAAGAGAAGCAGAAGAATCTCCGCCGAAGAAGACCACTCTCCGGTAGAGCCTTGGCAGCGACCTCCCAAAGCCAACACCGACCAACGACCAACTGTAGATCAAAGTGAATCGTGTCCCACCCAACACCCTCTCTCCCTTATTTATTACTCCTTCAACCCATCCAACATCTCTCCAACCTACTACAACTCTCTCAACCAATTAATAACAGAAAAATACAATTCCGCCCCTTCCATGCCAGCTAATACACTGTTGCCCCAACAACCTCACATACCACCCTAACACTGACAACCCCACACTCGCCTGACAGCTCTAGCCAACATTTGTTCCTAACATTTCCCCCGAGCTCAAAAACCACCTTGTCCTAAAGGTGATAGGGCCAATCACCTCCTCGTCCATGGGTTCGGCGAAAGATCCACTTTCCATATGTTGAGCTTGATTTCCGCTGCATAAAATTGTTGCACCTTCCAACGGATCTGAAACCTTGTTACTTTTGGTCTATCGAACCGGCTCGTCTATAAATGCAAACTTGAAGTTTTCCACCTCTGCTGCAACATCCATGATCTTGCTTCCTCTCTGCTGTAACCATTGTTGAATCATCCCAGCTAGATATCAAGGTTTAAACAATGATTAAGTATATGATATTTAGATTATGGAAAATGTTTACATAATAGAAATTGGATTATAAATAGTTTATAATTCATATAATATAATATATTTAAAATGGAAATGCCTTAAAGAGTTCTGTAGTAGAATAAAAGAGAGAGATCCGAACCCCCAAGGTGTTCTCTCTAAAGGAGCCCTTGGGGTTCTTTTATAATGAATATTAAAGACCACACCGGACCTCAAGTCCGATGTGGGATACAGACTCCAACACTCCCGCTCAAGCTAGGTGAACCTAGCTTGGACACATAAAGAAAAAACAAAGCAAGCAACAAGGTGCAAACACTCCCCCTCAAGCTGGACATACCCAGCTTGACGACAAAACAAGACAAAATAGTAGAAAAAAAAAATCTTCAAGGCTGCTGCTCCCCCTCACGATTGAAGCTCCCCCGCAGGATGAGGGATGGATGATGTCGCGGACGCAGCAGATGAACCACTCAGACTGGGCCGATGGACGGAGCGCCAGGAATGCCGCACTAGTGGGGCCGTTCGATGAAACGCCGAGAAATCCAAACTAGCACCGAGAAAATCGCACTTGCGGGGCCGGCGACAGGAGGTGGGGATTCCGCAGAAGTGTTGCGGGATCTGGGGGCGCCAACGGGCCCAAATCCTAGGTGGTCGAGCTGCTGCGCCAGCGCATGGGCGTGCCGGCGGACAAAGATGCGGTTGCCGGAAAGATGCCGGGAGATGCCGGCGAGGCGGGGATTTCGCAGGAGGTGCCAAAAGGGAGCAGCGAACGAGAAACATGGTCCGTCGGGAGTCTCGCACAGGTGGAGCAGCAGGCCGGTACGGTGCCGCTTCGAAGGCAGAGGGCCGGGTGAATCGCGAGGAGGTGGAGGGCAGCAACGATCCGCCGGGATGGAACTACCGGGAGAGGAACCGTCGTGGAGCGTCGCGCGCAGGGAGGAGACCGACTGCTGGAGGATCCAGCTGGGGGAAAGGCCGACTGCTGGAGGAGCCGGCAGAGGTGGAGGCCGGCTGCTGGAGGGGCCGGCAGGGGGAGACGGGGCTGGCCGACAGGAGGAGGCGGGCTGGGAGTCTTCGGTGGGAATGGCGGGCCGGGAGTTTCCGGACGAAGCAGGCGTGCCACATCTGAGGGGCCGCATGCCTACGTCTGGGTGGAGGGAAGCCGACAAGAAGAGGGTCGCGTGCCTTCGTCGGGGCGGAGCGAAGCCGATAGGAAGAGGGGCCGCGTGCCTTCGTCCGGGCGGAGCGAAGCCGGCGGGCAGGGGGCGATCGCGCCTGGAAAATCGAAGAGGAGTCGTCGCGTCGGGAGGAAAGCCGAGGATGCAGGGTAGCGGCGCAGCGGAGGAAGAAGCTGGCAGTGGGGAGATCCGCCGGGAGGAAGGCCGAAGAATAGAGAGAGAAACATGCGCCAACAGGGGGGGATTCGCTGGATGGGAGGGACGACGCTGGATCGGGACGCCGAAAGTTGCCGGGAGTCCACAGGAGGTACGACGGTGGGGAGAGGGAGCGCATGGGCTGAGGGAGGCGACGCTGGAAGCCGTCGGATCTGGAGGAGCCTGGGAGCCACAGGACGCGAGCCGCGGGAAGCAGCCGTCGCACAGAGACGGAGGGAGGGGCCACATGGTTCCGTCGGGAGGGTTCCGCCAGGAGTGATCCGCCGGGTGGGAAGGTGATCCAGCAGGGGGGGTCGCCTGAGATACGAGCCCGGAGGGGGCGGCGGCATAAACCGAAACCTAGCCCTACATGAGGGTGGCCGCCGCCCCCCACGGGAGAGAGTTCGGAGAAACCCTAGACGGGGAAAATAAAATGGGAGGGAGGGGTTCGGGAATAGGTTCCCTTTGATACCATGTAGTAAAATAAAAGAGAGAGATCCGAACCCCCAAGGTGTTCTCTCAAATCCGATGTGGGATACAGACTCCAACAAGTTCATATGAGATTGAATATAAAATGTTTATATTCATAATTATGGAATGCTCATAATGTTAAAGCTGAAATTATAAAAGGGTTTATAATTAGCTTTTATTTATGAATTGTTCATAAATGGTTATGTCATGTTTAAATATTTGTATTATTCATTTATTTAAAGGTTATTCCCTTTCGATATTCATGTTTAGTAAATTGTTTAAGAAATGTTGATAGAACCCCTTGATATAAAATGATGAAACTGGAATTGTATATAGCAATTAGAGCAGCATACCTGGAATTACAGCCTTAGAGTGGGAGGAGAAAGAGAGAGAAAAAAAACAGCAAACAATGTATCCTCGGGAGGCCTCCTGGCTCACCCGCCCAAGCCCCAGGCCGAGAGACTCTCCTCCCCAAATTCCCAACTCAAAAAAGTGTCCTCATACCTCTCTTTCCTGCCCCTTTTATTACCCCAGCAGTTACAACCGACTGGGCCCCAGCTACCCCCCACGATTCCCACTACCCCCTTCAGTTACATTCTGTTTCAGCCCAGGGGATCCTCCAACAGAATCTGTTACTGCCACGTGGTCCCCAGTGGGCCCCCTCTCTGCCGCAACCTTCTTCCTTCTTGAATAAACCTGCCACGTCCCCTCCTTCCTCTCGGTTCTAACACTCGCCACCCCTTGTAGATCAGTCTTGTCCTCAAGATTGAACGAAGGGAATTGATTTCGAAGGGTAAACTCGTCCTCCCATGTCGCCTCCTCTGCCGGACGACCAGCCCACTGGATAAGGAACTGTGGCAGGGCCATGTGTTTCTGGAGGTGAAAACGGCAGGAAATGACAACCTGGGGTTCCGGAGTATTGGAACTGTCCACCTCGAGGCCCGGTGGTAGAGTAGGGAGGACCTCTGAATTTCCCCCAGCATATTCCATCCAGCATATTCCGCCTGGGTCCCCCCATACAATTCCAGATTTGCCCTCCTTTAGATTACCACGTATCTCTATCACTGCCACCCCCTTAAAATCCACCGTGTCCTCCAGGTGGAGAACTTGATCTAGGAGGTTAATGTGCTTATCATGAAGGTCGATGCGCAAGCATAGTATGTCGCCAAGAGCCGCCTGTTTTATAACATCGATGTCGAAGCCTCCAATATGTGTAGGTGACGCGTCTAAGTCCATTAAATCTGCTGAATTTTTGATGACAGCATGTTCTGCCCATATGGCCTCCTTTACAGATTTCAGCCTCAATGTTGAACGATAAGTCCAAGCGTCAAATGCTTGGGGATGACGCCTTGAGTGATCAGCAACTTTAGCGTCATCTAAGGAATTCTTAGTAAACCCTCCAAAGTGCAAGGCCTTTGTCAGCACTACTGACAAGCTAAAACCAATGTTTGGTGCCACATGAAAAATATTACCATTTGAAGGATTCCCTTGGCCCTGAAAATTGGGATCATCCCAAACAATTGTTTTAGGCTCCCAAGCAAGCTTGCCACAAAAAGTTCCCGGCATTTTGACTGGAAAACTGGGACAGCTTGGCAAATCATCAGTTCTCAAGTGCTTGGGCATACCAAGATCAGTTATTTTAACTTCCAAATTTCCATCCAGCAGAATGTTTGTAGATTTGATATCTCTATGCAAATTTTCGGGTTTCGTAACTTCATGAAGATTTTTCAAACTCCTTGCAGCTCCAAGTGCCATCGCAACACGGGTAGCCCACTCTACATTTTTCCCAAGAACTCCATCGACATAATCTCTTAGATTACCATTCTGCATGTATTCAAAAAATAATAGTCTCTCAACCTTTTCCCCTTGGTACTTCGAACAATATCCAAGCAATGACACCACATGACAAAGATGAAGTTTGGATAGTAGTTCAATTTCCCGTAGAAAATCAGTGTCTGAAGTTTGAATGACCATCTCACTTATAATTCCCGTTTTGATCCTCAATACAGAAACTGCCTTGCTAAAGCACCCAAACTGTCCGTACTCGCCAGATCCCCATATTGTAATAAGTCCATCATATGCTACCAATGCTAAATGCCATGTTCCAGCCAACTTGTTTTTATCCTCTTTAATATGTTTAAGAGATTCCACCATGTTGCATTTATAATGGGAGCAATCCCTCATGTCACCATGGTAAGGGAGCATCCAGATATCTTCTGAAACTTTAGACGTTGTCATGTCCCTCTTAAAATGGTTCACTTTATTCTGCATGCCAAATTCAGGTGTATCTAGAGCACAATAGCTAAAGCCGGCTGGTCGCAGCATCTGTCTCCCTAGGCGTTCCCAGGCCCCACCACAAACATCTCCTACAGTCCACAACCAACCCATAAACGTTAGCCTACGTTCAACAGCTACAACAGTAAAACTTCGGGGTTGAAAACGGGCTACCAAAGGTGGTTGGGAGAAACCACTCAACTGTGCCAGCATTGCAGTAAGAAAATCAGCTTCGTGTTCCTCAATCATTTTCTGCATGGTTGGGATGAAAGGTTGTACAGACTGAAGATAAACTGCATTGACTTGCTCTGTTGATAAAATCAGAACATCTTTAACGCCTGGAGCACCGATGAACTCAAACACATAACTAACATCATATTTCAAAGATTTAACAGTCTTCTTCTGGCTCTTAGAGAACATTAGCACTGCAGTGCCTACTTTTCCGACACGACTTGTGCAACCAAAGTGATGAACAAATGTTACCAGATCATTGGGCAGCTCATAGTGAATGATTAGACCTTGGAGATATCCAGCCCACAAAATGCAACATCTGAGGCTGCAGACTCCATGAATTCTTCTTGTTGGAAACCATTCAAGGTTCTATCCTTCCAGTGTTTATATATATCACCATGAAGTGCCTTTGAAACAGATTTTGTTATTGCAAGTGACACTCCATATACACCCCAAGGCACCTCCCAGGAGATCCTCCCTATTTTACGGTCCCGCTTGTCCTCCCCCACCGTGAGCGTCCAAATAGGCGGGGAGGCTATTTGCCCCATCGGCTCAGAGTCCTCAGTTCGAGTGTTCCTGCATGCAAGATTTCCAACTAACACTAGCGCTGCAATTCGTGGAACAACTAACATGGAATCTGAAATGCCTCTAGTCACAGTCACCATCCCAACTGCAACTTTGTCCTGTATAGGGGTCACCTCCTTCAATGGGCGCGCATCTTCCTGCAGTTCTATGCTATCATCTGCTTGTCCCAGCAGTCCAGAATCAGGTTGTCGTGAATTCCCAGCCCACACCGTTTTTTTAGACTTATTTGCCGCCAAGAACAAATCCAGTCCCGCCGCATTCAACGACCAGTTTTCATGCCGCTCATGTGTCGCCTTTTCCCAGCCTCCTGCCGAACACACGTTGGTCTCCACCGTATCCTGGGTCAACCGATCACCTTCTTGTTGGATATGGTGTATAGGTAACTCAGCTGAGACATTACCAACAATTTTTGTCGCCAACATTGTGTTTCGCTCCTTCGCCAGACTGCACAGCGCCACCTCGTTTCCCCCCTGCTCCCTTGCTTTGCTAACACTACTGCCAGGCGTAGCGGATTTCGCCACAGGCAGCTCAGTCGTCTGAAAAGATTGAGTTGCCTCCTTCCTCGGTCGATCTCCTTTCTGTAGAAGGGAGGAAGTAGATCCAGAATTTCCTTCCGTCGAATACACGTTTGGCCCTTTCGTTTTGCTAGTCCCCTCTGACTGGTGCTTCTCTTCTAAGCGTTCCACCAGACACGTGAGAATGCGCAGGTTGCATTCCCAGTCCAGCCGACTCTCGCGGCTATGTCGGATTGTATCATTTATATCTCTGAGTTGCTGGTCCACCATGTCGAGCCTAGACAACTTCTCTTCTTCCCCAAGAGGCATTGATAAAAATATCCGGCAGATCAGACCAAATTGATAGAACCCCTTGATATAAAATGATGAAACTGGAATTGTATATAGCAATTAGAGCAACATACCTGGAATTACAGCCTTAGAGTGGGAGGAGAAAGAGAGAGAAAAAAAACAGCAAACAATGTATCCTCGGGAGGCCTCCTGGCTCACCCGCCCAAGCCCCAGGCCGAGAGACTCTCCCCCCCAAATTCCCAACTCAAAAAAGTGTCCTCATACCTCTCTTTCCTGCCCCTTTTATTACCCCAACAGTTACAACCGACTGGGCCCCAGCTACCCCCCACGATTCCCACTACCCCCTTCAGTTACATTCTGTTTCAGCCCAGGGGATCCTCCAACAGAATCTGTTACTGCCACGTGGTCCCCAGTGGGCCCCCTCTCTGCCGCAGCCTTCTTCCTTCTTGAATAAACCTGCCACGTCCCCTCCTTCCTCCCGGTTCTAACAAATGTGAATATTGTGTATGCTTTAGTTTAAAATGTTAAATTGCTTCTAGGATAGAGCCTTGTATCACATGCTAAGATTGACTGTATAATGAATTTAGTTTTTCATCTACCTTGACCTCGGTTTGTAATTGAAGTTATTAGTTTGAATTTAGTTGTTGAATATAGTTTGTGCATATGAGGTGTTAGAGTTATGATGAATTGAATCCTCACTTGAGAGTAAAGTATCCCCGAGTGGATGGACTTGGGGTTGGACTACCTACCTACTTGGAGGCCTTTGCCTTGTCTAGAAAAGTGAGCGAGGTTGACTCCAGGCTTAATCATGCGGAGATTGCCAATTTCATATAATTCTATGCCTTTATATGAAGTGTTCATGTACCTTACACATATGATGCATCTGAATATGTATGAATATGTTTGTTTGATTTCTATTTTTGGGCGTAACACAAACTTGTGGGTTGTGTAAAGGGTTACACATGAATATGTTTGAGCATATTGATTTGGTGGAGGGAATAAGATTCCAAACTATATTATTAGAAGCATGCATGCATAAAAGAGAATAACATGAGATAAGATTGTGAAATTAAAATCCCCTTCAAATACTAAACGTGGGATTCCTTCTAAAGTGACACTTGTCAAGACATTGATCATCCAACCAGGTAGTTTCACGCCAAAATGGGGGTGCCCCTTGTGTAAGACAAACAAGTAATGAGTGATCTTGAATCATCCTTGGGTAGTTTCATGCCAAAGCGGGGTGCCTTTGGATTGTCCTGTGATTAGCTTGTTTTTGACATTTGTTTTGGGTTATACTAACCGGGAAACCCCGAGGGTTGGGATATCAGAGGAATAGAGTTTGGTTTATCCATATGATGACTTTGACAAAGAGTTGTCCACTCAACTATTCAAGAGTTATATATGATATGATTGAGATGATGCCCTACCTAAATAACTAAGTGGTGAGTTTCACGCCAAAGCGGAGTTGTTACGACCCGCCTTCACCAAAAAGAGGGAAGGGACAACAGATTGCCAGACCCTTCCTTCTTTAAGTTGAAGGAGAGATAATAACCCCCGAAACCCGCCTTCAATAGGTCCTAGAGTGGTGACCATCACCAAGGGTATAGAATCTCACACAAAATGGAAGACATTACCCTTTTTATTTTTATAGGATCGAGAGATAAGATAACAACCCCAACAATACCAAACCCATTCCCATATGCATGTTTAACAGTAAATGATACAAGCCACAAAACTCCAAAGGTAAAGTACCAAGAAAAAGGAAAACGACAACAGCAACTGCCCCAAGGTCCGAGCTAGTACGGTCCCGCACGATCCCTGAAGTACTCCTGGAAACCTGAAAGCAGTTTTATATATGTAGGGTGAGCATACAAGTACACTCAGTAGGGAAAACCAAAGACTCTCGTGCACAAGTGGAGAGACATTCTAATGCCCTGTGAGAAAAGAAAAAAAAACCCAAAACACCTAGTAAGGGAAACTATCCACCCAAGCCTCATCAATGCACACTCCCCAAAAAACGCAAGGCAAGTAAGGTATAGTAATAGCACATCGATATTTGGGTACCTCGCGCCACTTTTCCACTGGTTATTGAAGACATCCTACGCGTCGAACCAATCCCGCCATTCTCACCGCAGTCCCACTGCCAAACCCCGCCCGCAGACACCTGAGCCACAACCACCACGCGTAACCACACCCGCAAACACCTGGGTCAGAACAACTACTGCCATGCCTGAAGACACCTGGGCCTCATCCCGAAGACACTTAGGAAACAACCTGCCCGCAAACACCTGAGCCAACCACCAGAACTACCCTACCCGAAGATTCTTGGGCTAATAATGGACTTCAGGCCATCACAACCTGCTCGAAGAGTTTTGGGCTATTCAGAAAAGGGATCAGAAAAGGAGCTAATAACCAGCCACTCATAGGAGTGTTGGGAAAAACACCCTCCCCCATGAAATGGGGGTGTTCGACACTAAAGTGCTCAACTTGGGTGGGGCGCGAATAAGAAACACAAAAGCTACAGTTATATGTATAGGTAACAAAGACTCATCCCAACCTAGGGGTTCCAAAACCTAAGCACAACACCCTTGTTACTATTCATTCATAAAAGAAGCCATGGCACTCACGGCCAAGTCACAACTCATCCCCAAACTAATTCCCCATTCAAACCATTCTTGTTTACATGTTCAAGTGATCCCATTTAGGTGAATTCTGCACTACCGGGCAACTAACAGGCATAAACACAAGCCAGGAAAAGAGAAACAGCTAAACAACAATTTAAGCATTCACACCCGGTTTTCTTGTAAAGTTACAACAACAAGAAGGGGATTAGTGAGATCTCTCAAAGTACTAGAACCAAAGAAAACCTCACAAAAAGGGATAAGTGAGATCCCTCGAAGTACTGGAAACAAAGCAAACCCCGAGATACAGCCCCATATCCCCAAAACCAGGAACCAACAATTTCTCAACAATAGAGGATCCCACCCGAGTTCGTGTCACAGCAGAGCAACCACACAGCTTCAGATTCACAACCAACATCCGTACCACAACGGAGGATCCCATCCCCGTCCACATCACCCCATAGGAAATCAAACACAACAACACACCTACTACCAAAACAGAGCAGGGAAACATCCAGGTTCAAGCACATCATTCATTATTTTCTTCCTTCTGTTGGTTATCCGGGGTGACCACACAGGGTTTTATGTTTACTGGGTATCCATTTAATCCACCGAGTTTACGTGATTAACCAATTTCTAAGTTAAGTCATTTAATCATCACAGAAGACAACGGTTCATTAGTGCACAAGGAAAGACCACCAACGACCATGATTTTTAGTGAGCATAGGCCCGCACAATTCACAACACATATCAACATAAAAAAGTACAACAGAACATCGATCACACCCCCCCTTTATTCCTTAAAGGTTCGTTCATTATCTTCATTAAGTTTGGTTTCATCAATTCCCACAGAGACAAAAGCGTACCCACCCCGCATGATACACCGAAAGGAGAGGCGAAGGAAAAATCCCTACCTAATTGATCAAGGATCGACGTTTTTCTCCACGCGCCAAGAACAGGGGATGCGCGACTTGCAGGGGAGGAATTCCGTGGACTCTAAGGGGTGCAGAAAGATCCAGCAGAGGCGCACCACATGCCACAGGAAGAAGGGACTCCAGGCGCACCAGGGGGAAGAACGTAGCCGGCCAAAGGAAGAAGAGGAAAAAGAACTTCCCGTGCGATATATATAGATAAGATCCCGTTGTTACGGGATATGAGAATTTTGAACGCTTGGAAAGTCAGATCGCGATTTTCCACGTGGTTTGACAGTTACGCATGATGGCATTAAGTTGTTATTTAATATCCCCCATCGGGGAGGTTTCTCTGGATTTTTAGGAATTAATTATGGGCTTTAAATGGCCTTGAAAGGGGTAAAAGAATTAATTTACGTCAAAAATTACGTTGCGGGAGCGGGACTGGAAAAAGGAAAACGGAGGGCTGGGTGAAGACACGGTGGCACCGTCACGGTGCCACCGTGACCGGTGCCATTGTCATGGTGCCACCGTGACCGGTGCCATCGTCATAGTGTCACTGTTTTGGTGGAGCCTTATTTTGGCAAAGTAATGGGCCAGGAGGGTCTGAGCCATTACAGGAGTCATTTGTTTAGTGAAATATGGATCATGACTCACTAATGAGTATGATGGATTTTCAAAAGAGGGTCATCATTTTAGTAGGAGTCCCTTTAATAAAAGTCCTTATTAAATGATTAATAATACATGATATTCATCTGATAAAAACTTATGTTAATATCATCATCATCATCATCATCAAGTTAAACTTTGTGATTAATCCTTGATAATGAGAAACTTAATGTATGCTACTTCTAAGACTGATAACTTAAGAAAAGTTCTAAAGAAAGATTGATAATTTAAGAAAAGTTCTTAAGGAAAATTCTGCGTGTCAGAATAGTTCCTTCCTTAGTAACTAAGTGTTGAAGTTGTTCAACAAGTGAATCTAGATGCTCATGGAAGCATAAAGTGATTCATTTAGGGTTTCAAAGATATTAGATGCAAAATGATCAAAGGATTCTTAGTCTCCACTCATGTACTCAATATGATTGGGTAAATCAATGATTTTTGTCTCATATACTCAATATGACTAAGTACGTCAAATGATATTCAATATGATTGAATATGCTGAATGACTTGGCGGGACTAAAGGTTTCCTTAAAACTTTATTGGTTATAAAAATCAATTCTATAACATGTTTTAAGGGTGACTAAAATGGCTTGTTAGGGAATTCATACTATTGTCATTTATGGAAATGTTTTGACAAAGTGAATGAATTCAAGAAAAGTTTACCCGATATTTTCAAAGTGTTGAGAATAGATGAATCGAGCATATGATGTCTGGATTCTGGTACTGTATGGATAATATAAGTGAGTAAAAGTTCAAACCGGAAGAAGAAAAGTTAGTTGAAAAATTCAGCAATGTTTTTTAAAGAAGCCAATCAAAGTCATTGAAACCTACGGTTGTCAGGAAGGAATAATATTTATTCAATATGATTGGATTATTCAAGATATATACCTGAAGTTGTTTGTGAAATTCCATGGAATGTCCATGTCAGGTATGAATGTTATAGAAATTATTTCTTCGATTTTAAAAGGTACTTGATACTGAATGTATATTTTACAAAGTGTTGTAAATATGCAGGAGTTTCGAATTAAAGAATTGAGTTTGTAGTTTATATTCATGAGATGAAGGAAATAGTTACTACATCGAGGATTTGAATGTAAAGGATTTTATTAAGCTCAAATGAATCTAAGTAAAAGATGTGTATCTTTATCTCATTTCCATGTGACCAGAAGTTGTTCGATTACAAGGAGTTGTTGTGAACAAGTATGAGATGATTAATTGCGTACACATGGTTTATGATTCATTAATTTCTATAACATGTTTTGAGAAGAAGATATGGATAAAATGTTTATCCAAGCATTTGTTAAAATATGTTGGAATGTGTTCCCACCACCTATCGATGATATATTTTAATTGTAGAATGATAATATAGGAGAGACCCGAACCCCCAAGGTGTGCTCTCTAAAGGAGCCCTTGGGGTTAATTTATAATGAATATTAAAGTCCACACCAGACCTCAAGTCCGATGTGGGATGCAAACTCCAACACTCCCCCTCAAGCTAGGTGTCCCTAGCTTGGACACATAAAGAAAAAACAAGCCAAACAAATGAAGACAAAGCAATCAACAGACTGCAAACACTCCCCATCAAGCTGGACATACCCAGCTTGGTGACAAAATAAGACAAAGCAGAATAAAAGATAAAAGCTGCAAGGACGATGGTCCCCCTCACGATCGCAGCTCCCCCTCACAATGATGGATGAATGATGCTGAAAAGGATGCGCCGATGATGCGTCGGGAAATCCGCAGAGGCGGGGCCGAACAACAGAGTGCCGGGAAGTCCGCACTGGTCGGGCCGGTCGTCGGAGCGCTGGGAAACCGCACTGGCGGGCCGGTCGTCGAACCACCGGGAAACCGCAATGGCGGTGCCAGTCGTTGAAGCGTTGAGAAATCCGCAGGAGGAGGTCGGCGATTGAATGCGGTGATTCCGCAGGAGGCGCCGGGCAGGGAGGCGGGGATTCCGCAAGAGGTGCCGAAAGGGAGCGGATGAATCCGGTCGGAGGGAGGGTTGCCTTGTAGGAGGAGGCCGACAAGGAGGGAGAGCAGCGGACGGGGAACCTGGTCCGTCGGAATTCTCGCACAGGAGGAGCAGCGGTCCGGTACGGGAGGCCGGCAGGGCTGGAGGCCGGCTGCTGGAGGAGCCGGCAGGAATGGAGGCTGGCTGTCGCACAGAGAGGGGCCGACGAGGCTTGAGGCCGGTTGCTGCTGGAGGAGCCGACAGGAATGGAGGCCGGCTGTTGGAGGCGCCGGGGCGAGGGCGCCGGGAGCTGCGTCTGGGAGGTGCGGCTGGAGGAGCGGGGCGCCGGGGAACCGCCTGAGGCGTTGCGCGCACAGGACCGCCGGAGAGGGTGGTTCGTGCGTAGCGGGAGAGGTGCAGCTGACCGGTTCAGACGCCTGGAGAAGCGGGAGCCAGTGCGAGGAATAGGCGGGCAGTTCGGGCGAAGCGGGAGAAAACGTTCTGCGCGCCGGGAGTTGCGGATTGGGTGTCGGCAGGAGCGGGGAGCTGGGAAGAGCGGAGAGGGGAAACCGCCAGGAGGGGGATGCCGGTGGAAGGCTGTGCGCAGGGGCCAGGACTCGTCGGGACGCGTCGCAGCGGAGGGGAGGAGGGCGGCCGGGAAACATCACAGGGAGGAGCACCGCCGGACAGAGCCGAGGCAGGGAGGCTGCCGCTCGGGAGGGATGACCGGCAGGGGCGAGACGCGCAGAGAGGGAGGGAGAGCCGCCGGGATGCGCAGAGGGAGGGCGGGCCGACGGGATGCGCAGAGGAGGCGGAGCCGATCGTCGTCGCCGGGAGGTAGGCCGACGGAACGCGCAGAGGCGATGAGGACGCCTGATGGAGGCGGGGTCGATCCCGCCGGGACGACGCCGGAGGGATCAACGCGACGCCGAAGGGAGCAGGGATCCGTCGGGATGAGGCCGTCGCGCACAGCGGGGAAGGGCGCCGAGGGAAGCCGCAGGGAAGGCGGGGCTTGGCGCCGGGAGAGATCTGCCGGGATGGCCGCCTGGAGGGATAGTCGACAGGGGTCAAGGACCGCCACAGGGGGCGGACGGGAAATACCTACAGCTCGTAGGCCATGGAGGCCGCCGCCCCCCGTGGGGGGAAAAAATATTGAGAAACCCTAGAGCGGAATTGAAAAAAAAAAAAGATGGAGGGTCGGGATTAGATTCCCTCTGATACCATGTAGGTTGAGAAATGAGAGAAACCGAACCCCCAAGGTGTGCTCTCTAAAGGAGCCCTTGGGGCTAATTTATAATGAATATTAAAGACCAAATCGGACCTCAAGTCCGATGTGGGATGCAGACTCCAACATTAATAAAGTCTTCTTTTTAAATGGAAAAAATGTTCCAGACATATTGAATGTTGCGGAAACGGAGGGAATTGACAGAATGGTTTGCAGATGAAGAAAAGACATAACAAAAAAATCCCTACGTCCACATAGAGGCAGAATCACTTCACTAATTTTGGGAGCACAATTACAAGGAAATAATCAAAGTTTCACACATAGAAACCCTAGCATTCAAACACAACGATTTGCGGTCTGCTGTGCAGTTTGGGTCGCTAGTGTTCGACTCAGCTTCATCTAAACGGTTCGGGTTACGCCATTCCAACATAAAATACCATATATGATATGGAAAAAATAGTTTATTTGTTTAATATTCCCACTGAAAGAAAATAAATGCTATTTCTTAATACAAAAGAGTTTGTGTATCTTAGCAAGATATTCTGAAAAGAATATAGTGTCTAAGGTGAGAGTATTTTTGGACATACAGAAGTTCAAAGTTAACAAATAAAGAATCACACCAATCTAAATTTAAAGTGAATTTTACTTAATATCCTAAGAGAGTTAAGATGTATTAGTAAACAATAATGCAAGTAGTTACATTATTTCAAGGAAAAATCTTGACGCAATAGGGTTCAAGGATGATGATGAACTTAGAAAGAGTTCTAAGTTGATGACAAAAGTTGATGTTGTGAAGTTAAGATGTTTGAATATGTTAAATAGTTGAACAATTAGGAATATGATTCCTAAGTTTCACCATTATTCAAACAGACTTCATAAATGTTTCTCACTAAAGAGTTTAGAGGGAGAGTTTTATTGTCACATAGAGATGTGACATGGATTACATATAAATAATGTGTTAACAAAATCCAGAAAGTGCAGCAAACATAAGACTGATCTGGCAGTTTATCATATATGATATGATAAACCAATGCTTATGTTGGTTTTGTTAAATATTCTTAAAGAGTTTAAGAATATTAAAATGTATCATATTAATGGCAATCTTCATTTTATCATTCTTTCACGTTGGCTAAATAAATGTATAGAGATACAAAATATGTTCATGAGACACAAAACAAAGAATATGATTCTTTGTGTGTGCTAGATGACCCACTAAGTGTACCACATGGAGTGTCATACTAGGGGTGCATGGATCATATTTGAGTGCTCACTACCTGAGGTTGGCGAGATACCTAGCATGAGAACCTTTATACTTTGATACCCTATTTACGCAAGTCTGCATATTGATTTAGCTAATACGGGGGTGGTTGAATATGTTGCTGATCATGTCGTTGGTTGGATCTTAACAAAGATGAGATTTGTTCTCTCGTATGACAAGTATGACATCGGGGCTCTCGATTGAGATAGATTGCAGGAGTGTACGACCGCACCTAAATATTGTATATCAATCTGGACAAGGGACATGTGATAAGGATGAATGACAATGTGATGTATTCATCGATTAGATCAGTCTATACTTTTGAGAATCGTGAACAAATGAGTTGGCTATATGAGATTGACATGCTCCATGTCCATGATCACTCGATGTCTTGGACAAAGGGAAAATTTGAGAATGCATGTTTGCATATGATGCATACTGGTGGACACAAGTATAGAGATAAGTGTGTTTGATGGAGATTGCGTCAAATCCCTTTATAGCTTGAGTAGCATTGATGCTTTTCTAGGGACTCTTTGCTTACATATATGGATCCAAGATTCGTATTTGTTGTTGATGCTATAAAAGCCAGTGAGGTCACATTTTGTGTTTGACTGAACGAGGATTGAGTTTGATTCAGAGAGCTACTCTAAAAGTGTTTTAGAGTTAATCCAAAAGTGTTTTGGATGAGTATTCACAAGGTATTGTATATAATGTAATACAATGTGAAGTTAATGATGACTTTCTGAAAAGTGTTTTGAAAGATATCCGAAAGGAGTTTTGGATACGGTTTCTCAAGTTATTGTATACGATACAATATAAGGTGAAATGACACAACGAAGTGGGGATGTCCTTTGGCCGCCTTTGGTAATCTTTATCAAACCCATGCGATGGAGTTTGTGGATATTGCAGACGCTCTTCGGTGTAGGGTAAACATATTTACACCATGCTCTTCATTTTAGTTTTTACGTAGGTTTCATATTATCTTGCATGGAGATTCTCGACAAGGGTTTAAATCGCTTCCGCTTGATCTAATAATTGTTATTAGACTCTAAAAAAACTCTTCATCTATGCCATGATCCTTGATGCTCAATCAAGTTTTATGATTATCACTTATGATCCTATGATCTTTTTATCCGATATTCTTCCCTTGCTTATGTTTTCCCACATCTTTATGATCCAACAGTTATGACTACTCGATAAGTTCTCCTTAATGAGCATTCAAACTCACCCTTTTCTTATGTTTCCATTTCCCAGGGTATGGAAATGATTATATCATATGAGATGTCTAGAAGAGGATCTAGAGAAGCACGGTTCTGGAAAAACACTCACGAGTGTTGCAAAATAAGATGTATATGTAACTAGTCTCAAAGATACTAATCCTTTGGGTCCTTGGGTTGTGCGACTATATGTGAGATGTATTAATTAAACCATGGTATCAATGTATTATTTGTGTATGTTTTGCTTGGGTCACCATAAAAAGTCAATGGAGCTAGTTGGGAAACAGTTAATGATGATGAAGTTGATGCCCTCGAGAATACCGTAGAGGATTCTGGGCTATAGAGGGTCACTGATTCGATTTCAGAGGAGCGGGGGCAAAGGGTGAGAGTTGAAAACACATAGATCAAGTTGGTGTTGAGCTTGCTTCAATATGGCGTGAGATGACTGTTACTGATCACATGTGTTTTAGAAGAGAACTTTTACTAAGAGGTTTTGATGATGAAATGAGGGCAGTGGTTGCATGAAATCTCGAAGGGGAATTAATTTGCATCAAGTACCAAATTGTTAGAGTTGATTAAAACGAATAATGGCATCAAAGTTGTGACTGATCTTAATGAAGACCTGATCTTGCTCTATTTACGGCTCGAAGGGTTCTTCATACATAGAGGTTAAATTTGGAAGTGGCGTGGAACTTGATAAAATTAGAGCTGTGAAGGTGGATGCATACTCACAAACCAACATTCCGAGCATATGGGCTCAAGGTGATGTTACAAATCGAATAATTCGTAAGTCAATTACTTTAATGGGGGCACCGTGCTTTGCTAAAACAGTTTTTGGTGGCGATTCTACTCAACCAGACTACAACTTTATGCCTCGCATATTCTCTTTTACATTTCATCATTCAATCCAATGAAAAACACTATTTTTGGATGGCAGGAAAAGTTAGTTATGAAGCTTATTGTTGATTTTGAAACTAATAAAGTCCTCGGAGCTTCCATGCTTGGGCCAAATGCTTGGGCCAAATACAGCTGTGATCATGCGGGGCATTGCGATAACATTGAGTGTGGAGCTTCCAAAGCACAGTTCCCACCTTGAGGATAAGGTGTTTTTTCGAGTGGGCGAAAATGATAGGAAGGGGCAGTAGGTAGAGGGATGTGGATTGTTTTGTTGGCTTCAGCTCTTGGATGTTGGGAGGCTTTGGCCTGCCTTCGAGCAACGTTTTCCTTGGGGGGTGCCTTCTTCTTCCTCCATTTTCTTTCTTGTTCTGTTTCTGCTGTAATCTACGCAACTGTTCTCAATAGTATCTTTCTTTTGCTCTCTTTGCACCTACGATTTTATACACATCATATCCATCTAGTGAGCCAAGATCCTTTCATTATGACTTACATCGGTTAAACACGTAAATAAACCATGGGTATAACCAGTAGACAACAGTTGCCAAGCACATCATACATGACTCTTGGATAATTGAGTGAATAACTCTTTATCTAAATCCATTATGTGGATTCACTCAACTCTAAATTTCTGGTATCCTAACGGTTAGGGTTTCCCATAAGTGTAACTCAAAGCAAACACCAAGAACAAGGCAACTAACTGTTAGTGTCACCTTATTATTTGCTTGCCTTACGCAAGATAATTTGATGTGTGAGGATTTTTTGTGGATCCCCGATCAATATTTTATTTACCTAAGCATGCACTATAGCGCACACTCAAGGTCGGTCTCGTGGAGGCAGCTTACACAACACCAAATTTCTATTGTCACTATTTATATTTTAATTAATATAAAATTAAATAATATAAAGAGGTGAGTTTGAAAGATGCATGCAATATTAATATATATCTATATATATAAATGTAATGCAAACAAAATGAATGCAGACGGAATGATGTTAGACAGAAAGAAGATTTTCCCAGGAGAACACCCAGAGTGAACCTTCATCGTCTCATTATTAGTTTCAAATTTACTTAATGAACACACCCCATCGTATGTGCAGACATCCCCTTCTACCCATGTCGTGAATATACAGTGCACTCAACGATCGCTGAGATACCGCACATCCACCTCCTCGATCGAGGGAGAACATTGCAGGAGAGAAAGCTAAGCCTCGGGTGGCAAATAGAGACACAAAGATGCCTTACCCACTAAGATCCCTCTCGGCCTAACTCTAAGCATATAAAAGACATTAAAAATGATAGCTCAAAAACTTGGGTTCAACACTGGATTGCTCTCCCGAGAACTTCCTCGAGTTATTTACTCATGATCATGAGTATTAGAGATCACAATGGAGAAGAATGAGGTGAAAACACAAAAGATAAAAATGAAGGAATGAGAGGAAGAAAGCCCAATATAAATACTAAAAATACATAATATTATTATAGCATCAAAGAAACTACAAAACTACAAAAAAATGGCTTCATCGTCTCATTATTAGTTTCAAATTTACTTAATGAACACACCCCATCATATGTGTGAACATCCCCTTCTATCCATGTTATGAATATATGGTGCACTCAAAGATCGCCGAGAGACCACACATCCACCTCTTCGATCGAGGGAGAATATTGCAGAAGAGAAAACCAAGCCTGGGGTGACAAGTGGAGACACAAAGACGCTTTATCCACTAAGATCCCCCTCGGTCTAACTCTAAGCAAATAGGAAACATTAAAAATGATAGCTCAAAAACTTGGGTTCAACACTGGATTGCTCCCTCGGGAACTTCTTCAAGTTAGTTACTCATGATCATGAGTATTAGAGATCACAATGGAGAAGAATGGGGTGAAAACACAAAAGATAAAAATGAAGGAATGAGAGGAAGAAAAAGACTAATATACACTAAAAATGCATAATACTATTATAGCATCAAAGAAACTACAAAACTAGAAAAAAATGGCTAATAAAAGTTGCCAACCCTTTGAAAAAGAGAGGAGATAAATTTTTATAGGCAAAATGAGTGAAAATTTTAGCTTCAGAATTTCCCTCCAAAAGTTTACGCATGGAAAACACATTAAATGGACGAATTTGGAAAAGTGGTCTTCTGGAAAGTTGATCCTCTCTCATTTGTCGACCCATGAAATTTCAGCTTGATTGACCAATTAATGAAGTAGTTATGATTGATTTACTCCGGATATTTATTCTGGCTGACTGTTCATATTCCAATGCATTGAGTTCCCATGCCATTATGACCTTGAAAGAGATGGAATCACGTGTGTCCATAGTAATGAAAGTTGTTCCTCAGATGTTCTCTTGCACCATGTGAAATTTTTGGCAAATTGGGCATGTACTTTGTGAGATATAGGTCCATCTTCAAAAATCTCCAGATCTAGGCACAGATTTCGAGGCCTGATCCATGAGGTTCTTTTGGGCCTCCAAATGTTGGATTAAGCTCTTGGTTCAGTTTTATGAAATGTATCCCAACGAGCATAGAAGCCTACCAAAAAAGAATTACACAATTTAATTTAGTGTAGAAAAATTTATGGCCGAAATACAGAATAAAATTAAAATAGTTAAAATCCAAAATTAGGTCATTTTTCTAATTAAGCTCAAAATACTTATAAAACCATAAAATGTGATTGCCCTTAAAATAACACTATGGTGAGATTAAAACATTAAAATTAAAAAATAATTGAAAATATTGGCTCTGTCATAATCCACGGGCACCTAACGGTTCGGGTCATCTGTACTGAATGATCGGGGTCTTGAAAAGTGCCGAATTGGAAGAAATCTCACACCTAGTATTTCAAAGGTTCTCTTAAAGTCTCACCAATTTAATATACATCACATGCATATTAAGTCCATAACTATTGCATCTCATGCAATCTTTGTTATCTCATGTTTTATTTATTTATGTATGCATGCTTCTAATAATTTAGTTTCGCCATCACTATTCTATACACCAAACTAACCATATTAATGTGCAACTCTTTAAACAACCCACAATTTGTGTTACTCACCAAAAAATAAAAGCCAAACATATTTACAGGATTTTTCATGTAAAAGTTTAAAATTATATGAAATTAGCGATCTCCACATGAGTAAGCTCCCAGAGTCATAGATAACCAATCCCACCTTTGTAGAACAAATAAGCCTCCAGGTCGGTGGGAAGTTCGATCTAAAGTCTCCTTACCCAAATATACTTTACTCAAAAGAGATTCCAATTCATCATAATTATAATACTTAATATATATAAACTATATTCGACAACTAAATACAAGCTAATAATTTTAATTACAAACCGAGGTCAAAGTAAATGAAAACTAAATCTTATGTTGTCGTACCTAGCATGTAATGGCATAACATGACAATTTATTGGATGCAATTTATCACATAAATTAAAGCATACATAATATTCATATTTCATAAACAATTTATAAACATGAATATTCAAAAAGGAATAAACAAATAACTATTTTATTTATTTTCTAAACATGAGATATTAATATGAACATTTTATATTTCATTTAGGCATGAAAATCTTCTATTTACAAAACTTAACACGCATCTTTTATAAACAATTTATAAGCTACAAGCATTTTTAGCAAATTTTTTTTTTTTTAACATTTTGGCTTGAATCATATTTTATGATGATAAAGAGATTATCAATCGGAAGTCGCGATTAAATCGGCTGCATTTCAATTTTGTGGCAAAGGCAACGATCCTTGCGTATAAAGTAACCCATACGTAAGAGATATTTACTTTTGTGGCAAAAGACAAAATCCTTACGTATCGAGTGACCCATATGTAAGAGTTTATCGCGCAAAGGGAAAAACCTTACGCATTGAGTAACCCATACGCAATTGATTTTATTGTGCAAAGGCAAAACCCTTACGTATTGGGTAACCCATATGTAAGTGATCCTTATGCGGCAAAAACAAGTTTCTTACATATGGATCGTAATCGACGATATACACTATATCGCCATTAAAATTCAATACTTTGTTTTCATGCAACCAAAGTTTCTATCGGAGCCTATGATATCACCTATATCGTAGCTTACGACACAGATCAAAATCGTGGGTTTTGCTATATTGTACTTTATGATACAAACCAGTTGTACCCTATAACTAAGCAAAAATATAATTACGATATCCTATATCGTAGCTTACGACACATCTGGGTTCTTTCTATATTGTACTTTATGATACAAACCAGTCGTACCCTACAACTAAGCAAAAACATAATTATGATATCCTATATTGTAATGCCAAGTGATCCTTTCACGTCCCAATCCGGTTCACTGAACTGGTTGGCGACAAGGCCTCCAACGCGCCTCCCCGTATACTAGAGGCCGCCGACTAGCAGCGAGGGGCTAGAGTGTGTCTGTGGGGAGACTATGTTCTTATATCAGAGTAAACAACCAACGAAAATAACTAAACATCATCCATACAAGTAAATAATCGGAGTGGAAGCAATAAATATAACAAGGCTGTAATAATAAAATGAAATGCAGTAAAGGCCCGATCATAAGAATCCACACAGCGGCTTCGCTCGATCATGCAACCCTGGGCCTCAGTCCTATCCATCGTGTATCTGTGCTCAACCTGAAAGCAGACATAAGGTCTGCACGCACACCGAGGTGCATGTATAGGGGGTGAGATATTTACTTCTATGGAAAAAGACAAAATCCTTAGGTATCGAGTCCCATATGTAAGAGTTCATCGCGCAGAGGGAAAAACCATACACATTTAGTAACCCTGATAGGCAGCTGAAGGGGTCTGGTGGCCGTAGGCAACTGGATGAGTCTAGCGGCCATAGGTAGCCGGAGGAGTCTAGTGGCTGGTCCAAGCCACTTGTTCCTTTTGCATATCATAGAAAGGGGCCACAATAGGGGTAATATTGTAATTGCTTTCTTTTTTAGTTGAGTCGGTCGAGTGGTGGTTATAAATAGGAGGGGAGGTTAGTCTGTTGGAGAGTCTTATTTTCGGTTAGAAGGCAGAGCGGCCTTGGACTCCAGAGAAGTTCTCTCTCCTCTGGTGTTTTGTATTTCAGAATTATCTCTAATAACAAATTCCTTCTAGATTCTTCTTCTCTCTATTCTGGAAGCTCTGTGAATTGGTGCTTTCATTGAGAGTCATTCTTGAGAGATTTCTAGAGAGAGAAACTAAAAGTAAGAGCTTCTTGTAGAGATCTTATGGCAACATGCATGGAGAATCAGATTTCTGAATTGGAATCGTTTATAAAAGAGTTGAAAGTCGGACTCCAGCGACCGGATAAACTGGAATCTGCTGTTTCGTCGATTCAACAATAGATGTTAGATGTATCAGTGACTTTGAGCCAGCTCAACAGTTTCGTCAGGCATCAAGCAGTGCAATTCAGTAGCAGAAAGGAGAAACTATCAACGTCGGCAACAATTGAAGGCGATAGGAGATTGCATTCGGAAGCTGTAGAACTGGAGCAGACACGTCACAACAACGATTGATCGTGTTCCGCATAATGTTATAGGTGAGGAGCTGCGTCTAAATTCTTGACAAGTGGAGATGCCAATCTTTTCTGGCGAGGATCCAGTTTCTTGGATAACCAGAGCCGAGATATACTTCTTAATTCACCATACACGTGAAGAGCTGAAAGTTTCACTGGCACAGTTGTGTATGGACGGTTTGGTCCAATATTGGATGATTTCATTGAAATCTACTAGAGCGAGAATTACTTGGACACTCTTCAAAGAAGAGCTGCTTGTTCGGTATGGAAGTGCCGAGGAAGAAGATCCGGTAATTTTCCTCAAGAAAATTCGGCAGACAGGTTCAATAATGCGAGTACCGGATTTTACAGAAAGGTGGTACATGAGTTTGTTTATTGGTGGATTGAGACCGGAAATTGGGAGTTCGATAATGACTCATGAACCTCAAAATATGGCGCGATTACTGACCTTAGCTAGAAGAATAGAAAGGGAGTTGATTATTAAGGGAACCATTAAACAAGCTGAAGTCCGATCTAAAAGTATTCTTTCTGGACAACAAGGAGTTGGAATGTTAATCTAGTAAGGGTGGCCTCTACAGGGGAATTGAATGAAAAGAAAGGTGGACACGTGCTGAGATGGAAAGGAACTAGAAACCTTTCCAAAGAAGAATTCGAAGAGAAAGACTAAGGGATTGTGTTATTCATGTGGACAAAAATTTGGTCGTGCTCACAAATGTCAAGAAAAAGGGTATAAACTGATGGTCTGGGAGTGTATTTGATAGAGACCTGCTGCCAATTAGTTTGGGGGTATTATTGTCTTTTTAGGGAGTGAGTTTGTTATGGGGAATATTCTTAGTTAGTGGGGTGAGTTTGTTAGAGTTTGTTATGAGGGAATATTCTTAGTTTGTTAGAGAGGGAGATTATAAATAAGGGTGGAGGGTTAAGGTGAGGGCATCCTGGAGTTTATCAGTTTAGTGGGCTGCTTTGAGCAGATCAGCCATTTGGCTTGGGCGGGAGCCTCTCCCGATCTCCTTATTCCTCATTTCTGCTGTAATTTTCCTCCTATTTGATGTATTTCTGCTCCCTTATTATATAAATACAAAGTAGTCGGTGCTGGGTTCCTATCAGTATTGAACCCCAAGAAGTGGATGAACTTGAAGTGGACGGGTCAGGAAAAAAATCAGTGTTGGGAGAAGAGATGGTTGAGTTGGAGATGCAAGGAACTACTGCATATGGAGTGGATTCGGCACAAACAGAACGTGTCAAATCTATGTTAATGGAGGGCAGTATTGGGAGAGTTCCTTTATTGATCCTTGCGGATAGTGGGGTAAGCCACAATTTTATCTCCAAGCACTTGGTAAAATCTCTATCTTTACAGGTCACTAAAACATATTCGTTTCGAATTCGGTTAGGGGATGGCCATTGGGTGAATTCTGAAGGTACGTGTCGGAGTTTGAAAATTATGTTTGGAACATAAGAATTTATTGTTAATGCTTATGTCTTTGATACCACTGGGCCAGACTTAGTATTGGGGATATCCTGGCCGGAGACTTTGGGTTATGTATGTCACAACTCATTGGTTGAAAATGACAATGGAGTTAGAAAGGAATGATGAGAAGGTGATCTTGCCGGGGGTGAGATCTTCCAAGGAGACATCAGGAGCATTATAGGAGTTTTTGAGTAATGGGAAATTGGGAAAACTATGGGGAACTGGAATGACAGAAATTGGTTTGGAATTAGAAAACAAACAGCTGATGCTAATGCAGGAGATACTTAAGCAATATTAGACGGTATTTGAAGTTCCTCAGGAGCTACCACCGAAGAGGGAAACTGACCATGCTATAAATATGAAGGAATGGGCAAAACCTATCAATATTCAACCTTATAAACATGCTTATTTTATGAAGAATGAGATTGAAAAGCAGTACAAGAGCTTTTGGAACAACAGTTTATTAGACATAGTATGAGTCCATATTCAAGCCCTATTATCTTGGTTAAAAAAAAAGATGGTGGGTGGAGAATGTGTGGATTATAGGGCTTTGAATAGTTTAACGATACCCTATTCCAATTATAGAAGAGTTGATAGACGAGTTACACGAAGCAAATTTTTTCACAAAGATTGACTTAAAATCAGGTTTCCATCAGGTTCGGGTAAAGGAAAAAGATGTGGAGAAAACAACTTTTAAAACACACGGACACTACGAGTACCTTGTAATGCCTTTTGGCATAATAAATGCACCAACTGTGTTTCAAGCAACTATGAATTCAGTGTTTCGGGAATTTTTGAGGGGTTTACACCAGGAATTGGGAAGAGCATTTACATTTGGTTCAGGTAATTCTTCAGCTACTGATAGCAAACAAGCTGTTTATTAATATTAAATTGTGGCTGAAACCCAAGAATGTTAAAGAAGTGAGGACATTTTTAGGGCTTACTGGATATTACAGGAAATTTGTTAGGATTATGGGAAAATAGCTAGACCGCTCACGACATTGACTAAAAAGGAGGGTTATAAATGGACTCTTGAAACTCAGGAGGCGTTTGAATCGCTGAAAGAAAAAAATGACCATTGCTCCTGTCTTGGAAATGCCTGATTTTTCTAAAGGATTTGATGTAGAATGTGACGCTTCGGGATTCGGTATTGGGGCTGTTTTGATTCAAGAAGGGAGGCCTTTAGCCTATTTCAGCAAAGCTTTATCAAACACTAATTTGAAGAAGTATGTTTATGAGAAAGAGCTTATGGCATTAGTTCTATCTATCCAGCATTGGAAACAATATTTGATTTGAAGGAGGCTTGAAGTTTTTACGGATCATAGCAGTCTCAAACACTTAATCAAAAGGTGGTGTCAATAAATCATCAATGATAACAAGCAAAATTGCTTGGATATGATTTTGTTGTCACATATAAGCCAGGGAGAATGAATAATGCATAATGATGCTGATGCTCTATCCAGGGTGCCGCAAGATAGGGAATATTTGCAAATTTCAATTTCAGAACCCGGTTGGGAGGAACTAGGTGTTCTTAAGGAAGAATTGGTTCAAGATGCTAAGATTTCAGCAATAATGGAACAACTAATGCAAGACAAGATGGAAAACCCAGATATACAATCTGGAATGGTCTCTTATTCTATAAGAACCGAATGGTTTTACCCGGTGAATCTTCTTTGATTCCGAAACTGGTTTTACCCGGTGAATCTTCTTTGATTCCGAAACTTTTACTATATTATCATTCTTCTCCGGCTGGAGGACATTTGGGGTACTTGAAAACATATAAACGCCTGGCAGGAGGTTTATATTGGTCTGTGATGATTCGAAGAGTTTTACAGTTCGTTCGAGAATGTGAAATTTGTCAAAAGAGTAAACATGAGGCTTTAAGCCCCGCAAGACTTTTACAACCACTTCTAATTCCCAGTTAAATATGGGAAGAAGTTTCTATGGATTTTATATTCGGACTTCCTAAATCACAAGGCTATGAAGTTATATTTGTAGTGGTTGATAAACTCAGTAAATATGCACATTTCATTCCTCTTAAACATCCATTTACTGCGAAAACAATGGTTGAAGTATTTCTTAAGGAAGTTGTGCGCTTACATGGAATTCTTTGAGCTATAGTAAGTGACAAGGATCCTTTGTTCACTGGTCTGTTTTGGCGAGAACTGTTCAGACTATCTGATAAACCCAAACAGCGGGCTTCCTGGTTGTCTTGGGCGGAGTACAGTTACAATACATCATTTCACACATCTATCGGTAAAACTCCTTTTGAGGTTGTATATGGTCGTAAACTACCACATATTATGCATTATACCAAAGGGGGGGGGGGCAGTTGTAGAAGCCATGACAACAACTTTTGTACCTCGTGATGAAACTTTGAAACAACTACGGGTTAATCTGCATAAAGCACAACAACTCATGGTAAAGTATGCTAACAAACATTGGCGGGAAGTTATTTTTCAGGTTGGAGATTTGGTTTGGGTTAAAATAAAACCTAATAATCTCGGTAGTGTGACCAAGGTAAACTCCAAGTTAGCAACCTGTTATTATGAACCTTTTCCTATTGTTGAAAGGGTTGGATCAACAGCATACAAACTACAGCTTCCAGGGAACAGTAGGGTACACCCTGTTTTCCATGTTTCTCAATTAAAATCTGCTCTAGGGAGTACCCAGGCATAAATTTTTTTACCAGAAGAATTTGTAGAAAAAGATGAATATCTAGAGGCGATTCTAGCAGAGTTGGAGAAGAGGTGACTTAAAATTATGATTTTGATCATGGAACGAATTAAAGAAATTAAAGGGAACAAAGTTAGAGGGGAGGAATGACACGTGCCTGTCTTGGGGTGTGGCAAAAACAAATATAACCTATGTTAAAATGTATTATAGTGGATTACCTAGGTTGTCTTCAGAGAGGAGTGCACAACAATTAAGCTGTCACCTTAAAATAGAAAGAAGTGAGGTTGTTTTTAGAAATTGTTTGATTTAGAAAATAAAAGAAAGAAACTAAATAATGTAAAGTAATTAAGTGAAAGTTTTGAAACAAATTGACAAATGATGTGATTTAAATCAGTGATATGAAATGGTGATCAGGTTAGGGTCGGTTTTCCAATTGTAATTCAATCATTGTTCATTTTACCCAATTCTCCTCTGCTAAATCGTTAAGAGTGAGAATCCACAATCGTTTCTTCTCACTCCCTTGGTCAAATAAAAATGTGAGAATAAACCTTACTAAAACCTCAGATTGGTCTACTCTCCTTTCAATGTGTAATAGAGTTGTAGAAAATACCCCCAATTATCTTAGGCAATTCCCAATTGGGTCTTGTTTATTTCAAGTAATCAAGAACATTCACTACTCCTCACACACGTACCGGTGATCACCGAGTACTTCACCACTAAGTCCTGGTCTATTCCATCGTTTATAAACCAGAACCTAGTGGAGGGAGATATTGATCATTGACCAAATATAAATGAACAACAGAATCTAAAATCAGATACAATCGTATATGATAATAAAAACTGTTATAGGAAATTGAAACTGATTCACAGAAGAGAAGAGGATTTTAAAACATTAAGATAAGGAACTCATGAAATACAACATGGAAAACCTCTCCTTCCTCAATCACACAGAATTTTACCCCACCGTGGTAAGGGTTATTGTAACTAAGGGGAAAGAATAACACATTACAAGACTAAGAAATGTAAAACAAAGAAAAGAAAGAACAGAAATTTGATCCTTCAGAATCTGTCCTCCAGAAGTTTGCCTCTGTTCTGCCCACCTCCTGGCCGAATTAGGCCGAGGTCCCTTCTTATAGGAGGTGAATAATGAAGTTGGCCATCCACCCACGAATTTTGAATGCATTTGGAGCCGTGTGGAAGGAGTTATGGCCGATTTAGTAGACTTGACTTATTCTGGCCGTCGATCACTATTCCACCAACCCAACTTTGACCGTTTAATTGGCGGCTTTAATGAATGAATTTACTTCTGATATTTTTGGATAATCTGACCCTTCTAGTTGGCTTTCGAACCCAGCTGGAACCAATGAATTTGGAGGCCGGTGGTCCAAGATATGGTTCATTGAATGTGGTGTGGTCTATTCTGCCGGCCAGAAGAAGTGTTCACATTGACCGAAATGTTTGGGCATGTTGGAGTTTGAATTGGCTTTTGTTCCTGAAGACTTATATGTAGCCCACGAATCATGAAATCCTACAAAAAAGGAATCAGGTGAATTGGATACAAAATGTAGGAGTTATGCGCGAAATACAGAGGCAATATAAATCTGTTTAATGTCCAGAATTAGCCACTTTTCACATTTAAGCTCGAAACTCATCAAAAGTCATAAAATGATGCAAATAAAATCAAATTGATTAATGTGAAGTGATTAAATCAATTAAAAACATATGTATAAATATGAAAATATTATCTCTGTCAAGGAACAACTGGTAGAACTTACTCCCATCACTAAATCCTCCTCTAGTACAGTTTCGGTGGCCAAGTGCTTCCTTTGGGAGGATACTCAGGTGATAAAGGCTTAATTTCCTAATGTCCACCTTGAGGACTAGGTGGTTTTTCAAGGGGGAGGAATCGATAGGCAGCTTGAGGAGTTTGGTGGCCGGTCCATGCCACCTGTACTTTTTACATATCATAGAAGGGGGCCACGATAGGGGTAATATTGTAATTGCCTTTTTTTAGTTGAGTCAGTCGAGTGGTGGTTATAAATAAGAGGGGAGGTTAGTGTGTTGGGGAGTCTTATTTTTGGTTAGAAGGCAGACCGACCTTGGACTCCAGAGAAGTTCTCTCTCCTCTGGTGTTTTGTATTTCCAGAATCATCTCTAATAACAAATTCCTTCTAGATTCTTCTTCTCTCTATTCTGGAACCTCTATCAAACCCACACATAAGTGATTTTATCATGCAAAGGCAAAAACCCTTACGTATCGGGTAACCCATATGTAAGAGATCCGTATGCGGCAAAAACAAGTTTCTTACATATGGATCGTAATCAACGATATACGCTATATCGCCATTGCGATTCAATACTCTGTTTTCATGCAACCTAAGTTTCTATCGGAGCCTATGATATCACTTATATCGTTAGCTTACGACACAAATCAAAACCGTGGGTTCTTGCTATGTTGTACTTTATGATACAAACCACTCGTACCCTACGACTAAGCAAAAACATAATTACGATATCCTATATTGTAATGCCAGGTGATCCTGTCACGTCTCGACCCGGTTCACTCTATGAACAGTAACCAAAACAGTTGGCGACAAGGCCTCAAGCGCGCCTCCCCTTACGTCAGAGACTGCTGACTAGCAGCGATGACCTAGGTTACGTCTATGGGGGAGACTATGTTCTCATATCAGAGTAAGCAATCAGAGGAAATAACCAAACATCATCTATATCAGTAAATAATCAGAGTGCAGAATCAATGAATATAACAAGGTTGTAATTATAAAATGGAATGCAGTAAAGGCCCGAACGACCATGTCTCATACATGCAATAATGATCGCCCACTGGGCCGATCACATATATAAAAGTAAATAAAGAAACAAAAATAAAAGTACAAGGCTTTACTACTAACTCCAAGCCGAACCACATACCCACCAGTCTCCAAGACACTGCCGAGCTACTCCAACCTGATCATAAGTACCCACATAGTGGCTCCGCTCAATCATGCAACCCTAGGCCTCGGCCCTATCCACCGTGTATCCGTGCTCAACCTGAAAGTAGGCATAAGGTTTGCATGCACACCGAGGTGCATGTACAGGGGTGAAAAATAAATCTCAGTAGGTCACACCTGACAGTGAACCTATAACCTGCTGCCATAAGTGCATGCTCATGTAATATGCTCAGCCTAGCCGAGACACATCTGAAATAAAATGATTAAGGTAAAACCACACAACTGATCTTTGGGTCCGTGATCCCGATCAACCATACCTGCTTTGGCCAGCGTTAAAATGTCTCTGAGCACACCTCAATGACCGTGCATCCCAAGTAACATACGGGCTCTACCTCTATGGCAACCCCAACTCACGACTTCACTCATACTAGGATGAAGTACAAACAGTACCCAGAACGTCGATCCGACATTTAACCCACGCATTATAAAAGATAGTGCCTAGAGCATCTTCAATCAGATCACTATGGAATGCCATGTCCACCAATCTCAATCATATCACTGTGGAACGCCATGTCCGCCAATGTCAATCACAACCGTGGAACGCCATTTTCACTGTCCTGAACCAAGAGGGCGTGGAACGTCATGTCCAATAATTACCCAATACACGATGAGGAACGCCATGTCCATCACCCAATCAAGTAAGACTCATAAGCCGAATCCCAGGAAGTTAACGAGATCCTCTAGGTCGAAACATAAGCGGAGACATCTTACAAGGATCCTTGGTCGCACACTGGTTTCCAATAACCCACGACCTCACAGGCTTAAAGCGGCACACCTCTAAAGGGACCCAACCAATCTGTCTCATCAAGTCTTGTCTCAGTCTCGTTAACTAGGGATTGTGCCAAGTCCACTAACCATTTCCACGACCCTCAGGTGGGTCTCATCCCAGGTCTCACTCTCATGAGATAACAAAAACTGCTTACGGGAGGAAGAACCTCTCCATTATGGCTTGCCCACCCCAAAATGCCTCTTAGGAGTCCTCAAATCACCTCAAGGGTTCCATCATCGCCATCTAAATGGAAAACCGCTCAAAAAGGACTCTTCTTATGTCCAATTCTGTCTTCAGGGCTTAAAAACACAAAAACCCTCAAAATGGTAGAATATGAGACGTACGCAGTGTGTATACTTGAGTACACGATGTGTACTCTCAAAGCCCCACATGGGCGTGTACTTCAGCTGGACTTGGTGTGTAAACCCAAGTACATGGCGTCTAAAACATGTACACGATGTGTACCCTACTCGAGGTACCTGCCCGTGTACCACACATGGCCTGACCACGTGTTTAAGTCTGGTTGTGTACTTCGACATGGCGTGTATATCCCACATGGGGCCTGGCGGTGTACCCTACATGGTCAAGTGCTCCTACACGGACTGTCTGGTCATTTACTTGGCTACATGTTCGAGTACGATTACACGACGTGTACTTCCAAAAAGTAATCTTCCCCGAACAGGAAGAACACACGACGTGTGTTCCTGAACTATACGTCGTGTGATCGAAACTTCCGAACAGGAAAACCCTACAATCGGCTCGAAACCTCGTTTTTCTCTCGGTTAAGCATAAATCAACCCTTAGGGGCTCCTTAACTGTCATAATAGGGCCTTAAAACTAGAAAGTGGTAAATCTATGAGGATTTACGGTAAAAACTTAAAAATGACCTACTTTTGGGTGGAAACGGTCGAAGCTTCGTTTCCACGATTAGCAGCTGCCGCACGATGATCTAACTCCTCCCAAGCTCCGCGACGACACCTCTCTTCTCCCTCTCCTCTTTTTCTCTAGGTTGCGGGGAAGTAGGACCCACCGGGGGTGTACGCGAGAAGCCAGGGGAGGAGAAGAAAGAAAATAGGAGAATAAAAGGAAGAAAAAGAAAAGAGAAGGGGCCCGAGCTTGGTCCCAATGCCCAACATGAGTTTATGTCTCGCCTGGGCAAAACTCTCCGTTCTGGACTCAACGACGGAGACAAAATCTATATCCGATGTTCCGTTCGAAAGATATCGCTTAAAGAACACACATGCATAAATTAATATTTAATTTATGAAATATGAAATATTAATTATTCCGTGAAAATTCGAACGGTTCAGAATTCCACCAAACTCCCGGCCTAGGGTAAACACTCTATTCCGTGACCAATGAAGTGGTCAGAAAAATTATCCGAGATCACCTGCGAGGAGAAAAGACCATTTTACCCTTTACAAGCATCTTAAAGCAAAAAATCCATTTTTCTGCTCAATTTCACGGTCTGGAAAAACACTGGTCTTTACAGAGCCGACGGGTGACATTTAGCCACGACATATCGTACACGACGATATGGCCTCAAGCATATTACAATATGCATGTTCTTCATGAAAATAGTAAATGAACATGTTGATTCGTTGATGAATGTGGCTTTGATACCATTGATGAGTTTTAGTGGCTCATCAAATGATCAAAGCAGCAAAAGAAACCCATTAAATTGCACGATCTACCATCAACAAAGCAACATGCAATACGAAGAACATAAAATATACATGCGTACCTTCATTGCAGTTGGCTATATCTCTTATATTCTCAATGGAGTATCCTTGATCGTGATCACTTAGCGACACCCAAATGATTCTTGTCTCCACTGGTAGTACACCGGCCATTAGAATCCTTGTTCGTAATGAGAGGACCCTCGATCTTCAAAGGTGTACTAGCACCTTTTCCACAAAGACAAATGAAGTATCAGGGCATAAGAGAGCTTCGACTATGGCTTGGAAGAATTGTATATGTCCAACAGGAGGATGACATCCCTTTATATATACTCCCTTCATTCACTGAAGAGTGTCAAGCGTTAGTTGCCATCGCATGACAAGTATTACCCATAACACATGCTTGTTTGGGTTTTGTGAACGTGAAACGTTTCAACGATCACAAAGCACTTTTAAAGCCATAAATGAATCAACCTGTTGATTCATAACCCCAGGAAACCGCTGCGAGAGACGTGGTAGAAGCAATGCACTCGATATTGCATATTGCTCGTCGAGCAACTGTAGCGAATCCGACTCCAATCCGAAGAAATCAAATAATCTGGGAAAATCTCTGATTTAAGACACAACCAACATAAAACAAGGAAACGATGAGAGAAACCAAGATTAGACACCCAAGGTTAGCTAGCCTTACCGACGACTACTCCCTGCAACGAACAACATGAAGAACAGACAAGAATCGACAAAGATCTTTCGAGGGGGAAGGAAGAACGAGAGCGGAGAATTACGGCGTACCCACTGTACTTCTGCCTGAAATGGCAAACCTCTTATATTTAATTTAACCAGTTAATTAATTATTTAAATAAAACTGGACATGGCATATCACAGCGTGACCCTCTTGACTCACGACGCGATTCCCCCTCGAGACCGTCAGGGCGTGACCCTGATCCCCTGGCTCATGGAGTGATTCCCCCTCCAGATTGTCACGACGTGACCCCCTGGCTCACGCCGCGATTCCCCCTCCTGATCGTTACTCCATTTTTTTTTGCAAAGTCCGGATCCCTTATCATCCAACCCTTACATATCATCCAAAGACAACCCTTACATATTAGGACTTTGCCTTTTTTTCGGACCAACACAGGTAACCCTTACATAGGGTGACCCTTACATATCTTGGAGTTAACTCTTACGCATCATAGGGTAATCGTTACTTATCACAACGACTTCTTAACACTTTACCAATTCTTTTGTTCCGAGAGTCTGGATTTACTCTTATGTAAGTGTACCTTTACGCATGAGGACTTCCATTTTTTCCAACATTTTTGGACTTTTTTCCAGCGTTCTCTTAACACCTCTAGACTTCAAATTGACAACAAATCCAACATTTTAATCACGCTACTCCCATCATGCCATGGTGCCCCTTTGTTATGACGTGACCTACAACCAACCCAACAATTCATTCCAGCCTTCACGCCTTGGTGCCCCTTGGCTACGATGTGACCTTTGACCCACACCAAACTCATACAACCCCCTCACCACGTCGTGATCTCCTGCGTCATGGCGTGGTGTTCTGCCTGCTGCAAAATTTCAGTCTCAAGTCCAGACTAATTTCTGGGACTCCGATTCTCGACCTATGCCGACACCCTTGATTGAAATCCCTAGCACAACTGACAATAATTTTTCACAAATTCAAGTGGAAGTGAGAAGAGGGAAGAGAGATTAAAGCTTCCTACCTTGAATCGACGCGAGAAACCTCCATTAACCAACCACCAAAAGACTAGGAAGAGACCACCAAAAGACTAGGAAGAGGAGGGGAAGGAGGGGGTGGGGGCTCATTGAATGGCTGAATGGCCCCTCGAGCCACCCCGTTAGAAAAAATAAGGGGCTCAACTTCACAAAAGATGAAGATGTTCTTGTTAAAAAAAAATTGTTCGAGCAACCACCGAAACTTCAATGTTCCCCTCCCGAACTCTAGTGGAACCATTAGTACTTCGATGCCCTCACGCTGATACTTCGGTGGGTGCATGCAGTGGCCAAGCCAATGCCGGTTCACCAGAACTTTGATGATCCCACACCCAATCTCCATGTGATTAACCACTACCCACCAAGTTCCCTTCTTTTAATTCTCCTAAAATTTCGTTTTTTCCAGAACCTTCTCTCAAAACCCCCTCTAATTAAAAATTATCATCACTTTCCAAAGACAAATAAATGTTTCCACTTGGCTCGAACATATAATTTAAATTTCCCCCGTCACCTCCATCATCAAAAGTTTAAATTTCCCCGCCTTCTCCAACCTTTCCAATTTACCAACACCAAAACCTCATTTTAAATAAGTTATAAAGACGTTGGACATTGCAAATTTTGATTTCTCTCGAGTCCGTGATCCTTGCCAATACAACAATCAATATAAGTCAGCTTAAAATCGACAAATGATGTCTTAACATCAAAACCTCTGCAGTTGATTCATATGGACCTTTTTTTCGACCTATCTAAATTGCAAGTATCGATGGAAAAATAAATCATTAATTTTGGTTGAACTAAGCTAAATCTTATAAAATATGCATGGCATAACATTTATAAGAAAAAATTTGAACAATTAAAATGATACATATATGTCACGATCCCCCCTCTACTGGTACTCCTAGGTTGACAATGAAGATGGGGACGACTTCTGAAGCTTGCCTCCAATAGGTCACGAGTTGGCGAATAACACCGATGGTATAAAATACATACAAATGAAAGAACATTACCCTCAATATGTAAATTTTAAGGATAAGAGATAAGATCCACTAACAAACTTCATCACGCAAATAATTAAATCCTAATACATGAATGCAATGTTGCGGAAAATGTTGAGAGCAACGAAGCGAAAAACGGATCACAGAAGAGTAAAAGGGGAAAAAAACAAAAGAACGAGAACACATAGAATTTCGTGGTTTGGGAATAATCCCTACGTCGACAGAGGTAAAATTTTACTATGATTTGGGAGCATAATTTATAGAGTTTCAGGGTTCTCAATCACTAACAAAACCCTAGCCCGAAATGGGCTAATAAGGACAAAATACTATTCCACCAACCGCACATGAAGTCCACGTGCTACAGTGAAAGATGGCAAGAAGTCTGCATTGCTACAGTGCCATGACTACCCAAGTCCAAGATGCTACAGTGCCGACGACAGGAAGTCCACGTTGCTACAGTATTGTTGACTCCAAAGTCCGATCTGCTACATTAGTCATGTCAAAAGTCCGCACTGCTACAGTCCCCCCTGTCGGTCGGTCAGCTCGACTCGCGGAGTTACGGCGTGGTGCATAGTATGGGCTGGAAGCATTCGGCCAAACAACATCCAAAGAGGATCGGCGTACACTAATCCAACATGTAGTGTCATCCAAACAGAAACAAATGAAAAAAATACTAAGAACATGCCTAGGCAGCGACCACTAACTTCTGAAGCTCGCCTCCGATCACGAGTTGACGAATAACACCAATGGTTTAAAATACATGCAAATGAGAGACCATTACCCTCAATATGTAAATTTTAAGGATAAGAGATATGATCCACCAACAAACCATCACATAAATAAACAGCAAATCCCAATACATGAATGTAATGTCATCCAAATAGAAACAAATAAAAAAAATACTAAGAACAAGCCCAGGCAGTGACCACTAACTCCTACAGCTCCTGAACAACTCCATGAGCTAGTACCGCCCAACTCAATCACCAATCAGCTCCTGCGGACCTGAGAAACGGTTTATATATATATGGGGTGAGCATACAAATATATTCGTTAGGATCCTTCCTGAAACCTTTCGTGCAAATGTGAAAAAAGCATATTAAAACTCGGTGAATAAACAAAGAAAACCAACTCGTTATCTAAACAGGTAAAACTATATCCCATCCTCACCAGGACTCGCTCACCAAGTAACGCATAAAAGTAAGTCATTCTACATCAAAAGCATATACATAAGAAAGGTACCTTGCATCTGCTTCCCCACCGGTTCTTATTTAATATTTCATCATCGCCATCATCAACACCTAATCTCATGAGTTCGTTTATAATTCATTTACTATTCCATCATCAACACCTAATCTCATGAGTTCGTTTATAATTCATTTACTATTCCCTAATCCGGGTATTCTAGGACTCGATTTGAAGTGCCACAAGGTAGATGCATTCGCAGTGCCTAGGTCAACTGCAACAAGTAGCTGGAAATCACAATAATCGACCAACAAGCAAACCGACCATCAAAAGTGAACATCAAGTAAAACGGGCAATCCAAGCTCTCAACTTGTACCAATCAATCAACAACCCTAACACAACCATATCGGGTTCACAACAATTCACAACACAGACTCAAACAAAGCTAAAACACACACATAACAACAATCGTATTTTCAGCTTATCAAACCCAAGGAGCAACCGAGCCACAAACAACAGTGCCACACATTTAATTTCAACAAACTTTTTTTCTTTACCATCTTTCAATAAACTGATTCATTATGAGTAGGTTTCTTCTACAAGGAACCTAAAAACAACAACTAATAATGTCTATAAATCAACCGTAGACATGCTTTTCACATTACTTTCATATTCAAATATCTTCAAAGATGAACGATAATTAATTTCACATGTCTCATTCATCATTCACTTTATCTTACCATCTTTACGTTCTTTAACCAATTTCATGCATGTCATCACACACTATCTAGCAAATATCAAGCGGCATCCAACATAACATAAACCACATGCGATCATTACATCCCATTCCATATTTCGTTCTTCCTTAATTTTCGAATCATTATCTTCATTAGGCTGATCCCACCGATACCCAAAGAAGCTAACGCATGTTAATCATACATTTGTACATAAAATAAAGAGAATGAGTCCCTTACCTCGATATGGCTTTCAACGTTCCTCAAGCAAGAACGGAAGAACAAGTGTAAATCTCCAAATCAATCCTCTCTCGTGAGGAACCCACAATCCCTAAGGATATAATCCCATCATGAATCCGCCCTCGATCATCACTAGGAACCCCATGAAAATCGAAGGAAACAAGCTGCCATAACATGGCAAGAGAGAATGGGAGAGAACATAACCAACAAAGAAGAAGAAAACTAACCTTGGATCACCACAAATTGACCTCTAGAAGCTGGGGGTAAATCCTAGCAAAGGAAAAGCCTCTGGGAGAGGTCCTTGGGTTACTTAGGGTTCGAAGGGGGAGGAAGGAAATAAGAGAAATTTGAGAGAACTCTTGAATTTATATTCGTTGGAATTTTTAATAGCACCGCGACGTAGCACCATCAACCACACTGCAATGGTTGAGATTTTTCTCAAAACCATGACGTTGAATTGATGGCTACACCGCAATGGTTCAACCCCTTCCCCCCTTAGAATGCACGACACAAATCCCCCTTAAACCTAGGGCAGGGCTGCGATGCAACTTATGCATCACACCGCAACGGTCCCCCAAACAGAAGAGATGAGGGTCTCGACTATCGGGACTCGACACTATAGCCCGCGCCCTACGCCGCAGTAGTCCTCACGAAGGCAGGGGCAATAACCCCGACCCCCCAAGCCCTACGACACAACCCTTATCCCACGCCGCAACGACCTCCATATCAACAAAAAAATCAAACCTTCATCTCGAGACCCCACACTACAAGGGCTACATCGTAAGTGACCATCTCCAAAACCACACCACGACACAACCTAGCAGTTCACGCCGCAATTCCCCTCCAACTGAAATTTCAACTTAGACCACACTCTTACTCTTCCATCCATTCCCGAACACCTCCAATCACCCAAAAACACAAAAGGCTCAGGCAGAACCGGGCCCTTTCAATACAAATATTCATAATATAAACATTTTCATATGCATGAATGTTTAAAACAAAGAAACGAATAAATAAATGAACAATTCATATATTTAACATTAGATATAACAATTTTCGACAATGATTTTATCTTCCAAATAACACCTTTGGTACGGTCTAAAGTCATGCAAAGGCTTCAACAAAAGTTTTAAACAATTTTTTAAACACTATAGCATAGACAAAGATATACCATATACTGCAAACAACATCTAATATTGTTGGCAACATTATCTCAATCCAACAACCCCGATTTAGCCACGTCAACTGTAACATATTGCAGCCAACGATATCTCTTATATCATTGCATGCAGTATCTTGTTCTACATAAAATTGTAAAATTTCTAAAATTTCTAAATTTATAGAATCCTCCAAATCTTTTCCGGATTGACTCTGGTATTGCTAATGAGCTTTTAGACATACATGTTGTAGAATGGGGAAACCCACTTACCTTCAAGGTGAGGTGGGGCTCTTCTTTTATAGAATGAAAAAGCGGAATGTACAAGGGAGTATTCCGATGTGGGACTCGGAAATACCCATAATAATACAAAAGAGGGTTTAACACTCCCCCTCAAGCTGGACAGACCCAGCTTGGACAACGAGTCCCACAAAAAAGAATAAGAGAACACCACACAAGACCCATAAATACTCCCCCTCAAGCTGGGTGTCAGATATGCTGGATCCCCAGCTTGGAACTGAGCGAGGTAAGGCGAGCACCAGGGAGGCCTTTGGTGAAGATGTCAGCCAGTTGGTCTGCCGTCGGAATGTGGCTAAAGCTGACATGGTTGTGCTCCGGGTGGTGGCGAAGAAAGTGACAGTCCACCTCAATATGCTTCGTGCGTTCATGGAAGACGGGATTCGAAGCAATTTTAGTGGCTGCCTGATTGTCACACCAGATGTGAGCAGAAGTCTGTTGAGGAAAGCCAAGCTCCTGGAGGAGTTGCCGAAGCCAAAGGATCTCGGTAGTGACGGTGGCCATGGCACGGTACTCAGACTCGGCACTGGAGCGAGAGACGACCGTCTGTTTCTTGCTGCGCCAGGAAATGAGGTTGCCTGCCAAGAAAATGGCGAACCCAGAGGTAGATTTCCGAGTGGCAAGGCAGCCAGCGTAATCAGCATCGCAAAAGGCCTCAATATGCTGATGAGGATGCTGGGAGTAGTGAAGACCACGAGCAGGATCCCGTTTGATGTACTTGGCGATGCGGATGACAGCATCCCACTGAGATGTGGTGGGATGCTCCATAAATTGACTCACTTTGGCTACCGCACAGGAAATGTTGGGTCGAGTCATGGTGAGATAATTGAGTTTGCCCACCAATCGACGGTACCGCTCGGGATGTGGGTATAGAGCCGAGGAGGCATAAAGAGACCGTTCGCCAGGCTCCAGAGGAGTATCGACCGCAGTGGCCTGAGTCAGCCCAGCATCCTGCAATATATCCAATGCATACTTCCGTTGGCAGAGGGAGATGGTGGCAGAGGAGTAGGAAACCTCGATGCCAAGGAAGTATGTGAGAGGACCAAGATCCTTAGTGTGGAAGTGCTGGTGAAGATGGGCCTTGAGATGGGTGATACCCACAGAGTCGCTGCCGGTGATGACGATATCATCCACATAGACGACCAATAAGATGCAGCCATGTGGAGTCGTCCTGTAGAAGACAGTGTGGTCTTTCATACTGCGGGAAAGCCCAAAGTCGCTGACGACCGTGCTAAAGCGGCCAAACCAAGCACGGGGAGACTGCTTGAGGCCGTAAAGAGAGCGGCGGAGACGGCAGATACGAGATTCAGCGCCGGCGGCACAAAATCCGGGGGGCTGCTGTAGATAGATTTCTTCCTCAAGGAAGCCATGGAGGAATGCATTCTTGACATCCAATTGATGAAGAGGCCACCGATGATGGGCGGCGAGAGAGATGAATAGCCGGACAGAGGTCATCTTGGCAACCGGGGAGAAGGTATCAAAGTAGTCAACTCCGTATGTCTGAGCAAAGCCTTTGGCCACAAGGCGGGCTTTGAGGCGATGGAGAGTACCATCGGGATTCTGCCTGACCGTGTAAATCCATTTGCTGCCCACTGCCTGTTTGCCTGCTGGAAGGGGGACAAGATCCCAAGTATGGTTTTCCTCTAGAGCCTGCAATTCATCCCGCATGGCTGCGAGCCACCCGGGGTGAGATTTGGCCTCACCAACTGTGCGAGGTATAGAAACCGTCTCCAGAGCGGACATACCCCTGTAAGAAGATGCAAAAAGAGGAGTACTCTGGCAGGAGCGAGTACCTTTCCGTAGGGCAATGGGCAAGTCCGCGGGTGGCGGAGCAGGAGCAGCGGTCGAAGCGGGAGCATCAGTGTCACTGGCCGGAACGGGGAATACAGTCGAAGGACGGCGGGAGTAGACCTGACCAAAATGGGTGTCAACAGGGGTTGACGCCGGTGGAGGATGAATGAGGAGTGGAGGACAATCATCGAGGACAGGGTCAGAAGGAGGAGAGGTAGGAGGAGGCAAATCCGGAAGAGGCTGGATGATGAGGGGAAGACAGTCATCAATGGCAGAGTCAGGAGGAGGAGAGGGAAAGGAGAATGGAGGGCCGCCGGGAGGTGAGCCGCAGGGGCTGGGCGCGCGGACGGCGGGACTGGCCGGGAGCGCCGCTGGTAGGGAGGGCCGCCGGGAATGGCCAGGCCGGAGAGGAGGGGGGGGCCTGCCGGGAAAGGCTAGGGCAGCAGGGAGAGAGGCGGGGCCGGGAGGACGCCGGGAATCCGCAGAGGAGGGGGAGTCGGGAGAAAAATCCCTCTGATACCATGTAGAATGGGGAAACCCACTTACCTTCAAGGTGAGGTGGGGCTCTTCTTTTATAGAATGAAAAAGCGGAATGTACAAGGGAGTATTCCGATGTGGGACTCGGAAATACCCATAATAATACAAAAGAGGGTTTAACACATGTCAAAATAATAGTGGAAACAAAACCCAAATGTTGGGTTTTGATACCAATTGTTGTGCCCACAACACGGATCCCACCCTTTGGACTTCAAGACGCGAAAGAAAGACCGCATATCTGAAGACACTTGATAGCAGAGTATCTAAGCGAGAAGCCTCTCACCATATTCTGTATCAACTTTACATGACTCTGACAAGCTACAAATGAGTGATAGGAGAACAACGAAAGAGCCACACACATGCACAACACTGAAACACAAGGAATTAACGTGGTTTGGGATATACCCCATGTCTAAGGAGAAACACTGTAATCCACTAAAGAAAGGAATGTGGAACTCTCGAGTTACAAGCGATCTTACTAATCACTATTTGAAATTGGGTAACTACAAGTTATGACATCCCATGTAGGGGCCACCTATTTATAGGCAATCATCGAAACCTTTGATTAATCACCGTTCAACATGTAGATTGAATATTCAGAGAATATTCTCCTGTAACTGTTGCTTTTAGTTGTATTGACATACCTTGCGATACTGTGGAAACCGGAACACCACAGCCTTACTGCATCCAACCAACTGTTGATTTGATCTTTCTCCACCCAACAATGCTCCATCGTTGATTTCCTAGTTAAACAGTTAACAATTCGTGAATGCTCCACCATCACTCTAGGTGCTCTTACTGACGTTCCACTGAACAATGCTCTAGGCCGAGAAACCGGCTTCACATCTCAACAATCTCTCGCTCGAAGATTGTTTCAAGGTTTTCTGTTCAGCCACCTTTCGAAAACATCTCTCTTCTTCCACTTCCGCTGCATCAGTGGTCTTCTGATCACGTTTTGTCATCTCCCATTGAGGCGCAACATTGTCCTCGATTTTCTCTGACTATTACTGTGTCAACATGTATGTCGGATTTTCATTCCCACTAAACCTTTTGTAGTTCTAACACTCCGTCTTGCAAAAGACTCATGATGGGGTCATACTTCAATTGAATTTGTTTCATCCTTGAATTGAACACTCGATTCTTAGCAAGATGGATTACACTTTGATTATCATGGAATAACATTCTGTTCCTCTGTTTCCTTCTGATTTCCTCTAACTGGCCCTTTAGCAATATCATATCCTTCTCAGCCTTCGTTGCTGCTACATGACAATGCCACTACTAGCTGTAGTTGAGACATCTAGCTAACTGCCGTTATTGGTCCAAAGTTCTCCAAACAAGTTCTTCATCATCGGTACATACCGACTCCTGTTCGTCAGATAAGCCGTAACATTCACTGCCTTTTCCCAAAATTCCAACTTGTGCTTCAAAAAGTACACCCACACTTTTCGTGTGGAATCATCGACGGAGGTAACATAGTGCAATGAACCATCATGAGAACGTACCGAAGCTGGTCCCCATACATCAGTATGCACAAGCTCTACCTTTCAAGACTTGGGTGTCCATCATTGCGCAGCAAAAAAACTCTATTCTGCTTTCCACGGAGCACATGTTTTGTATTTCATGTGTTAGAGTTTCAGTAACTCTTAACTATTTGTGCATAGTAAGCATCCATTCTTTCTCCAAACATCAACATCACCTTTTCTTAGAGTCTCGAGAGCTTCTTCATCGTTAAAATGAACCTTACCAAACCTTTTGAACACATAATTTATCATGCATCTTCTCTCTGATGTAGAGTGAAACAATACTCCAGAGTCAATGATCCATGACTCCAATAGACTGTTGACATTCAACAAGAATTTGTCATCTTTCTCAATTGTGATATTTGTAGAGGACCCTTTAAAATTTACTTTTCGGTCCTTTCCATATTTGTTCAGTTGTTCTTTTTTTTACATTGTCACCATGCAGGACCCGAGTCTGCCGATTTACCTCGGCGTCTTTCTTTCGGTCCACTTCACTCTTTCTGGCTTCTCCACTGAGTCGGTTGTCCTTTACTCTCTGCATTGTATGCTATTCTGGTAGACTATTGTACATCTTTTTGTCTGATCTCTTCATTCAGAGCTAGATCACAAATATCCAAGACCCAGTCGGTTTTACTACTAGAGTTGCTCAAAGCGATAACCATCACATCCCATGATTCTTATAATGATGATAATAGGATCAATGCCCACACCCGCTCTCGAACTTCACGTTCACAAACTCCAATTGACTTTTGATTACGTTGAATCACATGTCAGCCAACAAATTTCCTTTAGTCGTTATCTCTTGGATATTGAAAGCAACATTCTGTGCTAACGTCTTTCAAACAACTCCCAAGTGCCTTTCGGTCAAATTGCTTCTTTTCACCTCTCTCCATCATTATTTGGCTTGACACCAAATAACACCAGATTTAGATCTCCTTGATATAAATAATCCTTTATTTCATGGCTTTGATGTTGATTGTTGGTTCTGATACTGATTGTTAGGTTATGATATAAATTGTTTTGCCCGCAACCCGGACTCACCCTCTACACTTCAACACGCGAAACAAATATCAGATATTCGAAGACACTCGATAGCGGAGTATCTGAGTGAGAAGCCTCTCACCACGCTTTCTATTGAACATACAAGCTTCCAACAACGAAAGTGTCATCCACACAAACTGCATTGGAAGACAAGGAATTAATGTTGTTCGAGATATACCCTACGCCCATGGAGAAACATTGCAATTCACTAAAGAGAGGCGAGAGATACTCCCAAGTTACAAGTGATCATACTAATCACTACTTGAATTTAACTAATTTGAAGTTACACCATCCCATGTAGGGACCACCTATTTACAGACAAACATCAAAATCTCAGGTCAATCATCATTCAACACATGGCTAAATATTTGGAGAATAATCCTTTTGTCATTAGTTACCATTGCTTCTAGTTGTATTGACTTACTTACCGATACTATGGAAATTGAAACTCTACTGCCCAACTGCATCCAGCTGTTGATTGGATCTTATCTTCCTCCACTGTCAGCAACGCTCTGCAATCGATTTTGTGGTTGTGAACAATTAACTATTTATGATTGCTCCACCGACACTCTGATGCCTCTTGGTGACGCTCCGCCGAACAGTGCTCTAGGTCGAGAAACTTGCTTTAGACCTCAATACCAAAAACCAAAATCATCTGGAATGAGAATAAGGAGGAGATGTTAAGTTTCAAATTAATGAAGAATATATCTCGCTGTCTTGCCTTGATTTTCAATCAATAGTGGGTTTGGTGATTATCACTTAGTAACTACAAACAAGTTCTCTTGCCTACTCAGTTGATCCACCAATGCTGTCGAATCCCAAAAATGTTTTTTTTAGGATTTCTATGTTCAACCTATGCGTGTTAGCACCTCCACTGTAAAAGAATAAAGAGAAAGAAGAGAGAGCTTTGGCTTTGAACGAGATGGCCGGTCATTGTGTTGCTTCGAGGTATGGTTCCCATCATACAACCTTTTATTAAACGAAGGGGGTTCTTGGTGCCAAAGCATTCACTAATGCTTCGGTCCACTCTTGACTGAGTTTTAAGTTATACGTTATAATGTATGACTTAAACTCCACCTCTAGTTATGTTGAATGATTCAACCATCAATACAACATGCTTAATCTTCATCTCCATCAAATGACATGGTAACCGAAATACGCGATACAGACATGGAAGATATGAAATACACAAAGGCAATGGTAATGTGATATCACATACCACAATACCATACTGCCATGTATATCGCAAACAACGATATACCATATATCCCTGTCTGCGATATGGCCTTTAGTGCATATAGATCTTTCATGAAAAACATTACAGAAGTTTCTTTTTGTATTCAAAAGAAGTCAACATTAAGATGTAAAAGTACGAATGGTGAAAGAAAGTAAGCTGCAGTGATACTGTTGAACTATCTTGTGGTATGGTAACCAACACCATTTTTTTTCCGATACATTATAATGAAGATATAATAATGCTGCATTCCTCTCCCTGGAGCCAAAGGCTTTATGCCTTGAGTCGCTCCAACATTCCAAAATTTATTAAATGAAGGGGGTTCTTGGTGCCAAAGAACGAGATGGCCAGTCATTGTGTTGCTTCGAGGTATGGTTCCCATCATACAACTTTCTTTTATTAAATGAAGGGGGTTCTTGGTGCCAAAGCATTCAATAATGCTTCGGTCCACTCTTGACTGAGTTTAAGTTATACATTATGTATGACAAACTCCACCTCTAGTTATGTTGAATGATTCAACCATCAATACAACATGTTTAATCTTCATCTCCATCAAATGACATGGTAACCGAAATACGCGATATAGACATGGAAGATATGAAATACACAAAGGCGTTGGTAATGTGATATCACATATCACAATACCATACTGCCATGTATATCGCAGACAACGATATACCATATATCCCTGTCTGCGATATGGCCTTTAGTGCATATAGATCTTTCATGAAAAACATTACATAAGTTTCTTTTCGTATTCAAAAGATGTCAACATTAAGATGAAAAAGTACGAATGGTGAAAGAAAGTAAGCTGCAGTGATACTGTTGGACTATCTTGAGGTATGGGGCGACGGGATGCGCGACGGGGAGGGTGCCGGGAGGGAGGGCCGCTGGGGCAGGGGGGGCCGCCGGGAATGATGACCGGCAGGAGCAACGGAGGGAGGGGGTGCGGCGGCTATTTGGATTGGAGCCGCCGCCCCCCCGGACGGGGAAACCCTAGAGGGAGAAGAAAAAAAAAATCGGGAGGGAGGGTCGGGAGTAAATCCCTCTGATACCATGTTGGTTGATAAATGAGAGAAACTGAACCCCCAAGGTGTCCTCTCTAAAGGAGCATTTGGGGTGTATTTATAATGAATATTAAAAACCACACCGGACCTCAAGTCCGATGTGGGATGCATACTTCAACACTCCCCCTCAAGTTAGGTGTACCTAGATTGGTCGGATAATGAAAAGAAATCAACAAAACAGACGTTAGCAGTAACTGTTGGACCTCTGATACCATGTAGTTGGGTGAATCCCCTTACCTCAATGTGAGGTGAGGTTGTCCTTTTATAGCGGTGGCCATGGCGCGGTATTCAGCCTCAGCACTGGATCTGGAGACGACAGTCTGCTTCTTGCTGCGCCAAGAGATGAGGTTACCGGCGAAGAACACGGCGAACCCCGAAGTAGACTTGCGGGTCGCAAGGCAACCTGCATAGTCGACATCACAGAAGACCTCAACATCCAAGTGAGCATGACAGGAATACTGAAGGCCACGGGCAGGGTCTCGCTTGATGTATTTGGCAATGCGAAGGACAACATCCCACTGAGATTGGGTTGGATGCTCCATGAACTGGCTGACTTTGCCAACGGCGCAGACAATGTCGGGTCGCGTCATGGTGAGGTAGTTCAGCTTACCCACCAGACGTCGATAGCGCTCGGGATGAGGAAATGGTTTCGAGTCGGAATGGAGAGTACGTTCGCCAGGCTCAAGTGGGGTGTCCACGGCAGTGGCGGTGCTCAGACCGGCATCCTGCAAGATATCAAGAGCATACCTACGCTGGCAGAGAGAGATTGAGTCCTCAGAACGGGAGACCTCGATGCCAAGAAAGTAAGTCAGGGGACCAAGATCTTTGGTATGAAAGTTTTGGTGAAGGTGCGCCTTGAGGCTGACGATCCCTCTGGAGTCGCTTCCTGTGATGATGATATCATTAACATATACCACGAGCAAGATACAGCCGTCCGGTGTCGTACGGAAGAAGACGGTGTGGTCCTTCAGACTCCGGGAGAGGCCAAAGGCCGTGACGACAGTGCTGAAGCGGCCAAACCAAGCCCGAGGAGACTGCTTGAGGCCATAGAGGGACCGACGGAGGCGGCAGACATGGGAGTCGGCACCGGAGGCAGAAAAACCAGGGGGCTGCTTCAGGTAGACTTCTTCCTCAAGAACGCCATGGAGAAAGACATTCTTGACATCTAGCTGATGAAGTGGCCAGTGATGATGAGTGGCCAGAGAGATGAACAGGCGGACAGAGGCCATCTTGGCGACTGGAGAGTAGGTCTCAAAGTAGTCGATGCCATATGTCTGAGCAAACCCCTTCGCCACCAGCCGGGCTTTGAGGCGGCAAAGAGAGCCGTCGGGATTGAGACGGATCGTATAAATCCATTTGCTGCCCACTGCCTGTTTGCCTGCTGGAAGTGGGACAAGATCCCAAGTATGGTTTTCCTCCAGAGCCTGCAATTCATCCCGCATTGCAGCTAACCACCCGGGGTGAGATTTGGCTTCACCAACCGTGCGAGGTATAGAAACTGTCTCCAGAGCGGACAGACCCCTGTATGAAGAGACAAATAGAGGTGTACTGTGGCAGGAGCGAGTACCTTTCCGGAGGGCAATGGGCAAGTCCTCGGGTGGCGGAGCAGGAGCAGCGGACGAAGCGGGAGCATCCGTGTCACGGGCCGGAACGGGGGATACAGTCGAAGGACGGCGGGAGTAGACCTGACCAAAATGGGTGTCAACAGGGGTGGATGCCGGTGGAGGAAGGATGATGAGGGGAAGACAGTTATCAATAGCAGAGTCAGGAGGAGGAGAGGGAAAGGAGAATGGAGAACCCTCAACAAAGGAGACATCCGCGGAGATGACATACCGGCGAAGGTCCGGGGAGAAGCAGCGGTAGCCGCGCTGAGTGCGGGAATAACCAAGGAATATGCAGCGGAGGGATTTTGGAGAGAGTTTGGTGCGGCCAGGGCGAGTGTCACGAACATAACACAAGCAACCAAACACTCGAAGAGGGAGGAAATGAAGATGGAGAGTGGGGAAAAGAGCCCGAAAGGGAGTCTCCTCCTTAAGGATAGAAGAAGGAAGGCGATCGATGAGGTAGGTAGCAGTGAGAATGACATCTCCCCAAAAAAGCAGAGGCACCTGTCGGTGGAAGATGAGAGCACGAGCAGTCTCCAGAATATGTCTGTGTTTCCGCTCAGCCACGCCGTTCTGCTGGGGTGTATCAGGACAGGAGGTCTGATGAAGGATACCATTTGCCTGGAGAAATTGCCGAAAGGAAGTGGAGAGATACTCGCGCCCATTATCCGAGCGGAGACATTTGACAGAGAGAGAAAAACGGTTCTTAATTTCATTGAAAAAGGTTTGGAAGGTGGAAAACACTTCGGAGCGTTCTCGAAGGAGGTAAAGCCACGTCATGCGCGAATAGTCATCAATGAAAGAGATATAGTATTTATATCCCAAGTGACTCGGAATGGTACACGGGCCCCAAACATCTGAATGAACCAGATCAAAGGGGTGGGAGGCCCGTGTATCCGTGCGAGGAATGTAGGAAGAGCGATGATGTTTCGCAAACGAACAGGACTCACAATGAAAAGTAGGAGTTCGATGGAAGTCCGGAAACATCTGATGAATGGTGGATGCAGGCGGGTGGCCCAATCGGGAATGAAGATCTAGTGCCCGAGAAGAGGTAGACGTGCAAGCAATGGGTGCGGGTCCCTCGAACATGTAGACCCCGTCTCGAAGCCGGCCTCGACCAAGTTCCCGGTTCGTAGTCTGCTCCTGAAACACAACACCAGAAGATGTAAATATGGCCGCACAGTTATAATCCTTAGTCAGTTTACTGATGGAAAGCAGATTAAAGGGACTGCGGGGCACATGTGCCACAGAGGGTAGGTGAATCAAAGGAGTCAGGGAGCATGCGCCGAAGCCCGCTATGGGGAGTGTGAGTTTGTCTTGTCATCTTTTCTTTGTGGGACTCAATCCAATCTGGGCATGTCCAGCTTGAGGGGGAGTGTTGGACCCCATTTCATTTAGTTGGGTATTTCTGAGTCCCACATCGGACTTACCCTCTCTGTATTTAGTTTTACTCATCTATAAAAGGACAACCTCACCTCACATTGAGGTAAGGGGATTCACCCAACTACAGTAACCAACACCATTTTTTTTTTCCGATACAGTATAATGAAGATATAATAATGCTGCATTCCTCTCCCTGGAGCCAAAGGCTTTATGCCTTGAGTCGCTCCAACATTCCAAAATTTATTAAATGAAGGGGGTTCTTGGTGCCAAAGAACGAGATGGCCAGTCATTGTGTTGCTTCGAGGTATGGTTCCCATCATACAACCTTCTTTTATTAAATGAAGGGGGTTCTTGGTGCCAAAGCATTCAATAATGCTTCGGTCCACTCTTGACTGAGTTTAAGTTATACTTTATAATGTATGACTTAAACTCCACCTCTAGTTATGTTGAATGATTCGACCATCAATACAACATGTTTAATCTTCATCTCCATCAAATGACATGGTAACCGAAATACGCGATATAGACATGGAAGATATGAAATACACAAAGGCAATGGTAACGTGATATCACATATCACAATACCATACTGCCATGTATATCGCAGACAACGATATACCATATATCCCTGTCTGCGATTTGGCCTTTAGTGCATATAGATCTTTCATGAAAAACATTACACAAGTTTCTTTTCGTATTCAAAAGAAGTCAACATTAAGATGAAAATGTACGAATGGTGAAAGAAAGTAAGCTGCAGTGATACTGTTGGACTATCTTGAGGTATGGCAACCAACACCATTTTTTTTCCGATACAGTATAATGAAGATATAATAATGCTGCATTCCTCTCCCTGGAGCCAAAGGCTTTATGCCTTGAGTCGCTCCAACATTCCAAAATTTATGGGTGTATTGAATTCCATTCAGTATAACTGATCGAGTAAAATCTATGTAAGTGCATCTTTATTTGTTTAAATTTAACATCTGCATGCCCAAGCTTCTCGAGAAATCCTTGTTTTTATTAATTAACTCCATCATCTGGGTTTTTAAGCAGTGTTTAAACATAAGCCAGTTGAATGTGGATGAGTCTATGGTTGAAGTTTTATGTTAACTGTGGCATAATTGGTACTCATGCAGGTATACAACATTTGGCAGCAGAGTTCCTCACAGACCTCCTCAGGATATTGCTTTTGCTGTGGCCCGTTTTTTCGGGAAAGGTGGCAGTGTACATAACTATTACATGGTATCTTTGGACTTTATATTTCCATTGGCTTTCATTGTCGACATGTCATTTACTGGTGTTCACTTGCTAACCGAGGGTAGTTAAGTAATCTTATATATCAGTGCACTTCTCTATATTCAAAAAGAAAAATCATTTTCTACTCTTTAACATTGTTTTAGAATTATTTTAGAGATAAAATCTTACATAGAGAGGGAAAAAAGCATACCTTTTTTGGTCTCTTCTTCTTCCTCTCTTTCCCTTGTGGCACCAATCTCTTCCCTAGTTCATTACTGTGCTGGTCTCCTTTTATGTCAATCCTATCATTCCGCACACTTCAGGGTCAGCGGCTTCTAACCTTCTTCCTGAAGGAGCTTCTTCATCTTTCAGCAGATCCACCTCAAATCTTTTTTAACTGAGTGCTGGATGCCTTCTTGATCTCTATCATGGTGCCAACAGTATTTAGGTCTCAAATCCAGTGCTTGCTGCTCTTCAGTCTGTCCAAGTAGTGCTGGCATCCTCCTGTCCAAAGATGGTGCGGGGGACACCCTTTTGTCCAGATATTCTAATTTGGCAGTTTTCATGTTACTATGGTATGGATGCTGCCTATTTGTGTGGTGATTTCATGGCATTATAATGAGATCTTTTATGGTAGATTTAGTTGAATGCTGCGTAGTTTTTGTGTGGTGCGGATTTCTCATATCAAGCCATCTCTATTCATCATCATCAGTGTGGGTGTTAAGTTGCTTTGCTTTATTATTTATCACAATCTAGTTTTAATTTGAGCATGTACCTTTTTTTCTATAATATTTCTATCAGATTTTAGATTAGGAAATAAAAATTTAATTATCTTTTCTTTATATCTAGAAAATCTATGCAAGTCTTAGAGATTCTCTTTCCCAAGTTTTTGGGGTGCTGCTATGCTCTAATATAGCTGGTACGTCATTTATTTCTGAAATATAGATAATGATGGAAGAAAATTGGGGTTTGCCTATTATTATTTCAGATTCGCTACCTAGTTTTAACATTTTTTGGCTTTTAGTCTTCATCCAGTTCATGTGTCATTTGCTGGGTAGGCCAAAAGACAACACACTGAGGGCGCACTTTGAAATGATAATTAAAAAAAACAGTATTATAGTTTGATTATTTCTCTTCAACAATAGATCACATCCCCCCTTCCCAATAGTTGATGAAGCTTCTCATTTTTAATTTTTCGTTGAGACTTCCGAGCCACAAACTTTAGGATTAGTCCCTTGCATGCGATGAATTGTGGAAAAATGAAATAGCCATTCAACCTGCTTGTTCAAAAGATCAGTTGATAGACATCCTTGAGAATTTTTTATGATCCACTAGGAGTGATACTTTGTGTAGAAAGTTAGATCATTTGACATATATTTTGTAATTTGGGCTTTGTTAAATAAAAATTCTGTAGAGTTAAATAATATTACTTAGATAAATTTAATATAATGTTTTATTCATTAAGAATGGTTTAATAATGTCAAATATATAAGAGGTGTTTATCTATATATTTTATTATCGATTTGTCATCTCTCTTTTTGAAGAGCTTGTTGTGGTTTATCAATATCTGTTTTATTGATTGATTTCATGTAACAGTATCATGGTGGTACAAACTTTGGGCGTACAGCAGGCGGATATTTTATTTCAACTAGTTATGATTATGATGCACCAATAGATGAATATGGTGTGACTCATTCTTTAGCTTTCTCTTGTGTCTTTTAATAGTGCATGTGAATTTATTAGTACAGGACACAATGTCTCTCTCTCTCTGTCTCTCTTCCCCACATTTCAAATGATTTTCAGGGCTACGGAGGCTTCCTAAATGGGGGCATCTTAAAGACCTACACAGAGCTATCAAGTTTTGTGAGCATGTATTACTCAATGGTGATCCAACTACCCTAAACCTGGGTCCTTTACTTGAGGTCTCTTTTTCTACGCCCCTCCTGTCCCTTTGTGCTGTTAAATGGCTCACTGTTTTTTTCTTTAATTGTCATCACCTTAAATTTTCTACACATACTTCCGTTTTCATGCCCTTTTTTATTTGTACTTAAATCATTGTTCTTGTTCAACTTTCAATTATTCCTGGCTTAGTTACTGGAGTTTTGATTAATCCCTAAATATTTTCTTGACAATGGATAACGGGGCCCAGTGGAATGTAATTGCCTTATTTTATTTGTGTCTGGGGAGCTACAAAAGCCTAATTGATGTCAAAATAGTTTCTCTGTTCAAAAAGAAAATAGTTTAAACATTTTGAAATTGGATAGATCAATAGATCATTAGCACAATGACCAGTGCAATGTAATTGCCTTTTGCATGTGGAATTGATGTTGAAGTAGTTTATCCGTCCAAAAAGAAAATAGTTTAAAGATTTGTATATTGGAATAGATCATTAATTATGTACCATGTTTTTTAATGGAGGAAATTATGTCACTTGAATCTTGTAAGCCTCAACTGGGAAACTGTGATGAATCTTTTAGAATATAGCACGCGATTAATTAATTTCATGATTATGATATAGGTTAAGACCAAGAGGCCCACCGGTTTCTTATTTGCTACCTTGATGATTGAAATATTTAATTTTTACTGTTATAAATTACCATATAATGATTGCCTTCTTGCATTTGATCTGTTGATGTTTGTTCTGTTAATGCAGCAATCTGTGTATGTACATTGTCTAATGTTTTGCAGCTCACATTTGAACAACCAATTGTCTTTTTCTAGGCTGATATCTATAGTCACCATTCTGGAGGATGCGTGGCCTTTTTATCCAACACAGATGATAAAAACGACCATACTGTAGTGTTTCGCAATATTTCATATCAATTGCCGGCTTGGTCAGTCACCATTTTAGCAAACTGCACTACTGTAATATTTAATACTGCAAAGGTAATTTTACAAATACATGTTGTCTTTTGATTGAGTTTTTGTTGTGATAACACATTCTCTTGCACGTTAGATCTGTTTCATAATTTGCAGTGTCTATAGTCTCATAAGTGTTGTTGTCTGCATCATGCAAATGCTGTCTTGAGGTGACACAGAAAAAGTGTTAATTTAATAGAAAAAAAAATTTATAGATATTATAAAGTGATATTGTCTGCATCATACAAATGCTGTCTTGAGGTTAAGAAGAAAAAGTGGTAATTTAATAGATAAACAGATCCATAGATATTATTGGTGTTGGGCCTGTTGTGCTTGAGTTGGATTTGTTGTCAACCAAGGTAAGTGAAGATATAATCAATGCAGATATGAAGTTGACTGTTGCGATGTGAAAATCTTGGTTGGAGTATGATTGATCAAGGGTCTGTTGAAAGTGAGTGTGAGTTTGTTAAAGCTTGGTGTGTTTAAAAAATAATGGACTAAGAAGATCATTGAAGATTTGAGTTGATTTGTGATAAAAAAGATGATGCTAGCAATGGACTTGAGTTGATGTCCTTAATGGCCGAAGGAGGAAGCTTGAAGGGTTGCTTATTGCTCATTTGGTCAATGGTGAAGAAGCCTTGGTTTGAGAAGAGGTGTTCATTTATCATGAAAGGAGGGTGGAGACCTAAGGAGATGCAGATTCATCACAGCTTGGTGGTGGGGTGGTAAGGGTTTGGGTGGGGTGAGGGGCGGGTCGCGGGGTCAAGTTCCCGGGTCTGCGATTTACTGCAATTTTTTTCCTTGTGTTGTGTTCCACAGTGGTTGGTGTAATCGATCTAGTATATGGTGTCTGAGTGGCTTCTGAAGTGTGCGTGAATGGTTTTCCAAGCCTCGTAGGGTCTATAAATACACGCTTTGCTAAAAGAAGTTGCGTGAGATGAAAATATAAAAATCCATAGATAGAAAAAGTGGTGAGAGCTGAGTTATATACACCCTAAAAAGTTGAGTGGGTTAAATTGAACATAACGGGAGAGCAAAAAACAGAGGGAAGACATCCATGTACTGATCTGATTATCTGCACCATTTGGAGAAGTTCTTTGAGCAACCACACAGTGAGTTGATCATATCTGATAACTGAAGAAGAGAGAAAGGGGTGTTTTCAGCCTACATGGTCAAGAGTTATCTTGCATATCTATAAGAAGACGGAGGCTGATCGTGGAATTCAATGTAGCACACCTATTCTATGTGATCTAACCATCACTTTATCTGTACAGGCCATTAAGCCCTTTGTTTTGTATCCTTGAATCCTTAGGCAATGAGCTTGAATCAAGAAGAGATGGTGAGCCTACATCATGTTACGGAATCGTCGGGAGTCACAACGACAGAAACGAGAAAAAAGAAAGAAAGAAAGCAACAAGAACACAACGATTTACGTGGTTCGGGAATAATACCTACGTCCACGGGAGAGACAGAATTTCACTTTATCGGGAGCACAAAAAATTACAGAGGTTTTTTTTTTTCAGTAATGACCCTAGCCTGAAAATGGGTTATAAAACAATGGAGAAGACGATCACTGTTCGGAAAAGTGAGTCCGCGTCGCTACAGTGAACGACGACCAGCTTTGTCAAAAGCGCTACAATGACTGCCGGCTGGAAGTCAAAAGTGCTACAGTGAAGTTGACTTCGAAGTCCACACTGCTACAGTACCTGTCGGTGTCAGTCGGTCAGCTCCGCTACAGTAGTCAAAGATGCTATAGTTCCGAAAAAATTGGGCCGGGGGCCTTTGGCCCCCGGACCTCCGGAGCAGGGGTGCGTTGCCCCCTGCAACCCCCAACGAGCTCACCGCGGAGCTCGACCCGCGATAGTTGCAGGCCATAAGCATTCGGCTCAACCAGATCGGGCAACACCAATCCAACACATCATTGTATAGGCAGTGAACCCAGGACTGGTAGTGAAGCCGCTTAAACCATTGTATGGCAGTGAGCCTTGGTTTGCAGTGAGTTTTTCTAAACCTACCATTGGCAGTGCATTAGTGGTTGTCTATGACAATTGTTAAAGAGGTGTTTTCAGCCTACATGGTCAAGAGTTATCTTGCATATCTATAAGAAGACGGAGGCTGATCGTGGATATCAATGGAGCACACCTATTCTGGCAAACTGTGCATGTGATCTAACCATCACTTTATCTGTACAGGCCATTAAGCCCTTTGTTTTGTACCCTTGAATCCTTAGGCAGTGAGCTTGAATCAAGAAGAGATGGTGAGCCCTACATCATTGTAGGGGCAGTGAACCCAGGACTGGTAGTGAAGCGGCTTAAACCATTGTATGGCAGTGAGCCTTGGTTGACAGTGAGCTTTTCTAAACCTACCATTGGCGGTGCATTAGTGGTTGTCTATGACAATTGTTAACTGTCAATGCACTTTGGATTAGCCTCCACATTGGAGGTGAACCATGTAAATGACTGTGTTCCTTGATTTACTATTCTGCACGTGTGGATGAGTTCACAATCATATCCAACAGAAGACACAAAAGCGACTCATCTAACAGTGGGTCATGATCTTCATACGGGAGATTGGAATTAAAAAAGAATTAAAATTGGCTAAACTTGGCACACTCTGATTCACTCCCCTTTTAGGGTGTCTCTCATACAATTGCGGCCTTTACAATAGGCATGCCGCATCAGCTGTTCTATTTTTTTCTACCCTCCATGGGTGAGATCAACTACATGACACAACTAAAAACTACTGCAATTTTAGAGTTCAGCTACCAAACTTATGTTTGAATGAAGGAATTGATAGATAATTTAGCCACTACACATCAGATTTTCTAATTTTATCCTGTGCATCGTTCTCTAGACAAATTCATATTTTTTTAACTGCCTTGCATCTGTCAGCCCGTTTCTGTTAATTCGAAAACTTGCTACAGATTTTTGTCTTATTCAAGCTCAGGGCAATTTTTCTATCCCCTTCGCTGCGTTTTTCTCTTTTGTGATTCGTAACTGTTGGTACAGTGGATATTCTTATGGTCAGTCTTGTGTTCTGTTGTATGATTCTTTTTGAATGGGCTCTTAATCATACTCCCTCTCAACAGATTGGATCCCAAGCTTCCATTGTTCAAATGGTGCCAGTGAACCTGCAGTCGTCAATGCTTTCTTCAGATGAAGGATTAAAAGCACTTGAATGGGAGTTTTTTGTAGAGAAAGCTGGAATGTGGGGAGAAGTGAATTTTGTTAAAAACTTCCTTGATGATCACATCAATACAACAAAATATACATCTGACTACCTTTGGTACGCAACGAGGTTAGTTTCATAGATGAAAATCAACATTTTGTTTTGATTAGTAAATACATATGCACCCAATCTCACAACTAGATGGTTGGCGGGTTGATCATGCTCAGTAGCATGGCTTTAATAATTCTTTGGCAAGACTGAGCTAGATAACCAATCATGAAAAATAAACAGTTAGTTAAATCAGCTATTCTTGCTTCTCATCACTTAAATATATTCTTTACAAAATTGGTTCCAGTAATATAGTTGTTATCAGATTGCAACATTTGCAGACTTATATCAACTGCACAATGGTAACTTTATGAATTCACGAGTACATGTCTAATGAGGCTGATCTATTTTCGAGTATTAAATGATTCTAAATACTGCATGTGTGAGGATTTTATGTTATTCAAAATTTTCTAGATCTCTCTTTACTTGTCCTGGAAATTTAGTTGGGGTTTTCTTTGAACTAAGTGAACTATTATTTTTGTTTTGGTTTCCAAAGTTTATTACTGGATAGAAGAGATTATTCAGTGAGCAGGAAGAGTGAAATTTACAACCGAAAGAGGCACAATAAAGAAATGGAAGTTTCATGATACTGTTGATAAAAAAATATTATCATCTTTCTAGTCATCCTCAATCCCTTTGGAAGCTCCACTAACCATGGGGATGCAAAGAGTGTGAACATTGTCTAAATTTGGGATGAGACGATCCCTTATATTGAAAATTTCAGGAATTTCTGTAAATTTGATTACCCCTTGCATTTGTGAGCCCTGCATTGGGCTCAAAAGTTGCTCTTCCTATGCCATGGAATGCACTTACTGTTTTTGGACACACCCATACAATTTCAAGCATGTTAAGAAATTCTCCCTGGAGAGATTGCGAGAATGGAATTGTTTAAATTTTTCCTTTGTTTTCTGTGCTTCTTTCTGTCCTTGCCCTTCAATCTGACCTTTTTGGACATGTTGGTTTAATTCTGGCTGATTGCAATGGGAAAGGCTTGCAATGGAAATTTATGCTCTTACATAGCATGAGTAGGGTTCTGTCATGGTGGGAGCATTAGTGTTAATATAACCAAGTTGCCTGGCTGGAAGTGCACCTGTATGTCAAATTCCTTTGCTGAAAGCATAAGCCTTGTTACAAACTTACTCTGTACCATGCAGAGCAAGGTTCCATAATGATGGATGCATTACAATTGAGGTAGTGGTTTGAGAAAATCTAATCAAGTTTACATGAGGGAGGTGCACCTATATTACCATTTCCCGTGTCTCGAGCATAAGCTTAACTACAAATGGACTCCATGTATGCAGTGCAAGTGCGTTTCATTCTACATTTGAAACTTCAGTGCAATTTCTCAACATACACAAATTTCGAGATGTGTTAAATTTACGGCCTGAATGTAACTGATAAGCAGTTGTATGAAAAATTAGAACAGGCACAGGAACACTCAATTTTTTGAGTCATCCTGATTCTGGTACTGTTGGATTTGGTGTAGCCCGATCTTTTTTGGATGTTGTTGGGCCGAATGTTTCCGGCTCGTACTGTGCACCAGACTGCAACTTCACTGTAGCTCCTTGGATTTCCAGCCGGCAGTCACTGTAGCACTTTTGACTTGGGTGACCACCTTTCACCTTTCACTGTAGCGACGCGGACTTCCAGTCGTATTTCATCGTTGCAAGCGGACTTTCTGACGGTTGGTGGAATAGTGCTTCGTCCTCCTTATTAGCCCATTTCAGGTTAGAGTTTTGTTGAGTGAGAAACTCTGATAAACTCCTGTAATTTGTACTCCCGATATATAGTGAATTTTCTGCCTCTCCATGGACGTAGAGCTTATTCCCGAACCACGTAAATCCTTGTGTTCTCGTTCTTTTTTTCCCTTTTACTCTTCTCCGAATCATTGTTTTGTCGTTGCGACTCTCAGCGTTTCCACATCAGGTACTTTTTGATGATTCTGTCTGGAACCCTAGTGAACAGCTTTTCTAAGTTTTTTTGTGTTTCATATTATGATCCATTGACCTTGTTAATCATGACTAGTTTGATATATTCTGTTATAAACTTTATGGTTTGAATCTTTTCTCAAAGAATGCTGATTAATTCTTGCTATATTCCTGTCAGTTTTGAGGTTGATGAAAATGAAGCCTTCTTTAAGAATGGAAGCCAACCGATTCTTGTAGTTGAATCGAAGGGCCATGCCCTCCATGCCTTCGTTAATAACAAGCTTCAAGGTTATCATTCATTCATTTCTCTGAATTTTCTGATCCCTTGAGTTTCTTCTATTCTTTCCACCTATTGTATGACTTCCTTATCGTCTCATGGAACAAAATGCATTTTAGAGTCCATGAAATATAAAATAACATGCATAGCTACAAACATCTGTTATTTATTCTGCTACATTGACTTCTGTACATAACTTCAATTATCTAGATGATACGTAGGGGTTCGCTGTGAATCAAGATATGATGTTTGTTTATTAACACATTGACAACATATTTCATGCTTGGCATGAACAGGCAAATTAGTGAGTGTTGGGACTGGATTAAACATGGGCTGGATTAGGGGACACAAAATTGAATTTTTTATCTGGCTAGGCTTGTGATATGCTTGGGTTTTGACTGAAAAATGATTCTTGTTCCTCTAGATTAATCACATGCAACCCATTGAAAATGTGATTTAATATCACGCAGCTACAAGAATGTCTGATTTAATCATCCGCAAGTGAAAATATTACACATAGCCTGCCAAAAATAAAATAAAAAATGAAAATCAGTGTATGGCTTTGCTCTAAAATGATTCCAAATTAATAAAACAGTAAAAATCATGAAATTAAGCCATTTACAATTTAAGTACAAGTTATTCCCAAATATAAAAAAATGTGATGATTTCCCTAAAATAATGAAAATATAAGGGAATATTAGAAATTGAAATCAATTAAAAATTCACAATTTTTGCCTTTTATTACCTCCACACTCAATCCATTGCAGTCCTGGGCAATATCTATACTCAATCCAATCTCAAACGAATTAAATCAAAAGTGGCAGTGAACCCTCCTTTTCCATCATATTCTCATCTTGCTTCTTTTATGATTTTAATTACCTTTTCATCATGCTTAAGAAATTTCATTCAAGTCCATTGATCCATCCATGCACATGTATACCTACCTGACCTGGAAATGCATCTCTCACTCTCAAGAACGTATTTTTGCAAACTTTTCTTCTTCTTGAGATTATGAACTCTTTCCATAAGCTTGCAATGTGACTGCATCTCCACTCAAAGAGAAAGGTTATGCTAAATCAAAAGAACCTTTTCATGGGTTGTGTTCGGGCTGCAGGTGGGTGAGTTGGTGTTCAAAAACGAAGGATTCAATCAAAGAGGAGTTTTAATCTTTTAAAGCTCAATGCATGAAATTACAAAAAAAGGCAATGGAAATTTATTCCTCTTCCTCCCTCGAATGCATCACCAAACTCAAATATCTCTATCCCCCTTTAATGGTAGGTCACATATCAACAACATTAAGCATAGTGATTGAATCATCTTCTTGTCGCATTTTTTTTTCACATTTTTTCTTTTTTCCCATCATTATACTGTGGTTACTGCATACAATCTCCTAATTGCCTTTTTTGTTAATGAATTCTGGTAATGGTGTTATTATGTCCCCTTTACATTGGTTTTTTTTTTGTTTTTATTTTTTAAATCTGTACAATAAGCATGCTTCATTCTTGATCTAGGTAGTTTGGACTTGACCATGTAGCCATCTTATTTTGATTTAAATCTATGTTCAGCTAGTGGAGCTGGGAATGAATCCGTTCCTTCCTTCAAATTTCAGAGGCCAATATCCCTCAGTGCAGGGAAGAACAGGATCGCTCTTCTAAGCATGACGCTTGGTCTGCTAGTAAGTTACACCTGAATATTGTATGCTTATGTACTTTTTGTGCGCATGTGTATGCGTGTGCATTTTCTAGGATGTTGTCAGGTAAAGTTAAGACACCATATTCACACATACTCTTTGATAAGAATCTAATTGTGAGGCAAAAAAAAAAAAAAATAAATAAATAAATAAAAATAAAGGGTAAAACAAAAGAGAAACTGTTCAATTAATTGCTATTTTTATCCCTCAAAAGCTACAACTGTTTGTTTGATGCTAAATACATTGCTAATATTTGTTGACTTAAGTTTAGTGGGAAACAGACTGAGAATGTACAAAGGTTGAAGATATGCTGGTGGGCCGTGTTGCCTCTACTGCCTGATTGATATCAATAAACTAAACACGCATTAACTGATATGTATTTAGCAGATAGCAATCCCACTCATATATGGTTAGTTAATTCATTTTGTTTTCCAGTCTGCAGGACCACTTTATGAATGGGCTGGAGCCGGGCCCACTACTGTCCAAATTATTGGCTTCAACAATGGAACACTCGACCTGTCTATGCATGCCTGGTCGTACAAGGTGTGCCTCTCAATTGCTTTGATAGTTATGTTTAGGGATGAAAAGTGATCTTCTTTCATGCCAGTTTGATAAAAAGTGATGTATTAGTGTTGATTGTTGCCCATACAAAGTGCTTTGTGGTCTGAATCCATCATCGTGTGCATGATTTGGACACTAATGATTGTTTTGTTTGATTGATGTTATAGTGGTGGTGTTTTCTCATTCGTTGTTAAGATTCAATTCCAAGCTTGACATGTGTCTCTCCCAAGCGTCAAAGAGTTATGGCTAGCATGAATGGGTTTATTGGTATTTAGGCACGACTCTAATAATTGAGGTGAGCAAGGGGATTATTTACTTAATAATTATCTTTTGAATGAGGGAATTGGGGATTAGCCCTGGATAGGGGGAGTGCAGTGAGGCTTCACGATGATTGATTTATTTTCCTCTATTCTGACGGTGATGATTTTCTATTATTCTTCAAGTTTGTCCAACTTTTTGGATCCTTGGTGGGATCGATTCTCGATTCTTTTGGGATGATGGAGGTGCAAACTTATTCAGAAATAACCAAGTGCAAAGAATTTGAAATTGGATTGCAAGGGCTTGATTCTCCAAATTTGTGACCGGTGTTCGATAATCATTGCAAATGGAGAAGAGGAGCCAAGATGAATTTCCAAGTGTAGTTACGGGGTGTATCAAGCGCCCAAAACATTTAATTAACCATTCAAGAATGCATTTTTTTACTTTCTTTTGATGGATTTATAGATGATGAATGGAAGCTAACACTAGTAATGTCCTAATAGAAGCTATAGGTATGGTGTGAACGCAACAGCTGGTTGCTTCTTTTCGCAACAGTAAGTAGTCTGGACAATGAAGTCTTTTTACACAATAGAAGGTTGTGTTATACTCAAAATAGGAAGGAGGAAATAGTTATACAATAGCAAGAACGTTTTCTACACAATTGTAGGTTGTGTTGGTGCATAACAGCAGGTACCTCAAAGAGATTTTACATAACAGGAGGTTGGTTTGTTTTTAATAGTAGGTACCTTGTGAAACTTGTACACAACAGTAGGCTTCAAGTGAACGGAGCTGCTGGTGGTCTTGCCTTTTTTCCATGAAAGCGATATATCATGAGAATTTCACACATGTTTCAACAGTCACATGCCCAATTAAATTAATGCATGATTTCTACATGGTTTAATCAAAGTCCGGGATTTTGTAATCGTGGAGAGTCATGACATGTATTCGGAACCGTTTTAAATAGAATCTTAGGAACCTCATAACATGAGAATCAAAACTAATCATGGATTTTAGGTGAACCCTAAATCTTGAGGATATAAAGGGTCTTTAATGTAACGTGCTCGGCCTGGTTCACCTCCATCGTGATCGAACCAGAGCGTTACATACCTCAAGCGCGCCTTCGTACGCTAGAGGCTTCCGACCAGCGACGGGGGGTCTATGTATAACGCGGGGAGACTATACCCTCTTTGGCATAGATAACCGTAAATAACAACGAAAGTACTAGTAACAAACAATCAACACAATATAAAAGCAGAATATGGACATTTCAACTAAGGGTCAACCATAAACAGATAATAGATCCCATGCTATAACAAAATGATCAACTGTAATATCACACGAGTCATGCATTATAAGCAAGATCACCCGTGGGTTGATCGTATACAACATGGTCCAAAAATAAACGAAAGACTGAAGACTACTACATAACTAGACTCAAGCCCTTGCCTGGTCTCGTCTCCCAGCTCCTACCATGGAACACCAGCTCATCCATCTACAGTAGGACCCTTTCCCTTACCTGTGTCCTAAACCATGAAATTTGCACGCACCAGGATACCCGTGTAGAGTGTGAGTACAATTCGGTAGACCACCACCAATGGTGTCCTTAAACAAATCCAGAACATATAAGTACATGCACAAAGTGATATGATAGTAATAATGAACAATAATAACAGTAATAAATGTCACACCCTTGAGTGCTCGTCCAGTCACCAATGGAGTGCCGATACCTGCCTCAGCCAGTGCCGAAATCTCTCCGAACATATCATAGTAAAACCATAAGGCCAACGGGACAATGCTTTCCCATGCCTCTAGGATCTCTCAGCCCAAAGACGTCTCGACTACTGCTTAAAATTCGGAGGAAGTAGAAAGTTGTTTTTGAAGTGAAAAAAAGTTTTTTGCGCAAATGCAGAAGTTGCGTGAATGGATGAAGAAGTTTCGCCAAGTTGCGCAAAAGTGAAGATTCGATTTGAGGCCGGTTCATCAAAATATGACAATGAAAGGTATTTCGTGAAAGTTCTGAAGTTTCACAAAAGTTAGATTTGCACGACCCAGACAGAGTTGCTGATCCCAAGAAATACAGATGGGAGTTGCACGATGACAGTAAGTTGCGCGCTAAAGGTGATGTCAAGTCGTTGAAGTTCGGCGAACTAAGAAAGTTATGCGCAAGGTTGGTGGCGCGCAAGATAGTTGCGCGAATGGTCCGCCGCGTCTATAAATAGGCCCTACCCCCCTCATTTGGAGTGTCTAACAAATATCAGGGCTCTGAAATCACGTAAGAGTTGCGTGACAAAATTTCTTGCGCGAAACAATGTCTCAAACATCAGCTGCGCGTAGAAAAGAGACTTCTATTTATATGATCAAGTGAGTTCCGTGACAACACAAAAGTTGTGCGTCAGTTGGGAGTTCCACACAATAAACCCAAAAGGTTACGCGAAAGGTGTGGAAGTTGTGTGAAAGTTAATGTTGCATGAACCAAAAGGAATTGCCTAGGAGTTCAGTGGTAAATTGATATTCATCATGTGGATGAAAACAGTGCTTCCTGACACTTATTACGGTGTAAACAACATTGATTCAAGTAATCAACAGAAGAATCTTCTGAAAGAGTAGTGGACATATTTCGGTTGAGTGAGCTATGGGTTTTCAAAGTGTGATTGTTAGTAAATCAGGCAGGATAGTGAGTCCGCTCCAAACATTGTAACGACAATGCGCTTTAATCTGTCATACCCTAATTCACTCCTCCTCCCAACATCCACCTCAATTTTTCTTTTCTTACATGATATCAAATGCTATAGGAAACTTCTTCAACTACAAATCACAACAACTTCTTGAGTCTCAACAATCTCTCCAAGGTCTCAACTTCTTCTAAAACAACTCTTGTGCTCAACAGTGTGGAGGATGATGGTTTTGCCCAGTTTATTCGCAAGGTGCATTCGAGACCTGGGGTTTAATAGCCTCTTCGTAGCATTTAAAATATACGACATAGTGGTGATCAAATTTCTCTAGGTACACCAAATAATGAAAATGAACAAAGTGATGTGTATTTAATTAACATGGTGGTATAGGCATTCATAGAGTTATATCGTATCATATGATTCTTGTTACATTTTCCATATAAAAATGAGGTATGTGCCACATGTTGAGATACCGGCCTCCAGCTCATTCTATAGTTGGGTCTCACCATTATCATGATATCACTATGTTCAAAAGCATGTATGTGTTACCTTAGATTCAGGCTCTATGATTGCGTTCCTTGGATGATGAAGGTGCGATAGCCATATGGTATACCGACCCTCATACTGTAAGGTCATATGGTCCCCAATATGTTTATTGTTGAGTGATCTAGCCTCGCAAAACTTATGTATGTGTAAAATTTGAAATATATCAATAATAATTTTGTTTATCTACCCAAGCTTTATTTTTATTTTTTAAATTTCTCTGCATAAGGATCGTGAAAAGAGTGAGCGGAAAAATTGTTATAATATTAGAAGTTTAGAATATTTGTTTTTTATTTTTCCATCATCACCATCATCTCTAGTACTGATAAACTTCTGCAGACACAAATATAAATATTAACACAACCACACAAGACAATAGTACCTTTCCAAAATTTAAAACTAATATCATAATAAAAAATATTAGGTATTTGAAAGTTATTTAATGTTATGGATTGCTTTTCAAAAATTCTAGAAACCGTGATGATTAGTGGGTGTGGCCATATTCTGAAATATGCTTGTTGCCACATCATTTATGTGTGTGTGTGGGGGGGGTATTTAATAACTAATTACAACTTCACGAGATTTGTTGACGTGCACACATATTTCTGTTGTCATCCTTAAAAGTTTGAAATGACTTACCCCCCATCTTTGACTTTCTAGATAGGACTGCATGGTGAACTAATATCATACTAAAAAATATTAGGTATTTGAAAGTTATTTAATGTTATGGATTGCTTTTCAAAAATTCTAGAAACCGTGATGATTAGTGGGTGTGGCCATATTCTGAAATATGCTTGTTGCCACATCATTTGTGTGTGTGTGGGGGGGGGGGTATTTAATAACTAATTACAACTTCACGAGATTTGTTGACGTGCACACATATTTCTGTTGTCATCCTTAAAAGTTTGAAATGACTTACCCCCCCATCTTTGACTTTCTAGATAGGACTGCATGGTGAACTGTTAAGAACCAAACACCGACTACTTGTTTAATACCAGAGAATCAACATAAATACAAGCATAATAGGAGAAGAATAAAATCGGGAGAGACTCTCGCCCAAGCCCAATGGCTGATCTGCTCAAAGCAGCCCATTACATTCCCTCTTTTTGGATGCCCCTCCCCTCAACCTCATCCCTTTATTTATACTAAACCCCTCCCCTAACAACTAATAATATTCTCAGGATATTCCGTGGGCCCCAATGGCATATTCCATATATTCTCCCAGCATATTCTTTTCTTTTCTAACTGCACCAAGTGACCAACATGGTATCTATTACTGCCACCGTCTCGAAAAACCACTTTGTCCTCAAGGTGGTGGATCCTGCCGGTTGCCAAGCAATCTCCCATATCAGTCGTGCTTCATGTAACTTGACTCCACGTATTCCCCAGGCAATCTCTCAGATGGACCTTTCAGCACTATGGACCCTTTGTGTGTGCTGCGGCTCGAGCATAGCTATTTTCCAGGCAATTTTCCATATAGTCCTTCTCAGATGATGATCAGCCTGCAGAAGGTCTGTCAACGGTTTGCGATGTTGCTCCTTCTGGTGAGATGATTCGTGAGTCGCCATGTTCTTCTTGCAGCTCTCAATAGTCCCCACCAAAATATTCAGACTATTAGTGTGGTCGAGCGAATGTGCCGCCACCCTCATGGCGCATCCCTTCACCTGCACAACACTAGATGCCACCGTTGACGCCATTGCTTTGGAGGTCCCCTTGCTCGCAATATCTAATAGAGGGGTGCGTACGACCAGCTCGTCCCCCTGGAGTGTCCTAGCCTCCCGATGACATAGTTCCCCAACCGCCACATGTTCCGTGCCGCAAGTGAGAGAAGAATCTATCATTGCCGCGAGTCCAGATGGAGCCCTCACGGTGCGCCCTTGTGCTGCAATTGCGTCATGCGCTGTGGAATGTGCCATAAGCAACGCGGATGCTTGAGCAAGCAGTTTCTCATGCTCTTCTTTTGCAAATCCCGAACTTGATGAATTGGGTACCAAACTTAGCAGTGTCTGATTTTCGTTTCCTGTTTGTTTGACTCTGATCGGCACCCAGGCTAATTCCATGGTGATTTTAGGTGGCAGCATGTCACTAGTGGGAATCGTCGGCTTCGCGAAAGGATTCTGAAACTCCGTTTCTTAGAATCTCTTCAGTAATTTGTCTTTGAACATGGACCGTGACACATTTGAGTAGACTTTCAACACCACATTACACCAGCATGTCGCGACTCCTGCCATAGATACCTGAGCAAGGAGAATCTTTGATTCCTCCAGAGTCTGGTGGATAGAGAAATACCTTTCTGCTCGTGTGATTCAGCCCCTAGGATCCGTCCCATCGAACACCGGTAGCTTCTCCGGGACCAGGGACAACTGCTCGTCATCCAAAAGCATTTGCTTCCCTGAGCGACAGATTGTTTCAGTGAAATGATTACGGAATGCCACCTGCTCAAGCGCTTCTTGCTCCCAGCATTGTCGGTGCTGCTTTAAGGATTCAACCATCGTGGCTATCGCCCCAACCAATGAAGTCAAGTTTGCTAACGCAGCTTCCACCTATCCCATGTGTTGTTCGGTGAAGTCCAGACGCGCCTCCATCTGAAGTGTTTGCTCTCCTTCATAAGAAAATCCAGTGTCGTTCCCCTCCCGTGAAAACTTCATGTGTCGCGCCTCCCCTGCTTTAAAACTGGGCGCAAGACACCTCCTTTTTTTTTGGCAACTGTATTTTACCAAGCGCGGGCTGAAAGTCCACTCGGCTCCTCCCGCTTGATCGGAAGATCCCGGCGTGTTCCCCTTCTGTGCGAGCGGATCTCCAGGCGCGCTCACCTCATGCGCACCGCCGGGAAAGAGTCCCACGACGTGCAAAGCCGTCGCTGCTGGTATCGGCGCGCCTCGGTCGTTCAAGAGGAAACCCGCGCAATAGCGCGTCGGGTGCGGGACTTCTTTGGAATGGAACGACGATGAAGATCGGGACGACGCCCAGAGTGCGCACCACCAGACGTTGTTGCCCGTGCGAAATGAGAGCAGATGCGCGCGCAGGCGTGCAGGCCAGGAGCGGCACCTCCGTGTAATATTCCAGCATGACGATGTGTGCTGCCAGTGGATGTGAAGAAACCGGTACTGGAGATGAGTGCAGATTCGCATGTGCGAGACGAACCAGACGCGTGCCTTGTTGAGCAGTGTTGTGCTGGTCGTTTCTGCAGACGGCAGTGGGTCGCGGGACGCCTCTGTGCACACCGCTGCTTGTAGAAATGCTGTGCAGCGCGTTCGTCGTGGCTGTGGCGAGAAGAAGACCAACAAAACGTGTCTCTGCTGGGAGAACAAAGTGGAAATGTTGTGCTGCAGAGCGGCGGGGATTTATCTGGCAGATTGGACCAATTGTTAAGAACCAAACACTGGCTACTTGTTTAATACCAGAGAATCAACCGAAATACAAGCATAATAGGAGGAAGAATAAAATCGGGAGACTCCCGGCCAAGCCCAATGACCGATCTGCTCAAAGCAGCCCATTACATTCCCTCTTTCTGAATGCCCCTCCCCTCAACCTCATCCTTTTATTTATACTAAACCCCTCCCCTAACAACTAATAATATTCCCAGGATATTCTGTGGGCCCCAAAGGCATATTCCATATATTTTCCCAACATATTCCTCTCTCTTCTAACTGAACCAAGTGGCTAACATGGTATCTATCATGAACACTTGAAAATATATAATGAAGGGGCTAATAAAGTCAACTGGATGCACACAGAAATCAATCAGCCCCTTATATGGCACAAGGCAAGGACCTAAATCCCATGAGCTGATGTCAAGAACTTGTGATTGTTGATTTTAAGTGAAGTTCTGGGGATGGATTTTACTGCTGCAGGCTGTTTTGGATCCCCCACCCGACAATGAACCTGTTGGGTTGGATATGGTTTCCATGGGGAAGGGCATGCGGCCTGGTTGAATGGAGAAGAAATTGGGAGGTACTGGCCTAGGAATAGCTCCATTAATGATGAATGTGTCCTTGAATGCAATAATAGAGGCAAATTTAGTCCATTCAAATGCAACAAAGGATGTGGAACTCCAACTCAGAGATGGTAAGTCTCCCCAACTTTCTCCCTTGTATGCAAATGATCCTGAAAGATCACAAATCTGATGTTTTTGGAAAACTAAAGCAGTAATCTTTCTCCAAAACGAAACACAGCCTCAAATGTTTGTCAATTTCTGAGGAAGGCTTCTTATGCTTCATTTTGGTGCAGGTATCATGTTCCAAGGTCTTGGTTCCAGCCCTCTTGAAATACCCTGGTGATCTTTGAGGAACAAGGTGGAGATCCAACCAAAATTACCTTCTTGAGGTGGAAAACTTCACATGTATGAGGGTCATCCTTCTGTGGATGTAGAGGCTTTGCATGAAAATGCTACCAGAAGCCGCAATAAAACGCCTATTGCTCATTTGGAGTGTCCTGAGAATACTCGCATTTTTGCGATTAAATTTGCTAGCTTTGGAAATCCAAATGGCGAGTGTGGGTTCTTCACTGAAGGAGGCTGCCATGATCCTAATGAACAGATGAGACTCGTCGCCGGTCCGACAAGATAAAACATAATTCTATTGATATGTCACCGTAAACGGCCGTGGATGACTAAACAGATCATACCGTTGCGATCGTTGCGGAAAAACACTCAAGATGGACTATTCACTTGCCTCAATTGGACACTTGGTGAAAAAAAATACATTTCACCGCATCACGCTCGAACGACGTTTCGTGAGCCAAAATCACGAATCCGAATTAAATACCCGATATTGGTCTCAAAATGCTTGCCTCAATATCAAGGTCACGATGCCTACGATTCGTCATTCCGACATCGTATGAAAAAGATATGTAGTATACTAAATTCCCAAATAATAATAATAATAATAATAATATTATTATAATTATTATTATTGGGCGCTTTGTGCACCTACGCCAGGAGCCTGAATTTAATATCCCACATTGATCTTGAAATGAACGTGTCAAAGTCTGGGTCAGGCTGCCGCTGACGGTTCGTCAATCCGATGTCTCGGTTAAAAGATATAATAATAATAATACTTTTATTATTATTATTATTATTATTATTATTTATCAAATTAATAAATATAAATTAAAGGAAGCGGGAAAGAGTTTGACGCATGGAAATAATCTCCACACCAATTATTTTATGCGCCCAACCCTCCCTCTTCCAATAAAACAATTATCATTTTTCTTTTAATGCGTTAAATGTGTTCTTATCCCACCATTTTCACAGGGGAACCTATTCACACCTCCCCCAAACTTGGCAAGCACAACACACACCCCTCCCCATGCGTGCAACGTGCCTCTATTTATTTTATTTCATATTTATAATCATTAATAATAATATTCATCACCCTTATTATTATTATTAACAATAATAATAACGCCCACCGCGTTGACCACGTCTGACCACCGTCACGTCCACACCGAGCAACCTCCGCCATGAGACTCCGCGCACGACCTCCCCCAAACTTGGCAAGCACAACACACACCCCTCCCCATGCGTGCAACGTGCCTCTATTTATTTTATTTCATATTTATAATCATTAATAATAATATTCATCACCCTTATTTATAACCATTTTCACAGGGGAACCTATTCACACCTCCCCCAAACTTGGCAAGCACAACACACACCCCTCCCCATGCGTGCAACGTGCCTCTATTTATTTTATTTCATATTTATAATCATTAATAATAATATTCATCACCCTTATTATTATTATTAACAATAATAATAACGCCCACCGTGTTGACCACGTCTGACCACCGTCACGTCCACACCGAGCAACCTCCGCCATGAGACTCCGCGCACGACCTCCACTCGGGACCGACCCCATTGCAATGCACATCATCGCCGCGTGTGAACCAAGAAAACGGGGATCCCTGATCCGAACCCGAATTGCATCTGATCAACCGTCGTCCTTGTCGCACCTCAATCGCGTACCCGCACCCGTGGTGCCGATCCGATCTGTTCACAAAACACCATCCCGTTCGTTGTTCGCACAATCGTCACGATTCTGGGGTTCGATCGCGCTCGAACACGCCCCGACAATGTTGAACCGTGACCCCATGGGCTAACGGCGAAGAACGCGGAGAACGGTGGGGGAGAGACATAAGAACAAAGGTGCAAAATCGATGACCACACATTCTTAGCCAACAATAAAAGATTGGGAATATTGGTGATAAAAACATGACACAAACAAGAATAAAACGAATTAAATAAGTTTAATTCATCTAGATGGCTCATTTGAAGAACATACAATCGCAGAATTAAAAACAGATGATAGTCCATGCTTCAACGATTTAATCAAGAGGCGAAAACCACAACTGATGAGTATTACCTCGATTATGGATCGATCGTTGGTGAAGATCGCATCCGCTAGCGATGAAGGTGTTGAATCGCGGTGCATTCGTCATTAGTCTTAGGATTATCCTCGATTCGATCATCGTTCGTGGTTCGATGCTGATCCGCCAACAAAGAACGCTCTCCTTCTCTTATATCTAGAAAGAGTTTGTCATATGAGGGTATTTATAAAAGATTTTAATTAGGTCGTTTAATAAAACAAACAAATAAATTATTTATGTATTTTAATTAGACGTACCTACCAACATCTGTCTCATTCGAACATCCCGGGCCGACCCATCTTAAGTCGCGCATAGGGTAAAACCCGCGTTTTAGACTTAATTGTGATATCAGATTTCTGATTCGAGGCTCTGCTTTTAAGTTATTCCACTTTTTTAGGAAAATTTAATGTGCGTGATATAAAATATATTTAATATTTTTATAAAATTAATTCCGGGCTCACCAGGTATCGGAATTGCACGTCGTTTCAGGAAAAAAACGAGATGATCTTGACATTAGAAAAAAATGATGATCCTTGCAATTCGTCGTCCATCAAAGATAATATAATGGGGCATCGGGTCACTTGAACGGGCTTCTTGTATTCTTGTGTGTTTTCTCATCCTGTAATTTGTAGCAATTAAAATATACGACATAGTGGTGATCAAATTTCTCTAGGTCCATCAAATAATGAAAATGAACAAAGTGATGTGTATTTAATTAACATGGTGGTATAGGCATTCATAGAGTTATATCATATCATATGATTCTTGTTACATTTTCTTTAATTTTTTTTAATATAAATTTCTCAGCACAATGATCGTGAGAAGTGTGTGGAAAAATGGACCAACGGGAGATGTTATAAATGTAAATTTCTAGAGTATTATGGGTATATAATATTTCCCACTTTCAGTTTTGAGATATAGATTCCAATTTACCATGCCAGCATGTGTATACAATATTTATAATTTTATAAATTTAGAATATTTGTTTTTTTATTTTTCCATCATCACTACCATCTCTAGTACTGATAAACCTCTGCAGATAGAGATAGAGATATAAATATTAACACAGCCACACAAGACAGCCACACAAGACAATAGTACGTTTGAAATGATTAGTGGGTGTGACCATATTCTGAAATTTGCTAGTAGTTGCTTCATTTACGTGGGGTATTTAATACCTAATTACAACTTCATGAGATTTGTTGATGTGCACACACATATTTCTGTTGTCATCCTTCAAAGTTTGAAATGACTAACCTCTTCATCTTTGACTTTCTAGATAGGACTTGAAGGTGAGCACTTGAAAATATACAATGAAGGGGCTAATAAAGTCAACTGGATGCACACTTCAGTAGCAATCAATCAGCCGCTTACATGGTACAAGGCAAGGACATAAATCCCATGAGCTGATGTCAAGAACTTATGATTGTTGATTTTTTTAAGAAGCGAATACACATTCAAGTGAAGTTCTGGGGATGAATTTTACTGCTGCAGGCTGTTGTGGATCCCCCACCTGGCAATGAACCTGTTGGATTGGATATGGTTTCCATGGGGAAGGGCATGGCCTGGTTGAATGGAGAAGAAATTGGGAGGTACTGGCCTAGGAATAGCTCCATTCATGATGAATGTGTCCTTGAATGCAATTATAGAGGCAAATTTAGTCCATTCAAATGCAGCAAAGGATGTGGAACTCCAACTCAGAGATGGTAAGTCTCCCCAACTCTCTCCCTTGTATGCAAATGATCCTGAACGATCACAAATCAGATGTTTTTGGAAAACTAAAGCAGTGATCATTTTTCAAAACGAAACACAGCCTAAGATGTTTGTCAACTTCTGAGGAAGGCTTCTTATGCTTCATTTGGGTGCAGGTATCATGTTCCAAGGTCTTGGTTCAAGCCCTCTGGAAATACCCTGGTAATCTTTGAGGAACAAGGCAGAGATCCAACTAAAATTGCCTTCTCAAGGCGGAAAACTTCAAGCATCTGTGTTCTCATGTCTGAGGGTCATCCTTCTTTGGATGTAGAGCCCTTGCATGAAAATGCCACCAGAAGCCGCAATAAAATGCCTACTGCTCATTTGGAGTGTCCTGAGAATACTCGCATTTCTGCGATTAAATTTGCTAGCTTTGGAAATCCAACTGGGGAGTGTGGGTTCTTCGCTGAAGGAGGCTGCCATGATCCTGATTCTTCCTCCACTGTTGGAATGGTAAGAACTGCCGTTATTTGTTCATTTTTCTTATGGTGGCTTTGTTCTTTTAGTTCTCTTTCAGTATCTGTAGAATAAGGCTGCATTTGGTTATGCAAAATGTTTTTTATTTTCATTTTTCAAAAATGTATCAGAAAATATATTAAATTATATAAATGAGACATTTTTTTAGAAAATCTAAATAAAAATGCGAATGAAAGGTTAATCACACAATTTCTTATTTTTCTTACTATCCAAAATATTCTCACATGTTCATTACATTTTTTTAAAAATGAAAATATGAAAGAAAAAAAAAAATCCATTACCAAATGCCGCCTAAATCTCAAACGATCTCCCCCCAAACCTGCTCGTTCCCCCCCCCCCCTGGTTGACAGAGAATTGCATGCTTGACAACCACATTTTTCATGGTGGTCATTGTTAAGCGCGTATCACAAAATTAATTGATAGTGGGAGTGATGGCAACGTTACCCGTTAACTGAGCATTCAGCACTACTGATCCAATAATTAGGGTTATATTAATGGCTAATTGGATTTTTATAGGGTTAGGATCATAAATTCAAAAACCAATTAACATTTGAATAGAGTTAGGTAGAGGTATTGTGGTATCCTAAATTCGGCCACAATTAAACTAATTATTATTAATTTATTATATATATTCGTTGATGGCCTATTATCATTTTAATTGCCCACAAAACCAATGGATAATATGAGTGATCCAACATGGCTCTTTAAACATTGTACTTTTTTATTTTTTCAATGTGGGATTTTAGTGGTGTTTCAACATGAGAGAAAAATGGTTGGTGAACGTGAATGCTGCTGAGTATCGATCTGTGTATCTGTGTATATAAAAAGATCAGACTGCGTCTCTCTTGAATATCAAGTACAAAGAACAGATTTAAAAACCACGCCTCCTCTATTAACATGGAAAAATGCAAAATTCAAACTAGTGGGAAAATACGACGGACAATACTTAAATAAAATGAATTTAGGTGATAAATATAAGAGCTGCTGTTTTTTGGAATGTCAACCCAGATTAGTATTTGTTTGAATTCGTTTGTTTTCTAGGGCGAATTTTGATGTGTGATAATTTGCTTGCAGGCCTGCCTGTACAAGAACAGCTGTGATATAGAATTAACCAAACAGAACATGAGCAAGGATTTGTGTCCTGGCATTGCCCTAAAGCTTGCTATCGAGGCGGAGTGCAACTGAGTTCACCTTTTTCCCTGTGGGGGACAGATTCATAAACATTTCATTGGTTTTCTGGATTGTGCAACCGATATGTTTTCAATGAAAGATTACTTCGAAATTTAGTACAAAAAAGGTTGAACAATCATAATATTCCCCAAAATTATTAATTATAATATTTATCAATTGTTCTTTTGATGTTGACACGCGCTGCACCTTCTCCAGAGCACCTCCTGTAGAACTAAACTGATTAGCGACGTGTTTTTATGGGTAAACTGCACAAATCTCATGTAAGGCAAAACCGATACACATGAAAACTGTTACATAATTTGTTCTTATGGATTAAGAATGCAACCACTTATAGAGCCAGTAAATAAATAAACACATGTTTTTCTATTGATTGAATAAGATTTGGATATAAAAGCTCATATACCTGGGAGTTTTCATGAACAAGAAATTTTCCAATGATTCCACTTGAAATTTTTGTTGGGAATTCTCAATGGAAATTCCAAATGGAAAATTTCGGTGCAATTTTTTAGTGTTAATTTTCACTGAAAATATTCAATTGATTTAGAGAAACTGATTTGTAATTTTCAAATGTTTTGAGGCATTTCAAATTGAATCGAATTGGAAATTCCCGGTGGTAGTTTCCACGTGGTCTTTCCATTGAAATGTTTTAATGGAGCTTTCCATTGGGATTTCTTAGTGGCATTTCCAAAGGATTCAAAGTGGAAATGTTATCGGATAATTTTCGGTTGACATTTCAAATTGAATCAAAGTGGAATTTTTTAGTGGGAGTTTCCAGTGAGAATTCTCACCGTGCTTTCCTAATGACATTTTTCATTAGAAATTTTCAATTAATTCAATTCATTCAGTGGAAATGTCATAGGACAATTCTTGTAAGGAATTCCCATTAGGAAAGGAATTCCCATTAGGAGTTCCCGCTGGGAATTTCCCAGTGAGTATTTCTACTGTGCTGTGTTTTCTTTGAAAATAATGATACTAATTTATTGAATATTGTTTTTTATGATATAAGCATCAACATCAACTATTGGCCTTATATGTCTTTGATGACTGGATTGTGGAAAATACTTGATGAGATTAGGTTGGAGATTAGTGACAATCACATCAAGTTTCTTAAAAGGATATGCCATTTTGGCACCTGTTTAAAGTGGTTATTGATAACGGTTTGCCCTTCGATGATTGTAAAAAAAACCGATGACTCTGTTTTATTGTTAGTGCAGAGGTACAACATAGATTTAAAAATGTTTAGCGTAGTTTAAAAAATGTTGAAGTTAACACTGACATTTGTTATATATTTGGAATTGAGGACAGTGACATACCATTGTCAAATGCTTAGACATTAAGGCCAAATAGTTCAATGATATTGAGAAGGATGTTTGCACATGTCGACCGTCTATTATCATAAGGAGTGTTACAGAGAGCAATTATTGAAACTGTTGAAGGTAGCGATGAGTAAGATTTTTCTGATGTCGCATGTTTGTTTTGCCTGTTTGCATGCGCCACATTGTTCTTCCCCACATCTGGTTCCTATGTGGGTCAAATTTCATAACATATTTTGAGGATTTTTCAAAAGTAAAGAGCTTTTCTTGGGCTGTTGGTATTCATGTGCAGCTAATTAGCTTGGTGGAAAAATTTTACATCAACCGTTAAAAGTTATAGGTTGTGTTGTCAGTTTATCGGTAAGCTGTTAAACTCTATTCAACATTGCTTATAGGTAAGCCAAAGAGAGAAAGATGTCGTGGAAGATACCGTTGAAGAAGTATGTACGAAAGAAGAAAAATGTCATGAGAGACCTTCACTATCCTAAAAACTGTCCCAGATACTACCAAGGTGGGTGAACCAGTAGCCCATAGTCACGAAGAATGATATGAGGCTGTTTCAACTACTACTTGATGGTGACAGAGAGAAGAAATGGTACCACCCTGACATTGTTATAATTTCTTTTATATTTTACTAGGTACTGAAAATGCAAATGAACGTCATGACAACACGTAGTTTGAGAATCCACTGAGAAATCGTATCAGATTAAATTGATTTGTTAAATAAGAGGTGCACATCCAGTACGTTATGTGTCATCTGACCAGTTTACTTATCCAACACTAATTATTTATGCTTTAATAAGTTTTAATTTTGGAAACAAGTTATAAATGCATACAATCATAATTGAACAGAGATGTCGACTACACAGTATAACTGACATTACTGAAATGTGGATCTGTTCCTTTTTTCCAAACACATTTACAGTAAGATTGAAGTTCACTTTTTGAGATAATGATTTTCCATTGAGAATTTCTAGTGGGAGTTTCCTTTGGAAATTTCCAATGGGAATTCCCGGTGAGAATTTTGATTCGATTTAAAAGAATTGATTTGTAATTTCCATTTGATTGAAAGTGGAAATGTCATCTAGTAATTTGGTTGTATAAGTTCTCTTTTCCATAGATCTGGATCATTCAGTTTCAACTTTATTAAAATCGCACTTTAATTTATTAAGATTACATTCAAGATCAACTTTCATAAACTCCAAATCTAAAATATTCTTCAGCTTAACGTCAATATTGACTTATAAATCATCATTTATGTTGTTATTTTCTTAAAAATTAGAATTAATATTTTTCCAAATTTTAGTCTTTTTAGGATACTTTATCTCATAGTCAAGTTTTGGGTTTCGATCAACGCAAGCTTCAAGTTCAGTAACCAACAAATACTCCATATATAGTTCTCCCTCTCCATCTTGTTCTTTTGTTAGAGATTATTCATTATGCTCGATATCACCATATATAATTTTCACTATTCATCTTCTGCTTTTCTTTTTGGTAGTTAGGGAGTTATGCATTCGACAAATGAGAAACAAAAGGAAAGCCTACTGAATCTGGCACCATTTGGCGACCTGAGGAGATCCATGTTTTTATTTTGCCCAGTAAACTTCAACAAAATCCATTGAACTTTGTTAGTCATGGATATGCAAAGAAGGTTGTTTAGATATTATAACTTGATGCAATACATTCAAGGGACATGTTCTAGTGATCCCTATCTTAAAGATGCAGTTAATGTGGTAAGCGCCTATACATTGTTCAAACAAAAAATGTAAACACATCGAAATATGAAGCGCTCATTCTTTTGTTGTTGTTGCACATAAATCATATTTGGAAAACCTATTGAGTAGAGCTATTCCAAAATATGTTGAGCAGTGTAAATGGGATCTGACAATTGAAATTACACTGCAGCACAGAGCCACCACTTTGGATTGTGGTGCTATGGTATGTTATGTGATGGAATGTTTGGCCATAGGAGCTGCAGTTGTAAAAAAGTTAAAGTGAAAGGGAAGTTAGTGAATGATGATTGTCTATGGTCCATTATTTTCTAAATGACCCACTATAAAAAAAAGCATTTAGCTGTGTTTTAAAAGATCACTAATTACTCATGTTTTAAAACGTCGCTAATTAGTCATGTTTTAAAATGTTGCTAATTTAGCCGCGTTTTAAAACGTGGCTAATACGTGTAATTTTTATTTTAAATGTGTTTTAAATGTGATAAACATTAAATAAAAAACTAAAATCCATTATATTTATATATATTTATAATATTATTATAATTACTTAATAATAACTAAAAATTTATTAAAAATATATATGTAATAATATTAGAAATTATTAATTTATATATATATATGTATATACATATACAAATAAATGTATATATATATGCATGCATGCATGCATGTATGTATGTGCATGTATGTATATATATATATATATGCATGTATGTATGTTTATATATATTAATTTATAATATATATATTATATTATATATATATATATATACAAATACATACATACATATATAAATAAATATATAAATGTATAAGTATTTATTGAATCAACCATGTTATATATAAATATAAATATAAATATAAATATAAATTTATTTGTGTTTGTGTGTATTAATTTATAATAATTTACACACACACACATAAAAATACTTTAATATACTAAAAAATATATAAACTTGTTAGTATTTATATATACACATAAATATATTAACATATAATATAAATATAACACACACACACACGTAGAGAGATACACACACATATGCATATATACATACAAACACACAAACATATATGCTAAAACATAATTATAATTAATTAATAATAACTACATAGATGATCATTAATATATAAATTAGCATATATATATAAAAGTATATTTACATTGATTTATATATAGGGATAAATTAATATATATATATATATATATATATATTAATAACAACAAAATAAATGACCATTAATGTATAAATTAATATATATACAGACACCCACACACAAATATTAATATGTATATATATATATATATAAGTATATATATATATATATTAATTTATACACACAAAATAGTTAAAACAAAATTTTAATTAATTAATAATAACTAAAATATGATCATAAATGTATAAATTAATATGACACACACACACGCACGAATTTATAAGTATATTTATATATCAATTTACACACATATATTTATATATGCATATATAAATTAATATTAATATACTTATATATTTATATATTAATTTATATATTAGTATACATATATATAAATATAGGAGTACTAACATATTAATTAATATATAAATATATGAATATTAATATATTAACAAATATATAAATTTATAAGTACAACTGTATTAACACATATATGCATATAATAATATACATTTAACATGTTACTATACATATACATACATGAATACATGCATATATACACCTGAGGAAGTTTTCTAGTGTTTAATATATGTGTACAAATATATATGTATGTATGTATTAAGTCTTATATATATGTGTACATATTAATATATCAGTTCATATATAAGTTTATGTATATTGATAAATGAATTTATATATAAATTTATAAACATGAATAAATATATATGCATATATATACTAGTATTATATTTGGAAAGAAATGGGCGCTCATATGAGTGGTTCGGGCGCCCCACTTCGATCCTCGCTACCCGAGTTCGAATCCCAGGTGGCACATTTAATCACCCACATGACGCGTATGTGGGGAAGTTGACGGTGTTTAAGGCTGTGGGGCTCGGGGTGGCTTGAGCGGCGGCGAGCCGCATGCTAGAACTATGACGGTGGAAGGAGTGTTGGGAGACTTTTTAAAAAAAAAAATCCCAACTGAAAAATTATAAATACAAAAGTAGAAATTAACCATGTTTGCATGAAACATAGGTAATTCCTAACTCATTTACCTGCATTTATAAAAAACACAAGTAAAAACACAAGTAAAATTAATGTATTTAACGACGCTTATAAACACTCCCAATTTAGCGACATTTATAAACACAGCTAATTTAGCAACGTTTATAAATGAGATTAATCTAGCAAAGTTTATAAATACAACTAATTAGCGACATTTATAAAAGCGACTAAATTAATGACATTTATAAATGTGGCTAATTTAGCGACACACTGTTTCCCGATGTTTTTACGAAACGCCGGTAAATGGTTTAACCATGTTCATAACCGCGACTAAACACAAAACCAAAACACGACTAAATTAAATTTTTTCTATAGTGATCCTGGAAGGACGATGTCTGAGAAGGATGGTGAGAGCAAGAAATATTTGGTTGTTGAAAGAATCGATTGAAAATGTTGGATCGTTTTTCAATGAAATTGAAATTTTGATGTTAATTAACAAATTCAAATGGTTTGATTTTTTGTGACCAATTAAGGGGGGATGCATTAAGATTATTCATGGTTCCGTTGTAATAGTTTTTTTCAAGATTAAATGATGAGGAAGTCATGAAAATTTCATCAGTTTTCCAGTATTTACAAGTATGGGAAATTTCCTTACAATTTCCACTTTGTTTCCATGGGCAATTTCTAGCATTTATGGGAATTATTCTTTCAATTTCCTTTGGATTTTCAATTGTTTTCTAGGGAAAATTTCAAGTGGAAATTTCTAGTGGGAATTCACAGTGAAAATTTCCACTAGGAACTTCCAATTGATTGAATGTGGGAATTTATTCAGGGAATTTCCCCCAGTTTTTTAGTATTTAAAAGTAGAGTGAGAATTTCCACTATGAATTCTCAATGAGAATTTCCAGTAGAAATTTCCATTGTCATTTCCCAGTGGGGATTCTTGGTGTAAATTTCTAGTTGAAATTGCCAGTGGTGATTCCCAGCGGGAATTTCCATGCACAGTTTTCTTCTAATGCCACATGTTTGTTTTACCTTTTTGCAACGAGTAAAGACTTGCATGTAAAACTACCATAAAATTAATATATTTACAGTACATATGAAGCAAAAAAAATATAGATATATTTGTAGGAACATGTTTGAAAAAAACTAGTTTTCTTAAATATTTGGACATTGTGAAGTCATTCGTAGCTGAAGCAGCTGACTATTTGAATTCTAAAATTCTTGCACCAAGATGTCGGTTCCTAAACTCTCCCTTCCAATCTAATTTGTAGTGATTGTTTTCAAAAACTAGTTTTCATAGTAACTTGTACCAGCAAATCCCCCTCCATTGTGACATAAACTACTGTCAGTATCAATGATTCCCAACATTGAGTTATTATTTGCTGAAATTTCCACCCCGAGTGAATTAAATATGCTCCCTTTAGGCTCCTAATTGCAGTGGAAATAATTCATTAACAACTAAATACAAAAATAGAAGTTCTATTACATATTCTGAAATAACTCACCACTATGATGTCTCTATGGCAACCACTTATGCAAAATAGATTACCCCTATAACTATGAGATTCCATTACACTTGGTCGTGACTCTTGGAAAACAATACAGTTAATTGGATATCAATCAACTAGATTGCATTTATGCAATAGTAATGACATACTTACATTTATATCTATGATAATATCACCAAGGGAGCCACCATTTAATAGTTCTTTAGAAGCTTCCTGCTACATAATAATTAACTAAGTATTCATAATATGATAAAATAGGGAGTTCATTAGCATCAAGCAAAAAAAAAAAAAAACTACGTGCATGTTTTGTAATCCCTCTCTTTCCTATATTGTAGCTGCTCTTTATTCGTTTTCTTGGATGCTCTAAACAACTTTTGAACATATCACTACCTTTCTTTTTCTTTCTTCTTGAATATTGTTTTAGGTACTTTTTGACATTCTATGTTAGTATCATTCTACTGTTCATTGGGTACATTATTTCTTACTTTACACAATCCCCTTTCAGAATTGTTTAGATTCAACAACCCGATCGTATATCCTTGTTCAAGCTCACAGAACTCCATTATAAGATTTGTATCCATTCATGAAAACTGTTAGTAACATTTTTATTTTCTTGTTACCATGTACTCTTCAACATTATTAACTGTCATGTCTACCATGTTGATGTCATGGGCATTTTTTTTCCATATTTTAAGGATATATAATTCAATCAAGCATTGTATATCCAATTGATCTAATATTTTTAGTGCATGACAACAAAAATACTTGTAAGACTCAAACTTCATGAAACTACATTGTAATATCACAAGTGAATATCAGTAGACTACAACATAAAATTCATTTGAGTAACCATTCATTCCAACAACAAATGTTTTGGGACTCTAGTTTCATCATAAGACTTAAGGAAACAAGCCCCAGAAAGATGGTGTTCATGCTAAAAAAGGTTGAATATTTTCTGAGTGTACAACTTAATTACTTGAACCATGATCGGATGATATGGAAAATGATTGCATGGAAGCTTTTACCTACCATCAAATTCATCCTTCATTTCCTAATACTGATTCTTCTCCAACACATTCAAATTACTTGAATAATTCCAAGACACTTATCTTGTGATGCAAGTAATCTTTTAATACACTATTGAAGCTCTCACTCAACCGTGCGCTTTGAATTCCTAATGTCAATGCGCAATTCATAAAACAATATGACCATTTCCCCCTCAACTTGTACACATCTTGTAACCATGTCAAATTGAAGTCAATGCATTCTACTAGGATTTCTATCCATAGAGCCTCAAAATGTTGAATTATCTTCAACACCATACATGCACTTCTTGATTTTTTTAAAATGTTGACCCATATCTCATTACACTTCCTAAATGTTCAATTCCATTTTTCATTAAGTGCCAAGTGCATAGGTGTAACACCCTAGTTTTTAGGTACATGACCCTTTATTCATGTATTTTGAGTCCATATAATGTCTATGTTAAGTTTCAGTAAGTTCCCATGGGTTTTGGAATGTTTTGGAGGAATTTCTAGAGGTGCATAGTTTTTGAATTATTAGTAGAAACCATGCAACATCTCTAGGAAATCGTGAAAGAGAAGACAATGGACACTATCCAGGCGCATGGTTGGCACACAATTTGACCAAACCATGTGAATTCCTAGGAGAAATCATGCATCTTGAAAAAGAGGGAAATGCACGGTTGGTGCTCGGTTTGTCTAATTGTGTGATCCAACCATGTAAGGTATGGCCTTAAGATAATATCACCGCACAATTGGCACATGGTTTTCCAAATCGTGCAGCATACATTTGATCCCAAAAAAGTGGACCTAATTCTAATTAACCCATTAATCCCTTTTTTACCCTTAATCATCCCAAAACTTGAATTCCTTTTTCTCACAAGGTGTGAGAGACAACCCCCTTCAATCTGAGAGTGATCCTTAGGTGAATTAAAGTGTGTAGGAGGCCCTTATTCACGGTAAATTCCTGTTATTCCTCATTCTTCTTAGATCCAAGGTTATTATCTTTCTCAGAACCATAGATATAGTCCGTTATAGATATATCTATGTGTTATGAATGTTTTTATGATGGTATATTGTTGGATCTAGTGAGGGAACATGGTTTGTGTTTAGATCTTGAAGTTTTGTTGTGTTGTTCTTTGTTTTTACCAATGTTTGAGTGGTAGGTGGATTCTATCCCAACTCTACATGATTTAGACTTGAAGGATTAACTTTAATTAAATGGTTTACTTTAAATGGTTGTGAAATTCTTGTGCGAATCTTGATGGAAATATTCTTTTGATATTGTCTTGGAAATTGTGGAAAGTTGATTGGTTTTTGGAAAACCCATTTTTTTATAATTTTAAAATGAAGGTTTTAAAATTATGGTATGGTTTTGACGCATATAAAGTGGTTGTTGAAACGATTTCAAATAAGGAAATGGTTTTATGTGACATGGTTTGAATGAAAATTGGTTTTTAGTAAATGACTTGGCATGATGTTGGTATAAATGGTTGGGAGTGAGTTGAATGAGATGGATAATGGTCGTGAAGTACCACCATCAATGAGATGGAGTATGGATGTGAATTTCACCATAAAAAATGACACCAATCTTGAGTGTGTGTGCGTTGTTGTGTGTGTGGACATGGAAAATAATATTCCAAATCAAATGGGAAATGGTTTAAAGGCTTTGTTAATGGTTTCCTTGTAAAACTAGTTTTTTTCTTTGATATGGACTGTTTTTACTACTTGAAACTATTTTATAAAATGTGATAACAAGTTTTTACCTAGCGGCATGAGTTGGGAAGTCATTGGGAAAACCCTACTAAGTTTATAGTCACCCCCTCCTTGGGAATTGTTGTGCATTTGCATATGTCATCTATCGAGTGAAAGGTAAAGGAAAGATATCTCAGTTCTTTAGTGATGCTTCTTGATACCATGGCTTGACATGTGTAGTTGGAGCTTGGAGTGGGTGGGGTGTTACTGGATGTTTTCACTTTGGAGTTTTGAGTTTTGTGATCATTTTTTCCTTTTGAGTATGTATTTTTGTTTCCACTTGTACTCTGATATGGTTGTTGGTTTGGTTATGTTTTAAGTTGTATTTTGTACTCATGCATCATACAGAGGTTTATTTGGTTATTGCTTATGTGGTTTAGTTGTTATTCTTTCAAAGGGGAAACCATCCCACAAATGTTTTGAGGCCCTTGGAATTTATTACCAGCCTTTGGTGTATTGGGGATGTTACCTAAGACCTAGTAGCTCCCCCGTCACTCCCCAAGCCAATAAAGACGGGCGAGATGTTACAAATGGTAACAATCTTGGCAGGTTTTTCTATCTTTTTGATACAAATGGTATCACCATTGTTCTATCATTGACATAGGAAATGGTGTCAGTTTTGTTTGATACTGGTGTTGGAAATAGTATCAGTATGTCTCTTGGGATGGTAGTAAGGAGTAGGATTGTCAGAACTTTAAATTTAGAGCATAAAAGGCTTAGCTAATCTCTTTACACTAAACTTTAAGTTACCAGGGAGTTTGGGTACATGAGTGTTCTTAGACACTTCTAGGTGAGTTGTCACCTCACCATCATTGGTTTAGGCGATGAGAGTTACATGATGTGCATTGATAGTAAGACTTCCCAATAGGGATGCATTGTTCATTTTGAGTAAAATAGTTTATGAAATAGACAAAAAGTATGATTTTTGAAAATGATAAAATGGTTGATTTCATAAGGCATGGTTGGAGTATTTTCAAAAGTGGTTAAAATGTTGATGATGGTTGAATTGTGGAAAGAAATGCTGTGATATGTGTTGATGTGGTTGATTGAAATTTCTAAGACTTCAGTTGCTAATGAGTGAGTCTAAACGTAGTTTGGTTCTGGTTATAGTGAATGAAACTGGGTAGGTGTCTTAGAAACCAACCAGAAGAGGCTGATGAAAATATAGTTGTGTCTGAGCTACATGTGAACCAACAACTGGTTTAAATAATTATCCAAGATTTCCAAGCTATGGATAAGTTTAATAGAAATGATGAACAACAAAAAGTGAACCATTGGGTTTAGTTCCTAAAATAGAATCCACCTATCTTTCAAGGGAATTCTGAGCTAGAAAAAGCAGAAGTCTGGTTGAATAAGATAAATCCAACATTTCATTTCCTTGGGACACCAGTAGAGTTAAAAAGTAAAGTTGGAAACATATATGCAGGAGGATTTGACATGTCAGTGGTGGGAATTAGATGTTTAGGATAAATTGGACCAAGACATGACATTGGAGGATTTTTGAAGATTTTTTTAACAAGAAATTATATCCTCACACCTTTTAGATTTCTAAAACAAAAAAAATCTTCAATTTGAATCAAGAGAATCTCTCGGTAATAGAATATGTGGCTAAATTTATGAATTTAGTCTGTTTTTCCCTGGAACTTGTTGCAAGTGAATCCTTGAAGGAATGTATTTTTGAATTGGGTTTGAGGCCAGATATTTATTCACATATTTTCATGATTTGTATAACGTATTATACAGAAATGGTCAATCTAGTGAAAGTATAATAAAAGGATATATTTGAAAATATGGTTACGGGGAGCATGTTTATTCATACGAGAATAAGTGGAAACTCTAATGTTGGTAATAATAAGAAGAGGGAAACCTACTTCCAGAGTGGTGGGACACCTAAAAATTATACCATGGGATCAATATATCTTCCTCCTTAACCTAAAAGTAAGTATATATGTTTTCAGTGTGTTTTATGGGATCACATAAAAAAAGATTGTACGACACCACCTAGAGCATGTCACAAATGTAACAAGATGGGAGATCTTCATCACTACTGTCACAGTTCTCCAAGGTTGGGTGCTGGAGACACATCTCATGTTTCTTAGGAATCTTATGATTCTATGGGATGAGAGCAAAAAAATAATGATTTTCATCATAATAGAGTGAGCCAAGGTGATTCTAGGAACACCATGATTTCTCAACTAGTGAAACCTCAATAAGGTAATAAAGATAAAAGTGTAATGAGTATGCAATTATATGGAACTGAGAAAATGATCATGGATGATCAATCTGGTCCTTAAATAGTAAGAGGCATGATTATTTTGAATTATAATATAACATCCCACATTTTTATCACATAAACTTTCATTACATTATACAAAATCGATGATCTTTAAGGTTTAGTGTCTTGGAAACTAGGAACTTATTACATGAGAAAAAAACATTTTTCTTAAACACTTGAAAGGCTTCTTCATTTGTTCATACTAAGTTCATTACAATATCTCATAACCTGTGAGCATACATCAAAGGAAAGGGTGAGAAAAAGGCCCAGTAAGGGAAACAAGGGAAATATTTTACATGAGAACTTGAGATACATCAAAAGTCATGAAAAATAACTTTAAGGCATGAAAAAGAGATCATGAGGCATATCATAATAAAAATAACGTGTTTCATAACTTGAATATGTGGCTACAACATTTAACATAGACAATAATTTCCGTTTCACCAAGGTCCATCCCCAAGGTGTCATTAAAAATTACCAAGGTTATTCACCAAGGTATCAGTCAAAATGGTCATCTCTAGAGATTAAGTCTTTACCCAATGCATTGAAGCACTATCAGGGAACACCCTTTATTTGTCTTTATTATCATGTGAGCCACATATAAAATCATCAATCATTTCATAAAAAACCCATATAGCATAAAATAAATGGGTTTTATTTCATAATCACAACGTTTTAAAAACTTCTTTAAAGACATGATCTTTATGTCACTTTAAACCCACGGAAAGGGAAAGCGGGTCTCATGTATGTAAATCCCAGAATTTAAAATAGAAAATTTTGGCATATATGTGAATAACCCTTTATAAGAAAGAGAATTGAGTATTCAATTAATAAAATAAATTAATTTGAGAATAAGAGAGAGACATTTTGAGACGGAAATTCTGCAGCATAACGGCTATGTTACGAGGTTTTAGAAAACATTGAAAAGAGAGGGGACATGGGTCACCCACTCATAAATGATCCATAAAATAGTAGGGGAAAAGAATATAAAGTATTTAAGAACATGGTAATGAAATTTTAAAGATATACCATATGAAATGAAGAACATTAAAGGAAGACAAAAATAAGATTTCTCTTATGAAAATTCGGCAGCCTAACGACGTCACTTAAACTTCAAAAAAAAAAAAGAATTGACGAGATCAAATAGGGTATCTCATCATATGAACATAAAAGATCAGTATGATAGATATATAGATCATACCCAACATAATAAAAAGTAACTTGAAAGACTTGACATGAAAGTAGAACTTTTAAAAATGAGAAAGGTGAACGAATCCCTTAAAAATTAGGCAGCCTAACGACGTCACCTAAAATTCAACAAAAATGAATTGACGAGATAAAATAGGGTCTATCATCATATGAACATAAAATATCAGTATGATAGATATAGAGATCATACCCCAACATAATAAAAAGGATCTTTAAATAATTGACATGAAAGTAGAACTTTGAAAAAATGAGAAAGGTGAACGAATCCCTTAAAAATTCGGCAGCCTAACGACGTCATTTAAACTTTCTTAAAATGAATTGATGAGAGAAAGAGGGGGTATCTCATCATATGAACATGAAAAGGGTAGTAAGATGAATATAAAAGAACATCCTACAACATAAGAGCATGGATCATAAAAGAAACGACATAAAAGAGATTACTTGAAAAGAAAGAGAGAGGTAGGATCCCTTACCTTAAAACGTAACTCTTAAAACTCAAAGGTTCAGACCTTAAGGGCTTGGGGGCACCTTGAGAGGACTCCTTGGGAGGTAATGATACCAGAGCTTCATTGGGGGAGAGTTGAGAGTGAAAACTAAAGGAGGAAAGGGTGGGTATTTATAGGGAGTGTGAGGGGACAAGGCATTAATGGCCAAGGGACACCTCACAAGTGGTTTTCTCAAAACCATGAGCTCTCCCATGGTATTTCCCATGGAGTTAGGCCACATGGGCCCCCCCATAAAATAATTCATCAAATTTGGTCGGCCAAACCTTAAAATATCTCATGACATCATCATGACACAGTTATGATGTCATTAAACATACCGAAACCCTAAAACTTTATTTTTACTATTCACTGAAAATTCAACTTTCTCAGAAAAATCCCAAAATTTCACCTTAACCAAATATCAATGCTCTGATTTCAAAAATGAACTCCATTTTATAAAAATAATATTCTAAATATTTTTAATTTAATTTTTAAATAAATACACCATTCACCGAAAATTCATTTTTTTCAGAAAAATCCCCAAAAAATTACCTTAACATAATATCGATGCTCTGAGTTCAAAAATGAAATACATTTTATAAAAATAATTTTATAAATATTTTTAATTTAATTTTTAATTAAAAAAACACTATTCACCCAAAAAAACTAATACTTGACTAATAATTTATGAAACCGTTATTTACCCATTTTATTGAATATCATTACTTAATCAAGGTGCCTAGATTATATTAATACTTTCTTTAAGTGAGATTACTAATCCATTTGGTCACATTACTAATCCTAATCATAAAATCACTATTCATAATTTACTATTCATCAAAAATTAAGTTGATCTTATTAGATTCTAAATTTCGTACTGAACATAATTGTAGAAGACCATTTTTTGAAAATCATTACACATTTTTAAATATTTAAGGTTTACATAAACATTTTTAAAATATCTTTTTTCTAAAAGTCATCAAAAATATGCATACTATATTTATCCGGACATTTGAAAATTCACAAACTTCACCATAAGAAGAGAACACAATTTTATTTATAACAAAGGATTACACAAGACAGTTATGGTCTCGTTACATAGCCCCTTATAACACCAGCATAGGACCTAAGAGTAAGGTTTTCTAGGGTGATAGAATCTTGGGGTGGCTCGACCAACATTGAACGAGTAATAATTTCTATCAGTTTGAACTTCTCGAGAAGGCGATTCCATTCTAGCTTCACACGATGAAGTTCGGCTTGGGTTTGATCCAGAGAAAAGCCCAGTGGTGCTACCTCTTTCCCAAGTTCCGTTAGATGGGCTTCGATTGGCCCGAGACTACTGGATGAGGCCATCAAATCTTCTTTCTATATTAATTAACCAAGATCACTTGTATTTAGAGACAGTAATCGAAACGTTTAGTTTCCAGCGGTCATATTGACCAACAATTATATAACAGTCAAAAACTAACAGTCTCATTTTAATTATACTCATGTTATCAAATGAAACAGTTTTGTTGAGTTTAAAATAACACACAAAATTAAGAAACAATATTTATTCAAAATTTCGGGTCGTTACAATCTTCCCCCCTTAAGAAATTGCGTCCTCGCAATTTTTAAAATCAGGATTGGAAATTTCATTGAAAGTACCACATCAAAAAAAGATTCAGTAACACTATTACTTTAAAAGAAATAAAGGGAAGTAAAAAGGTCACCCAAGTTAACCCATACTAGGATTTCATGTAGGAAAACATGGACATGGAGGAGAAAACAAAGGGTCACATTCTGAGGGAGAGTGATAGAAAACATGATTAGGAGAAAGTTAACAACAAGAAAATCACAAACTTATGATGGGTTAAACGGTATTTGATTTCCCAGTAGGAAACGTTAACAGACAACATTTTTGTTTTATGTTCCTTTTCATAGTTTTGAGGAATTCATTTACTACATAGAATAAAACACAGGGAAATATACCTACCTTCAAGTAGAGTTTCATCCTTTAATAAGTTTCTACCAAAACTAATCTTTTCTCCAAACGATGAGCATTCAAAACTACTTGGTCTCATCAAAGCACAAGAATCATCTTCTAGAGAATCACATAATCCACCAAAGATTAACTATATATTTCTTCTATTATCCCAAAAATAGAAAGGGTAAGATAAAACAACTCTTTAAAAAGAAAGAATCCCATAGGAAGGGAAAATTCTTTAAATCTTCAAAATTCCACTGTACTACCCAAAGTTCATCATAGACCATTCCATAAATAACTGTCCTTAAAATTCCTCAAAATAAACCAAACTAATATGGAACCCCGAATACAAGAAGGATTTGATAACATAGTCTTCCAAAATAAACTTCATCATTCATCTCCAAACAACATCAACCACTCCTAACATCTTATAACAAAAGTAGCTAACCTAAACATATTTTCCCCAAGATAGGTTAATCATTTCCATAAGTAACCTAAATTACTATAAGTCCACCTTAAATTCATCTATTCTTCAAAATATAAGTCAAACTTTACTCCTCAAAGAAAATACCGTAGTAATTTATTTACCTCGATCAAATAGGGTTCCCAAAATAGTGAACGTCTTCCAGAATAATAATCATCTTTTAATCCCCTAATCATCTCTGTCATATTAATATGGAAATCATCACATTTCCTATCACATTGGTTGTTGGGACATGTTCTTCCATTTCCCGCCATTAACTAATAAAAGAAAGCACAATTAGGGGCTTAAATACTTAACCAATAATCATGAGAAGGAACTTAAAGTATAGAAGGATAACTTGTAGAAGAAAAGTATACCCTAACTTGTGATCCCCTAGGTTCCAAACTAGGTTATCCATGATCATATATTCTTATGTAAATCTTTATTTTATTTTATCTTTGTTCCTTTAATAACGGTTCATACTAAGCTTATGAATTTACGAAAGCATATCCCCCGGGAGTGTCGTAACCAAGAGTGCAGCAAGGCCTGTTATCGGGTACCAGTTCCCATTTGATTCTAGCTCAAAGTGGTGTTTTCGGGTTTTACCCCTATGTACATCTGTGCCAGATCCACCTCTACCTACTCGTATCCAGACATGGATGTATTTGCTTGGAAACCCCTTACTCAATACTCACCAAAATACCATGAAGATTTCATATATTTAAACTTTTATATATGCTTCTTCCTAAAGTTTTCATATCCTAATTTCCACAAATAACTAAACCATCCTTTGATACCAACTATAGCATCCCACATTTTTATCACATAAAATTTCATTACATTATACAAAACCGAGGATCTTTAAGGTTTAGTGTCTTGGAAACCAGGAACTTATTACATGAGAAAAAAAAACATTCTTATTAAACACTTGAAAGGATTATTCATTTGTTCATCCTAAGTTCATTACAACATCTCATAACCTGGGAGAATACATCAAAGTAAAGGGTGATAAAAAGGCCCAGTAAGGTAAACAAGGGAAATATTTTACATGAGAACTTGAGATACATCAAAAGTCATGAAAAATAACTTTAAGGCACGAGAAAGAGATCATGAGGCATATCATAATAAAAATAACGTGTTTCATAACTTGAACATGTGGCTACAACATTTAACATAGACAATCATTTACATTTCACCAAGGTCCATCCCTAAGGTGTCATTAAAAATTACCAAGGTTATTCACCAAGGTATCAGTCAAAATGGTCATCTCTAGAGATTAAGTCTTTACCCAATGCATTGGAGCACTATTAGGTCGCACCCTTCATTTTTATTTATTATAATGTGATCCACATATATCATCATCAATCATTTCATAAACAACCCATATATCATAAAAGAAATGGGTTTCATTTCATAATCATAACATTTTAAAAACAGTTTTATAGACATGATCTTTATGTCACTTTAAACCCACAGAAAGGGAAAGCAGGTCTCATGTATGTAAATCCCAGAATTTAAAATAGAACATTTTGGTATATATGTGAATACCCCTTTAGAAGAAATAGATTTGAGTATTCACTTAATAAAATAAATGAATTTTAGAATAAGAGAGAGACATTTTGAGATGGAAATTCTACAGCATAACGGCTATGTTACGAGGTTTTAGAAAACATTGAAAAGAGAGGGGACATGGGTCACCCACTCATAAATGATCCATAAAACAGTAGGGGAATAGAATATAAATAATTTAAGAACATGGTAATGAAATTTGAAAGATATACCATATGAAATGAAGAACATGAAAGGAAGACAAAAATAAGATTTCTCTTATGAAAATTCGGCAGCCTAATGGCGTCACTTAAACTTAAAAAAAAAAGAATTGACGAGATAAAATAGGGTCTTTCATCATATGAACATAGAAGATCAGTATTATAGATACAAATATCATACTACAACATAATATAAAGGAACTTTAAAGACTTGACATGAAACTAGAACTTTAAAAAATGAGAAAGGTGAACGAATCCCTTAAAAATTCGGCAGCCTAACGACGTCACCTAAAATTCAACAAAAATGAATTGACGAGATCAAATAGGGTATCTCATCATATGAAAATAAAAGATCAGTATGATAGATATAGAGATCATACCCCAACATAATAAAAAGGATCTTGAAAGACTTGACATGAAAGTAGAACTTTGAAAAAAATGAGAAAGGTGAACGAATCCCTTAAAAATTCGACAGCCTAACGACGTCATTTAAACTTTCTTAAAATGAATTAATGAGAGAAAGAGGGGGTCTCTCATCATATGAAAATTAAAAGGGCAGTAATAGGAATATAAAAGAACATCCTCCAACATAAGAGCATAGAGCATAAAAGAAACGACATAAAAGAGATTACTTGAAAAGAAAGAGAGAGGTAGGATCCCTAACCTTAAAACGTAACTCTTAAAACTCAAAGGTTGGGACCTTGAGGGCTTGGGGGCACCTTGAGAGGAATACTTGGGAGTTAATGATACCAGATCTTCATTGGGGGAGAGTTGGGAGTGAAAAATAAAGGAGGAAAGGGTGGGTATTTATAGGGAATGTGAGGGGACAGAGCATTAATGGTCAAGGGACACCTCACAAGTGGTTTTCTCAAAACCATGGGCTCTCCCATGGTATTTCCCATAGAGTTAGGCCACATGGTCCCCCCATACAATAATTCATCACCTTTGGTCGGAAAACCCTTAAAATATCTCATGACATCATCATGACACAGTTATGATGTCATTAAACATACTGAAACCCTAAAACTGTATTTTTACTATTCACTGAAAATTCAACTTTCTCAGAAAAATCCCAAAATTTCACCTTAACCAAATATCAATGCTCTGATTTCAAAAATGAACTTCATTTTATAAAAATAATATTCTAAATATTTTTAATTTAATTTTTAAATAAATACACTATTCACCGAAAATTCATTTTTTTCAGAAAAATCCCCAAAAATTAATTTAATATAATATCGATGCTCTGAGTTCAAAAATGAAATCCATTTTATAAAAATAATTTTATAAATAATTTTAATTTAATTTTTAATTAAAAAAACACAATTCACCCGAAAAAACTAATACTTGACTAATAATTTATGAAACTGTTATTTACCCATTTTATTGAATCTCATTACTTAATCAAGGTGCCTAGATTATATTAATACTTTATTTAAGTGAGATTACTAATCCATTTGGTCACATTACTAATCCTAAGCATAAAATCACTATTCATAATTTACTATTCATCAAAAATTAAGTTAATCTTATTAGATTCTAAATTTCGTACTGAACATAATTATAGAAGACCATTTTTTGAAAATCATTACACATTTTTAATTATTTAAGGTTTACATAAACATTTTTAAAATATCCTTTTTCTAAAATTCATCAAAAATATGCATACTATATTTATCCGGACATTTGAAAATTCACAAACTTCACCATAAGAAGAGAACACAATTTTATTTATAACAAAGGATTACACAAGGCAGTTATGGTCTCGTTACATAGCCCCTTATAACACCAGCATAGGACCTAAGAGTAAGGTGTGCTAGGGTGATAGAATCTTGGGGTGGCTCGGCCAACATTGCACGAGTAGTAATTTCTATCAGTTTGAACTTCTCGTGAAGGTGATTCCATTATAGCTTCACACAATGAAGTTCGGCTTGGGTTTGGTCCAGAGCAAAGCCCAGTGGTGCTACCTCCTTCCCAAGTTCCGTTAGATGGGCTTCGATTGGCCCGAGACTACTGGATGAGGCCATCAAATATTCTTTCTATATTAATTAACCAAGATCACTTGTATTTAGAGACAGTAATCGAAACGTTTAGTTGCCAGCGGTCATATTGACCAATGATCATATAACAGTCAAAAACCAACAGTCTCATTTTAATTATACTCATGTTATCAAATGAAACAGTTTTGTTGAGTATAAAATAACACACAAAATTAAGAAACAATATTTATTCAAAATTTCGGGTCGTTACATATACCCTTATGCAAGATTTTTTTTGATACGGGTGCATCCCAATCGTTTATTAATTATCACATTGTCAATCATAAGGGTTTGTCTATTGATATAATTCCTTAGGTTTTAAAACATCAAACTAGTCTTGGAAAAAGAGAGTGTCAAGCCTTTATGTGTAAATATTGTTCTATAACTATCGATGGGGATGAGTTGCTTTGGGATTTATCTATGCTTGAGATGGATTTCTATGATTTGATTTTGGGTATGGATTATTTGACATTGTTCAAGTCCTATAATGACTTTTATACTCGAAAGGTTATGTTTTACATCTATAGATGGCGTCGAGCATCTCTTTAGAGGAGATTGGTGTGTAAAGGCTAGTAAATAAGGAATTTTTCCACCAGTGTTTGGAACCATCTCTTATCCTTTGGCAGTGCTTACCTTGGAATATATTGATGATATTAGGAATATAGATTTTCCAACTATTATTGATCAGTTTCCTGACGTTTTCTCTGAAAGTTTATCAGGGTTTCCACCCAAAATAGAAGTTGAGTTTATGATTGATATCCTACCAAGGAAGATCCCTATCTCACTTCCATATTATAATATGGAACCAAAAAAAATTTGGGAATTGAAAGTTCAGTTATAAGAGTTGAAAAGTAAAGGGTTTATTCGATAGATTATGTCTCTGTGGGCAACACCAGTTCTTTTGGTAAAGAATGTGGATGAAAATCTTAGATTATGTGTAGATTTTCATAATCTTAACAAAGTTACGATAAAGAATCAACATCCTCTTCCATACATTGATGATCTATTTGATCAATTGAGGGGAACCTAGTGGTTCTTAAAGATCTAATTATGTTTGGGATATCACTAATTGTGAGTTCGGAATGAGGATATTATGAATATATCTTTTAGAAGAAGATATGACCATTATGAAATTTTCGTTATGCCTTTTGGTCTTATGAATTCACCATCCATATTTATGGAATTGACGAATTGAATCTTCCAAAGATATATGAATTCCTTTTTGGTGGTGTTTTTTATGATATAATGATGTATTCAAGGACAAAAGTGGATCATGGACAATACTTGATGATAGTGTTGGGTATCTTGCAGGAACATCGTCTATATGAAAAGTTATCAAAGTGTGATTTATGGATACAAGAGGTATGTTTCTTTGGATAAGTCATTTCTAAAAAAGGAATTTCTATAGATTTAGAAAATATATAAGCTGTTATCTCTTGGAAACCACTGAAGAATGTTTTTGAGATACATAGTTTCCTTGGTTTGGCGGAATACTATAGATTTTTTTGTATGAGATTTTTCATGTTTAGCATCACTGATGAAAGATTTGATTAGGAAAGGTGTTCCTTTCTAATGGAATGAAAAATATAATAAATAATTTCAAGAAATTAAGGTTAGAATGAAACTATCACCCATCCTTACATTTCTAGAATCTAAACATGGCTATATAGTCTATCATGATGCATCGAGATCTGGGTTGGGATGTGTTCTCATACAGGGAGATCATGTTGTTGCTTATAGTTCATGATAGTTATGGTTGCATGAGAAGAAATACATAACACACAACTTAGAATTATCTATTGTGGTACATTCTTTTAATACTTAGCAACATTACTTCTTTGGTGAGAAATTCATAGTGTTTACAAATCATAATAGTTTGAAACAAATTTTCCTAAAAAGATATTTAAATTTAAGTCAACACAGATGGATGGAGTATCTTCAAATATTTGAATTCGACTTGATGTATACACTGGGTAAAGAGAACTCTATATAAGATGCATTGAGTAGGAAGTCATATACTTAGTTGGATAAAGTGGCTCCAGACCAATGGAAACTAATGTTAGTTATAGTAGATATTTATCTAGATTTCTTGGACCAAGGTGATATCATAGTTTTATTTCCAGTTTCATTTGTTCTTGATTTGGTTGAGCAAGTTAGAATTACTCAGACATATGATTATGATTGTGCGACTATGAGGTCAAAACTCAATGGTGGGGAGACCATTGTGTGATGAAAGATGGATTGGAATTTAGTGTTATGGGTTAAAGATCATATATTTGTACCTTTGTCTTGTTAGGAAAAACTTCTTAGTGCCTAACACCATTCAAGATGGACTATTAACCCTAGGATTCATAAAATTTATAAAGAATTAAAAATTTAGTTTTGGTGGGTTGGCATGAAAAGATCTGTAGTAGAGTATTTTAGAGATGCCTCACAAGTCAAAAGGTAAAGGTAGAGCATCAATGACCATCGAGCATGTTGCAGTTTTTACCGATTCCCATATGGAAATGGGAGTAGATATCTATGGATTTTGTAATAGTTATACCAAGGGAAATTAGGAAACATGATTCTATACGGTTGATTGTGTATTGGTACATAAATTTGACTCAATTAATCTCGATTCATGAAACTAATCCGATGAAATACCTATCAATAATTTGAATTTGGTAGATTGTAAAGATGCACAATGTTCTAGTCTAGATTGTATCAAATAGAAACCTCAATTTTATGTCTCATTTTTTGAAATCCTTGTAGTAATCTCTTAGAACATAGTTGACTATGAGTACGACTTATCATCCCCAAATGAATGGATAATCTGAATGAAAGATACAAAGATCAGAGGACATGCTTAGGGATTGTGTAATAGATTTTGGTGGCTCATGGGAAGAAAATTTATCATTAGTAGAGTCCTCATATAATAAAATTTACCAGGATTCGATACACACGAATCTTTTTGAAGCATTGTATGAGTGTCCTTAACATTATCTAATTTTTTGGGTGGAAATAGGTGATACTTCACTAATTGGAACCAAACCTATATAAGATATAATATAAAAGATTTAGTTGATCATAAAGAGAATATAGATAACTTAGAGTCATCCAAAATCATATGCAGATCATCGTCGACGACTGTTTTCGTTTGAGGAGAGCGATCATGTATTCTTGAGAATCTCTTCAAGGCCTATGTATCATTGTTTTGGTAAGTAGGGAAAGTTATCTCCATAATACATATGAAATTTTGAGATAATTGAATGAGTTTATGAGGTGGAGTAATAGTTGGATTTTCCACTAAGGTATATTTTAGTTCACAATGTGTTTCATGTATCTCAATTGAAGAAGTACTAACATGATCCTGACCATGTTATTCAATGGGATCATGTTGACCTAAATATGGATGCTATGTTTATTCTTGTGAAGGTACAAATTATGGAAAGGCAAGAGAAGATTTTTTGTGGGAAAACATTAGTCTAGTGTGGGTTTTATGGAAACATGGTTAGATTTAAGAAGAAACAGGGGAGCGTGAAAAGGAAATGTTGGAGCAATGGACCAAACTCTTATAGGGAAACAAGGTTTTTTTACTTTACAAGGAAGGAAAGGATAGTGGTGAGGAGAATGTAGCACCCCTAGTTTCAGGTAAATGACCCTTTATTCATGTATTATGAGTCTACGTAATTTTTGGCTTAATTTTTGGTAATTTCTAAGGAGTTTTGGCATGTTTTGGAGGCATTTCTAGAGGTGCACGACTTGTAAACGATTAGTAGAAACCGTACAACATCTCCATGAATCTGTGTAAGAGAAGACAATGGACATTAGGTAGGTGAACACTTGGTGCATGGTTTTTCCAAATCCTGTGAATTCCTAATAGAAACCATGAATCTTGAAATAAAGGGAAATTCATGGTTAGCACACAATTCGTATAACCGTGTGATCCAACCGTGTAGGGTATGGTCTTAAGATAGTAGCACCGCACGACTGACACATGATTTTTCAAACCGTGTGTCCTAACCATGCAACATACAATTGAACCTCCTTAAAAGGTGGATCTAATCCTAATTAACCCATTAATCCCTCATTTTTATCTTAATCCTCCCATAATTTGAATTTTATTTTTTCCTAAGGCATGAGAGATGACCCCCTTTGATCTGAGAGCGATCCTTATGTGAATTAAAGTGCGTTGGAGGCCCTAATTCATCAGTAAGTGCCCATTATTCATCATTCTTATTAGATAAAAGGTTATTATCTTTCTTATAACCATATACATATTAAATTATGGATATATATATATATATGTATTATGAATGTTTTTATGATGGTATCTTGTTGGATCTAGTGAAGGGAATATGGGTTGTTTTCAGATCTTGAATTTTTGTTATGTCGTTCTTTATTTTCACCAACGTTTGAGTGGTAGGTAGCTTATATATTAACTCAAATTGATTTAGGCTTGAAGGATTAGATTAAATTAAATTTTTTCTTAAAATTGTTTTGAAATTCTTGTGTGAATCTTAATGGAAACCTTCTTTTGAAATTGGCTTGAAAATTGTGGAATATTGATTGGTTTTTGGAAAACCCCTTTGTTTATAATTTTAAATTGATGGTTTTAAAATTATGGTTTGGTTTTGATGCATGTAAAGTGGTTTTTTAAATTATTTAAAATAAATAAATGTTTTTATGTGAGATGGTTGGCATGAAAATTGGTTTTTGGTAAATGAATTGGCATGATATTGGAGTAAACAATTGGGTGTGAGTTGAATGGGATGGATAATGGCCGTGAAGTACCACCATCAATGAGATGGAGTATGGATGTGAATTTCCACCATCAATAGTGACACCAAGCTTGGGTGTGTATGTGTGGACATGGAAAAGAATATTCTAAATTAAATTAGAAGTGATTTAAAGGCTTTTATGATGATTTCCTTGGAAAACCAGTTTATGATATGAACTACTTTTACTACTTTAAACAATTTTATAAAATGTACTAAAAAGTTTTGTCTTAGTGGCATGAGTTTGAAAGTCTTTGGGAAAATACTATTGAGTTTAGACTTACCCACTGATTGGGAACTATTGTGCATTTGTATATGTCATCTATCGAGACATAGGTAAAGGAAAGGTATCTCAGTTTTTTAGTGATGCTTCTTGATACTGTGGATTGACATGTAGAGTTAGATCTTGGAGCAGGAGGGGTGTTTCTAGTTGTTTTCACTTTTGAGTTTTGAGTTTTGTGATCATTTGGTCCTCTTGAGTATTCCTTTTGGTTTCCTCTTGTACCTTGATATGGTTATTGGCTTGATTATGATTTGAGTTGTATTTTTTACTCATGCATTATATAGAGGGTTGTTTGGTTATTTCTTATGTGGTTTGGTTGTTATTATTTCAAAGGGAAAATTATCCTCTAATTTTTTTTTGAGGACATTGACATTTATTTCTAGCCTTTGGTGTCTTGGGGGTGTGAAGTAAGGCATAGTAGCTCCCTCATCACTCCTCAAGCCAATTAAGAGGGGAAAGATGTTAAAGTATACCATGCCTTGTTTTAGGTAGAGTTAAAGCAATGGATTTAAAAATGGAAACATCTTGATCATTGAAAATAATCTTGATAATATTTCCATCATTAAAATCTACAAATCTACTAAAAAACCAACTAAATGAGTTTGTTGCCTCATCATATAACAATGTTACACTGAAAATTACAATATTTTTATAATGGTTTATGCCAAAAAATACTCCCAAAAGTTTTCACTCTTTGTTTTTGTATAAAGTAGTGTCAAATACAACAACATCTCAAAAATGATTATAATCCACCTTCAGTTTTGGATCAATCCAAAAAATGTTGGTAATTTGACCACACATGTCAAGTTTCATACAGTACAAAAGGATGTGTTCTCCCTTTATTTCTTCTCCAGGTATTGTAACATACCATCAACATCATCTAGAAAAAAACCCATTTGCCTTTTGGACCACAAATAACTATGTTGATCAACATGTGTATATTCAAGATTATAAAGACCACCTGCAATGGTTGTTACAAGTTAAAATGAATCAATAGGCTTTAGATCATATTTATCATTTGCATCCATCTTTTTAGCTTATACACCACTAATATGTTGCTGTAATCTCATCAGATACAAGTTTCTTAGAGAATGTAATGTGTGGTTATGTTCCTCAACAAACTACGTACACTCATATTATTATCTAGACATATAAATAACTTCCATTCTAATAGGAAAATATATCATTGTCTTTCCATTTGAGAGTTTGACAAGGGCATCATGTTTTTCTATTCTTTCATGTCCTTCTTTGCTACATGTATACAATGATGATGCAACTAATATTTTATCCTTATTATGTTTGTTAATATACTGATTATGTACACTAAAACTAACCATGCATCCATAACTAATATAAAATTAATTAACTTCTAACTTTGATTTAAAAACCATCCCAATGATTGGTTTCTATGTATTGCTCCATTTATTTATAAGGCTATTAAATGGGGTGCTTTTCTGCGAATCTAGAATATCATCTTTGTCAACTAACCTTTTAACATTGGAATTTGATTTTGTAATCTGATCACTATCACGTCCCTTGATGCTACAATATATTGAATACCACAAAATATTCAAATCTAGTGAATTTATGTGTTTTATATTCTTTAGGTCATATAGAACCCGCTCGATCCTATCCATTCTCACTTGTCCTATTCATGTATATAAATACAATCACATTATTTCTAAGAATATTCTATTGTATTAAGAAGTTTCATTGAAAATTATCATTTGTATCTTCCACTAAAAATTTTCACTGTTAAAAGACATTAGTATCTACCACAAAAAATTTTCTAGGAGAACTTCCACTGCACTAAAAATTCACACTGGAAATAAGCAGTGTAAAGTTCCACTGAAAACCTCTGATGAAAATTACCAATGAAAACTTGTAATGAAAATTAACACTGATGTCTTGCACTTGAAATTTCCACTAGTAAACTGAATTGTGAATTTTAATTGAACACTTAAATCGAAAATTCAAATTGGTATATTTCATTGTAAATTTGAACCTGGAAATTTTTATTGAAATATTTCCAAGAAATTTCGACCGTACTGAAGATTTCTCATTAGAAACATACAGTGCAGAGTTCCACTATAAAGATCTGATGTAAATTACTACTAGAAATTCCAACTATTATCTTGTAGTGTAAATTTACACTGGTAAAAAACTTTGAAAATTTCTAATAGTAAAGTGAATTGGAAATTACCACTAATTTTTTTTAGGAAAAATTCCACCATATAGATAATTCCCACTAAAAAAAGCAATGAAAAGTTTAACTAGAAACATCCGATGTAAATTACCACTGGAAACTTGCACCCAAAATTCTCAATACTACACCACACATGAAATTCCAACTCACAAACCACATTGAATATTTTTTCTGATAAATTTCATTAGAAATTTTCATTGAAAAATTTCCATGAAAACTTCCACTAGAAACATGTAGTGTAAAGTTCCACTTGAAATGTATGATGTAAATTACCACTAGAAAGTTGCAACCAATATTCTTCCTATGCCTAACACTGGAAATTTCCACTGGTAATATCCAATATAATTTTTCATTGTAAAAAATTCCATTACATAAAAAGTATAAATTCACTTGGAAAGGAAAAAATAATTGATGCTTCCACTATAAACATCAACAAAAAATGTTCAAAAACCTATAATTTCTCAATCAAATATATAAACAACTAAATACAAATTTTGTGAACTAAATCTAGAGAAATAAAATCCACCTTGAAATTCTGTATTCTTCATTTGTTTCACCAAGATCAATTTTATAGAAAAATATGAGTCTACTTTTAATTTTTTTCTTTGCCGATGAGGGGAGGACATCACATGAATATCTACCTTAGATCCAGTGGATAGATATTTCATGATCTCTTAGGTGGGAAAGGAAAAAAGTTCCCATGTTTCCTTAAATTTTTACCATTATATAATTACTTAATTAACCATTATTTGGATACTCAATATTATAGTAGCATATATGGCAGTCATCTGACCAGAGACGATGCAAATCTGGTGCCGATTCTATCATTTGAAGATTAAAATTGTCTTTAGTTTATGTAAAAACTAGACACTTCAATTCCATTATATTATTGTGACACATGTGACAAATATATTCAAACCATTACAAAAATAGGTGATTAAAAAAAAATAAAAAAGTCATCCTATGGTGAAAAAAAAAATCACTCAAATTAATTTGGCTACAGGATGAGCCTAGAGTTTTTTAACCGATGGACAAAAACTAAGAAAAAACCCAGTTATTTAGAAAATAGAATATAAGCACTGATTCCATATATTATAGAGTATCTTTAGAAATTAACATGTTATGGGTTGATCGTCTTCTACAAATATAACACATTAGAAAGGATTCAAAGATAAAATTGTATTTCCATTTTTACTAAGGTTTTTCATCTATAGTTTTTTAAATGATTCAGTGGTTCAAAGTAATAAAAAATCTTTTAAATACAAGTACTGAATCTATATTTATCTATTTAGAAATTTGATGTTAGAATAATTTTTTTGTTGATTAAAATAGATAAATATTTAGTGTATAAATTCAAATAAATGAAGTAACAATAATACATTAAGATTATTTTAAAAATTAACATTTTTCCCAGAATTTTCTGAAATCAAATTTAACTTCAATGTTCCCCCATAAGTTTGAATTAGAAATTTCTATCAGTATGAAAATTTAAACTAGAAATTTATAGAGGATATTTCAAGTGGAAATTTTCATCTAAATATGATTTTGGAAGTTTTCACTAGAAAAATTTAGTGGAGATTTCCTTCCAAAATTACAATGGATATTTCCATTAAATATTATCACTGAAAAATATTAGAATGTCATTGAAAATTTCAAGTGGAAGTTTTGACCAAAAAATGTCTAGTGAAAATTTATTGAATAAATTTGCATTGAATATTTCAAGATGATATTGACATTAAATATTTATAGTGGAGATGATATTTCACTATAAGTTTCTATTGAAATTGATCAAAATATCATTAATTGGAAAGTCATAGTTGAAATTTCTTCTTGATTTATAATGCTTTACTACAAGTTTTCATTGAAAATTAACAAATAATTTTTTAGTGTGAAACTAAAGTAGATGTTTTCAATAAACATTTCAATTGGAAATTTATAGTGACTATGTTAATTTTACATTATCATTATGGGAATTTTATAGTGATAATTTTGTAATGGCTGTGAAAAATTTTTAATGAGAATTTTCCAGTGTGACTTTAAGTGGTATTTTTCCCGTGTAAGTGGAAATGTATCATTCTAGTTGGAAATTTCCAGTGGCAGAGGTATTTTCAAATGATAATTGTTAGTGGATAATTTTTAGTATAAAATTTCAGTAAAAAATATTCAGTAAGAATTTTTCTATGGAAATTTGAATTTTTCATTGAGTTTTCTAGTGGGAAATTTACTGTTGTAATGGGAATTTTGTAATGAGAGTTTTCAAGTGGAAAATTTATAGTGGTAATTTTCAGTTTTAATTTTATATTGGTTGTGAGAATTTTATATTGATAATTTTTTAGTATGATATTTCTAGGGGAAAATTTATAGTGGGTATTTTATAGTTGGAAATTTCTAGTTGAAGTGGGAATTTTCAAGTGAGAGATTTTTAGTGGGAGTTTTTAATAGGAAATTTATAGTGCTATTAGGAATTTATTATGGGTATTTTGAATTGTGAATTTTCTAGTGATAGTTTTCCAATAAAAATAGGAATTTTTCAGTGATAAAATTTCAATGTGAATTTTCCTATGGAAAATTTATAGTGAGTGATAATTTTATAGCCTATATTTTACACCGGGAAATTTCCAGTGGTTAATAGGTCAATTTCAATAATTTTCATTGTAATAATATCTTTCTAATGTTATATTGGAATTTTATAAGTCAATATGGCTAGGAATGAACTATTTTATAATGAAAAATGGAATACAAATGATATTAATTCAATATATTTGGATCATGTTCAAAATTTAATTAGTAGTAGCATGATGATACATGTCAATGATCATAATCCAAAATAAAATAACATTATTGAAATGTTTGTGGATAGGCATAACATTCCAGATTCACAAAAAATTTCTCCTTCAATTGTTATTTCAGATAAAGGAAAATACTACATGGAAACCTTCTATGTGGATGAGTTTTAATTATAAGCCTAAAGGTTATTCATTTTATACTAATTAAAAAAATTATATTTGGATTTAGCGTACAAAATAAATATATAAAAATAATCAAGAATGAAAAAACCACTACAACATCATTAGTGTATAGTTATAACAAAGATGGGTGTAGAAAAGTAGATAAACATGATATCAATGTCAAACATCCTCATGCTAAGACACACATATATTTTCTCAGACAAATAGAAAATTTCTATATGTCCAAGGAGTCATATGATTTTATTCTAATTATATAGAATCATAATAACCCACTATATTATTTGAAAACTAGGCATATGATGAGATCTCAATGATAGATTTGTGAAGCACAAGCTATAGAGTTAGAAGTTAATAATATAATTGTTCTAAATATCTTTGATTCATTTTCCCTATTAACAATAATTATAGAGTCTTGGATATAAAGATGTAAACTAGTGGAATTTATTTCGATCAAAAAGGTAGAGGGAGTTTCTACTTGTTGATATCGATGGCATGTTACGATTTCTATAAATACAGTTAAGGTAAAGTGACTCATTTTTGTACTATATAAAACTTGACGTGTGTGGTCAAATTAAAAACATAATTTGGGTAGACCCAAAAATGAAGATGGATTATGATCATTTTGGAAATATTGTTGTGTGCGACACTACTTTAAACACCAACAAGGAGTGTAGGGATTTAGAAGTATTATTTGGTCTAAATCATCATAGAGAGATAATAATTTTTTATAAAACATTTTTATATGATGAGACAAAAAACTCATTTAGTTGGTTATTCAAAAATTTTGTTAACTTACATGATGGGAATATCCCTATGAAAATTTTGAAGACATGGATGAGAATTTCCCATCATATTGATATATTAAATATTGGAAATAATATAGTTATCAAGAACAAGGTTATGAGAAAAGAAAAATGTTATCAACAACTGTGACACATGACAGTAAAGCATGTAAAAAAGTCACGTGACATTGAAGAAGGATATGAAATTGGATTGGAAAATGTCAACAATTATGTATGGGAATTTAGAGAAGGTAAAAAGAATTTACATATTCAATAACATATTAATAGTCAAATAAAACATCCAAATCCACCTAAAATAACATTCGATAAGAACATTAAATAGAAAGGAAGAGATTAGGTCAAACGTTTTTTAGATAAGTCACATGAACAAAACAATAGTAGTAGAAATATTAGGAAAATAATTTCAATGAAAAATGAATATAAAATGGTCTTTGTTTGTTGTTGTAGTACCAATTGTTATCTTATATTTAAATTTGTCACTAATGTTTGGAAAAGACTGACTGATGATGAGTCATAAGGTGTACCTTTAACTAATGGGTGCATTGATCCAAATCTAAGTGTGAAAATATTCATATATGAAGAATATCCAATGATCATTAGATATTTTATTGCTATAGTTTTTTATATTGTATTTCAAGTTACATCATTGACCATAACAGGATGACATAGTAATTAGAGTAATCCATTTTGTGAAATCATTCCATAGGTATTCATTACAATGGTGAGGTATGTCCACTAAACTAGTATTAGTGATAAACATTCATAATATTATTTTCAAGTGTAGATTTTTTTTTCAATTTGTATCTGATTGAAGATAATCTTAAATAACTTGGAGGGATAGGCTCTAGAAGCTATAATCAACCCATAATTATAAGATTCCTGAAGTATAGTTTTCAGAATGTTTGAATGATTATGTCTTTACAATTTCCCATTGAGAAATATAATCAATTCTTGGGATTTTTTTAAATAATATTTTGCTTCTCAGACTTAGTAAGTTAATAGTTGAATAACTGTGCATTTGTATTAATTATTGTTATTCACAATTTGGTCACTGAATAAAGTGTTATTATATTGAAATCTTATAACATATTATTAAATACATAGAAAAATTTATTTAGTCAAATAATTTAACATAACATTTATAGTTAACAAAAATTTAATCTAAAAACAACCCAATTCTAGTTTTCTTCTTCAATAATATAATAAATCACATCTAAAACCATTCACATGTTTTCAATAAATTACATTGAATAGTTTTAATTTCTCATATCCCAAATTATACCAACCAATAATTTTTTTCTGATAAAATTGTAACAACCCATGATTTTGGAATTTATTTATTTAAGTAATATATTTGATAACATGTGGTATACACAACACCAAGCTTAAATGAACCAGAATATACTATTATTTAAATAAAATAATTTTGACATAGCCGTTAGTTTTCCAAGTATTAATAGGAATAAAGGTATTATGAAATATATGTAGAAAGTTTTTCCTTAATAAAATAAATAATAAACCATACATTAATTATTTATTGGTTGAGAATGAAGATAAAACCTTTTAAAGGGAAAAGAGATATTTTTCATAAAATTATTTTTTGTGTGTAATGTATTTTGATCTTAATAGAATAAATTAATTACTATTGATAAACAATTATAATGAAATAATTTTATTATATATCCAATTTAATGAATTAACATTCATTTAATTATGGTTATTAGATAAGTAATGAGAACAACTCCATTTTAAGTTTCAAAAATACATTTTCTTCAAAAATGGTTTTATTGCATTTTGTATCAGGATATTATATTTAATTTATACCAATTTTCAAAATTTAATTTGATAAAATGGAATTCATTTTTGATATCATCATATCGAATTTATTTTAATGTTATATTTTGATATTTTTCTAAAATAGTTGATTCTTGGGTTAATAGTTAAAGTAGTGATTTTTTAAATATTATCACTTTTATAATATTATTTTGATTTAATCATGAAGTAATAAATTTTGAAACCTTTTTATTGACTAAATATATATTAAATGAGTTAAATAATCTATTTTAATACATTATTTTTAATTCAGGAACCCAAGTTTGACTTTTTTAAACATAAGTTATATTTTATTCAAATTTAAAACTATTTATGGGTATTTTCATTTAATGATATGGTTGGAAGATTCCATTCAGTTTTTTATTTATCAAAAAGTTTAGAAACTTAATTTTTTTATTATTTAACAAAAAAAATTCATGGAAATCAACTTCTTACCTGATTTCAAGGTGAAATAATTTTTACGCTTAAATCAGGTATTTTCCTAAAAACCATTTTTCATGCATTTTTCATATTTTTGTTGAATGTAATTTATGAATCCTATAGATTTTGAATATGTTAAAATGGATTAAAAATTTGGAATAAACATTTCCAAATTTATCTATAATTTCCCCTTTATTTTTGTGTATATAATTAAGTTATCATGGTAAAAAGTTAAGTTATCACAGTTATGGTTAAAGTGTGTTAAAGGGGGTCTAACCAGGATATAATGCTTAAAATTTATCCATAAATTGTATAAATTTGATTTATTGAGTTTATTTAAACACTATAAAATCTCATCTAGGAATTTGGGGGGACTTGGTGCAACTTGACCATGATTAAGACCATATATTAATTTAAAACATTGAATAATTACAAGAGTCCAACTCCCCTCACTTATAAAAGGGAACCACTTATCCTCTCTTCCTCACACATTTTGAACCATTTATCATAAAAAATAACTACAAAAATAAATTAAAAAAATTTCTCCCCATGACCTAGAGGCTTCAGTATCATCAAAAATCCAACCCAGAAGGCTTAAGGTGTAAGCCAATGGTGGTTTCCAAAGAAGAGGTATAACTCTTAATCGAGAATTTACATTTTATTTATTCTTCCACATCCATAAAATATTATTTAACCATGATTATAATAATAACATCATTATCTTATATATACTAAAATATTATTATGATTATGGTACAACCCTTTTTCTTCTCATTTTCCATCCCATGAGAAACGAAAACATCGTTCGTGCGTATGTGTAGACTACCACATCCATGAAGAAACGTGTTTCATTTTTCATCACCACATCACTAGGATGATTATTATGATGGATTTAATATATATATATATATATAATATTAATGATATAATTAGGATTATATAAATATAATAGATTAATTATATTCTTACCCTTCCACCCATTTCATAATGATAACGTTGCTCATGTGTATGTGTGAAATACCACCTACACAAAGCGTTGTGATTTGTTTTTTCAAATAATACTTTTATAGAATATTATAAAATTGTAATAAATGTATAATAATTATATTTTTTTCACAATTAAAATCATGGAGATGATGTAACCATGACACCTTTGACCATAGTCAACCTACTGATGTTGTTTTGGGATTATGAATTAGATATTCTCAAAACGTCCGACATGAACTTAAATGATTTAATAACTATAAAAGGCATGATAATAATTAAATTAAAGGGAAAATAATAAGGAAATACACCTTAAAAATTTTCTTAATAAATTATAAAATTAATACAAGTTTATTAAATAGAATTCAAAGTACGTACATGGTGAGCCAAACTTAAGGTAGGGGATTCTTCATCTCAATTTCCATTCTTTAAGACATATTCTATGTTCACCCCATGTTTTCTTTATGTGGTGTATATATTGTCATGTGTATGTATTTTATCATTCATTTACTTAAATTCAATTGGTTTAAAAATCTTTTTCATGATCTATCCTTCAATGATCTTTTGATTCAAAAGTTACCATTGTGGAAAGAAATTTTCCTTTAAAATGTTGCTTTAAATGTTTTAAACTCTTTCTCATCCATATAAATGTTCATAAAAATATTTCAATAATGTTATTATTTATAATTCAATGTCTGTTAAAGTTAATTTTCAACAAATTTTGACTTTCCTTACAAAGGTTTAAAAAATAGTGTTTTTAATGTTTTTTATGGGTTACTTTTTACTCTTTTTACCAAAATGAAAAAGAATGTTTTTAATTTATACAACATGAGAAGAATTTACCACCATAATTAATGTTATTATTTAAGAAGAAACTCTAAAAGTTTTCATGGTTTTTCAAAATATCATCCTATTTACCATTCTTTTAGGAATTTTTGTTTTATAGTTTTTAAAGAAAACAATTTTTTATTCTTATTTTTACATGAAGCCCAAAAGTGCTTCTATATTTATGTTAAAAAGAATAATTTATCATATTTTATAATTTTAATGAAATATTTTATGTTTTTTATGTATGTTATCGTTCTTTTAAATTGTTCACGATGAAGGGTGAGCCTAATATAGATCTCTAATGTATTGGGTAATGATCTTGATATCCAGGGAATATATGTTGGATTAACCATGTGAGTTATTCCATTTGTAAGAGTTCTTGTAAGAGTGATTGTATGGGTTATAAAAATATTATATGAAAATTTACCTAGATTAATTTTCTATTTTTTAAAATAATATTTCATGGATGTATTTTGATTTAATAAAGTATGCTAATGAGATTATGTTTATATGAAATCCTTTAACCATTTTAAGGGTGAAAAGAATTTTTTTTCAAGAATTTTTTTTCACGAGTACCCATGTTTTACAAGAAACCCTTATGATTATGATTTCTTTAAGAATTTTTATGAGATTTTTTATGAAATATTTTAACAATGAAGTTAGTTTCTTGGGTATGTAAATGATTATTTGAGTTCAAAGTTTATTATATAAAACTGGAAAATTTTCATATGGTATTACATGATTTTAAAAATGGATTAAATAGTTTCTTTATTTTTGTATCCATTAATAATTTTTTTGTGATAATCACAAGTTTTAAAATGTTTTTAATAGGGACTAAGGATGAGTAGAAAACTATATTAAGGTATAATTTTCTTCTACGGTGATTCAAATTTAATGAAGCAAATATGTTTTTAATTAACGAGGAGTTTAAATTTAAATATCCTATTTTTGTGGAAAAAAATGATATTGATTGGAACTTTCCAATTTTAATTGTAAGGGTTTAATATTTAAATGTTTTTCTTAATTTTTTAAAACTCTAAACCAAAAAGATACTCAAAATGTAAGAAAGTGAAACCATTATTGTAGATCATGTAATTATGGATTGTTTAAGTTATGAGGTGTTATAATTGATATCAAAGGAAATGTTTAGATAACTCTAGAGGTTAAGATGATTTACATGTAGATATTTTAATATTTTTTGATACCATCAAGGGTTAATAGTTCTAGGTTGATAATAAGTTTAAAGACATAGATACCCATTTTAGGTTTTATGTGATTGGTGTTTAAGATGATTAAGGATATTTTGGAAGAAATTTATAAGAATACAACCCTTTGGTTTATTATGCGTTTTAGTGAAAATTTTATTTTAGGAATAATTATTTTATAATTTTTAGACATATGTTGAAAGGTATTGATAACCTTTAGGGTTAATTATTATTTATTAAAATTTGAGAACATATATTATATCATATAGATATCTATGATATTGAAAAGTGATTTGATGACTAAGTGATTAATGTTATTTCAGAATAAGTTCGCTATATTTTTGGGGAACATTATACGATTAAGGTAAATAAAATATTATTGGCTAAGATGGTATTTTATTTATGAAATAATGTTTGAATTATCTTTTAGAAGTATATATAATTTTATTGTGGATTTATGGTGATTCATGATATTTATGGAAAATAGTATAATATTTTAAAGATTAAATGATTAGGGAATATACATTTTTGGTAAATGAATTTATGAGTGATTGTTATTATTTGGAGATAAATGTTATGTTGATCATGTAATAATATGAGAAAAAATCAATATAATCTTTGGGTTCAAATCCTGGCCATGCATATTTTGAAGAGTTTTAAGGTTAACTATTTATGGACTTATTGAAGTTAATCTTTGGGAGTTATTAAAATATTGGAGATTTATGTATGGAGTTTTATTCATATTGAATATTATATTATATTTTTCTAACCATTTTGGTTTTGGTTACTATATAAAGATACAAGGAATAAATTATTTTCCTTTTGAGGATCTTGTTATCTGTTAAAAGTTGATTTTAGTGCTTCAGACATGAAAAATTCATCTTGAATACTCATTTCTTAGAGTAAGAGATGAGGTAGAAGTTGAAAAAATTCTTAAAGAAAAATCAAAGTATGAAATTTTGCTTATGAAATGGAAAAAAATCAAGAAAGTATACTTTCTCATGTTCTCTATATTGTTTGCAAAAGAATCCCGCAACTTTAGGAAAAGGATATTAAAATATTTTTTTTCCTTTACCTCCATTTATGATGAATTGATGGTCTTATTTATCCCATAATGATTTATGGATTTTTTCTCATTAAATTTATTATGATCATGTTCTATATCACTCTCTATTTTTCACTGGATGTTATTTTTTCCCTCTATGTCTATATTTTCACTTTCCGCTAATGATCTCTTTATCTGAGAGCCTAATTATGTGTTATTATAGGTAACCTTTATATTTCCATTTTCCACTTTTCAAAAGGTTGTTTTATTATCCCTTTTTAAATAGTGGGTTTTCAATAATGGTATTTTTAAATATTAAAAAGGTTTTTAATTTCATGATCATATGTTTTGTCTTCAACTCCCAAGAATTGATTTTTAATTTTTTTTAAATATATTTTGTCATGAACATGATAAAATTTGTGAGGATTACATTTCCTTAATGGAGATAAAATTTAACACCATAATATTTTGGAATTTATTTCCATATGTAAATATTTGATAGCGTGTGGTATACGCAACACTGATCTTAAAAAAACCACGATATACTATTATTTAAATATTACCATTATGACCTAGTTGTTTTTTAAAAGGTATGAATGGGAATAATGATATTATTTAATTTATGCATAAAATTTTTACATAATAAAATGAATAATCAATCATAATTTTATTATTAATTTTTTGTAAATAAAGATAAAACCTTTTAAAGGTAAAAGATATATTTTTCATAAAATTGTTTTTATGTGTGAAATATATTTTAATCTTAATAGATTAAATTAATTACTATTGATAAATAATTATAATTAAATAATTTAATTATATATCAAATTTAATGAATTAAAATTAGTTTAATTATGTTTATTAGACAAGTAATGATAATAATGTAATTTTATGCTTTAAAAATACATTTTCTTCAAAAATTATTTTTATTACATTTTGCCCACAGATATTATAATTAATTTATGAAACTTTTCTAATTTTAATTTGATATAATGGGATTAATTTTTGATTTTATCATATTAAATTTATCTTAAGGTTGATTTTTTATATTTTTCTAAAATTGTTGATTTTTTGGGTGAATAGTGAAAATACTGATTTTTCAAATACTCTCACTTTTATGAAATTTTTATAATGTAAGCATGTATTGATAAATTTTTAAACCTTTGAATATACCAAATATATATTAATGGAGTTAAATAATATATTTTAAAACATTATTTTGAATTTGGTAACCCAAGATTGATTTCTATGAACATAAGTTATATTTTTTTCAAATTAAAAACTATTTTTGGGTATTTTTATTTAATTGTATGGTTGGAAGATTACATTCACTTTTGGATTGATCAAAAAGTATAAAAAACTTTTTTTTATTATTTAACCAAAAAAATTCATGGAAATAAACTTCTTACTTGATTTCAAGGTGAAATTATTTTTACGTTTAAATCAGGTATTTTTTCTAAAAATTATTTTTCATGAATTTTTCCTACTTATATTAAATGTAATTTCTAATACCTATAGATTTCAAGTTTAATAAAATGGATTCCAAATTCTGAATCATCATGTCCAAATTTAGTTAGAGGACCCCTTTTATTTTTGTGTATATAAACAGTTCATGGTGGGGGGGGGGGATGCAACCTTCAGACTGGGATCAAGGTGTCATGATTACTAGAAGGGGGGGTGGGGGGTGGGGTGGAATGAAATATGACTAGTGACATTTCATGATACTGACTACTCACCCAAGGCCTTAAAGGGACATTTATTGGCCTTTGGGCTATTGGGCCTTTGGTCCATTTAAATTGTAATATCTATTCAAGCCACTAGGCCTTCAATTCATTTTAAGAGTTACCACTCAACCTAATTGAAAAAAAGTATTCTTTCCTAAATAAAAAGGGTGAGTTTTCCTTACCCTTAAAAAAAGAGTTCCACTCCCCCACTTATAAAAGGGAACCACTTCTCCTCTCTTCCTCACACGTTTTGAGCCATTTATCTCAACAAAAATCTATCCAAATTCTTACCCAATATTTTCAACCATGTCCTAGAGGCTATGGTATCATCAAAATACCAACATAGATGGCTTAACATGTAAGCCAAAGGTGGTTTTCCAAAGAAGAGGTAGAACTATTAACTGAGAGTTTTCATTTTATCTTATAAATTCTTTAAATATTATCTAAACATGATGAAATAATAACCTAGTATATTAAATACACTGAAATGTTATTATTATTATGGTACAACCCTTTTTCATATCCTTTTTCATCCCATGGGTAATGAAAATATCGTTTGTGCGTACATGTGGACTACCATCTCCATGAAGTGATGTGTTTTTTTCATCACCACCTTACAAGGATGGTTATTATGATAAATTTAATAAATATATATTATATTCATGCTATAATTATTATTTTGGAAATATAATATATTACTTACCATTTTACCCTTCCACCTATTAAAAAATTATAACGTCGCTCGTTCGTATGTGATGAATACCACTTCCATGGAGCGATGTGATTCATTTTTTATATCTTCCTTTTATGAATGATTATAAAATTGTATTAAATGTATAACCATAATAATTATTTTGTGATTAATATTTTGGATATCATGGAACCATAAACCCTTTGACCATGATCCACCCACCGAAGTTGTTTTGGGATTATGAACCAAACATCCGATATAAACATAAATGATTAAATAACTATATAAGAAATAGTAATAAATGAAATAAAAGGGATAATAATAAATAAATACACCTGAAAAATGTTTTTAATCAAGTATAAAATTAATATAAGTTTATTATACAGGAGTTAAAGTATGTATGTGTCAAGTCAGACTTAAGGTAAGGGATTTCTCATCTCAATTTCTTTTCATTGAGACTCATGTCATGTTCACCCCATGTTTTCTTTGTGTGGTTTATATTATTACATATGTATGTATTTAATTATCCATTTAATGAAATATAAGTGGTTTACAAATCATTTTCAAGTTCTATCCTTCAAGGATATTTTGATTCAAAGTTATCAAAGTGATAATGGATTTTCCTTTAAAATGTTGTTTTAAATGTTTTATACTCTTTATCCTTCATATCCATGTTCCTTAAAATATTTCAAGAATTTTATTATTTATAATTAAAATATTATTAAAGGTCATTTCAACTAATTTTTAATCTCTTTACAAAGGTTTATAAAGGAGTTTTTTTAACTTTTTTGTACGGGTCACTTTTGACTCTTTTTACCAAAGTGAAAAAGAATTTTTTTAACATATATAAAATGAAGGTAATTTACAACCACAATGAATGTCATTATTTAAGAAGGAGAATATATAATTTTTCATAGTTTTTAAAAATAGTATCTTATTTTATATTCTTCTAGGTTTTCTTATTTTAGGAGTTTTCAAAGAAACTTATTTTTATCCTTATTTTTACGCGAGGCCTGAAAGTGCTTCTGTATATGTGTTAAATAGAATAATTTATGAGATTTTATGATGTAAATGAAAGTTTATATGTGTTTTACGTATTATATGTTACTTTTACATTTTTCATTATGGCTAGTGCACCCAAAATTCTCTCCAATTCATTGGGTAATGATTTTATTCTCCAAGGAATATATGTTGGATCAACCATGTGGGTTATTCCATTTATAAGAGTTATTGTAAGAGTGATCATAAAAGTGATATGAAGATGATGTCTCGAGGAACCTGCTTTACTTTTATATTCTTACAAATTAGTTTTCATGTATTTATTTTGATTTCATAAGGTAATCTACTGATTTTATGTTTATAGGAAAGCATATGCCCCTTTTAAGGGTGAAAAGTAATTTTTTCAAGAAAATGTTTTCACAAGAACCCATGTTTTACAATAAACCCTCAAGATTATGATTTTTCCTCTAAAATTTCTTATTATATGTTTTATAAAATATTTGAAAAAATAATTTGGTTTCTTGTGTACATAAATTATTATTTGTGTTTAATGTTTATTATGTAAAAAGTTCAAAATTTATTATGTAATTACATGATTTTTAAAATGGAATAATGAGTTTCTTTATTTTTGTATCCCTTACTGAGATTTTTTGCTCATCCCAAGTTTTAAAATGTTTTTCATTGGGTATAGGATGAGTAGGAAACTATGGAAAAGACCAACTTTCTACTATGGGAAGTCAACTTAATGAAGAGAATGTATTATTAATGAAATGAGAGTTTAAATTTAAGTATCTTTTTTTTGTATAAAAATGGGTATTGGGTGGAGGTTTCCACTCTTTATCGTAAGGGGTTGATATGTAAATGTTTTTCATAATTCTTTAAAAGCCTAAACTAAAAATATCCTCAAAATATAAAAAATGAGATATTTATTATAAATTATGTAATTATGGATTGTTTAAGTTGCAGGGTGCTATAACACCCTACTATGTCATCTTCCTCCCAGGATCATCGAGGAAATAGAGAGCTTTGGATAAACTTTATTCATCTACTTCCATTTCACTCAGTCATATTTAAAACCACATATCCTATAGCCAAACACTCCATAACATAAAATAATAATAATACCACAATCTAAAGTGTCATCTCCCTCCTATGATGTTTTCTCTATTGTCAAATCCTAGATGTGATGATTATTGGTTTTAGGGAAATAAAGAGTCAGTAGACTATCCAAATATAACTTCTAATAAAATTTATATTTATCATTAGTTGACAACAAATTATGTCTATAAATATAAATTTTTGAATGAGTCAAATAACAATTTCCATACCACATTCACTATATCCTTAACAAAAGGGAAACTTTCTCTTATTCCTTATAGTGGTTACTTGAAATTATAATTCTGGAATACCCTTTGTTTTATATATGTTAATAATAAGGTCTAATGGAAGTTTAAGAGTTAAAAAGGTAAAAAATATACCTCTACCCCATCATACCATTTACTATCAATCTAGTCTTGATTCTTATAATTAATGATATTTGTTTCCTAGATGATGACATTGTTATGTAGGCATTTTTAGTACTCATTACCTCCTCAAAATCTTCTTTTTTCTCCCTGATTTTACTTAACAATATTGTTTCTTTCTCAAAAACACATTCCTCAACAATATAAGTCTATGATCACTAGTTCTCCACACCAATATTAATTCCCTACTCAAAAACCATTACCTAGAAAATTACAACTACTAATCTATCCTTATACTCACTAGTATACATTTCATGCACAAAAACCATTCCCTCAACAATAGGATCCTCTGATCCATACTCCTCACCAAAAACCATTTCCCCACTAATAGACATTTCCTAAATGAATTGTAAATTAAATATAATTTTCTAAAACTATTTAATAATATATGATTACTTATTATTTAGTTGAATAGACACATCAACATCTTCAATCATCCACCTAAAAAATGGTGGGTTAGTTCCTTCACTTTTAAATACTACCTTCCTAAACATCTCAACAAACTAATGTTGAGACCAAGTTGGTTGGAAGCTAGTTTTTGGATGCTGAAAGAAGTTTATAATTTTTTTTTGTCATTATAAAAAATCAATTTACTTTGTTAGTTTTGCTGATAGAAAGAAAGGAGTACCAGACTATGAAGATAGGATGCAAAATTCTTAATAAATTCCATCGGTTTCAGAAGAAGTTTTCTGGTTGAATTTGTTTATCAGACTCACATTGTGTTTAGAATTAAGTTTTTGATTAGAGTAAGAAACTGTATCGGAATCTAAATATATTTTAAGATATTTGATAAAAATATGATGATGCTTTTCTGTTCTAAAATTTATCAACATCATGAGTTAACTAAAACTTGTGATACAATCTTTTTAAAAGAAAGGGAGAAAAGGTGTCCAATTTTTTAAAAGGTTTGACAATTGGTTTGAGTTTCTATAGAAATATAGAAGGTGGTGAAAGTATGTAAAGTCATAGATCTTTACAAAATTAGTTAGACGATGCTATGTAAATTTTAATGTTTTCAACATCATGAAGAATTTATGATACAAGAAAAAGTTTATGGAAGAAGAAAGGTTACAAAGTTGAAGCCTACCGGTATCAGTTCATTAGTTTGAGAATCACTTGATGTAGAATTTGTATTAAGGATGATATTTTTGAAGTTTTTGAGGTTAGATGTTTTGTTGAAGTGCCGATACATCGATCCATTGAACTGATTGATGCTTTAGACTATCTAATTCACTGAAAAAACAAATAAAAAGGATAAATTGATAGTTGTAGAGAATCTTGAAGAAAGTAGTCACTACTAACATCATCCCACCGGACTCGGTGTGCCACCGATCTATCAGAGGAGTTCTGACACAGATCCATCTGATACAATGTTGGTATCAAAAGGGGCATGATATGAAAAGTTATATCAGAGGTAGAATGGTTAATAAATTTTGAGTTATTGGGATCGATCAACTAGATGAAGTACAACAATTTAGTCTAATATTTTCATCATAATATGAATTCAAGTTGTGTTGTTTTCAATAGGTCAAGAGAAAAAGAAATGTTGTCTTCAATTGGGTCAAGAGTCATCAGACAAGAAATTTCATTGATACATTAGAAGAAATCAGAGAACAATCCATCAGACACATGCTGACATTGATAATCCATTGGAAGCTGAACTTCATTAGACATAGGAACATCAATATAAGGAATTATTGAAGAAAAGAAGAATTGTTTTGAAGTTTTAGTTGGTTTGGAGCACCATAATTGTAATTGTTTAGTTCTTAATACTTTCAATCAGATCAATAAAATTAGAGTGAAGAACAATATCTGAATGATATTTATATCATACTGAAGAATGGTTAGTAAGTTTGAAGATAGATAAAGTTGTGAGAAGATTCTAGAATTTTCAAGTAGAATTCATTAGAGTTGAGAAGCACTGAAGGAGTCAAATATGAAGTCAAAATAAATGCAAAATTCAAGTTTCTAGAAATTTTTTTGAGTGGTAAAGTGAAATTGGTTTCCCACCCATACTACTCTAGGAATTCCTATAAATAGAAGGAATAAATTTGTACTTTCAGATGATGAGAACACTATTCATGTGTGGAGAGAAAGCCAGAGCACTAAAATTTTTGTGGATAAGGATGTTTCCGTACAAAATTTTCCCAAAGAAGTTTTACAAATAGAATAAGTATAAGATAGAGGTTACCAGATTGTAATGAGTCATTAGATTGATATTTTCTGAGAAATAAATAAGTGGTACAAATTTTTTTAGACTATCCTTGCAAACTTATTGTTTTCAAACTAAAGAAATCAAACTAAGTTATCAGAATTATTTTTTTACAAAGTCCAGATGGGTTGTTTCTATCTACTATTAGACAAGAAAGTGAAGAATTTTATTTTGAAGAACCACACAGGTGGAATTTGTTAAAGCAACACAGTAGAATGTTTGGAACCACCTGGTAAAGGTTTCTTAACTTGTTACAAAAACTTGTTTTTACATCATTTGTTCTAGAAGAAGCAAATGAACCGTTTTATTGATCATAGTGATACAAAAGTGTAAGGGTATTAACTACTTTTTGTATCCACACAAAAGGATTGTTTTCTAGTGTATTTTTTGGTATTTTATTATTTACAAACCATGCTAAGGACTATCTACTCTTATTGAATAACGAACCTTGTAAATACTTGTATTCTTGTAGATGTGTGAATGTTTTATTTTAAGTAAATTGACAATTATTTAATAGGAGGAGAAGGTTATTTCAAAATAAAGAAAAATTAAAATAAAAAGGCATCACTGATTCACCCCTCCCCTTATCAGTGATATATTGATCCCAGTTGGGCCTTTTCAATTGGTATTAGAGAAAATGTTCCAATAATTTACTCTTTGATGAAGTTTTGAAGTGAATTTTTTATAGAGAATATGAATTGTGTGAAGATTAATGGGATTCCAGTATTCGATGGGAAGAATTATCATATCTAAAAAGATAGGATTCTGCCTTATCTTATGTGTATTGGGTATGGTGTTTTGGAAGCTACTACAAATGGATTTCTTCATCTTGTTGAAAATGTTACACTTATATATGTGGATAAGAATAATCTTTAGAATGATGTAGGAGATAATAATGCTTTACTCTCATAAATTTTTGAAATTAGATTCCTTAGAGTGAAGGGATTTTCTACTATTAAAGGTATCTGAGATAAGTTGAAAAACATTTAGGAAGGAAATAAAAAAACTAAGAAGGAAAATTTACAAATATGGAGGTTGAAGTATTAAGACCTCAAAATGGGTGATTTTGAATCCATTGGTGACTTCTTTACAAAGGTTAATGATATTGTTAGCACCATTAGATGTCTTAGTGAGAAGTTGGAAGATTCAACTGTTGTTAAAAAGATCTTGATAATTCTTCATGATTAGTTTGATGACAAATTTTCATCATTATAAGATAGATATCCTAAAACTCTATCTCTAAATGAACTTCATAGTACTCTAATTACTTATAAAATGAGAAGGGAGAAAGTTATAAAAGGCAATGAAAATGTTGATTGACAAATTTCCTTCAATGATTCCAATCAAGGAAAGTCTAAGAAGATTCTTGAAGAAGAAGAAGGTGGCGATTTTGAATCCAAAAATTAGGTTAGTAAAAATCTTAATGAATTCTTATCATTGTTTTCTAAAAATTAGAAAATAGGTATAGGTAAGTAAAAATGGAATCTACCCTTAAATTTTTTTGAATGTGTAGTTTTTGGTAACTTTTTTGTGAATTTTCCTTGAAAAAGTAATGAAGAAGACAATTATGAAGATGAAAAAAGGCCAAGAATATCTTGGAAAAAGCAGGATGATAATTCAAAATCTTATTCCATGAGAAAAGATAAAAAGTTCTACAAATGTCAGAGGTATTTTAAAATGATAATTGTTAGTGGATAATTTTTAGTATAAAATTTCAGTAAGAAATCTCCCCTAGGAATCAAACTATGATAGTGATAATTTTTCATTTAGTTTTTTAGTGGTAAATTTCCTATTGTAATGAGAATTTTGTAATGAGAGTTTTCAAGTGAAAAATTTATAGTGGGAATTTTAAGTGTTAATTTTCCTATGGTTTTGAGAATTTTAGATTGATAATTTTTTAGTGTAATATTTCTAGGGAAAATTTATAGTGGGTATTTTATGGTTGGAAATTTCTAGTGGAAGTGGGAATTTTCAAGTGATATATTTTCAATATGAGTTTTTTAGTATTAAATTTACATTGGTACTAGGAAATTTCTTATGGGTATTTTTCACTATGAATTTTATAGTGATAATTTTTCACTAACAAATGGAATTTTCTAGTGAGAAATTTTTAATGTGAAGTTTCCTGTGGGAAATTTATAGTGAGTGATGATTTTATAGTGTATATTTTACATGAGGAAATTTCTAGTGAGAGTTTTCAGTGGTTCATAGGTCAATTTAAATAATTTTAATTGGAATAATATCTTTATAAAGTTATATTGGAATTTTATAAGGCAGGGCGGCTGAGAATGAACTGTCTTCTTATGAACAATGGAATACAAATGATATTAATTCAACAAATTTGGATCATGTTCATAATTTAATTATTAATAGCATGATGATACATGGAAATGATCATAATAAAAAATCAATTAACATTATCTAAATTTTGGTAGATAGTCATAAAATTCTAGATTCACAATAAAGTACTCCATCAGGTGTTATTTCAGATAAAAAAATACTACATGGAAACCTTCCATCGGGATGAGTTTTAATAATGAGCCTGAAGGTTATGCATTTTATGTTTCTTACAAAATTATATTTGGATTTATTATAATAAATCAATATATAATAAGAATAAATAATGAAGAAACCACTACAAAATTATTAGCATATAGTTATAAAAAAGAAGTCCATAGAAAAGTATATAAGCATGATATCAATGTCAAACATCCTCATGCTAATAAATATAAATATTTTCTCACAAAAATAAAAGTTTTCTAAATGTCCAAGGATTTATATGAGTATATAAAAATTATAGATAATCATAATCACCCACTACATTCTTCGAAAACTAGGTATATGATGAGATCACAATGATAGATTTGTGAAGTACAAGATGGATATTTGGAAGTTAATAATATAATTTTTCTAAATCTCTTTGATTCGTTTTCCCTATTATAATTTCAGAGAGTCTTAGATATAAACATTTAAACTAGTGTAATTTATTTCGATAAAAAAGGTAAAGGGAGTTTCTAATTAGTGATATGGATGGTATGTTATGATTCCTAGAAAGGCCGTTAAGGGAAATTGCATCATTTTTGAACTGTGTGAAACTTTACACATGTGGTCAAATTATAAACATAATTTGGGTAGACCCAGAAATAAAGTTGTATTAAGATCATTTTGGATATATTATTATGTTTGAAACTAATTTCAACACCAATAAAGAGTGTAGGAATTTAGAATTTTTTTTTTGCCTAAATCATCATAGATAGATAATAAGTTTTTTTGTAGAACATTGTTATATGATGAGACAAAAAACTCATTTAGTTGGTTGTTAATTTTTTTTATTGAATTTCATGAAGGGGATACCACTCTGACAATTTTGAATGTATGGATGATAATTTCCCATCATATTGATATATTAAATATTAAAAATAATACAGTTGGCAAGAACATGGTTACGATAAAAGAAAAATGTTATCAATAGTTGTGACACATGGAAGTAAAGCATACAACAATGTTATGTGACATTGAAGAAGGATCTGAAATTGGATGGGAAAATGTCAATAATTATGTAGGGGAATTATGGGAAGGTAAAAAGAATTTACATATTCAAAAACATAGTCTAATTCAAGTAAAACCTCCAAATACACCTAAAATAACATTCAAGAAGAACGTTACATGGAAAGATGGTGATCAAGTCAAAGTTGTTTAGAGAATTCACATGAGAAAAATAATAGCAGTAGAAATTTTGGGAATGGAATTTTAACAAAAAAGGAATGTAAAAAGGTCTTTGTTTTTTATTTTAGTACCAATTGTTATCTTATCATTTAATTTGCCACTAACCTTTATCAAAGACCTACTAAATATGGGTCATATGGTATATATCCAACTAATGAGTGCATTGATCCAAATCTAAGTGTGAAAATATTATCATATGAATAATTTTCAATGATTGTTCGATAATTCATTGCTATTTTTTTTCTATTCTCTTTCAGGTTACATCATCAACCATAATGGGATGACATAGTAATTAGAGTAATCCATTATGTGAAACTATTTCATAGGTATTCATTATAATGGTGAGCTATGTACACTATACTATTATTAGTGATATACATTCATAATATTATTTTCAAGTATAAAACAATTTGTTTTTCAATTTTCATCCAATTTAATATAGTCTTAAACAACTTGGATAGATAATCTCATGAAGCTGTAAGTAAACCAGAATTCTAATATTCATGAAATAAAGTTTTCATATTTTTTCAAGGATTATGTCTTCACAATGTCCCATTAATAAATATAATCAATTATTGGGAATTTTTTTAAATAATTTTTGGCTTCTTAGACTTAGTAAGTTAATAGTTACAGAACTGTGTATTTATTTTAATTATTTTTATTCATAATTTGGCCACTGAATAAAGTGTTATTGTGTAAGAATATCATAAAATATTATGAAAGAAATATAAAAATTTATTTAGTCAAATAATTTATCATAACATGTATAGTTAACAACAGTTTAATCTAACAACAAACCAATTTTAGTTTTCTACATCAATAATATAAGAAATCACACCTAAAATCATTCAAATGTTATCAATAAATTACATCAAATGATTTTAATTTATCACATCTACAATTAAGCCAAACCATAATTTTTTATTGATAAAACTGTAACACCCCAAGATTTTTAAATTCATTTCGTTAAGTAATATATTCGATAACATATGGTATATGCAGCACTAAGCTTAAATGAACTGTAATATACTATTATTTAAATACAACCATGTTGACATAGTTGATGGTTTTATAAATATGAATAGGAATAATGGTATTATGAAATATATGTAGAAAGTTTTTTCTTAATAAAATGAATAATAAATCATACATTAATTATTTATTGGTTGGAAATAAAGATAAAAACTTTTAAAGGTAAAAGAGATATTTTTCATAAAACTATTTTTATGTGTGTAATGTATTTTGATCTTAATAGATTAAATTAATTACCATGGATAAATAATTATAATTAAATAAGTTTATTATATATCCAATTTAATTAATTAACATTCATTTAATTATGTTTATTAGACAATTAATGAGAATAATGTTATTTTAAGCTTCAAAAATACATTTTCTTCAAATATGGGTTTTATTGTATTTTGTGCATGGATATTATAATTAATTTATAACACTTTTAGAAATTGAATTTAATAAAATTGAATTCATTTTTTATATCATCATATAGAATTTTTCTTAATGTTAATTTTTGATATTTTTCTAAAATAGTTGATTCTTAGGTGAATAGTTAAAGTAGTGATTTTTTAAATATTGTCACTTTTATAATATTATTATGATTTTATCATGAATTAATAAAATTTTAAACCTTTTTATTGAATAAATATATATTAAATTTGTTAAATAATTTATTTTAAAACATTATTTTGAATTTATAAACACAAGTTTGACTTTTTTGAACATAAGTTATATTTTATTCAAATTTAAAACTATTTTTGGGTATTTTTATTTAATTATATGGTTATAATATTCCATTAGATTTTGTTTTTATCCAAAAGTTTAAAAACCATATTTTTTTTATTATTTAACCAAAAAAGTTCATAGAAATCAACTTATTACCTGATTTCAAGGTGAAATGATTTTTACGCTTAAATCGGGCATTTTCCTAAAAACTGTTTTTCATGCATTTTTCATATTTATATTAAATTTAATTTATGAATACTATAGATTTTTAATATGATAAAATAGATTAAAAATTTGGAATAAAAATTTTCTAATTTAGTTGTAAGTCCCGTTTTATTTTTGTGTATATAATTAAGTTATTATGGAAAAAAGTTATGTTATCACAATTATGGTTAAGGTGGGTTAAAGGGGGTTTAATCAGAAGATAGTGATTAAAATATATCCATAAATTGTCTAAATTTGATTGGTTGAGTTTATTTTAACATGATAAAATCTTATCTAGGAATTTTTTGGGACTTGGTGAAACTTAACCATGAATAATACCTTATATTAATTTAAAACATTGAATAATTACAAGAGTCCAACTCCCCTCACTTATAAAAGGAAATCAATTCTCCTCTCTTAATAACACCTTTTTATCCATTTATCTTGAATAAGATCTACAAAAATATATCCCAACCTTATTCCCCATGACCTAGAGTCTTTGATATCATCAAAAGACCAACCTATAAGGCTTAAGGTGTAATCCAATGGTGGTTTCCAAAGAAGAGGTATAACTCTTAACTGAGCACTTTCATTTTATTCCTTCTCCCACCTCCATAAAATATTCTTTAAACATGATGAAAAAATAACATAAGTATATTATATATATATAATTAAATGTTATTATGATCATGGTACAACCCTTTTTCTTCTCTTTTTCCATCCCATGAGGAACGAAAACATCATTCGTGCATACATGTAGACTACCACCTCTACGAAGCAATGCGTTTCATTTTTAATCACCACTTAACAAGGATTATTATTATTATGGATTAAATAAATATATATAATATTTAGTACATAATTATGATTCTGTAAATATAATAGATTAATTATCTTCTTACCCTTCCACTTCAAAATGACGACATTGCTCATGTGTACGTTTGGAATACCACCTCTATGAAGCGATGCGATTTTTTTTCATGTAAGAATTTTATAAATGATTATAAAATTGTACTAAATGTATAATAATTATAATTTTTTTATGATTAATATTCTAGAGATGATTTAACCTTGACCCCTTTGACTATGGTCAACCTACTGAATTTATTTTGGGATTATGAACGGGATGTTCTCAAAATATTCGACATGAACTTAAATGATTTAATAACTATAAAAGGCATGGTAATAATGAAATAAAAGGGATAATAATAAGGAAATTCACTTGAAAAATGTTCTTAATAAAGTATAAAATTAATATAATTTTATTATATATAATTTAAAGTATGTATGTGGTGAGTCAGGCTTAAGGTAAGGGATTTCTCGTCTCAATTTTCTTTCTTTAAGACTCATTCCATGTTCACCCCATGTTTTATTTATATGGTCTATGTATTGTGACATTGATTTATTTTATCATTAATTTACTGAAATTCAATTGGTTTAAAATTATTTTTCATGATCTATCCTTTAATGATATTTTGATTCAAAAGTTACCAAAGTGGTAAGAGATTTTCCTTTAAAATACCGTTTTAAATGTTTTAAAATATTTCTCCTCCATAAACATGTTCATTAAAATATTTAAATAATGTTTTTATTTATAATTAAATTATTTTAAAAGTTAAATTTCAATTAATTTTTTCTCTCCTTATAAAGTTTTAAAAAAGAGTGTTTTAACATTTTTTGTATGGGTTACTTTTGACTCTTTTTACCATCGTGAAAAAGAATGTTTTTAACATATATGACATGAGCATATTTTCCCAACATCAAAAATGTTATTATTTAAGAAGACACCTCTATATGTTTTTATGTTTTTTTCAAAAGAGTATCCTATTCACCGTTCTTCTAGGATTTTTTGTTTTAAGAGTTTTTAAAGAAAACAATTTTTTATCCTTATTTTTAAATAAATCCACAAAGTGATTATGTATATGTGTTAAAAAGAATAATTTATTATAATTTATGATTTTAATCCAATATTTTATGTGTTTTATGTATGTTATGGTCCTTTTACATTGTTCATGATGAAGGGAGATCCCGGTATAACTCTCCAATTCATTGGGTAATGATTTTGTTATCTGAGAAATATATGTTGGATTAACCATGTGAGTTATTCTATTTGTAAGAATGATTGTATGAGTGATTATATGCATGATATGAATATGATATCCTGATTTAACTACATGAATTTTCTATTATTTTAAATGAGTTTCCATGGATGTATTTTGATTTCATAAAGTATGCTAATGGGATTATGTTTACATGAAATCCTATGACAATTTTAATGGTGAAAAGTATGTTTTTCGAGAAATGTTTTCATGAGTACCATTGTTTTACAAGAAACCCTGATGATTATGATTTTTTACTTTAATAATTACTATGAGATGTTTTATGAAATATTTTAACAATGAAGTTATTTTCTTGGGTAAGTAAATGGTTATTTGAGTTCAAAGTTTATTTTTGTAAAAATGGAAAATTTTCATGTGGGATTACATGATTTTAAAAATAGACAAACAAGTTTATTTATTATTGTATCCCTTAATAATATTTTTATTCTCATCCCAAGTTTTAAAATGTTTTTAACAAGGACTAATGATGAGTAGGAAAATATAGTAAGGTCTAAATTACTTATATGGGGACTCAAATTTAATGAAGCAACTGTGTTTTTAATGAATCAAGAGTTTAAATTTAAATATCCTATTTTTGTGGAAAAAATTGATTTTGAGTATAAGTTTACACTTTTAATTATAAGGGTTTCAGATGTAAATGTTTTTCTTAATTTTATAAAACCCCAAACCAAAAATATTCTCAAAATGTAATAAAGTGAAACCATTGTTATAGATCATGTAATTATGAGTTATTTAAGTTACAAGGAATTATAATTGGTATCAAAGGAAAGGTTTAGTTAACTTTATAGCGGCGACGCGATGATGGTGATGCGATGATGAAACCCTAGCTCTGGCAATGGGGATATTGTCTCCCCCCTACCCATTGGAGGGGGGAGTTCTTACTCATCCACTGCCTGAAATGCGCCCTTCCACTTTTGTTCCTTTCTCAAATCCTGATTTTATGCCCTCTCTTCTGCGGATTCCGATTTGCCTGAAGGTTCTAGATTTTTACTATGGCTCGCCCCAGCTCTCCTTAGCGCATTCGGAGTTTAACTCGGCCTCGGACCTATTCAAGCTAACATTGGTGGCACAGTTTCGTCAACAGAGACCCTCGGTCGATGAGTTTGACCACTTTGTCTTTGAAGCCTAGGATCTTCAAGATCGTGCGATTATTGGTCTCCTTGACCGAAGGCACATCATGATCCGGTTTGCATCAGTTGATGATCTCGTCACTGCATGGTCTAAATCCCCCTGTAGATATTGTGGTTTGTCTTTCTATCTTCTTCGGTGGAATTTTGAATTTCATATGCAACGTGATAACCCTAGCATGGCAATTTGGGTATGTTTCCCCGGTCTCCCACTTCCCTTTTAGAATCCTTCTATTTTGCCTCTCCTTGGAAATCTGATAGGCCGGTATCTGTGTTCTGATTCAAAAACTGATGCTGTTTTTCATCCAATATGACCTCGTATCTGTGTGGAGGTTGATGTTTTGAAGCCCTCGGTTGATTGGGTGTGGATTACTGATGGGAAAGAATTCCGGTGGAGGAAAGCTGTCAAGTTTGAATCATGGACGGATTTCTGCAGTTCCTGTAATCGATTGGGTCATTGTGCTTCTTCTTGTCAGAATGGATCATTGAGTAGAAGGGTGTGTAGGTGGGGTTATGAGGCTTCAGCCATCTGTGATGGTGATTTTGGGGAGTCTTTGACGCTGTAGGGGAAGGTTCAATCGGATGGCGGGCTGACAAATCAACCTGTGATACCCCAGCTTCGGGTGGAGAATGTAATGGCTGGTGGTGAAAGTGTTGTGCCGAAACAACCAAGTGTGGTGCCTCCTGGGCTGAGGGTCAGGGATGTTTTCACCAGGCTGCTGCGGGATTTGGGGGAGACTGACTCTATGCGTGGAAATGATCATTCTTCGGTTTCGACTAAGGTTGCAAAGGGCTCCAATGTGTATTCTGTTGCTGAGGGTTCCTCCCTGGTGCATGATCACATGTGGTCGGGACCTTTGATCCGATCTGCAGCTATTGATTTGGCTCCGGCTGATCATGACAATGGATAAGGCTCCTGTGGAAAAATTTAGGACAATATTACCACCCCTCTGAAGCAGGTTTCCAATGTTGATGATGTGCAGGAGAGGAGTTCAGCTGGACTGAAACCAGTTTCTGCGAAGTAGTCTGTTTGAATTGCTCTTAGCAATCGCTTTGCTGGATTGCTGGATGATGTCTCGGCTCTGGGTCAGGATAAGGGCATGCCTTCGAGTTTCTTTGCTCATGAGGAACCATGTGTTGAGGTACCAGGTCTATCTTTTGGTTTGAAAGAGCAGGATGCTGGAGATGGTGTTATTGCAACTGTTATTAATGAAGACTGCTCAAAAGAAGTGGAGAGTGGTACTGCTCAAAAGAATACTGCTCAAAAGAAAGTGGGGAGTGGTACTGTTGTAGGCTATGAGGATGATGTGCTGAATGGGTTAAATGTTAATCATGAGTTCGTGGATCACACACATTGTCTTGAAGTGATTGACACTAACAGTGGAACTCATAAGGAATGGGAGGAGAAGGAGGGTTATCGTGCTGTGTAAATATCTGGACAGTGGGGGGACTGCATTGATAGTGATAAAGAAAACGCTGACGGCATGTCTCGGACTTCGTACAGTGATGTTTTGCAAGGTGAAAGAAAGAAGGTGTCTGTTCATGAGGAAGTGATGACTGCACCACCACGAAGACAGACAAGGAAAGATTATTCTTACTTTCTAAAGCCAATGTCCACTAGGTCTTCTGTCGGGAAGGAGAGCTTGGCAGCGAATTATTCTAAGGAGTTTCTTGCCCTGGAGAAGTTGAATCTGAGAAGGAAGTATGCTAAGATTTTGAAGCATCATGATAGCTCGGAATGGGAAATAGCCATGGTAGAGGTAGAGAATTATTATGGATGTGGTGATGGGTCTGACTTTTATGACATGTAGTTGTTTCTTTTACCTTTTTGTAACTGTTTGATGCACTTTTATTTTATTTTAATAAATGGTCAGGGGATTGCCTGTGACTGAGCTTTTCTGGTAAGATGATTTAGATGAAGATATTTTAATATTTTAAGATACCATCATGGGTTAATAAGTCTAGGTTTATAATAAGTTTAAATACATAGATACCCATTTTAGGTTTTATGTGATGGTAGTTAAAGATGATTAGAGGTATTTTGGGCGGCATTTATAAGAATACACCCTTAGGTTTAGTATGTGTTTTAGTAAAAATTTTATTTGAGGAATAATTATTTTATAATTTTTGTAAATACATTGAAAGGTATTGATAACCTTTAGGGTTAATATGATATTTTATTTTGAGGTAATTATGATTTATTATAATTTTAGAACATATATTATATCATATAGATAACCATGGTATTGAAAAGTGATTTGGTGACTAAGTGATTAATGCTATTTCAGAATAATTTCACTATATTTTTGGGGAGAATTATGTGATTAAGGTAAATAAAATATTATTGGATAATATTGGTTTTTATTTATGTAATAAAGGTTGAATTATATTGTGGAAGCATAAATGATTTTATTGTGGATTTATGGTGATTCATAATATTTATGGAAACTATTAGAATAATTTATAGATTAGATCATTAGGGCATATAAATTTTTGGTAAATTAATTAATGAGTGATTATTATTATTTTGAGATAATTTTTATGTTTATCATGTAAGAATATGAGATCAAATCATTATAATATTTGTGTTCCAATTTTGTTCAAGCATATTTTTAAGAGTTTAGGTTAGCTATTTATGGAATGATTTAAGTTAATATTTGGATTTTATTAAAATTTTGGAGATTTATGTATGGAGGTTTATTCATATTGAATATTATCTTATCTTGTACTAATGATTTTGGTTTTTTTTAATATATAAATATAGAAGTAATAACTTATTATCCTTTTGTGGATCTTGTGATCTGTTAAAAGTTGATTTTAGTTCTCCAGACATGAAAAATTCATCTTGAACATTCATTTCTTAGAGTAATAGATGGGGTAGAAGTGGAAAAAATTATAGAACCATAACCAAAGTATGAAATTTTTCTTTTGAAATGGAAAAAATTAAGAAATTATATTTTCTCATGTTCTCTATATTGATTGTAAAAGAATCCCTCAACTCTAGGAAAAAGATTTTGAAATAACAATGTTTTACTTTTACCTTAACTTATGATGAATTTATGGTATTATTTATCCCATAATGATTTATGGTTTGGTGGTAATTAAATTTATCATAATCATGTTCTATATCACTCTCTATTATTCATTGGATGTTATTTTTTCCCTCCATGCCCATATATTCTGTAAGAACCCGGATCTTCGTTTCAGGTATGCCTTTCCTTTTCTGGAGTTTTTGAGAATTTTTGGAGTTTCTGGAAAATTTTAAAGTACACGCCGTGTACTTTCTGAGTACACGCCGTGTACTCTTCTCCGGCTCGAAGCCATGTGCTGGTCGTTCCTGGGCCACACGTACGGTGTGTAGGGGTGATGTGGATGCCGATTTTGGTGGAGTACGGAAAAACCCACTACACGCCGTGTACTTTAAAAACCCACGCGGTGTACTTTTCTTTTTTTTTTCACTAAAAGGACCGGGGTCGCGCCTCATCACATTATTTGCCTTCTTCTAGGTCTAGTTCGTCCGAGAGTGACCCGTACAACCGAATGTTCCCCGAGCTCCCGCCTCTCCGTCCGATCTCCAATTTGAGCACGGTCGATTGCGTTGGAAGCGCAGCGGTGAGTTCTTCCTTCTGCTTGAACCTTGTTTTCCAATTCTTCCTCCTTCTCAAGTTATCTAAGGTTGAACGTTTTGTGCATTTTCTCTGATCTACGACGTTCTAGGGAGAATCATCCATCGTGGTTCAAGTATATAGATCTCCTAGGATCTAGGTAGGTGGTTTGTGCCTTACCATTCAAAGTCTTTGAGTTTATGTGTGAATTTCCACCGATACCCGTGAACGAGGTATCACATGTTTACCTTTTTTCCCTTGTTGTTTTCCTGCCTTGCCTGTATGATTGTGTAGAGGTAATTTGACCATGTTAGAGGATAATTTGTTGTGCTTGGATGTTTTTTCCCTTGATTTGTTCTATTTAAGACCTTTGGGTCTCATTTTCCTTTGGCTGTTACACCTGTTTTCATGCCTTGCGATGATAAGTTGAAGTGAAACTCATGACATGCTTGTTGCCTTGTAGACTATTTAGCTAAGTAGCTCTATAAGTGTGATTTGGTTATCTAAGTAGCTCTATAAGGTGTACTTTGGAATTATAGCATTATTATGCACTAACTGGCACGGGGCTGAGAGGACCTGGTGCTATATACTATAAGGGATAGACCGAGTGAGCTTCCCAGAGAGTCTTAAACATTATAGACTACAGAGGGGATGGATTGAGTGAGCTCCCGGAGAGTCTTGGATTTTATAGACTACAGGAGGGTAGACCTATTGAGCTTCCTCAGAGAGTCTTACTTTGTTTGAATCTCTTTAAGAACCTTCTTAAGCTAGAGGGAGAATTGGCCGAGTGAGCTTCCTTAGAGAGTCTGTGGTATACCTGAGGCTATAGGAGGAATTGACCGAGATAGATTCCCCAGAGAGACTCTAGACCTTGGGGATAAGAGGGTTAGACCACGTGATCTTCCTCAAGATAGTCCCTAACTACCCTAGACTATAAGGGGAATTGACCGAGTGAGCTTCCCCAGAGAGTCTCATAAATGTGTATGACCAAGCCAGAGGGGTTAGGTTGAGTGCACTGCCCAGAGGGTTGTGTTATTTCTTGGATAGGACCATAGGGTATGAATGCGAGTACTTCCCATAGGGTTCCTGTTTACTAGCTTTGTGGTCACTGCTGTTGTTGGTTGTGGTTTGATTGCTGTTGTATCATCCTGCCTTACTGCTTACTGTTACTGCCTATTGCTTACTGTTGCTGTTTACTGCTTATTGTACTTTTACCTGCCATATACTCACTGACTATTAGGCACAGATCTTCGGGTGAATGCCTACTGTGATTTTATCTTACACCCTGTTTGGGCCATGCTTTTGGGCCCAAACAGACTATGTTGCTGCAGGTATAGACAAGGGAAAACACCCTTCGACTTCTGAAACGTGATTGCTTGGAGTAGGGGAGCATGGGACCAAGCTTCGGCTTGCGATGCTGAGGATCTGTTTACTTTTTTCTTTTGTACTTGTTTTGGTATTGTAGTGTTTTCCATCATTGTGACTTGTTTGGCTGTTTTCCGGTTATGTATCATGCGTCATTTTATATACATACATATGTACTCTAGTTTGTTGGTTTAGTCTTCCTCTGTTTATATTGTTGGTTACTACTGCTTCCGCTATTGAATGTTTATATATTTATGATGTGTACTCTACCAATGAGAGCATAGTTTCCCCACTATCACACCCAAGACCCTCACTACTAGTCGGTAGCCTCTGGCATTTGGGGAAATGCGCTTGAGGCCATGTGACCAACCGGGTACGGGGCGCCTCTGGGTGGCTTTCGGAACCGGGATGTTACAAAGTGGTATCAGAGGAATTATTTTCTCTTGCTTTATTGTTTGGATACATTAGCTAGGGATATGATGGATTCGGTACTTGGTAATAAGCTATGCCTGGGAGTAGCTAACCCGTGTACAGGGAAAAGCTATACTACCTCGTTTATTGCAGTTTCTGGTTTTGAGATTTTACGGTTGATACGATTTCACCTAGAGTGATTCACATGCTTTGTACTGTTATTGTTTTGATATTATGATTCTATTTATGTCGCAACCTGATGAGATGAGGTTATTCCATCTCATGCATCATCTAGGCACTTGTAGAAATCACATGCCATGCATTCTTTCCATGCCATCTAGGGTGCATTAGCGATTGCATGCTGTTGTGATAGACTTTGTGTAGATTATGAATGATGTTGTGATAGATGCTTGATAGAATCTCTGCTATTTTGTTAGAGAATTTTTTGTATTTCACTTTGCTCAATTGAACGCCAAATTTTGATTCTTGAGGTATTATGGGCCCTCTTGAATCGGAAGTTGGTGGATCATGATCATGTTTTCTCTTATACATGACTATTGGAGATGCCAAGATTTGATTCGTGGGGAGTATGGGCCCTCACGGATCGGAATTTGGAACCTATTTTCTTGGTTTTCTGTGTTTCTGGGTATTTCGTGCAGTTTCTAAGCTACTGCCCAGAAAAACCCAGAACACACAGCGTGTACTTTCTGGTTACACGCCGTGTAGTTTTCAGGCCATGTTACTAACTGTGTGTGCAGGAACACGGTGGTGTAGAAATAACTTCAGGAACACGCCATGTATGGCAGGTACACTCCGTGTAGTTTAGAGCTGTGTACCCGGCCGTTTCACCAACAACACGGGTCGAGGAAGCTCGAGTAGACACACCATGTTGCGTTCAGAACACACCGTGTAGTATTGGCTAGGTACCCGGCCGTGTCATGAACAACACGGGATAGTGTCACCTTGACCTATACATGCCGTGTTTGTTCGGAACACGCCGTGTAAATGCCAACCATGTAGATGGCCGTGTAACTAACAACACGGGCCACCGAGTCAGTGTCTAGTACATGCCGTTTCCCTAGGGAACACGCCGTCTAGTCTGAGGTTTGTTTGACTGTGTGAGTTATCCGTGTAAAGAGACTCAGGCAGGGGAATAGTCTTCAAGTACACTCCATGTGTTGGGTCAACACGTCGTGTAGTTTGGGGTGTTACACGACCTGTCGGGTAGGGGTACACGCCCATGTTAATGGATTAAGTAGACACACCGTGTAGTTTTTATACATGCCGTGTAGTCAGGTTTTGTAAAACTTGATAGTTTTCCCCCTTTTCCTGTTTTGTACTCCTGTGTTTTCAATCTTTGTTAATCCTGATCTCAGGTGTGCTTTTGATATTTCAGAGCTATGCCTCCAAGACATCCCCCGATTGTACGTTTGTCGTCAGGCAGTGATCAGACGCCAGATATGGCTGATCAGGGACTTCCTTCGGATCCTCCAGTGGAGCCAGCCTTGGCACCGACTGTCATACCTGTCACAAGCGCCAATACACAGTTCAAGGAGGACATCAGGGAGCGCCGCCTCCTGCCCCATCGATGGCTGAGTTGATGCGGGTTTTCCAGCAGTAGCATCCTCCTACTTTTTCAAGGGATGGAGGACCTCAGGCTGCAGAGTCATGGATTGAGGCCACACTGACCATCTTTGAGCACCTAGAGATCCTTCCGGAGAAAAGGGTAAAGCTGGCTACTTATATGATCCGGGACACCGCCAAGAGGTGGTGGGAGGTGATCTCACGGTCAGGGCGTCAGCAGGATATGTCTTGGGATGAGTTCCGCCGCACCTTCTATGACTACTTCTATCCGGAGACCCTAAGGTCCGATCGAGCCTGGGAGTTTATGAGTCTGCAGCAGGGTACTCTCTCTGTTATGGAGTACTCATCTCGTTTCACTGAGCTGCAGCATTTCACAACGATCCTAGCAAGTGATGAGTTGTTCCTTTCTAGGAATTTCAAGGACGGTCTCAGGCAGGAGATCCATTCCCAGGTGAATATCTTCCAGTTGACTTCATCGTCAACCAGGTGCTGATCACTGAGCACAATCTGAGAGATTCTGGAGCAGTGAGCCAGGGCGGTTCGATATCCAGAGCTGGTGTTCCTCCTACAGACAGTAGGAAGCGTCACAGAGAGTCTTCCCGAGGAGATCGAGGTTTGTGGGATGCATATTCTGGTAGCCAGGTTGTATGCTACCAGTGCGGTAGGAGTGGGCATACAAAACCTCAATGCTAGAGAGATCCGATGGAGTGCCGATCTTGCAGCAAGATGGGCCACCTTCAGCGTTTCTGTCACATCTTCTCACCTTCAGCTGGTGGAAGGGGTTCCTCTATGACCCCGCGTTCTGGAGGTGCTTCACCAGTTTCCCACCAGTTAGGGAACTGGAGTTCTTCCGGCCGTTCAGGCCGAGGTGGAGGTCGCGGATGTGGTGGTCATTCACCAGGTCATCAGAGACAACAGAGTGGATTATCTCAGAGTGGTCAGCTAGGGGTGCAGGGCCGCGGTGTAGGCCAGTCTTTCACCATGGAGCAGACCTATTAGGAGCAGGATCCCGACCCTTATACAGTTCGAGGTACGATCTTAGTAGCCTCAGTTTTATCTTCAGCTCTTTTCGATACTAGTGCTTCCCATAGTTTTATCTCTGTTGTGGTTGTGGAGGGCCTTGGACTCTGTATCTTTTCATCTGCTGATTTGTTGACTCTTGACACACCGTTGGGAACGAGGACATCTAGAGTACGATAGTGCAGAGAGCGCCCTCTTGAGGTTGCGGGGTGTCATTTCTTATGGGACCTCTATGTCCTAGAGATGACGGGCTATGACTTCATTCTCAGGTTGGACTAGTTGGTTCCCTTATAGGAAGTCGTTGATTGCTATCGTTGCAGGGTGAGTTTCACATCACCAGAAGTCGGATCTTTCCTTCATAGAGGTGAGTGGGATGTCCAGGCGGGTAAAGCTGGACCAGAGCATCATGGGCTAGGGGAAGTTACAGCCCATATTTCCAGTCTTTATCTGGATGACCAGGGGACTTCACAGTTAGAATTTCCTCCAGTGGTGGATCGTTTCAAGGATGTCTTTCCATAAGACTTTTCAGGTTTGCCTCTGAAGTGTGAGGTAGACTTCTCGATTGAGCTCGTGCCAGGAGCAGCACCGATGTCCATTCCTCCTTATAGGATGGCTACACCTGAATTGCAAGAACTCAAGAATCATTTGGAGGAGTTGCAGGCAAAGGGTTTCATACGACCCAGTACTTCTCCATGGGGTTCGCCTGTCCTGTTTGTGAAGAAGGCAGACGGTACCCTTTGGCTTTGTGTGGATTATCGGAAGCTGAACCAGTTGACGGTCAAGAAATGATATCCCTTTCCGAGGATCGATGACCTCTTTGATCAGCTTTGAGGAGCCCGAGTGTTCTCAAAGATCGACTTGATGTCCGGTTATCATCAATTGCGCGTTAGACCATCAGATATACCTCTGACAGCTTTCAGGAGTAGGTATGGTCTTTAAGAATATACAGTCATGCCGTTCGGTCTTACGAACGCGCCTGTAGTCTTCATGGAACTAATGAACCAAGTGTTCCATCCATACTTGGACTCCTTTGTCGTGGTCTTCGTGGACGATATCTTGGTGTACTCTAACACTCGACACGACCATGACACACATCTTGAGATCGTTCTGAGTAAACTGAGAGAGCATCGGATGTATGCTAAGCTCTCGAAGTGACAATTTTGGATGGATCAGATTCACTTCTTGGGTCATGTAATCTCAGAGGATAGAGTGTCTATGGACCCATAGAAAGTGAGAGCCGTAGTTTCTTGGGAGCATCCGAAGAACGTCTTTGAGGTACGGAGTTTTCTAGGGCTGGTCGGTTACTACAGATGCTTCATTCAGGACTTCTCGTGCCTAGAAGCACCATTGACAGGTCTGACCAAGAAGGGGGTGAAGTTTTTATGGTCATATTCTTGTGAGTCATCCTTTCAGGAGCTGAAGGGGAGGTTGACGTCAACACCGATACTAGTCTTGCCAGAGATGGGCAAGAGCTACACTGTTTACTGTGATGCTTCGGGTATCAGGCTAGGAGCCGTGATTATGCAGGGAGATGGAGTCGTTGCATAAGGGTCTCGGCAGTTGAGGCCACACGAGAGGAACTAACCGACACACGATTTGGAGTTGGCAGCAGTTGTTCATGCCCTATGCTATTGGAGACACTATCTTCTGGGAGAGAACTTTGTGGTTTTCACCGACCACAAGAGTCTCAATTATATCTTCACTTTGCATGATCTGAATCTGAGACAACGCAGGTGGGTCGAGTATCTTCAGTCCTTTGACTTCGAGCTCGCCTATACTCCGGGAAAGGGCAATGCAGTGGCAGATGCGTTGAGCAGATGAACTCAGATTCAGGCAGTTCAGGAGGCCAACAGTGAGTGGCAGCTTATGGGTCTATTCTCTAAGATGCATCTGGAGGTGCACGACAGGCAGGGACAGACTGTCCTATCTTCTGTGGCTGTTACCTATACACTTCTTGATCGGGTACGAATGAGGCAACTATCAGACTCAGAGGCCTTGGTCCCGTGGGAGAGTGTGTCAGGAGGGGACCCTATTCCTGGATGGATAGTGGGCGAGGATGAGATGTTGCATTTCTAGGGACGCATATGGGTGCCAGCAGACATACGTGATGAGATAATGTGGGTTTTTCACTCCTCAGTTTGGGCAGTTCATTCAGGCATCACCAAGATGTATCGGGATCTTTATTGTCAGTACTGGTGGCCAGGTATGAAGAGAGATGTTGCTGGTTTTGTCATGAGATGTTCTA